>JANXHW010000001.1:93409787-94023001 GCA_026170595.1 Plestiodon gilberti rubricaudatus
AAAGGAATTACAGCAGAAGGGGAGGACAATGGCAAAGGAAACACAGGTTTAATGAGCAACAAGGTAACTGAAGATCATGTTTCAAGGGCTTTCCTATGATTTTGTCTAAACACAATGGGAAAGCCTTGCATCGCATGCTCCCAAATCCCATGCAGTTCTGACTTATTTGCCTGTGTCAGTCCTCTTCATTAGTACAGAAGGTCCAATATATTGTTTCACTTCATTCATAAAAGCAAATAAAAACAATGCTTGACTTCCATGGTCAGTAGTATCCTGAGAGTCAACTGTCTAATCATGTTGATTGGCCAAATGGCCGAGACTGCATCTATTCACCTGATCGTGAAAGGGTTACAAGCAAGTTAGAGTTGAATACGTGTGTCTCTGTATGTTCAAAGTGCTGGTTTTGACCTTTAAAGCCCTATACGGCTTGGGGCCAGGATATTTGAGACCGCCTACTTCTATATAGTCCGGCTCGTCTCCTTAGGTCATCAGAGAAGGCCCTCTTGCAGATACCGTCGCCCAGGGAGGTGCGAGGGGCGGCGGCCAGAAATAGGGCCTTCTCAGTAGTGGCACCAACTTTATGGAATTCCCTCCCTTTTGACTTACGAACTGCTCCATCCTTGGACACTTTCCGGCGAGGCCTAAAAACCTTCTTGTTTAATGAAGCCTTCTGAGCCCTTGCCTTTTAACATCCTCCTGGTACAGGTGGGGTGCTGCTGTTTTTATGTACTTGTTTTAATGTAATCTTTTAAAACTATTTTTAGATACTGTTTTTATTAATTGTCGTTAATTTGTTTTTAATGTTTTAAAATGTAACTATTTTTTATTTTTATTTTTGTATTGTACTGCACTATATATATTTTTTGTTGTAAGCCGCCTTGGGTCCCTTTGGGGAGAAAGGCGGGGTAAAAATACCGTAAATAAATAAATAAATAAATAAATATGTGTTCTTTTGTAGCTGCACTATTTTGGATCGACTCCCTTACTAGATCACAATTGAGGCTGCTAGTGATCCATCTAATATGGAAGGCATAATGTGTATGTATATGTATGTATATAATGTATACCATGTATTCCATGGAAGGTACAATGGAAGGTATAATATGGAAGGAATAATGAACATCAAAGAGAATCATTGTGGTCTGATTCACATATGCTCCAGGCTTAGAGATTAGGGGAAAAATTTTGGTTTCATATGCCACCTTCAAATCTGTATATAGCCTTTAGAAATTCAAAAACATAAAAACAATATAAACAGAAAACACTCTCAGCATAAGCAATGCCTGGCTTCCAGTGCTTAAACATACCAGAATTCAGAACTTTGGAAGTGAAAATTGCATAAAACATTGTGGCAATGATGGACAGGCAAAGGAAAATGCAAGTGTGCCCTAGCAAAACTAGCAATTGAGCCTGTGGCTAACTAGCAGGTGATGCTAATTAGATAATCACCTGAGCTATCTTCAAAAGAACACTGCCTAGAAGGTTGAGCAGAGGGTGTAAACGTCTTGCAACCCCTGAATATGCTTTCCACAGCTGAAAGCGAAACATTGGGATCAAATTTTACGTCGTACATGAGTCCATGGCTCGAAAACTCGAGCAATGTTTTTAATTATGTTTTAGATTCACCCAGCCATGAAAGCCTTAGTGTGTGCATACAACTATAATTTATTGGGTTTTGGTAGTACGTTATGGATATATTATGTTGACTGAAATGTTACTTTTTTTTTAACGCTTTGTTATTGCTATGTGAGCCACTTTTGAGTTCCATTTTATTAGAAAACTAGGATACAAATACCAAATCAAATCAAACCACACTTCAGGGACAGCAATACAAAATGCCTATTTATGCACCTTCAGCTGAAACAGATCGATGGAGCATACTGGAATTTGAGATTTTGGATGTGGGTTTACTTGTACCACAATTGTATTGTAGGACAAAGAATGCAAAGCCTTCACCTCAAATTCAGCATAGACTCTCTTGTAAAATAAATGCCCGTGTCTTATGGAACCACCTTCCTCATTTTGGGGGACTCCCACGTTCTCATTGAATTTACTGCTCTGTCAAAGATAGACTGCGATTGAATGGGTCTTCTTGGTAGCTGGAATTAATCAGAAGAGACTGCTTATTCCAGAGGCAAACTTCCCCTCCCTAGAAGACAAAGGTCAGAACTGCAGCCCAACATCACTTTAAGACAACATTCTCAAACCTGTCTTAAATTAATGGGGCTTGACCTGCTGCTACCCTGGGTGCTTTGCTGGATAATGGCTGGAAGTTGGAATCAATTATTCTGGTCTAGTCACTTCTAGGCTATGCTGTGAAGAAAGCAAACTCCAGAATGGTTTAAACTCCCTTTTAAATTTCCTCCTGGATCATCCTCACAACTAATTAATCCCTGCACTAAATGTGTATGTCATATATCATACCATCTGGCCCCGATCTGCAGCTGGGGAAATGTTGTAAGAAAGTCAAATCCTAAATCAGTCTTCATTAAGTGGGGCAGCTCAGGAGCAAACTTAATGCTTAACATTCATACAAATTAATTTCATACAAATTTCGTCTGTTTTCAAATGTTCGTAGTGCTTCCGATTATCTTGATCATCTTTACAACAAATGTTGTAACCATAATTTTCACATGGTTGCTAATAGTCATTTTGTATTTCATATTTTTGCCTTGGGTTCAGTACCAGTATCAGCAGTGGCGTCGCTGGAGGTAGGGTGGAACGCTAAGTTCCGCACCGCTCTGACCCTCCATTACTCACCAGCACGAGGTGGTCCCGCCCCCTTGCCTTCGGAGCCATTCAATGGGGCAAAGGCAATATGCAGAGGAGTCTCCTGTGCATTGCCTTCGCCCCACTGAATGGCTCCGAAGGCGAGGGGGTTGGGTTGCCTCGTGCCGGTGAGTAACGGAGGGTCAGAGCGGTGCGGAACTTAGCGTTCGCCCCACCTCCAGTGACACCACTGAGTATCAGTGTTTTTGTTTCTGTGGATCCCTGATCCATCAGACTCTACCACTATTTAAAATGGTAGCGCACTCACTTAGCAGGTGAGAGGTGGCAGAATCAACATCCCCTTTCTACAGCACAACCATCTGCTGTCATCAGGGCTTCGCTGACTGATCGGGCTGTGGGGTCCAGAGAAAAGAAGCAGCTACCCTGTCTCAAAATACTGGTTAAAGCCAACCCCTGGCTCCATGTACTGACCCATCCATGGCTGACCAGGGATTTATACAATCACAAGCTGAAAATGGGAGACTGAAGAGAGAAATCCAAGAAACAGAAGGCAAATTCAAAAATGTGCGTGGAGATTTATCATTAAAGAGAGCAGTCGTCTTTATTCAGTTGAGAGGATGCTGCAGCAGATAGATATGTTTTTTAAAAGGTCTTCTGCAGGTATCCACTTTCCCCCCTAAATTGTGGTTATTATCCCTATATTTAAGACGGAAGCCCCCCCCCCTCTCTCTCTAAGAAAGAATGCCTTGCCCAAGGCTAACTAATATATATGTGGCTCGGGTGAAATTTGACCCAGAGACATCCCAGCATCTAGTTTGAACTCATAGCCTCTACATGACACCAGGTCTCCTTCCCTGGCTTCCAATTGGGCCCATGCTGCTTATTCTAATACAGTGTTGCAAAGTGATGGGATGTGCTAGGAATTAATTTGCTCTTCCTTCTGTTCTCGCCTGGAATCCTCTGGCCTGAAGCTATTGGCCTCGCCTGCTGCTGATAGCACCAATACCTCTCCTTATGATTTCCATTACACAGTGCACCTGCAGGCAACTTTATGGCCAGCCTGACAGCTTCATGGCTCTTGGTTCCCCTTGCCTTTGTAGCTGCATGCCAGTGCCCTAAGAGGAAGGGCACCATTGGGAAGCAGCATGTCACTTGCCAGTGCCAATCTCTGACAGCGCCCGCTTCATTTCGAGAGAGCTTGGAAATACAGCCGTCACAAAAGTGTTCTGCGTCAATCCACTTTTTAGCAAAACTCTGTGTGAAAGTGGCTGCATTATTCTTGACTAAATGATGCCTGCCACCACAATTCATTTTTTTTCCAGTTCCCAGATACATCTTTCAAAATAAATTGGCCCCAGTTTTTCTACATTTATTTTGGCACAGAATATTTCAGGAAGTTGATTTGTTTATATCGAATGCTGCTAAAAGCTGGTTCCCTGGATTATGCATTTGATTCCATGCCAAGCGTATAATCCCACCTATATCATTTTTCTTGCTGTGGTTTCCAACTGTTCAGATTTACAGTTACCCCAAACAGATCAAGTGCAGCGCTCAGCCTCCCAAGAGGAATAAACACTGATTTAATCACAAAGAGGCTGACAATATTAGGTCATGCTTTCACTTTTTAAAGAACATTTAAATTAGACAGTCGTCCTATGTGCCAAGAAATATGGCGTGTCTTCAAATTACGGGGTGATTTTTTGATAAGCTGATTGTAACCTTTCTTTGGGGGGCTTAGGTTCATACTGGCCTTGAACATATGTTCCTCTGGTACTGCTTTATTTTAAAATCATACTATGATTATACTCTTAAACATTAGAAGTCAAAGAGTTTATCCTCTATCCACCAACCCCAAAATTAAAAAAGGAAGAAATAGGAAAATATGGCAACAGCACACATCTTTCTTTGCAGGTTTCATAGAGATACAGTCTTATGCAGCACTGCAAAAGAAGGAGATCAGTGTATGTTGAAAACATTTGTACATATGGACTGCTGGAATCAGATGTGTTTTTAAACTAGGTGCACATCTAAAGTCATCAAAATCTGCCAGCAAGGCTTCCAGAATGTTTTAGGTGGTTCCCCTCCCCAAATACTTCCATTTTATTAATGTTTGGAAACAACCTTAATTAATTCAGTTCAGATGTTCTTTTCTATCTCCATGTTGAGATCTGAAAAGCAAAACAAACAAAAAATCTAGTTATGCAAGTTTGCAGCAGAGAAGCTGGCTGTGAACAGTGCTGATTGGCTAGTATCTGTGCTGACATGAAACCACCTCCTTCAATAGGTTTGCAACTATTTTTTTTTTAAATGATAGCACTTAGAAATAAGACTCAGGTGGTGGTGAATACATGAATAAATGCATGTGTCAACAAAAATTAAAATCATTTTTTTAAGGCAGGCAAATAACCTGATGAATGGAATACAGGTAAGGAATGGCTGGACCAACATTCAATTCACGGGTCTTTAATTCAAATTGCAAAGCTAGGTGCAAGTCAGGCTTTATACTGCAGCTGAAGAATTCACTGGGTCCTTTTTATGTCTTTCTTCACATTACACTTACATATTTTTAAGTCTCACCAGAGTGCACTTCACAAAGACTACACAGCTGCCAAGACATCGACATTACATTAAAAGCAATAACCTGTGATCCATTACTATGGACTTGTTTTGGTTTTCTTCTTTTCTGTCTTTCTTTTTGGCCAGGGTTAAAAAAACAGGATTATGCAACCACAAAGTTGGATGGCTTTCAAAACAATATATAGTGGTTCTTCATTCTCCACGTAGAAGACTGGAGTATATGTCACTAGCAAAGAGACAGTGACAGGGAGCCCTGTAGAAAAAGATTAATGGCTTTTGAATCTACCAGCTTGGTGCTTACATAGCAACTTTCAGTGTGCCGGGACAAACTGTTTGTTTTCCCTTTTAGATTGCTCACCACTGCTTGATTTACTGGGCAGCAGAGGGAAGACAAGTCTCTAAATAACTGTGGCATAGCGACTACTCTTCTCAGCAACCGTACGCATTTCTTTGAGAGACAGCGAAAGATCACTTGTTCCAGCAAAGGAAAAGGATGGTTATTGTTCCCAGGATCCTCTGTCATAAAATGTGACCTTATGGGGCATTTCAGAAACATTTGATCAACGAAGAGGAAACTCCCTAATCAGTGGAAGAAAAAAATCACTGCAGATAAATTGCTGGGGGGGGGGGAGGAGTCTTATAGGCACCACATATTTCATCCTCAATGTCTGTACCCAAATGGTTTAACCCACTTTCCCACTTATGTAATGGGCATTCAAGAGGTAACAGGGTGACTGTAATTTTTTTTTTAAGCTGATATAGTTTCCGTTATTGTGTGAGATTCTCCCTTGATGTCCTATAACTAAACTATCATCTTAGTGATAAAAGATCGAAAGCTTGTGCAAGAAAACGTGAGGATTAGAGTTATTCAGCTAAATATAACTCTGGGGTGCAATCGACAGATAGCTAGTATTGGCTATCATTACTCTGAGCCCAAAAGGGTACAAAGGAAGAAGTCAAGCCACTTGCCCTGTCAGGAGGAGGGCAGACTGCCCCTGCTATCAGATAGAACAAAATATGAAGAGGAACATTACAACATATAACCCCCCCCCTTGTGTAAAAGTGGGATGATCCAGAATAGTTTCAATACAGTTACTTTTTAATAATTATATACTGTATTATATGAGAGCAAGGTGTTAATTTGGGACCAATTTCTTCAAAATGTGTTTATTTCAAAAAGAACCTTCAACAGAAGGGATCTTTGGGACTCTATCTTCACTAAGGGTTGAGGGATTTAGCTTTTCTTTTTACAATTAAACGGTTTCTCATTTGTATAGTTTGCTTTATAGAGATACTGATGCTGCTTTTTCAGAATTGCAGTATTTGGGAAATGCATAATTCTTTGTTAACTGAAAAAAAAAACAATCTGACCTCTGTCTCTACAAAGAAATGCCTCCCTTCTTACGTTTCCTTGTTTATTTTTAGTTTGTATTTCTCTGTGGGGGCACCTTTGGGTCACAGGGCTTTCAGTCTACCATATGAGTTTAGTACTAGTACCAGGTGTATAATTCTTTATTGTGCTTTTGTCAATGCAAGAACAGAAACTAGAGCAAAAAACATGCTTCGGACTTTTTATTGTACTAGATACCATTGCATATCTCATTTGAGGATTTGAGAGAACAATGGGGAGACAGCGTACCCACATTTGTATTGTTCAGTGGAGAGTTGTGATTCACAAATGGAAGGCAATACGTTCCAGAAGGATTCTTTTTTTATAAATGGAGATCTTGAATTGCTGATATTATAGTTTTTGAGGAACTGCTCTTGGAAGCATTAATCAAATGTTGACCATTACAATTTAGCATCACATGAAGGATGTGCAAGAATCTTGTTTGCCTTGGCAATGTGTTTCCTTTATATTACCAGTCTGGTCCTTGATCAGTAGTACAGATAAACTGCTAGCTGTTGCATATAATTTCTTGACACCTGCAAAAATAAATGTTAAAAATGTGCCAGATTGGCCATGTTACAAAATAAGCTTTTGACAAGTCCAGTTCTGATGTGAACACATGCTTGCACAAAATGTAAACATTTTCTCAAACCAGGAAGCACAACAAGCATTCCCCAGTGTTGCAGGCACTGGGGCAGAGGGCTCAGATGATCCCCACTGAGGTTTGGAAAAGATCCATCTTTTTCATGATGATTTGTGACATTCCAGTTTCAGAAGAGTCAAATTCTACACATATGGGTGCCTCCCCCCTGCCCCATATTTATAGGAACAGAATTTTGTATATATTCATTGCTGCTTTATCAATTCTGAGGCTTCAGAAACAAGAGGTTGGTGGGAGCTGTATAGTCTAGTTAGGTCAATACTTCGTCAATATCATTGCCAGCACTGCTCTCTCTCTCTCTCTCTCTCTCTCTCTCTCTCTCACACACACACACACACACACACACACACACACACACACGTCGATCAGCCCAATCCTACTTAACTCTCTGTGCAGCGATGTAGCGAGGCCAGTGCAGGCAAACTGCATCCTGTGCAGAACATAGGAGGCCTCCTTGAGTTAAGGGAACTTTTCTTCCCTTACCCTGGGTAAAGCCCAGCCTCCGCAATGGGTCACCGGCTCAGATATGTGCCAGCTAGTTTGCTGCAGCAAGTCCAAGAGTAGGCTTACCAGATCTCCAACCAGGACAGAGTGCTAGACCTTTAGGAGAAGGAATGTGGGCAGGTGTAGCTTGTTAAAGCCTTAGAGCACAATCCTAGGTATGTCTACTCAGAAGCAAACCCCACTGAACACAATGGGGCTTGCATCTGAGTCAACATGCCTAGTAGCGTGCTCTAGGACTTAACAAGCTACACCTGCCCACATTCCTTCTCCTAAAGGTCTAGCACTCTGTCCCGGTTGGAGATCTGGTAAGCCTATCCAAGAGGCCCATGTAAGGAAAATAGGCCTGGGAAGGAGGATAGGATTTGGTGCGTGCCACTGCTGTAGATCCTGCCCCTTCCTGGGCACGATCCACCCCTCCCCAACCCCTACACCCCTCCCCACTCTCCCCCTGCCTCATTCCACCCCCTGTGCTGGCCTACCTCCTCCAGAGCGCATCCTACGGGCCACTGGTGTTTTATGGCATGTTTGTGACAGCTAGCACTGGCACAGTGCAAGCTGCACCATGCTAGCGTTCAATAGGATGGTGCCATAACACTGACATGTACAAATGTGTAAACCAGATCTGGCAGGCCCAGAATTCAAACCAAATTGGGGGAATTTATACTCAGTAACCAGAGAGGCAGGATACAGCAAATGACTGTTTTTGGGCTGTTGACCGGATAGCAGAGTCGGTAACCCCAAAGTGCCTCTAACTAGACCAACAGTAATCATGAGACAGAGTTTCCAAAATAATATAGATTTTATTGAAATATATAGGAAAACTAGGAAAAGGCAATGTTTACTTGTGAGATCATCTGCATATAGTGGTTGTGGCTGACTGATACTTGAAAATGGTTCTGGACAGGCACAAGGAGGGGAGGGGAGAGAGAGTCAGGCTGCCTGCGATGGCCCAATGGGAGGAGAAGATTAGAAAGAGATTTAAAACAAGCACTGAGGAATGGAGGGTTTTAGAAGGGAGGAGTTGTAGTGACCTACCTTTATAGCGCAATTCAGTGTACCTCCTGCACTGGGGGAGCGCGCGCTCCCCCAGCGCAGGGTGTCAGGAAAGTGCCATAAAGCACTTGCGTGACACCCAGCAAGTAGGGACCGCTGGCGCAGCAGCTGGAGGCCCTTAGACCTGTTCCCCTAGACCTGCGCCCTCCGGTCAGGGCAGGGGCGGTGGGAGGGTGGATCAGGTGGGCAGGGAGTGCGGCCATTGGCCACACCCGGGCCTGGAGAGGGAGGGGATACTGGTGGCGAGATCCGGCATATCCTAGGCCCTCTCCAGGCCCAGTGTGGTCTTACATGGCCGGTGTGAAT
Organism: Plestiodon gilberti rubricaudatus; assembly: GCA_026170595.1. Classification (NCBI taxonomy): domain Eukaryota; kingdom Metazoa; phylum Chordata; class Lepidosauria; order Squamata; family Scincidae; genus Plestiodon; species Plestiodon gilberti. The sequence continues at coordinate 93,419,009 of JANXHW010000001.1, forward strand.
ACTCATGATCCGGATCTCGCGTACATTCGAGGAGGTCCTTGGGCCTCCTGCCACTTACACCAGGGTAAGGGGATGATCGTCCCCTTCTCCTGAGATGTTCCCGGGCTGCCCCGGGGCAGCCTGGGAACCTGATAGGATACGGCGCCCGGCCCTTTAGGCCGGGCGCTGTATCCTACACAGGATTGGGTGCTTAGTCTGCTGGGTAGACTGGGGTAGCATGTCTTTCTGCAAAGCAAGGCCAGGAAAAAACCCAAAACATTGTACTTCATGGGCAGGGAAGGCAATTCCTCCGGAGATGAGGCAACTACATGGCTGGAGTCATTCCAAGTGGGGAAACTCTCACCAAATGGACAGTGTGAACTCTTTCAATGGGAAATAAAATGCCACAGTCTGCTCCCACAGAAGGGGTAGTTATAAATTCTCAAATTTTCATGGCTGGATGAAAGATACACAGTTAAAATATCCGGGTTTAAGGACCATGGTCGTACGTTAAAAACACATTTTTAACATACGACCATGGTCCTTAAACCCAGTTATTTTAACTGTGCATGGTAGTTATAGAGGTCTGAGCAAAGAATACAAAAACGTTCCTGGATGAATAATGGTATCTGGAACATCTTCTGGGTGTGCAGCCAGGAGTTTCCTAGATTTGATTGAGTTAACATGTGTCCTTCTGGGGCTGAATTGCACCCCAGTTGGAGAGGTTCCTGAAAGGACAAAAGGCATGGAAGGGTGTGGGCAGCCATTGGTGGGAGAGACGTCTTGGTGAAGGAGTTTGAAAAGACTAGCCCCCTGCTGATGCAGCCATGTCAAAAAGGCATGTGCTGTATTCAGCAGAGGCAGCGGATCAGGAGAACTGGGAGGGGAAAGGGGAATTACAGTATTTCCCCTTACCCCTCCATAAGTGTCTCACTTTGCAATGGGTCTCCTCGGACCTGCACCAGGTCTGTCGCCTGCACAGGTCCGAGGAGAAGAAAGGGGCGGGAAGAAAGGCTTGAAAAAGAAGAAAGGCTTGAAAAAGGGGATAGGATCTGCCATTGCCGCCAGATCCACCCCATTCCGCTGCCTCTTCATCCCCTGTTCCTCCCCCTCCCTGCATAGTTTTGCCCTTCCCCACCCTTACCTGAAAGATTCTAGGCATGTTGGTATGATCCAGAAGTGCTTTCTTATGTTTAAGAACAGCTTGCAGAAGAGTGTCAGCTGCTATTTTCATTTTATGGCTCTTGCACGTAACCTATAAGTTTTTCTGCTCTAGCACTGAGCCCACAATGCAGAGGGTTTGTGTGGGAACAAGCCCTTGGAATGCTGGACCAATGCAAGGGCCATTTCAAAGAAATGCATGGCAGGATGAGCAGGCATAAGAGGATTCTGTGGACTGTCTGAATTCTGCTTGGGAGAGAGTAAGTGCATATAAATATCAGTTTAGAAGTGACAGGGACAGCTGTGCAGAGCACACTTTCAATCAGTGGACTATACATTTAGTCATTATTCAAATAAACACTTCTCATTCCTGAAGTAGACAGACAACATTAGAAATCCTCGCATAAGCAATTCAAGACTTAACAAGAGTTATAGTGACATACCTTTGTCCAGTTTCTGTTCCCAATTTATTCAGTGGGACTGATGCCAATAACCTCTGTGGCAGATGGAATATATTTGATCGGTTCTCTTAAATCAACTTTTATCTTATACCTCTTTAAATTGATCTATGTTAATACCCTCCTGTTTACTTTTGTTACCCATTAATTTAAATCTTCGTTCTCAATCCATGGTCTCTCCCTTCAAGCCTGTCTTGTTCATCTAGGAGATATGTGCAGGCCCTCTTGGGGGAATCGTCCTGCTTTTGTGTTCCCAACAGCTGTGCCTATTCTCTGGCAGGAAAGAGTTGTTCAATGGTCGCAGCAGTAGTAACAGTTTACAAGGGAAGGGATGTGCCCTTGGCTTTAAAATACAGGCATACCTCACCTCACGGGATAATAGAACTGCCAAAACAGATTGTGATTTTTCTCTTACTTTTGCCTAGATTAGAAAAACAAAACATGCATTAAGGCTGCAATACTTTGTACACTTGCATGGGAGAATGTCCCTTTGAACCGAAGCCTATACAGATATTCTCTTACTGTGGTTTGAGATGGTTTGATCCATGGTTTGAGAAGTCCAAGAGTATGTTAACAAGTCATGCCCCCCCTCACCATTCTCTATCTCCCCGCCACCTTGCCAATCACACTTAATAGCGTTTGAGGCAAAACATACTATACTCAGGAAGAAATTCTTCCTATGATTATGGATGTTGGGTGTCTAGCATTCCCAATCATAGAGAGCATCTCTCCCCAAAAACAGCATTTGTTGCTTCAGACTAATTATGTAAGCATGATGAGAGGGGGCAAAGATAGGTAGGAGACAGGACATGATAACATGTTCCAAGCCTTCTGTAAACGTGAATGGATTTTAGTGCAACTTACCGGTACTTCTCTAAGTAAACATGCATAGGAATGGCCTCCATGAAAGATGATGATGGCATAATCGTTCAATTTATTTATTATTTATTTTGCTGCACAAGGAGACTCTCGTCATGGCTGACCACCATAAAATGCATTAACAATTCATAAAACATTCGCCAATCTTTTAAAACACACACACACACACAGATTAAAAAAACAGCAACACTGGTGATAGATTTAAAGAGCATTTAGGAAGAATGTTAGATTATGCAGCCATGATTATGCAGCTGAGTCCTATTGAGTTCAATTGTAATGACAATAGTTTACACCAGATTGGAGAAGTATTATATCAATTTTTTTTGTGATTATGCACAGACATTCTATAAATTCCACTGGGGAATCATCTCACTGGCAAGGGCTAGCAGCAGTAGTAGTAGTAGTAGTAGCAGCAGGGCTGGCACAGTGGTTATGAGAACTATGAGCTAAGCTCTATTCAGATGTAAGCATGGACATTGTTCATGTGATGGGGGGGCATTCTTAAGCACAAGGAGGACCTCCCTGTGATGAACATTCATTGCTATAGACAAGTGCTCTCCATAAGGTGTCAGCAGCGGCGGAAGAACGGTGGAGCACGTGGAGCAGGAGCTCCAGGTGCTCGGGCAGGAGGGCGCGATTGGGAGCGCATGGAGCAGGAGTTCCAGGCGCTCGGGCAGGAGGGCACGACCGGGGAAACTTACGGAAGCGCTGGATCGGCCCTCCCGCCCTCCCTCAAGTCCATACGGCTCCGAAATGGCATCGATTCTGGCGGGGGGCGTCGACGTGATGCGACGCAGGCCCCGCCCCCCGTGCCAGGCGCCAGGCGGGCTTCCGAGATCTCTGGGGGTCAGCACAGGGTCAGGGCTTGCCAACCAGCTCTTGCTTTCCCTTCCATTGTATGGATGCTGTCCATGCCTTACAATATTGAAAGAGGGCTCTAGAAGTCCCCAGATCTTCTCTTAGCTTTTAGCCATGACTTGACTAAACAGTGTTAACCAAACCAGTCTCTCTCAAAAAGCCCCTACAGCATCTGGTGATATATGGCAATAATAATACCAGCCTAATTTGCAGACTTGTTGTAAGGCTTGATAAGATTAAAAAAAAAATTATTTTACTATTTTGAAAGAGTACTGTATAAATTGTGGGTATTATAATGTCTATTTTAACATGCTTTACAGGCAACTCAATCTGTATATTGGAATGTGCCACTAGGTGCACCATTAGGAATAGGAGTCGCAATTCAGCTCATGTTTGTGTGCACTTGATTGGTTTATATTATGGAATTTAATAGCCTTAAGCATCTGCACTACCATATCAACAGACAATTCTTGCCATTTTCATTTGACACTGTGCGGTCATTCTACTATACTCTCTCTAGTTTTTTCCTCTATTAAGAATAAGACACCTGTCTTATTCTTAATAGAGGAAAAAACTAGAGAGAGTATAGTAGAATGACCGCACAGTGTCAAATGAAAATGGCAAGAATTGTCATTAGAGGAGCACATACCTTGCATGTATTTGGTCTTACATTCAGAGCGCAATCCTGCACATCTCTAGGCTGGTCCACTGGCCTAAGGAATCGCAATGAATGACATTGTTGTGGCTCCTCTAGTGTAAGTGGCACTGGTGCGGAGGCCGGCACTGCTCATACCGCTGCTGGATGGACTCCACACCACCGGACACAGGTGAGTGCTGCACCGGGCGTGGGGAGGGTGAGCAGGGGTGGTGACGGAGGGGGCCATTGGCCGGCCCAGTTTGGGAGGAGGCGGGGATATCAGTGCTGGGTTGCACCGATATTCAACGCCCCTTCCTAGGCCATACCGGCCTTACCCGGCATGTAGTTAGCCTAGTGTTCTTAAAAGAACAAAGTGGACAGGTTCACCAAAGGGACAGTTCTATATCTTAGAACTCGTCCTGGAGCCTCTTCCTTAAGCTTCTTACACATAGCTTAACTGAACTGTGATCGTAAATTCCCTGAGGTGAGGTGTGATGTTAGCATCTCTTCCCCCCCCCCTTATTATAGAAAAGAAAGAGACTGAAGCCTGCATCTGCCATGAGTTTGCCCACAGTCTGGTTTTTGTGTCTAAGTAATTAAGTGACATTTAATTCCCTCACTGGTTGAAAAGATGACTATGTCTGTTGTGTAATCTAAGGTAGAGAGGTGGGTTACATCTTGCAGAGTTGTGAAGGATTATTTCCTTGTTTGATAACACCTGGGGAGATGCATTTTTTTTAAGCAAACATTCCTTCTGAAGTAATTACGAAACTGATAAACTATGTGTGTCAGGTTTATAATGCCACTGATTTTAGATTTCTATATCTGTGATGCTTAGGAATTCTTGACAACATTTTCTCTGTCAGAGAGAATTCTATCATTACCTCTTAAAGTGCAGGTGAAACACATTGCCGCGTTGGAGAGAGATGATGGCATATTAGCCAAGGATAAAAATAGATGCATTTTTGTATACAACAAATTGCACAGCCTTTGACTTTACTATGAGCTCCAAAGCAGCAATATACTTCCCTGGAAAGCCTCGCCATTCCTAATACTATATATACTTACACTTGAAAATGTCATCATTACCCATCCATCAACTCTAGTGAAGTTATGAAACTTCATTTCTCCAGAGGCCTTGACATTACATTTCTCACTGTTTGTTCTGCTTGTCAGCACTTTATGTCGCTAATGGACAAGCACTCAGGTCCAAAAATCCCAATTTTTTCCCCTTGATAGAGGTATTTTTCGCATTCAATCATCTACTTGTATATAGCCCATAATATGTCTGTGGGTATACAGCCGAATCAAGGTAATAGGCTCTGTCGGGTTTGACTTGAAGAATGGTATTGGCTGTTAAGGCCATTGTTGTTGGGCTTTACTCAGTCAAAACGTGATATTACTGCCTCTCTGAAGGTATTCATTGAACATCCATTGGGCTTTCCAAACACTGCAGCAAGCAGTGCCTATTAATTTACTTTATGTACCGTAAGAGATCGTTTATTAGAATCAAGGTGAAATAACCTCATTATTTTTAATTAACTGTAAGTATAGATCAAAAGCCTCACAGGAATACAGCGGAGGGGATATGAGTGGAAAAGAAACACTACCCCTTATGATAGATTAAATGAGCTTTCCCTTAATAACAATAATCGGCAATAATTTCTCCAGAAGTTACAGAAAGTCAAAAACAGATCACTAAGGATGCAACAGGAAAAAAAATGTTTCCATAACTTCTCCTCTGCAAAATTGTGATGTCAAATATTGACCTGGTGCTCTCTGAATATTTGCAAAAATATTCACTACTTATATCTGTCCTAGACAGCCAGACAATATTTGCAATCAAATATCCAAGTCAAATGTGAAACATTGAAACCAGTATTTGACAATACTTGATACTTGAGGGGAAATGGAATTCAATGTCTTGCAGCATTTGATAGCTGAAAGGCAATGGCATGCCTATTAATTGATATTTGACAATTTATGTGTAATAGATATCTGACAGCTTATGAGATTTCAGATTTGAAGACTCCAAGATCAAAACAAGCAGTAGATGGCCAACCAAGTGAAATCATTTGAATTCTGAAATTGAGGGAAACATTTCATATGCTAAAATGGTGAACATTTCCATAGCTGCATATCTAGGAAGCTCCCTTTTCCTGAGTTCAACCATTGGCCATGTAACTCAGGGTGCAATCTGATCCTACTTACACTTTCGCGGCACAGCGAAAACGGGAGACCCCAGAATGGAAAGGGGATTCAAATCCCCTTTGAATTCCCCTTTTAGAGGGGATTTGAATCGCCTTTCTGTTCTGGGGCCTCCTGTTTTCGCTGCGCTGCTGGTTACAACGGTGGCGTAAGTAGGATCAAATTGCGCCCTCAGTGTAGTCATCACAGACTGGGCCAGAAGCGGAAGTAGAGGGGAGCGCGTGGAGCAATTGCTCCACTCGGGGGCACGGGTGGGGCGCACTTACCGTCGTCGGAGGGGCGCACTTGTCGCGTTTTTGCCCTCCCTGGAGCCCAAACGGCTCCAAAATGGGTAGGAAACCGGCGGGGTGTGTGTGTGTTCAGTGCCACGCTGGATGCGTCACGTCAGTTAGGCCCCGCCCCCTTCCTCCGGGCGCCGGGAGGGCTAGTTGCACCTCTGGACTGGGCAGCAGCTCTCTCAAGGGTTTCAGACAGGAATGTTTCTCTTTCCTACTGTAGATATCAAGGATTGAACTCGGGACACCTGTCTGCAAAGCAAAAAAAGAGTTGCGGCCCCTCCCTGCAATCTAATTATAGCAATTAGCTTTTCCCTTCTGCCATTTTGAGCAAAGAGCAACATCCCTTGGTCAACAGTTTGAAAAACTCGATGAAATATCTAAACAGAGAAATATGATATGCTTTTCTTTCAGTGCACACTGTTATAAATTATTTTATTTAGCTCTTCAAAATATCTCTTACTCCTTTCTCCAGAGAAATGCATAATGACTTGCAAGAATAAATATTATGTTAAATATTAGCATTCTCATTAACTTACATAACAGAGTGTTAGCCATTTGGTAATGGCTATGATAAAACAATTTTGTAAGGCTTGAGAATATGAGGAATACATTGGAAACAGCCAGTACACATGGGAATTGCACAGAAAATGTTATTTTTACTTAGAGAATGTGGTATCACATGGACATTCACATGGACATTTATCACATTGTAAAATAATGAGAATTAGACTTAACATTTGCAGTTGTCTGATTGCTTCTTCTCTATGGTTAAATAGAAAGGTAAAAGGGGGAGTAAATTCAGAGAAGGGGAACCTGGATAGGTGTTCATTAACTCTGGTAATTTTATTATCATTTACCCTTTGGTGGTGGGGGATGAAAGACAAATTCTACAGGAAAGATCTTTGAAGGCGTATTTCTGTAATTATAAATTATATTTCCACGTTTTTACGAAACAGGAAATAAACAAATTCAACCAATGCAGCGTTGCCTTTTTATGCAATTTCTACTTCCTAAATTCAGAATAATGGAAAATACTAGTATAGCTCTCAGACTTTCCTAACTTGTCTCCTTCCTGTGCTAAACCTAAAGATAAAACAGAGTACTGTACTGTATACTCTTCTTCCTGCATGAAGTTTGTCTTCTTTCACGGCTAGAGTTCCAGACTCCCGTCAGCGGGAAATAGGATTTCCCTGAGTGCCAGCCCCAGCGAATCTGCTGGCTTCCACAGCTCAGCACATGCAGTACTTAATCCTGATTTGTGAGACGTACATTTTAGCCTTGGCAGATTAGAGAATGGGATGGGTGCGAAGAGCAGAGAAAGGAAAAACTGCTGACTGTGGATGCAGGATTTCAAACTGTCAGGGGAAGACCTTGCTACTGGAAGAGTAAGCATATTTCTAAATGAGACTTTTCAGGATAATAATAATAATAATGCAGTAAAAAATTCATTAATTGAATGTTGCTGTTCAAAAATTATCTCAAAAAGCAAAAATATCCAATATCAGGACTCTAATTAAGCAAAATGCTTAGGCCAGGAGTTGTCCAAAGTTTATTACGATATAACTCTACAAAGTGAGACTTTCCAGCAAATTGCCACCTGTGCACCTGCAGATTTTTCACTAGTTTATCTCTGTCAAGAGGATCTTCCCGACTTTAAGACCCTCCCCGTCATATTGCACTCATTGCTCCATCACTCTGAATTGTGACCCCTCCATTGATTCATGCTAAAAATTGATAGGTTTGTATTGACTCAAATAGCATCACTTCACCAGCCTCTGGGAGATTTCAGATTTCAGCATCCTTGAAATTGCCAGGTGTTTTATTCCTCGCTTCTGGTGGCTTCCCAAATTCTAGCCAAAAACTGCAATGAACAAAACATTTGACGGGCAGCCCAATCCATCCCAAGGCTTATTCTGGCCTAAACGCTCTGTAAACCGCTTTGTGAACTTTTTGTTGAAAAGCGGTATATAAATACTGTTAATAATTAATAATAATAAACGGCGCTATTCCGTCCTAAATCGCCCTAGGATGAATTTAGGACGGAATAGCGCTGTTTGCCTGCCTCGATGCTGCCAGATGCCAAGGAGCCAGACCTGCAACGTTCTGCAGCAGCAGCTGCTGCTGCTCCGCCCTCTGGCTCCCATACTTGTTTCCCCTCCCCTTTTGGTCTGCAGGCTGCAGTTCCACAGGGGAAGAGCCCATGCCTCCAGGTCCCTGGGCTGTGTTTGCTGCTGCTGCTGCTGCTTTAAGACCAGTGACCACCCATGGCAGCCTTGCCTGGGCAACTCTGCTTTGGTTCCAGAACAACAAAGACGCCCCTCGGGCAGAGCCCCCTTGAAACACATGTGCCACATGTTACACAAACATTGCCCCACACACAAACAGACAGACCCCACCAGTCAAGCCCCTGCACGAATCCCATCCAGGGACTGCCAATACCTTCCCAGGGGGAACGCAGCAGGAGGGCAGCTAGACTGCCAAGCCACGGAGGGGGGGAGTCGGGGGCGCCCCAGGTTGCCAAACACTGAAAGCTGCTATGGCACCCGTAGCAGAACCGCTCACGGCAGCCGCACCTGTGTCGCACCCATATGGCAACCGGGGTTCACCCACACGCCACACAAATGGCACCCGTCGCGCATGCCATTAGGTTCCCCGCTCCCCCATATGACACTCATGTGCAACCCCCCCATGGCATGGGGTTGGCAACGCCTGCTGCAGGTGGGAGGGCGGGGACTCTCCCCTCCAGCAGGTGGCTGAGGCACAGGGTGCCCTGTGGCGGTTGGCACAGTCTTCGCGACCCTCCGGCGACTGTCCTGCGACTGTCCCGTGACAGGTGCGAACAGAGTGCCGGCACCTGCGCCCAGGCCCCTACAACCGGGTTGCTACAGACATGGGGTGGCTGCCGGCACCTGTGCATGGGCCCTTGCCAACCGGGCTGCCAATGACGCTGCAGCAGCTGCAGTCGATCAGTACTGACAAGTGCGGGAAGGGTGTGGCGCATGCGCGAGACGGACGCCGAGCCGCGGGAACCTGCCTGCTTCGGAGGTAACTTTTGCCTTGATCCTGGGCTGGTGCTGGGCCACAGATATTCCAGACTACCTAACTCAGGAATAGCAGTGGCCTAACTATGGCCTAGCTTAGGCCGGAATAGCCAGAGAAGTTGGGTTGGATGGAGCTGTTAGGCTCCATGCACACTTTCCTGGGAGTAGACCCAGGTCCTCTGAGAGGGAGAGTTAAGGGGGTACAATCATACCCAGGCCCATGGCCAAAAATGGGTAAAAAAGGGGCCCAGGAGCAACAAAAAGGGGGACAGCCCCATGAGCCAAATTCACATGAAGGGAAGGATTAAGAACATAAGAACATAAGAGTCCTGCTGGATCAGGCCAAAGGCCAGGGCCCATCTAGTCCTGCTGCCTGTATCTTACAGTGACCCCATCAGATGCCTCAGGGAGCACACAAGACAACATGATACCTGTATCCTGTTGCCACTCCCTTGCATCTGGCATTAAGAGATAGCCTATTACTAGAGGTGTGTGAAAATGGTTTTATTTTTTCATAGATTTTGGTGTTTAACCAAAATAGAATAGCAGAAAGCGGTGTTATGTGATTTTATTCCAATATTTCCCATTTTTATCAATTGTAAATGCTTTAAAAGTGTACTAGGTATGTGGTATAGGTTCTACAGTGTCAGCAGATGTAGAATGACACAAACATACATGGTTTTGTTTTATTTATTTTTCTGTTAGGGTAAAATTACTGATAAAATTACTCTGAGTGGCCCTGAGTAGACCCCACTTTGAACATAATGGGACTTACTTCTGAGTAGACCTGCCTAGGATTGGGCTGTATAGGGTCCTAATTCCATCCTAATCCTGTGCTACAGCTTCAGCTGCAGTTGCTTGAGAGGAAGTGGGCAGATCTCAAATAAAGTAAAATTGGAACCAGTCTGAACTTCTCCAGTCTTTTTCATACTTTATGCAGCTTTGCACTAGGCAATCTTATACTCTGCATTTTAAAATAATATAAATTAGGCCAAAAAGCTAATTTGAACATGAGGTGGAAGACCGTAGGAAGCATGTTGGAACTGGGCCAAGTCAGAGAAATTCTGCAGCTTAAAGTGAGGGACAAACACCTGTTAGTCTGGGATTTGTGCCAGACTAGTTAGGATTAAATTTATGGTTAAAAAGTGTAAATGTGTTATCTGATGATCATTTGCAATTTTGGTGGTTTGTTTTGACAAATCCCTTTTAATGGGAATGCTAGTTGAGTTTTTTTTTTTAAGATTTTTCTTCAGCCTTGCTGGCTGCATAAAAAGCTATATAACCCTTTGACAGACTGCAAACCCTTTTGGAAAAGGGAACCATTTCTCTATTTCTTTATTTTATTTGTTTTACATAAGCTGCTTTGTGAACTTGTTTGCTGAAAAGCAGTCTGTACATATTTCTTATAGCAATGAAATAATAAAGAAGCAGTAGTAGTTGGAGGTTTTTCGTTGAAAGTATATTGCCATTTTGGATCTGATTTAACATTAACTTTCCATTTTAATGTTTCATATAATAATATTATTTACAAACATCGTTTTTTAAATATATATGTGTTCCTCTTTTTTCATCTTGAAATCCCCATTTTGCATTTCATCAACCTGTTTGTAGCAAAAAGATCCACAGGTGAAAGCAAGCCTTTGCTTGATTGGGAACCACAGAAAAATATTGGCTGCAGAAACTCATCTGCACTGTTATGTACATCCAGATACAGTACAAGGCATCCGCAGTGATTCTCTTGCAAGACGGAAAGACTACAGAGTAGACACCAGTCAATGGGATTAAACAGGGGAGACCACAACTTTGTTAAAGGAAAATGCGTAACCTGCCATTTCTGTTTAGATCAGTGACTTGAGTCAGGGGATAAGACTTCTCAGTATCCCATTCAATTTATGTGATAACATTAAAGTTTCTAAAAATGGAAATAACACCATTGCTACACATTACATTTAGAAATATTTTTTAATACAAAGAGACAAAGGGCTACCTTAGACATGCATGTGAACCCCTAATGTAGCCCAGTTGCTTCTTAAAAAAAATGTGACCTGGGTGGGCCCACGGAACAGAATGGTGGGGAGAATTAGTGGACTTTCAGACTCCCCCCCCCACAACTGGGATTTTGGTCCTGATGATTGTGCTTCCCGTGTGCTATTTTAAACAAAAAAGAACTTTCTGTAATCTGTGTTTCGGCCAAAAACCAGGCCGTTACCATTATACTTACAGTCTGCAGTAGCAAATCAACACTGTGCACTCAAAATAATAGTCTTAAATTTATTTTATTTATTTATTTATTTAAAGAATATCCCGCCTTTCTCCCAGCAAGGGCACTCAAGGTGGCTTACAATAAAAACATTAAAACACATATATACATTAAAATAATTAAAAACAAATAATTAAAACAATTAAAACAACCCCAGTGGGTCACCTATATTTACATTTGTTAAAAGCCATTTGTTAAAAAGCCAGCCCACCATGTCAGACATCGAATGCGGAAATAAATATCACTCATTCGATTCAACAGAATCACTTGATAATACAAATATTCAAAGCATAGCAAATAATAGGTAGGTATAAAATTGCCTTCGATTAGTGCCTATAGTCCAAATTAATGCTCTCCCTTGATTAATTTTCAAACTTAGTCAGTAATAGCAAATTCTGTGCTATTAAACGTTGTCTAGAACTGTTTCCTGTGATTTGGTTTTTTTTAAAAAAAACGTGTTAATCAATGCTTACTGGAAATCTGCACTGGGTTAGGAGCACATTTCATTTCCATGTTCAGCATATTACTATTAGAGATGCATGAACAAGCTTAACACCTATTTTTATTTATTTTAAGAAATAAATAAGTACTCCTTCCAGAGGCTAGCAGTAAGATCGATAACATTAAATTAAGTTAGAAAAAGCCCACAATATTAAATTTTTAAAGACAGAAACAGAAAGAAAAACACCTACCAAATACAATAAGATTCAGCTCAGCAGTCTGAAAATGAGGACTTAAACAACAAAACAATAGAGCAGTATTTCTCAAACTGTGGGTCGGGACCTACTTGGTGGGTCGCAACCTGATTTCTGGTGGATCTCAGGTGATGGAAAGATCATATAAGTAATTGCCCCAAGCCCCGAGGCTATTAAAAAAATCAGCTGCTAAATGCCCAAAGAGCTGAGCTCCTGCAGTTTGCAAGATAGCTGCTAATTACCCTGCAAACAGCTGAGATCCTGCAGTTTGCAAGCTTGTGTAAATATAGGGAAATAAATGTTTGAGCGTCGTCGTCTTTTTTTTTTTTTTGAAGTGTTATCTTCAAAGACTGTCAATGACAGGTAGTGGGGGCAGGTGAAGGCTGGCTGGTGATCAACTATTTATAAATCATAGGAAGAGATGTTTGTTCATATTTTTCCCTTGTGATCTTTGCTGTCCCCCCTCTTCATTCTCTATCCACAGTCAAACATTAGATTGCCTCACGCTGTCTAATGAAGACACATGATGCATTAAATTGATTTTACTATTGGACACAACTACTGAAATATCTGGTCTGTAATGTACCTAGTTAAGGCCATCGAATCTTCCCCATAGTGTGGACATAGGTAAAGGTAAATGTGACCCCTGACAGTTAAGTCCAGTCATGTCCAACTCTAGGGTGTGGTGCTCATCCCCATTTCAAAGCCGAGGAGCCAGCGTTGTCCGAAGACGCCTCCATGGTCATGTGGCCGGCATGACTCTCCTTGCCACAGCGCGTAGCATGTGGCTGGAACATGGAGCGCTATTTACCTTCCCGCAAGCGGTACCTATTTATCTACTCGCATTGACATGCTTTGGAACTGCTGGGTTGGCAGGAGCTGGCCAAGCAACGAGCGCTCACCCCGTCACGGATTCGAACTGCCGACCATTCGATCGACAGCTCATGGTTCAGCGGTTTAACATACCAGTTGCTAAAGATGAAAGCTAGCAAGCCACATTTCATTTAGTTAACCTTGAGAGGGTATCCTTTTTCCAGTTCCAATCATTGGAGCTTCCATCCCTACAAGGGGGAAAGGAAAAACCACACATACACACCTTGCAAGAAAAGGACTGGAAACACCTTTTTGCACTCATTCGACAAGGGACAGGGTTTTATTTTTGTAATGTTGTAATGTACAGTACTATGTACACTGATAAGTAGAGTGGTGGTGATGTCAGTGTCACATGGATGTGTTTTCAATGTGTGTCGACTATGCAGTTCTCTTGACTTTGAAGTGTTTCCAGTTGAAAAGTCCTTTTGGACTGAAACTATTTTAGCAAAGTTTTCACCACAGTGTTAAAGTTATAATTGAAAATCACTGGTCTGATCTTGCATTAAAAAGCTAACTAAGTTGAAAAAAAATACTTTATTCTCCTGTGTATCAGTCTGGCACTTTTCCTGATGCAAACGAGAACATTTCAACTCTGAATGAAACCAACCCTCAGACACCTTTCCCTGGGAGAACTAACCCTACCATCACCACCACCACCAAGAATACTGGTGAAGGGGAACAGACACAAGACTTGCGTCTTCCTATTCAGAGTCGGAGCCTTCGAAAAAGCCACTCAGTGGTTTGATTCTAAGGACCAAGAGACTTGGCAGAATTGTACTCCCACTTCACGCTTTGCTTCCCTTATGTGATTGAGTGCAAAGCAAGATAGCTACACAACTCTTCACATGTCAGGAGAATCTGGGCATGATGGTTTGTGTAAATTACAAGTGTTATGGCTCCAATATATTGCAAGGATCAGTGCATTTCTGGGAAATTCATATGGCTTATTCTTTTGTGTGTGTGCTTTTACTGCTGATATTGTTCGTGATACTGATATATTGAAACTTTTGGCTCAGACTTATCTCCTTTTAATATGATCTTTCAGATAACTTCTATTCTATTTTATAGCTATTATACACTACAAGACTATTATCCTGAACTTTGTAATTTTTCTCATGTATCATTCTTTGGAGCCCACTCTCTTTCGATTCTAGAGGGCTGTTTATCCAGTTTGCTGCAGGAGACTCTTTTTCTGCACACATTTAAAAGAAATGACTGCGAAGCATCGCCCTGAAGAAAATCATGATCGCTCTTCAGTCCGATAGATAAAGGGTAGCTGCAACAACACAAACAGAATCTTGCAACTGTACCCCCTCCGCAGGGCCAGCTCAAGACTTCTCAGTGCTTCAGGTGGTGTGCCACATGCTGCCCCCCCCCATCCCTGGTTATATGACTCCCTGGATTGGGGAAGGAAAATGGGGATGGATCAGAAGGGGAAGTGTGGAGGAGGGGAAAGTGCATTGCTCCAGCCCACAACTCTCCTCTCCCCCACACTTCCCTTTCTGATCCATTCCCCTCTTTCTTTCCCAATCCAGGGAGAAGGAGGTGTACTGGAGGCGAGTAGGCAGACATAGGTAGGTGCACCCAATCTGCTGCCTGAAACAACTGCTTCAGTTGGCTTCATGGATGGGCTGGCCTGCCCTTCCCCATAGCTATATTTATTTACTGATAAATCATGTAAAATATTGGTGACAATCTAAAACGGACAAATGATTGGACCTGCCCTGTTCAGATCTTCAATGTTCAGCGAGACTACTATGGCCCAAAGCAAGGTGTTGGCATCATGCATGGTCATGGAAGCCAGAGTGACAACCCTTTCGACTAACCCCATTCTGTCCAATTCATATACTGAGTCACAGCCCAATCCTATGCTGGCGGTACTGGGCTTAGTCTACGCTGTCACAAATGTGCCATAAATGTGCCTTTAAATGAAATATAAACACATAACACAAAACACATAACAATGATACCGCTTTCTGCTATTCATTTTGGTTAACCACCAAAATCTGCGAAAAAATAAAACCATTTTCTTCCACCTCTAGCCATTACACCGGCGTGGAGCACATTACACCGGCGTGGAGGCCAGTCCCGCTAGCATGGAGGCCAGCGCTGGCAGACCTTCACCAGCGAAGAAGCAGCATCTGAGCTGAGCTCTGCTCTGGGCAGCGGGGAGGGGGCATTATGGGGCATGGGGAGGGTGGGGAGGAGGGCAGATCAGCCGAATCCTATGCCCCATCCTGTGCTTGAAAGCCTGACACAGGGCTGCTCAGAGCTGCGCCGGCCATTTAGCTGGTGCGCCTCCAAGTAGCCCCATAGGGGCTGCTGGGACTTTACATGGGGGAAGGGGTTGATTGTCCCCTTCCCTCGAGGAGATCTCCAGCCCCACGCTGGATACAGTAGAGCCTCCACCGGTGCCACTGCGTCCCAGTGTAGGGGGTAATGGGGCATGGGCACTGGTTCTACCACTGACCTTCACATGTTCAGTGCACGTGTAAATTGATCTTATATGCACATACAGTTGTATATGAATAGTCTCAATCAGATAATCAGAGAGAGAGAGAGAGAGAGAGAGAGAGAGAGAGAGAGAGAGAGAGAGAGAGGCAGGCAGGTAGGCAGGCAGGCAGGCAGGCAGGCAGGCAGAGTTACACTAATGGTTGGACCTAATGAGCTAGGATCACTGGCTGCCACAGTAATGGCCGTTCTACGTGCAGGTTATGTGGAGAGCTCAATGGCTTTATTTGTATTTATCTATTAATCATATTTATGTTCCATCTTGTTTCCAGGCAGTATACATCCATGAACTGGGTCTGCTCAGCTTCACCAAGGTTTGTTTACCACCTGCGTTCAGATCATGCTCTGGTATCCTTTAGTTTTGAAGCATTTAGGGCCCAATCCTATCCCTCACCCTACCAATACAGTTGTGCCAAAACAGCTTGTGCTGCATCCTATGTGTGTGGGGGGGGTGGAGTCCCAGATGTCTCCTCTGGGTAAGCCAACAAGGCCTGGCAGGTCCTATTCGAACCTGCGCCAGCGAAATCGCAGGTACAAGTCTGTGTGGGCCTTGATCGGGGTCTTGGGTCTTGGAAGGGGTTGTGGCTTTGGTGGATGCCGCTGCTGACGAACCTGCCCCTTCCCAGGCGTGATCCACCCTTCTTCTGCCCTCGTCTTTGCCCCGTTCCACCAACCCCTGCCTTGTTCTACCCTCCCTTCTCTCCCACCATCCTACCTGAGGTGACAGGTCTTAATCGGCCCGCTGACGCATGAGGACACTCTGGCCTCCCTGCCAGTGCTCTGGCAGCATGCAACTTTGCGCACTACCAGCATGCCTTTTGTGACTGCTGTAAAGCCATTTATGCTGGTGGAATGCTAGTTCCACCAGCAGAGCAGCCCAATCCTATTGGGCTGTTAGCAACAAGGCTCCCTTTATGAAAAGTTCTTAAAGAAGACCAGACAATGCTGCTCTCTATCTTCTTCAGCTAGTCTCTTCCAGCCAGCACATATCTAACCTTCAGCTGACCACCTACATTCCCCAAGTTCTACTTACTTAGTAAGTTGAACAAATGGAAACCCAACTGTGGAGCTCTGAGTTTGCATAGCTACATAGTGAATGTTGTTTCAAATAAATATCCTTCAACCAATATTAAATGTGATTGTTCCTGAAAAATAGGTGGCAACCATGACAAAGCTTATCTCTCGTTCCAGATGGAGACAGGGCTGATTTAATAGACCTTTTATGTCCCAGTATGGTTCCTTAGGTTGGCACTTTGCTGACATTATGGTGGCAGAGAAGAAAGTGTGCACTGTTACTGCCATTGCCATAATCCTTTTAAAAAGATTAATATCAGGATCTGTCAGCTTTCACCTCACAACTCAAATGCTAGTTAGATAATTGTAAAGTAGGGGTGGCCAAATTGTGGCTACAGAACCTTATACTGTATAGTACTTGAACAATTCAAGTGTGGCTCCTGAGCAAGAGAGGAAAGAGTCTTGCCCTCCTATGGCACCCAGCTGCATTCTAGGAGCTTAGAAGATGAAGGAACGGAGAGGCCCTTGTAAAATGTCACCAGAGAGCACTCAAAGAAGAATGGAAAAGAACAAGGAATGCCAGGAGATTGGGAGAAGGGCGGTTTTTGAAGGATGTGAAAGGCTGTTGATAGGGCTGTTCGAGAGGTAGAAACAACAGCTGTCATAATTGTGGGTTTGTTGTGTGAAATGACAAAAAGAGCTACAAGCTCTTAACTAGAAGGATTTTGCACACAGCTTTTGGTTGAAACACTCTGGCTGTCATATTTTTCATCATATATTTTTGGTGAGTATGGTTGTATTATTACCCTATACGGCTCGGGTCCAGGGTATTTGAGGGACTGCCTCCTTCCTTATAATCCGACCTGTACTCTGAGGTCATCAGGGGGGCCCCTGTTAACCGTGCTGCCATTGATGGAAGTGAGGGGGATGGCAGCATGGAATAGGGCCTTCTCGGCAGTGGCACCCCATTTATGGAATTCCCTCCCCCTGGAATTAAGAACGGCTCCCTCTTTAGAGACCTTTCGGCGGGGCCTTAAGACATTTTTATTTAGATTAGCATTCGATGTCTGACATGGTGGGCTGGCTTTTTAACAAATGGCTTTTAACAAATGTAAATATAGGTGACCCACTGGGGCTGTTTGTTTTAATCGTTTTAACTATTTGTTTTTAATTATTTTAATGTATATATGTATTTTAATGCTTTTATTGTAAGCCGCCTTGAGTGCCCTTGCTGGGAGAAAGGCGGGGTATACATTCTTTAAACAAATAAAATAAATAAATTACTATTCTGGGTAATATACAGGACCACACATGCTCAGCTGAAGTGTGGCTGCTTTCCCCCACCCTCCAAAAAAAATCATGTGTGCCCTGCTGCTGCTGCCACCACCATAAGAAAGCAGCGGGGTATGGGCAAGGAAAGAGAAGTGTGGTAACCCACCCTTTTAGAGGGAATAAGATCTGGCACAAACTGGTGCCACTGACATCCACCCCCTCCTTCCCCCTCCCTGCCCCTTACCCTCTGCGATCCTCCCCCTCCCCGCCTACGACATGCTTCTGTCGCCAACTTACTGGTGCCAACAGAGGCCTCTGGAGCCGCTGCTGCACACACCGCACCATTGCACATTTACCGCAGCAGCCTGGAATGGTGCACATTGGTGCCCCAGCTTTTGTGCTACTGTAAAGGACCTTCTGCTGCCAGAATGTAATAGGATTGGGGCCTGTGTGATACATTCAAAAACAAGGAGATTATTATTTCTGGTGGATTGTCCACAGAGGCTCTCACCACTGACGTCACTCAAGGTGGGGCGGAAAGCTAGGTTCTGCAGCTTTCCACCCCACCGTTACTCTCCTGCAAGAGGCGCCCCACCCCCTCATCGTAGGAGCCCATCAGTGGAGAGAAAGCAACGCGCAGGAGAGTCCCTGCGCATTGTTTTCTCTCCGCTGAGGGCTCCTACGACGAGGGGGCAGGGCGCCTCATGCAGGAGAGTAACGGTGGGGTGGAAAGCTGCAGAACTTAGCTTTCCGCCCCACCTCGAGCGATGCCAGTGGCTCTCACATTGCAAGTCCTTTTCAGTTAGAGTCTTTGAAAATACTTGCTCTCCACAGTAGCACTGAAGGAATTTTCTGAAGCCCAACAGTTAAAAGAACTATAAAAAATTTCAGGGAAATAAGTCCAAACTGCTGATTTTAAAATAGATCATTATGAATTTGCAAGCTTTCCTGAGTTTTGAAAAGGTTTTCCAATTTGCAGGTTGAACAGTGATGGATGACTTAATTAACAGTATTTTTCTTTTCTTTCTTTGTCTTGGTAAAAAATCTCTCTTATGAATGAAACGTGGGAAAATGATTCAGTTCCATTGCAGGTTCTTCAGAAGAGAGAACATCAATATATTTGTCTTTTTTGTTAGCACAGAAATGCTCTATAGCAGTGTTTCTCAAACTGTGGGTCGGGACCCACTTGGTGGGTCGCGACCTGATTTCTGGTGGGTCCCAGGTGATGGGAAGATCACAAGCTTTGAGGCTATTCAAAAATCAGATAGCTGCTAATTACTCAGACAGCTGCAGGAGCTCAGACAACTGAGCTCCTGCAGTTTACAAGGAGCTAAGCGCCTGCAGTTTGCATGCTTAGGAGATAAATGTTTGAGCGTCTTTTTTGGGGTGTGTGTGTGTGTGTGTGTGTGTGTGTGTGTGTGTGTGTGTGTGTGTGTGTGTTTCCAAGTCTGACAATGACAGGTAGTGGGGGCAGATGAAGGCTGAGTCACATAACTAAGCCCCTCAAGCCTTGAGGCTATTCATTAGGGCTGCATCATTGCAAGAAACGGATTGAGGGTTTTTTTGCAAATAAATAAATACATTATTACTTATAAATAAATAAATATATTAGGTCTTGTAAAGCTAGGCGGGTCCCGATAGAGTGTCCTTTTAAAAAGTGGGTCCCGGTGCTAAAATGTTTGAGAACCACTGCTCTATAGGATTTAGCAGTAGCGTCCCTAGGACGCGCGTCACCCTGGAGCAGGGGGCGCACGTCACCCTAGTGACATTCGCGGCGCGGGGGGGTGACCCGGCTCCCCCCCCGTGTCGCCCTCCGGACGCTCTGAGGCCGGCCCGGGAGCCGGCCTCGGAGCGTCCGACCCCGTCGGCGCTCCAGGGCCTTCTGAAAGAAGGCCCATTCAGCGCGTTCATCCGGGTATTTTTTGGATTTTCGCGCATGCGCAGACCGTTTTGAGGGCAAAATGCAAAAAATACCCGGATGAACGCGCTGCATGGGCATGATATTTGCATCCGGCAAATACCCGGATGAGCGCAGCGTCCGGAGGGTGTCGCGCGTCCTCGGCGCCCTGCCCCTCCGCCACGCTCCAGTGACACCCTTGGGTTTTAGAAAGCAAAGAGGAAAGTCTTAAACACTGTATTTTTCTTTCTTTAAAAAAAGAAGTAATAGGATATTCATGGAACATCACAACAAGGGAGAGCCGAGTTACAATAATATTTAACATTTGTTTGGCACTTTCTGTGCAATGCACTTTGTGTGTTATCTTGGTGAAATCCCTACAACAACCCTGTAAGGTAAGTAAATATTCTTACCCCATTGGAGCTGTCGCTGCAAGGGAGGAGCTCGACAAAGGCCATCTAGCCTCCTGGCAGGTGGAAGATTTGAACCATAAAGGTCCTGATTCACAGCTTAGCCACTTGTAGCACAATTCTATGCATGCCTACTCAGAAGTAAGTCCCATTGTGTTCAATGGGACTTACTCCTAAGAAAGTGAGTATTGGATTGCAGCCTGATGAAAGTGAGTATTCAAGGTGGCTTACAAAATGTAAAACATAAAACAATTATACAATTTATTTATTTTTACTTTTCAAGCTGCTGTGTTATGCGTTGCTATTATTTGGATTCTGTTTAAAACTGATTTTTAAAATTAATTTAATGTGATTTTTGTACTTTTTTTTTAAATTTGGTGCCTGCCACTTTGGCCTCCCAGAACAGGGTAGAAGGATATATAATAAAAATGCATTATTAAGTCATATGCATTTATTGATTTTACTTTGTCTATCTCTAAAGTCCTGATCAGCATACATCAGTACAGTATTTTAAGATTGTAAGTGTAAGGTATTACTTTTTCAAAATGGAGAAAGGAACAGAGGCATCGCTACGGTGGGGGTGATACCGTAAGTTGCGCCCCGTCCTAGTCCCGTTTACAAGCCGGCACGAGGCGGCCCCACCCCCTCACTGTCAGAGCCATTCCGTGTGCAGAAGGCAGCGGGCAAGAAGGAATAAGAAATGGATTTTCCCTAAACATGTACAGCCCAACACTATGCAGGTCCACTCAGAAGTAAATCCTATTATAGTCAGTGGGGGGCTTACTCCAGGTAAGAGCGGATAGAATTGCAGCCTCAATGAGCACATTTCTGTGCAGTGACTCAGAAAGCAGAGGGTAACAGTCATCTTGTTGGGAAGGGAAGGGTGCATCGTCTCACAGCTTTCACCCAGGGTGGGGTAGGTAGTCTTTTTCCTTACTTCTGTAACCACTGGGCATACGAACAGAAACACACACCCTGCTTTAAACCAAAATCAGACCATTGGTCCCACAAGCTCAGTATTGCCTCTTATTTATTTATTTATTAATTTATTTACAATATTTTTATCCCGCCTTTCTCCCCGAAGGGACCCAAGGCGGCTTACAACATGGGATACATAATACAAAAAATAATCACATTTAAAACAATAAAAACAATCCACAAAAGCTAGTAAAAACATCATCTAAAATTAATAAAAACACATCAAATTACAATTAAAACAGGGGCATAAAAAAAGCAGCATCACTCCACCTGTGCCAGCAGGATGTTAAAAAAAGGCAAGGACTCAGAAGGCTTCCTTAAACAGGAAAGTTTTCAGGCCTCTCCGGAAGGTCTCCAGGGAGGGAGCAGTACGTAAATCAAGAGGGAGGGAATTCCATAGGGTTGGTGCCACTACTGAGAAGGCCCTATTTCTGGCCGCCGCCCATCGCACCTCTCTGGGCGACGGTACCCGCAAAAGGGCCTTCTCTGATGACCTAAGGAGATGAGCCGGAATATATGGAAGTAGGCGGTCTCTCAGATATCCTGGCCCCAGGCCGTATAGGGCTTTAAAGGTCAAAACAAGCACTTTGAATTGGGCCCGGAAACGAATCGGCAGCCAGTGGAGCCGCTGAAGAAGCGGCCCGACAGAGTCAAACCGCCTACCCCCAGTAACCACACGGGCCGCCGCATTCTGCACTAATTGCAGTTTCCGAACCGTCTTCAAGGGCAGCCCCACGTAGAGCGTGTTACAATAATCTAATCGCGACGTCACCGTGGCATGGATCACCGTGGTCAGGTCTGCACGATCCAAGTACGGTTGCAGCTGGCGCACCAGCCGAAGCTGGGCAAAGGCCCCCCTGGCCACAGCCACCACCTGGGAATCCAGGAGCAGCTGCGGATCCAGGTGGACCCCCAAGCTGCGGACCTGCTCCTTTAGAGGGAGTGCAACCCCCTTCAGAGCAGGACGATACTCTAGCACCTGCATCGTGGATTTCCGGACCAGAAGAACCTCCGTCTTGTCCGGGTTTAGTTTCAGCTTATTAGCCCTCATCCAGGTCCCCACTGCCTCCAGGCAGTGCTCCAGAACCTCAACAGCCCCCCTGGAATCAGGTGGAAAGGAGAGATAGAGCTGGGTGTCATCAGCATACTGATAGCACCCCACTCCAAATCCCCGGATGACCTCTCCCAGAGGTTTCATGTAGATGTTAAATAGCACGGGGTACAAGATGGAACCCTGTGGCACCCCACACCTCAAGGGCCAGGGTGCCGAACAGGCGTCCCCCAGCACCACCATCTGGGACCTATCTGCTAAGTAGGAGCGGAACCACCGCAGAACGGTGCCCCCGACCCCCAGCTTGGCCAGTCGGCCCAGAAGGACACCATGGTCGATGGTGTCGAAAGCCGCTGAGAGGTCCAGCAGAACCAACAGGGACGCACTCCCCCTGTCCAGTCCTCAGCGTAGATCATCCACCAAGGCGACCATGGCCGTTTCTGTCCCAAAGCCCGGCATGAAACCAGATTGAAAGGGGTCTAGATAATCAGCTTCATCCAGGACCCTCTGGAGTTGAGACGCCACAACCCGCTCAATTACCTTGCCCAAAAACGGGAGGTTTGAAACTGGCCGGTAGTTGTCCATTACTGTGGAGTCAAGGGAGGGCTTCTTCAGAAGGGGTCGAACCACCGCCCGCCTCAAAGCGAGCGGCATTTGATTGCTCTTCCGATTAGCTGTGGCTGTCCAGAATTTCAGAGAGAGTTTTTTCTCCGCCATACCTGGAGATGCCAGAGAATGAACCTGGGACCTTTTGCATGCAAAATAATAGGTGCTCTGCCACTGAGTGACAGAGCTCAGGGCCAATGAGAGTGTGCCAGAGCTGCCACCAGAAGAGAAGGGAAGAAAACTCCCAGAAGATGCTGGTGCTCTGGCTGCCCACTGACTTTCCTGGGAGAAAATATCCAAATAAAACCAAAGATCAGCTTTTACGAGCTCTTTTGGGCAAGAGGCCTAATTTGATTACATTTGTTTATGGGAAGCAAAGTACAGCGGTTAGGTAATTCTGTATTACTCCCTTAATAGATTTTCTTTAAACACTGTCAAAACTGAAACTAAGCTAAAGTATAAATTACTATGAGGAAAAAATATACTGTATGTTGCAAGAAAAGTCTTTGTGGTAATTTTCAGTAAGACTGTTTTAAAGCCAAACTAGAGGAGACATGAGATGCATGATTGGATCTCCTCTATTGCTTTTTTTAAAAGTGTGTGTGAAATCTATTCAGGGTCCTGATGTGTTCGTGTGTGTGTGTGTGTGTGTGTGTGTGTGTGTGTGTGTGTGTGTGTGTGTGTGTGTGTGTGTGTGAACTCTTCCTGCTGCCAATTATCCTGAGCTAAATTTGCCTCCCCTCAGCTGCCTTGTACCTCACAGAGGGGGAAAAACAAAGGATCCATACAAGGCCTTTACCTTAGTTTGACTCTAAGAGGAAGACTACAAGAATTGATAGCTTTCTGGGTGGGTTATTGCCGTCCTACAGACAACTGAGAAGAAAGACATCTAAACATATTGGTTGATTAAAAAAAATCTAGCATAAAAATAGAAGGCATTGGCTGTCTAAGTGGAAGGCAAAAGGAGGTGTCAGACCTTGTGGGTGTTGTATGTACCTGGGTGCAAAGGTTGCCAGAAGACAGAAGACAGAACATTCTTCTTGCATTAGTATCTTTCAAGGCTACCCGGGGAATGAGACTTGTGAGCAGTTCACAAACTGTTCACAATGTGCCCATTCATCATTCTTTGCATGGGCAAAATTCATCTGTAGACTGCATTACAGATTTTTAAGAGCCTGAAAGGTGTGGTAGTGACTCGATTTGAGAGCTGCTCCTGGAATCTCAACCTGGTGCCTAACAGCACTCAGCTGCTATTTTCAGTCTCTGGAGATCCTGCTGTGACCCCTTATGTCAATGAATGAGAAGCCTTTCCCATGCACGGTGGGATCTCAGCATGAAACTCATCCCCTCCAGAGCATCATATTGGTTCCATTCTCCACATCTTTAGAAAAGGTGCCTCAAGACGTTTTGCATTCCTCCTGTGATGTGCATGCCACTCTTGTTTGTACCTTTAGTATATTTGCCTCATTAAAAAAATTAAGTGTTTTTTATGTGATTTCATGGCATTGTGCTGTATGTCATGATGTTTTTGAGAATCAATTCCATTTTATAATATTATTGTGTTCTGATCACAGCCCTGACTGGTGAGAAGGCTGGATAGTATTAATGTACATATACTAATTTATTATTCTTGATTACATAACAGCCCAAGGCTTCAGCTACCAAACCAAATAATAGGTCTGCTGAACTTTTGCCAATTACACCACATCCTGTTCTTCCTCTGTGCACATGTCTTAGAATCTGACTTACTGCATCGCCTCTGTTACTACTAGCCAACTCTCTTACTACTGGCCAACAATCCGACTCTTTCAGCCCAATCCTCTGCATGTCTACTCAGAATTAGGCCTACCAAATTCCCCCCGCTGCAGGGGGGGCAGAAGCAATGTTGGCTGGGACATGGCCGGGATGGAGGCGTAGCAGGGGCGGGGACGGGGGACTTCGTTCCAGCCATGCACACCTGCATGAGGCTGGAAGGTCTCGGAAAATGTCCGAGTGAACTCGGACATTTTCTGAGTGCTTCTAGCCTTGTTGCGCATTCGTGCGAAGGTAGAACTGAGTTAACTCAGGTCATTTCGGAGAGCTTCCAGCCTCGTCTCATACTCGCACGAGGCTAGAAGCTCTCCGTAAGAGCTTCTTCGGAGAGCTTCTAGCCTTGCTAGAAGAAGCTCTTCGGAGAGCTTCTAGCCTTGCATGAGTACGCGACGAAGCTGGAAGCACTTTGAAAGCATCCGAGTGAACTCAGACATTTTCAAAGTGCTTCCAGTCTCGCGCAGGGCTGGAAAAAGATGCAGCGCATCGGAGGCAGGTCCCATCTGGCTGGGACAATGAGGAGACCGGCCAGGAGACTGGGATTTGGGTTCCCGAACCGTGATTGTCCTGGCCAGAACTGGAACTATGGGAAGCCTACTCAGAATTAAGTCCTACTGAGTTCAATGGGACATACTCCCAGGTACGTGCATATAGGATTGTAGCATTTGTCACTTCTTTATGCACAGTCTGTTTTTCATTGTGGCCATCTCTGCTATTCCTGTTTTACCTGCTTGTCATTTCGTTGGCACAAAACTTAGTTACTGTGTGCCCGGCAGTAAGTGAGGGTGGGGTGATTCAGATGGCAAGCAGAAGCCACTTTCCACCCAGTTTCATGGAGACTATAGGACTTGAGACCCTGCCCATGCGCAGCAGCTCACTACATGGGACACCCAAGCAGTAGTCTTTTCAATGGCAGTATCACAGCTCGGAGTTTTCTCCCTAGAGAGACTTGATTTTAAAATCCTCTTGATTTTATTCAAGAACAGGGATAGTCCAAGGGGTCAAACTGAGTCATGGAGGAGAGCATATAGTAAAGGGTCCTGACCTGAACAAAAGCAAATCCTTGCCCAGAATTTGATGAACCTAAGCCATGCCACTGTCTCGAGTCTATGTTGCCCAGTTTCGAGACATAGAGCCGCATATGGAACTCATTGCGGCATCCCCAGAAGTGCCCCATTGCAGCACTTCCCAGGTTGGAAGCAGGCATTTCCATGCAAAAAGCAACACACATGATTGGTTAGGAAGACTGCAGGAAGCAACTTGGTTAATACTCCTTGTAAAAAACAAAACAAAAACTCAACTGATTACAAGTGGTTCTTCTCTTATATTGAACTGGGGGAGGGTAACTGTCCCTATTCCAACATAGCATGTTTTCCAGGGGCTGTTGTGGGTGTCTCCCTTCTTTCTTTTCTTAGATTGTGAAACCTCTTGATGGAGGTACCCTGTTTTTTTTTAAAAAAAATTCTTTTTCTATGGAAACCACTTGTTGAAAAATGGAATAATAATAATAATAATAGTAATAATAGTAATAATAGTAATAATACTCCACTTTATTATTGTTTTTGCTTTTGGCTCAGTCTAGCAGGATTTCAAGTGGACATCCCATAGCTCTTTGTTATTTGAATCCCCCTTGGAGTATGTGACAATGACAGACGTCCTAGATTAATATTTTGTTTCTTCTCTCTTGTCCTCCTTTCCCTCTTCTCTTTTCACCCTTCGTACATCCATCTTTCTCTTCTGTGAAATTTGATAAACTGCATTTCATTAGTGGTTTATGATCGTTTTCCCTGTCCTCAGTTCTCAGCTTAGGGTAGGGTAGAGCTTTAAAAGAGAATCAACAACGACAGAGCCTGATTTCAGAGTTTGAAATGGTATCTTCTTCAATACAATTTAAATGATTCATGGCCAGCAATAATAGACACCGATTGTGGCTTCATTACGGGATCAGGAGCCATGTAAAGCTTTTTATTTTGTTACAACGTTTCACTCGTGTACACGAGCCTCTTCAGGTAACAAAGCGAGCAATTCAGGCTATATGAGATGGTAAGTAACAGTAAACAGCAGTTATGGCACAGAATGCAAGTCAAACTGATGAAACTGATTGGCAACGGACCCTTGGAGTGTGTTCTTTGACCCGAGGTATCTTCTTCCATTTTTGAAAAGAATTACACCCGATGGGTGCTAGCCATGACAAGGCTTTTTGATTGCATTTTGAAGTTTTCATAAAACACAGAGACATTTTTATCTTTAAAGACGAGAGTTTACCCTAGATTGACACTCAGGTGTCTTTGAAAGGTCTCACATTTTGAAGAAATACTGTAAATATCCTCAACAACTGTAACAGCTGGACGTTGTCAGAATGGTGCTAATAGAAGGGGAGTTAACAGCTTTTGCTTGTACAAAATGCTTGAAGTCAGTCAGAAAGCCATTATGATGACCTTGTGCTGACCACATACTATGAAGTGTTACATGAGCAGGGACAGGGAAGTTGCTTAATGGAAGTTATATAGTAGTTAGATGTATCCTTGTCACACTTCATCTAAACTGATACATTGCAATGGTCCACACTGCTCAGACCTGGCAATTACTGTCCATTTCCAATCTATTCCACTCTGCCACTATAATGAAAAATAATTAGGAGCCTGAAAATGAGTTTTCACATGAAATGGTTTCAGTGCTTGGACACAATTGCCTTTGGCAGATGGCTTTGGGTTTGCTTTAATATAATAAAGACAGTTAATCATCTCTAAAGAGTGCACAGAATGAATAAACTTTTAACACTACTTTGTCCACTGAAATTCTTCTATTGACCAAATCTATCATGCTGATGGAGCCAGAATTCTCCTGTTGACTCTTTTACAATGTAGGATGCCTAGCAGACCTCAACTGCAGAAGCGGACGGAGGAATTAATAACAGGAATTCTTATCGAAGCGGAGTTTTCAATAATGTTTTCTGTAATGTGGCAATGACAATAAATTTGCAACCTTTTAGAAATGACATACAATCCAACAAGGAGATATCTCAGGATATTAACTGAGACAAGCAAATGTACCATTTCAGTGATTAGCTGTGAGTGCAGAAGAGAACGCAGACACCAGAAATGCTAGTAATTAAGGTTCCAGTCCTATGAACAATTACACTCATGCCATTCCTGTTGCCATCAATAGTACTGACCTCCCTGTCACAGTGCTCGAAATTGTGGACTACTTTGCTAGGCAAAGATGGGGGTGGTTTGCAGAGAGGTTTTCTCATTCCAACCCCCCCCCCCCTTAAGAACATAAGAACAGCCCTACTAGATGAGTTCCTATGTTGCAAAGACCCAAAGTTCACGGGCAGCCCAATCCTGTATAAGATGTGGTGGCCAGCCTAAATTATGAAAACAACAGAAAATGCTGAGAGCTGAAAGCTTCTTAGAAGGTTCCACATCCTGCTGAAGAGGCAAACCACTTTTCAGTGCAAATGTTAAATTTAAAAGCAACTTGCTTCTTCAGCACTGTACATTTTTGTAGTGGAACTTGTGTGACTGAAAAGATGGTGAATGAAAGCAAGCAGAGAGAATGAAACTTGATTCTCTACCCTTGGTTTCATTCACCACATTTAAATCAGAACAACTTGCAGAAAAACTGCAGGACAGCCAATGAGCAGGAAAGATACGTATGGAAGAGCAAGAAAGATGTATCATGATGGATGGAACCAGAATCAGAGTCTAGCATTGAAAGCAATTGGTAAGGGATCATTGAAACATCTTCCCACATGACAGCTATAAAGTGAAAAAAGGTGGCGCTCCACAAAGAACAAGCAACGTTGAACAGAGGACCTCAATGCATACAGAAATAAGAGTAAAGTTACCCAAAGTGAATTCCATTGCATGCATAGATTTGTTCACTCAGTGGAAATGAATGTAGAAGCTTCACGTATGCAAGATGTGTATTGGGGTGAATACTTGCATCTTATGGCCCAATCCTATCATCAAGATATGCCAGTGTACTTTGCTGATAGGAACTATGTTAAAATGGCACTTGGTGCACAAAGGGAGCACATTGGACCTCTTGTGCCTCACAAAATGTACGGCAACATATTTTGCTAATACTGGTCTTCTCAGAATTTGTATTGGAGGTATTCTGCCCCAGAAGATCTCCACACACAAATACCCAATTGGAACTTCTAACCTGACCACCCCAACAGGAGAAGCAGGGGCTGTGCACCCCACACAGGTAAGCAAAAGGGGGAAGAGAATCCCATGCCACCACTCATTGATGTTGCATCTCTGTCTCATCTCTCTACCTCCCCTTCTAACTCATAAGGATTACCATGTGTTCTCTGCTATCAACTGTCTTGCCAAACCATCCCTTCCTTTCGCAAAATCTAATAGCAGGGACTGTCTGCTCCCTTTTGGTGAATGCCAGGGAATCCAACTATTGCTACTCCTGGCCAAAAACACTTCAGGACCCATTTTGTTTTTCAGGGCTGCACCATTGCCATAGGGTGTGTGTTTGTGTGAGTGGCATAATGAGACTTGAACCCTGGATGCTGGGATTCCTAGTTCTCTGCTTCTTCCCCTTTTCTTGCTTATGCTATAGTGGCTCCTGTAGGGGATGGGGTGCTGTGTGTGGCATCTTGTGTTGTGTGTGTTTGGTGTCTTTGGGGCATCTCCCCATGTTTGGTGGGGGTGCATGTTGCTGTGTTTCTTTCTTAGGGACTGGAGGTAGGGACTGGGGTGGAGTGCGGTGGAGTGGAGTGTATGCGGCATTTGGCTCTTGGATGCTGAGCCGATATTAAGGATGCCGCTCCATAGACAATGGGCTGTGTCGGGGTTTCCATGGGCACTGGGGGTGGTACCGGGAAGGGCTATTCTTGTGCTACTGGGAGGGTTGCATCATCATGACATTGCCTGGACAGGCCTAGGATACAATGGTTGTTGCATTGGCATCGGTGCGCTGTCGGCACAGTGCCCAAATAGGATGGGGTCATTATTGTTGATTCAGCTCAATGGCTCCTTAACTACAGACAGACTGAACAGATCATATGAGAAACTTTGTCCATGTGTCCACGCATATATTTCACAGTAAATGGTTTCACATGTACACTTTTTTCATTGTTACTAAAAACACTTTTATGTTGCATCTCTCTCTCGTTCTCGTTCTCGTTCTCGTTCTCGTTCTCGTTCTCGTTCTCGTTCTCTCTCTCTCTCTCTCTCTCTCTCTCTCTCTCTCTCTCTCTCTCTCTGTGTGTGTGTGTGTGTGTGTGTGTGTGTGTGTGTGTGTGTGTGTGTATCTAGGAGCTTCGAGTTGACACTGATTGCACTAATAAATAATGCTACTGGATCCAAGAATTGATTTTTTCAGATTCCTTTAAAAAACATTTAAATAGATTAAAGTTTGCATCTGTTGTAGATCTCTTACTTCTGTCTAAGCATCACTGAAATGTAGACATTCTGTTTTACAGCTGTTATCCTTTTTGGACTAATGGGGTTCACATGTCTAGTGTGTTCACTTTGGTGAGCCTCTAGCTGTGGAGTCTTTTCTGTCTCTGCATCTTGATTTGATATTGCTGATTGGAGTACTGGCTTGTAAACCACCAAAGTTATGACTGGAACTCTTTATCTTTTCAGACTTCTAAATCGCTTCGTGGGTTTGAAACCCCACATAAATATCTATTTAATTTAAGTTTTCAGTGATTTATTGATTCATTCTGTCTTTGTCTTCTCTGATTCACCCGTCTGATTGGAAGAACCCTGAAATTTCCCAGAGAGAGAGAGAGAGAGAGAGAGAGAGAGAGAGAGAGAGAGAGAGAGAGAGAGAGAGAGAGGTGTATGATGGTGACTAGATTATCTACATTTAAATGGCAATTAGGTTCTGGCTTTTCAAATGGCTGTGTACTGAGAACCTTTCTTCGAATATAGTAAACCAGATGTATTGTTCTCTCTTAATTTGAGGCCAATCTGCCAGCTTTATTAGAGTTACTTTAGATTTTACATAAATGAAAGGGAAAGATAAATTTTTCATGATCTATTCTTATAGCACAGGCAATATTGTGAGCCAATGTGACTTGAACTTTTCAATCAAATAGCATCTAATCCCAATTTTTAGAGTAAATTTTGTGTCTCAGGAGAAGTTAAAGATGCCAGCAAATGGCTTCAGTGTCACGTACTTTGGAAAAATGTATCGCACCTCTGTCACATCCATGCAGCACAACATCTGGAGCTATTGCATCAAGCACACTTGAACTGAAGAAGACAATCTCCTTGGGAGGCTCAAGGAGAAATGTTGCATGTGTTCTACTGGTGGAACTCAAAATATTGACTTCTCTCCTCAAATGTTTGCAAACAGAATCAAGATAAACATGAATGTGCCTGCAAACGTCTGAACCTTTGTGAGCAAATTCTTTTTCATTGTAATATTTGTGATAGCATGCATATCCTGGCCCCTCCACTTGCTTCCATGTTAGTTTCTTTAATCACCGGGGGGGGGGGCATCTGAACAGCCTGTCTGCATGCATTGCTAAACCTACTTTAGAGTTATAACCCAATCCTAACTAAATTCCGCCTGCTGATACAGCTGTACCACCAGAGCACACACTGCATCCCATGGAGGGGGGGGTCAGTGTTGGAGGTCTCCTGTGGGTACATTTGTTTTCTTGCCCAGGAATAAGCATCTGCTGCCGGAATGGGTCTATGTGGACATGCACTAGCAATCAGAAGAGTCTCCAGGACCCCGTGGTTGGGGGCCGCCACCGACACAACCCCCATGGCTGCCACACGCCCCACCCCTGGGGCATGTGTCGGCAGTGTAGCGCGCCTCTGCGTGTGCAGACACGGCCCCTGGCGCTTTTTGGCTCCTTTTTGGAGCCAAACAGGCACAAGGGAGGGTGGGAGGGCTGAACTGCAGCCGTTCTCGGCTATGAAGAGGACGAGGAAGTGACGGGGTGGCAGGTAAGACCAGCCCGCGCCCTGGGGCCCACTGCCCCAATCGTCCCTCGTGGTGCGACGCCTCTGCTAGCAATTTTGCTGGTGTAAGTCTGAGTGGACCCAGGAAGGTGGATTGAGGATGGAAAGGGGGTAGGATATTGGCGGCACTACTGCCACCAATACCGCTCCCTTTCCAGCCTAAATCCTCCCCTCCCCGCCTTGTTCTGCCCCCCACTCACCCCCACCCCTTTCCAGCTCCAGCAGGGGAAGTAGACCCTGCTAGCGAGGCTGCAGCACCGCCACCTCTTGCGGCAGCATTTGCAAAATACTGCTAGCGGTGCACCATCAACAGCCATTTTACACCATTGAAACACTGCTCCCCTGTCATAACCCCCCCCTTGCGCCAGCCCTATTCTACTTAGGACTGGTAACAGCACATGTAGAGAAGCATTTTGGACAAATCACTTCCCCATATAATTAGGGAAATTAACAAGAAAGTGAAGGGGGGCCAGGACAAGTGTGTAGCATGAATGTGCATATTCGTTATCACATGGAGCCTGTCTAGATTGGAAGTATCATCTGTGACCTGGACCGCTATGAATATAGAATAGTAATTCAGCTAGCTTAGTAAGCATGAGTTTGATCTGTCTCCCACTTTACATTTTGGTCATGGCTTTAAAAATGATTAAAATCAAGCAGCAGTGGTGGTCCATTATAATAATATTCACAGGATCAATAAAATGTTTGCTTGTATTTGCATAAAAAAGGTGTTCACAATGCACTATGCAAGATTTTGGATGGCACAGAACTCTTCCTCAAGCTGGAAGAATGATGAAAAATGGAAAAATAGATGCTTCTACTTTGTTTTCAAAGGTACTTATTCCATTGTTTGTTTCTCCTGGCATGTTTCTATGCCCCACTGCACCTGCTGGATTTGTTTACTTTGCAGTAGGTTGTTTCATGCTGATTTAAAATATGAGGCTCTTTTGGATAAAGATATGCCGCTTCCAACATAACCTGTAACTCCCCATTAAAAGGGAGGCTCTTGTGTCTGTGTCAGTATAATGATGCAGCTGGAACCAGTGCATCTATTTACAGCAATCTTCACATTTTCCTCTGCAATGTTCTGTGGACAGTGCATTCCAAGACAAGTGGAACTCATTCATTGGTGTTCCAACAAGTCTCTAAAATATCTGCACATTAATTAAATACGTATCCTTAACAATGTAGGATTGAAAATAATCAATGATGGTAAAATAATTTGAACTTACTTGGTAAATATTTTTAGATATGGTGAAAAATAATTTCCTTAAAATCCGCTTTCAATAGATAATTTCCACCTGATCATTTATTCCTGTAGGACATCTGTACCTGTATGACTCTCTCTTGAGTCAAATAGCAGTACAGGTTGATTATCCCTTATCCGGACATCCAAAATCGAGACTATTCCAAAATCCAGACATTTTGGGGGCTATGACTTAAACAACAAATGTTTTTCAGCACCTGGCTGGTATAGCACAAGGCATGCCGGGGCATAACATTATTAAAAATGTTGTATTCAGGCTATGTGTATAAGGTGTACATGAGACACAAATGAATTTCGTGTTTAGACTTGGATCCCATCCCGAAGTTATTATATTCCAAAATCCAGACAAATCTGAAATCTAGACAATTTCCCATTCCAAGCAGTCCAGATAAAGGATACTCAACCTGTATTGGGAATAGGTTCAATTTCAATTGGAAAAACAGTGTGCAAACGGGTGATACCATCGAGTACCACAGTCCCAGTCCAAATCAGATCCCCAATATCACTTTTACAATAAAAGCATCAATATGCAGGAGATTTTGTTCAAGGATCTAGCTCGTCCCTAAGCTGACAAGTGCACAGTGAGCAGCGTTCTTCAGTCATCTGATGCATTGCATTGGCTGCTCCATTTTAGTGGAGCCAAGGGTGTAGCAGAATGGTGATATCATAAGCAGGAATGCTTTGGTGCTGGCTTTGATTTTTTTTTTCAACCTTCTCCAAAAAGAAGCATCAGGCTCAGCAGGATGTAAACCACGAAACTTGCTTGGGGCAGAAGTCAATGCCTAGGGGCCATCGATGTCTAGGGGCCATCATTGTCCCTATGGGCTGCCTGAGAGCTGATATTTAGCTCATGTTACATTCAGGCTACAACTCTACCTAGGCAAACTCACCTAGCAGTAAGTCCTACTGATTTGTGCTCAGATTTACCTCGGAGTCAATGTGCATCAATGTGCCTCCGTTATACGTATCTGGGATTTTTGTTGTTTACTTTTATTTTTCAGGTTTTAGACATTTGTTTTCAAGAACTCCAACCTACTCCAAGCGTTTAGGATGAAATGAATTCTTAATCTACAAATAAAGTCTATAATATGGTTCGAAATAGAAATAAGTGGCAGGGGAAAGAAAACACTCTAATGAAGAAATTTAAAGTGTGTGTGTGTGTGTGTGTGTGTGTGTGTGTGTGTGTGTGTGTGTGTGTGTGTGTGTGTGTGTGTGTGAGAGAGAGAGAGAGAGAGAGAGAGAGAGAGAGAGAGAGAGAGAGATGATACAGGAAGCTGGACTAGACAGGCCTTTGGCCTGATCCAGCAGGGCTCTTCTTATGTTCTTATGAGAGAGCCTTATAGACACAGTCCTAAATAACCCTATACCCTATAACAGTCCCAGAATACATCACTGTTTTAAGAAAAAAGAAACAGTGTGAATCTCTGAAAACATATAGCTGCTGCATTTAACAACTGTTTCCAGCTTTAAATCTTTGAAACCAGTGTAAAACGGCTTCCCTTACCCTCCCCCCCAAGATGTGTGATGAGAAACATTGTGTAGTAAAGGCAATCGACTGTATTAAGCTGACATGACAATATATCAAGTTTTTCCCCTGCACAATAGAAAGTAACATAGCGCAGTGCTAAATGTGTCAGTTTGAGTGTTAAACTTGAACATGTTCTTAGCAATGGTGTCCTCAGCGTTGTTCTCATTCTCATGTAAAACTCCAGCACTGCTTACAAATCACTAAAGCAGTTGCCAACCACTGTATATGGTAATAGTATCCATGTTCCTTCTGAGGAATGGGGGGGCACGAGATTGGGTGTGGGTGTTGTGTAAGTCCTTACTTCTTCTACAGGGACACAATAAGCTATACAGTACTTTGCTAAAAGAAGTTAAAGAGAAACGGGTGTTTCAGTAGAGCTCTGGATTTAATGTGATATCTGGCACTGTATATTGGTTTTACATTATCGTAGAGTTAGAGTATCTCTGCCTGAATTGTTCATACAAGGAATATTTTTATTTTTATGCTCCAGTGTGATTTGCATGGTCAATTCTATACATATTTTATTTAGACCAGAGGCATCAAGCTTATAAGATGTAGTGGGCCAAAACCCACCCATCAGGTACCAATTGAGCAGATCCTCAATTACAGGCCTGAAAATCCTCTCTACTAGTTCAGTTTCAACATTAGTCACCCCCAAAGAGGAGCAGCCCATCCATGAGGCCAACTGAAACAACCACTTCGACTGGTGGATTGGGGGAAGTGGTACACTGATGAGGGGTGCTCTGCAGCCTGTGACTGCCCACTACCTCCCCAATCCACCAGCTCTGTTTCATCCTTTTTTCACACACTTGAAAAGTGTGCAAGCATGTAATATGCAGGAGCATCACTAGGATTTGTGACACCCTGGCCAAGCTCTCATGATGTCACCCTCATGGACCTCCTCCCATACCAGACCACACGATGTGGAGGCCTCCTGGGAAATGTGATCCCTCTGCAAGTCACAGTGGGAACTGGGAAAAAAACATTGTCTACCACTGGTGCATTTTCACACCACTGGTAACAAATAGAATAGAAAGTCATTTTGGTGTCACCTCTCTCTAAGGTAACCAGTAGCGGCCCTACACCCGCCCTTGGAGGGGGCCGCTGCTGCGACACCCCCCACGGGACACAATAAGCCCCACCCCTGGGGCATGGCATCATCAATGCATGCTGCTGAAGCGCAGAAACACACAGCCCCGGCACTTTTCAGCTCCTTTTTGGAGCCAAACAGCACCTGGGAGGGCGGGAGGGCAAAATTTGCAGCCGACAATGGCTGCACAAAGACGGACCAGCAGCGGAGGGAGCATCGGAAGGTACACCCCCACAACCCGCCGCTTGGGGCCCACCACCCCAACTGCCCCCACCGTAACGACGCCTCTGGAGGTGACACCCAGGGTGGTCCCCTTCCACCTTGCCTAGTGATGCCCCTGGTAATATGATTTTGAAGACAAAAAAAAAAATTCTGGCAAGAAATATTAGCATGCATCCTAGGTTCATGTCCATCTATTTACAGCTTTATTAAGAGCAATTTTATAGTTTGCTCCTTTTTGTTTATTTTTATTTACTTATTTTTGTGGTGAATCATTCATGTATAAACTCTTTAAATCTTAACTAAGCTCAGTATTTCCAGACAAATTACGTTTTCCGGTGAGACTTCCCCTTCTGTAACTGAGAAGCAGATTTGACCTTTAAAGAAGAAAAATTCTGTTTGCCTGTCTAGTTTACCAGGGGTAATGGATGTTTTAGAATACTGACAAATGATAGTAAAAGTGATATTGACTGTTCTAATAAAACATCATGGTTAAGCTTTCCTTTCTGCAGGTCAGTGTGTCTCTATGTATGTTTCCTCTTCTCAAATTGTAATTATTATCAATTGTGCACAAATGTGTGTGTGTGTGTGTGTGTGTGTGTGGGTGGGTGGGTGGGTGGGTGGGTGTGAGTGTATGAGAGAGAGAGAGAGAGAGAGAGAGAGAGAGAGAGAGAGAGAGAGAGAGAGAGAGAGAGAGCGAGCGAGCGAGCGAGCGAGCAATCCTGTGTAACTTCTTACACCGGTGCATCTACTGTTACACCCGTGCAAAGTTACACAGGATTGTGCTGTGTGTTTGTGTGTTTGAGAGAGAGAGAGAGAGAGAGAGAGAGAGAGAGAGAGAGAGAGAGAGAGAGAGAGAGCACTCAGAACCCTGGCCAATAGGAAATGTATCTATTGTCACAAAATGATAAACAATGCAATAAGATTTCCATTCACTTTGAATTAACATTCTTTCATTTGAAACATCCAAAACAGATTCCTATCAGTGTCAGCCACAATTCATCAGTTTTGTTATTTGTAAATACCTGCTTTCTGCAACCTGCTTTGTGTTTCCTGAGCCATTTGCTTCCTTTATTATCTAATTGAGTACATACCCTACTGCACACATAGGTCCTGCAACTCTAAACATATTACGCTATCATATCTGCCTGCAGCACCAGAAAACATTCCTGGAATGTCAACAGTTTTGCTCTGGTGTAGTGATAATTCACAGTATTTTAAGCACCCATATGCTGATTGTAATTTCATTTAAAAATGTACAGATGTGCATATGGATGCATGCCTACATTCATATACTCTCTCTCTCTCTCTCTCCCTCTCTCTCTCTGAGAGAGGGCAGAGGCGTAACCAGGCCTCCCGGCGCCTGGAGGAAGGGGGCAGGGCCTAGGTGACATGACGCGCTCAGCGCGTCACCGCCCCCCCCACCCCGCCGGTTTCCTACCTTTTTGGGAGCCGTCCTGGCTCCAGGGAGGGTGGGAGGGCCAAAACACCAACAAACAACGCGCCCCAACAAGACCGGTAAGTCCGCCTGCGCCTGGAGCAGCTGCTCCACGCGCTCCACTCTCCTCCCACTTCTGTGTGTGTGTGTGTGTGTGTGTGTGTGTGTGTGTGTGTGTGTGTGTGAGAGAGAGAGAGAGAGAGAGAGAGAGAATATCAAATATTTGTTTGTTTGCAATATACAGTATAGGGCTATGTTTAAGAAAGAATGGTGGAAAGATATACTTTGTAGAAAGATTCTGGGAGGCACCCCTCCATCTAAACTTGCATCAGCAGTGTACCATGTGATCCAAAAGAATGGAAATTCCTGTTGACAAATATGTGTTTCCAAATGCAAAGCTAAATGCAAATGCCTTGTGCACGGGAGGGACTGAGCAAAGACATCCCACCTTCATAAAAATGGTGGCAGAGGGGCAATAGTGTAAAACATTTAAGAAAATGTCCCCCCAAAAGAGACTGCTTCAGAAGACCATCGGCTTTGACTTCCTCCTACATACCTTAGAGGTAGCCTTTGCTACTGTGTTCCACCACAATTTCTATAGAAAGCCAATAATAGCCTGTTAAAAGTTCTTTTTATGTAGAGCTGAACTAAAACTATTCTCAAGTTTTTGTGACTGTTTTAGCAAGTACCAAAACCTGTCTTTGTCTTGGGGTGAATTTTTGGCACTCCTTGGAAAAAAAAATCACATTTTCTTCACTTGCCCTCAGTGTTGCCATCATAGATCCAAAACTGATTGGCTATATAGCATGATGATATCAGCTTGGTCAACATATGCAGATAAGGAGCTGAATTAAGCTATTGGTCCATCTTGCTCAGTCACTCTAGACCAGGGGTTCTCAACCTTTAGAGGCCCGGGTACCCCCTATCATGGTCCAATTTTCTGAAGTACCCCTTGCTAATTAACTGTTAATTAATTAGATTAATCAATCAATTAATTAGGTAATTAATTGTTAAATAAAAAGTACTAAAAATTTTAAATGTGAAAAATGTCTTATTTAACTCTGTGTGTGTGTGTGTGTGTGTGTGTGTGTGTGTGTGTGTGTGAGAGAGAGAGAGAGAGAGAGAGAGAGAGAGAGAGAGAGAGAGAGAGAGAGAGAGATGCAAGGATCTCTTTTTTCTCCAAGGCACACTTCCCAAAATCAGCTGCTCCCTCCCCCACCACACCAAAGTACATTTTCCAAAGTACAAAAATAAGCCCAAAACCAAAAGTACTAATTGCAAGTACTAATTGGGCAAGAGGCACTTTTTAAAAATGGTGGTCCTCTTATATTTAGCAGGGGGGGCAGGGAACTATTTATTTATTTATTTATTTAGGTTTGTCAACTGTTTGGTGAACTTTTTTTGTGAAAAGCAGTACAGTAAGTCCTCACTTAATGTCGTTTCGTTTAAAGTAATTTCAGTTTAAAGTTGATGGGAAAATGCCATAAGAACGTTTACGTTTATCAATTAGTATTGTAAGTCATTTCTCTTAAAGTCACAGTTTCCAAGAAGAGCCTATCGACAACTTTAAGTGAGGACTTGCTGTACATCATCATCATCATCATCATCATCATCATCATCATCATCATCATTCTTTACCAATAATTTCCATCAAAATCAATGGGATCTTCTTCCTGGTAATTATGATGCAGGTCAAGTGTTCTGCTTTACGTATTTTTATATTTTCAAGATACCTTAAATAGCCTTGAAGCTCCAGGACTTACAAATAATTTAGTATCAATAAATAACGTGGTAGACTTGAATAAAGGCACGAAATCTGAGAAGTCCAGACAGAAAAGACCATCACACAATTCTGATTCTTTTCAAACGTCGGCAGGCTTTAATAGAGCTGTATTTTGTACTGTATTTTGGCAAGTCTCCTTATGGTGGAAGTCGCTTAGTTTTGAAGGATTAACATAATTTGTTGGTTCTTTTTTATGACAATAGGTTTGCACTGCAGTGTTTAATGAAGTTTGAGGAAGATGAAGCAAATTCCATGGGCAGTTTATAACTGGGCAGAGGAAATCAATGCGGATTTCCAAAAAGGAAGTCAGGCGTACCTAACTTGATTAACTTCAGAGTCAGAGACAATGGCAGAGGGCAGGTTGACACATTAGACATAAACTGTTTGGAACCCAAGAAGCCTTTTGATCAGCATAGCATAAAAGATGTTTTGAGTGTTGCGGAGCTTGGTGGATGGCCTCGCTTTTGTCACAGTATTAGAACTTGAAAGATGTTTGACAAGTTGTTTAGATCTCCAGATAAAAATAGGAGGGCCAATCCATATAAAAGAGAAGAATTATTGAAATGGAAGGAACTGCTCTTTAATGTACAAAACAAGACTCCCAAGTAATGAGAAAAGTGGTGGGGGGAAAAAAAACTTGCCGAAGGATTATGCCTTAAATGGTCACAAAGCTGCAAAACACTGATTAGAAAGATAGTATCAAATGTCTGGCAAATATTCCGGAGAAGAAAAGGAGGCTGTTTAAACAACTCAGAGAGTTATAGAGTCACTAAAGTTAGTCCCAGCTATTCATTGCTAATACATTATCTGGAGAGAGAGAGAGTCTAGCTTTTTCCCCATTCCCACATCCAGCTAAACTTTACCAAGGCAGGAACAGCTAATACATGATCCCCTTTACAGAGATAACAGGTTGCTAACATGACAACGCTCCAAGTCTTAGCAGTCAAAAGGCATTGCAGTGCAAGGGGGACAACAAACCAATCAAGATTATGAGGTGGCTAGCGAAACAATGATTTATCAAAGCTGTATTTAAAAAAAGCATGAGCAGAATGTGTGCAAATATGTTCCTGCTTTATTTTAGCTTATTTTATCTTTATTTTGGTTTTTCAGTATTACAAGTGTAAAACATTATTAGGGAAAGAATAGTTAGCCACTCTGGTTCTAAACAGAGTTGACCAGGTTAACCTTCTCAATTTAAGGTTCACATTTGTAAAATGGGAATAGCAGTCAAAAGTATCTTGGCCCAGTGAGACAGATTTTTGTGAAGAAGCAAACTACAGTCCACAGGCAATGCAGATGTGCATCCACATCTAGCCATTCATGCAGCCCCAAATGAATACTGATCTCATTTTGGGTAGGATCTTGTTTTACATTCTAAACTGGAGGAAAACTTCTCAGGGAAAATGAGCTCCATTTGTAATACACCTGGGCATTACAAACTGAACGATATTGTATTCTGAACCAGGTCATTACAAACTTCAGTGACATCACTATTTTCATAACTGATACTTTATTGAGAATGCAGAGGCGTCGCTACGGTGGGGACGGTACTGTAAGTTCTGCCCCGTCCTAGTGCCTGTTTACTCTCCGTTACGAAGGGGCCCCGCCCCCTCACCATTGCAGCCATTCAGTGCGGCGAAGGCAATGGGCATGGCCTCCTGCCCGTTGCCTTTGCCGCACTGAATGGCTGCGATGGTGAGGGGGTGGGGCCCCTTCGTAATGGAGAGTAAACAGGGACTAGGACAGGGCAGAACTTACAGTACCGCCCCCACCGTAGCAACACCTCTGTGAGAATGTACTTTTGGTCACGTTTCAAATATGTAGGTGTAGAACTTCTTATATTTATCAGGAATTCTAACATGGAAATATAAAAATAAGGACTGACAAAGGTAGCCTACATTTGTGCAGGAAATGTTGAAGAAGAAAAATATATGATGGGTGTCTGTAATAAACCGCAGGGTATACAAAAGCAATCAGTGGGTGAATAAAAGGAACGCACTTCAGTGTCAGTCTTGAAGTGAGGTTGTTGGATGTCTTTCAAATTATTATGCCAGGCCAGATATTTTTTGCATAATAAGAACATCTTTCATGTGTCAGAACAGGTTTTGATTATAACTAAATAAGCCAAAGCAGGGATATGCTGATAAGGTGACCTTTAATGTAAAGTTTGGGTCGCGTTATCGAAAAGTATTTTGTAGAACAGATCCATGTCTGCCTCATGATGAAGAGGCACATAAAACAAAAGACATTTGTAACTTGAGATATGAGTAGAGTAGGAGAATTCCATTATATCATTTCTTACAAAATAATGAACTAAAAAAAATAGATGACTCATATTTAGTGATGTGTCATTGCCAATGTCTGCAATGCTAAAAATGAATATGACAAGAGAACAATTGATTCATGGCACAATACACCCAGTCCTCAAATTCAGTGGCATACTGTGGTTTAGAGACAATTCTGTTTTCATACCGTGTCCTATAAGATCGCTGGGAATGTTCTCAGCTCCAGAAAGTGGAATGGTCAGGGTTGGCTTGACTGAAAACACTGCCTGGTTGCGCCTTAGATCTGCCACTGTTACCTCTGAACTAAAAAAAAAGCCCCTCAGCATGTTCCTAATGCAGATTCTTCAATGTGGACGTGCCTGCACTTCCACATTTGAAGAAACTGTGCAAGAAGCAGGG
The DNA here is from genome assembly GCA_026170595.1 of Plestiodon gilberti rubricaudatus. Lineage (NCBI taxonomy): Eukaryota > Metazoa > Chordata > Lepidosauria > Squamata > Scincidae > Plestiodon > Plestiodon gilberti. The sequence continues at coordinate 93,460,840 of JANXHW010000001.1, forward strand.
TATGCAAGCACAGGGTAAGCAATTCACTTTCCACTTGCCTTTGGTGACTTATGGCAGATTTGGGGTGTGGGGCACCCCGAATCTGCTATCCTCTCACCTCCCCACAATCTGTCACCTCGCCTTATGGATGGGCTGCCCCTGGGAAAGATATACTCTGAAATGCAGAAGATAATAAAGAAAAATTTGGAGATGAAAGACCGGAGCAGAAAGACCATGTGATACATCTGTTTCTGGGCTGGTACCATTCACACTGCAAAGGGGGATTCAATATTTGAGTGTTTCTTCATACGTAAAGAATAAGCGTACTGCCCAATAAGATAGGATTGGGCGCTGCGCACAAGACAGTGCAGCATTGCCCCTGGAACATTTTGCCATTCAGTGAAGTGGGTAGCACGCAACAATATCTTTCAATTTTTTGTGCCTCACTGTTGCCTGTTATGCATTTCACAAGCTTTAGCTTAGAAACCTGTCACCTGTTCTACCTTGTCATTGCCTCCCTTTGTACCATCAAGACTGGACTAATACCTTTGATGCCTGTCCAGAAACTTCAGCTGGTGTAGAACATTGCTGCAGAAAGCACAGTTCCAGTACATGAACAGGCTGAAAATCAGGTTGATGGGAATCCAGCATTTTAAATATTTGAAATCTGAAATAAGAATTTATTATGTATATAACAATAATTCATTCCTCCCCCCCCCCCAGTCCCTCTGGCAGGTGATTGAAAAAGCAGAATCTGTTTTCTTGTCTTGTGGTGAAGCAAAGTTTTGATGGGGTTTTTTTTACCCATCCCTACCCACACTATCACATTGACCATCTTATTTTCGTCTCTTGTTCTTTATGCAACATTTTATTCAGGCTCTGACATTAGTTACTTTCTTCCACCGCCTTTGTCTCCAGTCCACATAGATGGCTGATGCTATCTCAGTTCGAAATTGAATCGTCTGGGAGATTTTATTTCTGCTTCTAATCATTTACTTACAGCTCTCTGGAAGGCAGCGTTTGGCAAACATCAATTCTTCTTGTTTTCTCTTGTGTTTGAATGAAAGTAATTATGTTTACAAGAAATTAAGCATCGTATTTTTCCTTTTGGTGTTCAGTGGAGCCTGCTTCATCTTCAGCGGGCACTTAGGCTGTTCATGGCTTTCATTCTAGCAACAGGCAGAAAATTAACTTTAAAAAGAGAGAGAGAGAATTCTGGTATGGACCTAGTTAGGAGCAATTTGTGGGAATAACTTTGTCAGACTTGACAGTGATCCATTTGGAATGTCTGAGAGGGGCCATAGCCTCTCCCAGCTATTGACAGAGAGCATGTTTTGCATGTCAGGGGTTCAATTCCTGGCATTTCCCACCAAAGGGTCTTGGTAACAGGGCTGGAGAAGACCTTGGCTTGAGACATTGGAGAGTTGCTGCGAATTGGAGTAGGTAGAGCTGTGTCAAATGACCCAGCTGAAGGTGGCAAGTGACTATTACAGGCATTTGAGCCTCATTCACAAGAGTGTCCAAATGGTCAAGATATTTATACAAGAGCAAGGAGGCTAAAATGTTAGTGCACATGGCTCCTGCACAGTTTCTCTCTATATGTCAATCCAGCCTGTGACATGAAGCATCTGGGCCTGATTGGAGTAAGATAGAATAAGAATAGAAGGATTGTCCCTGAACAAGTACAGAGTGTATAGTGGTGGTGATAGAAAGTCTCTGTATGTCAGGAATGAGAGGGAGAGGCTTTCAGATCAGATGGTGGCATTTTGAGATTGAATTGAGCCTGGGATCTCTTTGCTTGAAATTAACCTCTGCTTCACACTCTTTTAAAGAACTTGGGAAATCTTCATTGCAAATTTCCACATCCTTGGTAGCATCTGCCCAATTCCGGGGTGTGCTTCTTGCCCCTAAGAATTAGAGAACAAAATGCCCTGTTTTCTTTTACAATCCATGCCTCTAGCTTGGTAACCAGGGCTAGAAAATAAGGGAAAGGGGGATCATTTCCAGCATCCCAGAATATTCTCTTCAGAGGACACAAGGGCTTCTTCTCTTACGTCCTGCTTTTCAGGTTGTCATTACATAGCTTGTCCTTGTGGTAGGGCAAATTAAAAATGGGTGAATGAAAGATACAGACATGAGGCTAAAGGGATATATCCATCCATCCTCAATGTGAACAAGGAGTTAGAGTTAGGAAAATCTGTCTCTAACCTTGTGTAACCTTGCACCGGTGTAACAGTAGATGCACCGGTGTAACAGCAGATGCACCGGTGTAAGTGCACTTATATTAGCATAAGTGCACTTACACCGGTGCATCTACTGTTACACCAGTGCAAGGTTACAGAGGATTGCGCTGTAAGTATCTTAGCCAGCCTTTCAGCTCATACTATTTCATACAAGTGGCTTGATTAAATGAAAGCAGCTCTATAAAAAAAATCCAAATAGAGGGAACTATCTTGCAACTATCATGTCAGAAACCATTAAGACCAATGTTGCAGAGTTGTCTTAAGAGGAAAAATGTATTTTTTTGTTGTTGTAAATGTTGTAAACATCTGGAAAAATATTATTTATATTTTGGACTTTGGGGACAATCTTTGGACTGTATGCCATGTCCAAAATATACTCCTTACAGGCAGCTGCCCTATAAAGTCGGTTGGGATCATTTCCCCCCATTGCCGGGACGGAGTGAGATAGTAGCTTGACACAAATCATGGCTCCTGCAAGATTTCAACCAGGGTTGACAGACTGTGCTACCTTATGACCAGCATTAGCTAAATGATCACAGCAGATGCATCATTGTCCTTTTTTTTCTTCAAAAACCTCAAGCTCCTTTTGTAATAACAAATGATAACAAGAGAAACCTTTCCATTTATGACTTTATTTAATGAGAGAGCGGCCATTGAGAATAACTTCTCATTTACCACAGTGAACTGACTTTGCAGCTGAAATCAGTCCCTTGGTCAATGCCAGCTGTCTTAACTTAATTTCTTACAGACTCTTGTTCCTCCTCTGAAAACCTTCCAGAAGTTTCTTTATGCCAGAAGAAAGCAAAAGCTGTTCTCTGCTTCAGTGGTGTTGCCAGATGTTCTTCTTGTTGCTACATATGGACAATGCTTTTCTCTCCCGTTATGTTTTTTTTTTTTTGCAAAAACATGCGATGTCCTCAAAACCCAAAACTAAAAAAAATGGCTGAAGATATGATGGCCTATTCCTGATGGCTTTAAAACTGGGGAAAACACTGGTCTAGATATTGACATATGCCCCTAGGCAAGTTTCTTACAGTGCAATTCTGCTTATCTTAGGCTTGTGCTGCGCCAGCCTAAGGAGTCTTAAAGCACGTTTGCAGCTCCTCCAGTGTAAGCGGCGCAGACACAGAGGCTGGCACCATTCACACCACTGCTGGACCAACTCCGCACTGGCTGACGCAGGTAAGGCCCGTGCCGGTCAGTGGGAGGGTGGACCAGGGTGGTAGGGGAAGGGGCCATTGTGTAATTAGGCCCGGGAGGGGGGGCAGGGATATTGGCAGAGTGCTCTGCCATATCCCCGTCCCCCTCCCAGGCCTCCCCAGACATGTGCCAGCTCCAGAGCTGGCGCACATCCAAGGAGGCCCATCGGGGCCCACCATGGCACTTACACCGGGGAAGGGCACAAAATCTCCTTTCTCTGAGGTGAAACCGGGCTGTGCTGGTGCAGCTCGCAATCAGTCTAGGATGCAGCAGCTGGCCCTTTAGGCTCAATGCTTATTTTTTCTGCATATTGAGGTAGAATAGTTTCATTTAATGCCTTTATCAAATTTGCAATATCTGGTACAGTCCTCAACATTGTGACTAAGCATTACAAAGAAAGTATGTGATCAGTGGATCAGACAAATAAATGGGCAGACAGAAAAACACACATTTACACACATGTGTACATGTATTGAGCACAGTTAATGATGCTCAAGAATAAGATCAAATTCTCTGGATGAAAGACTGGTTCACACAACCATTGAATGTTTTGCTATTTCATTAAGCTGTGATTGCAGATCATTCATGGTGACCAGCAGAGGCGTCGCTACCCCCGTTGGTGCCCGGAGCAATGGGGGGTTGGCACCCCTATAATTCAATATCGCCGCGGCCAATAGGCCGCGGCGTGCTCCGGAGGGGGCGGCGGCGCGCTCCGGGAGGGGGCGGCGGCGCGCTCCGGGAGGGGGCGGCGGCGCGCTCCGGGAGGGGGCGGCGGCGCGCTCCAGGAGGGGGCGACCCCCCCTCAATCTGGAGAGCCGGCTGGGGACGTCTTCCCCGGCCGGCTGCCCAGGGCCTTCTGAAGGCCCGCACGAGAACGGTATTTTTACCGTTCTTTTTGCGCATGCTCAGACTGTTACTGAGGGAAAAAGGGCAGCCTCAGTAACAGTCTGAGCATGCGCAAAAAGAACGGTATAAATACCGTTCTCGCGCGGGCCTTCAGAAGGCCCCGGGCAGCCGGCCGGGGAAGACGTCCCCAGCCGGCTCTCCCGATTGAGGGGGCCGGAGACTTGAGTCTCCGAGACTCGGGTCTCCGAGTGGGACTCGGACTCGAGTCTCCGAGTAGGACTCGAAGACTCGAGTCCGAGTCCGACTCGCGGGCGGGGTGGAGCGGGGCGCCCTTCGGGAGATGGCGCCCGGAGCCGGTGCTCCGCTTGCTCTGCCCTAGTTTCGCCTCTGGTGACCAGATTACATGGAGGCTTCACCAAGAGTACAGAAAATAGTTCAGCATGTCACTTTGGACTATTGAGCAACATGGCATCCAATTTGCAGTAGTACCCCTGAACAAGTTGCCGATAAAGTACAATCTACAATGTTAGCTCACTGTAAGTGGTCCAAGATGCCCTCAATGGCCTAAGTAATTACAAAGTGAGGGCATAAAGGAAGTAAGACTGAGCAATAAAGGGAATCCTTTTACAGTTAGACATGCAAAATGAGAGTGCTAAACAGAGAGTAAAAGACAGCACTTAATTAAGGTTATTCTCTTTCTTTATCTCTCCCAGTGCATAGTGTGGAGGGAACTGTAATACTTCACACACTATGTTATTGCTTTAACTCATTCTGCTCTGCACTGCTGCTCAAACTGGTACTATAACTCTATCCCCCCCCCCCCCGCCGGGGTCTGTTTCTTTGCAAGCAATTGCAATGCCAAACACGATTATGGATGTGGTAGTAAAACTTGTGGGATTAAGCCAAAGAGTTTGCATGAGCCAGGTGTTTTGGCTCTTGCGTTCCAAATGACAGTTTTCTTGGGGACAGAAGCTATTTGGCAACTTGATAGATGTTTATGGTTGAATATTGCCGGAATCACTATCTGTTTGTTACACACTGAGTCTTATTACACAACTACTCCTAAAGACAACCACATGTCAGGGTAGCAATCTTTTCAGCTAGTTATGCATGAGAATGATTCAGGAAACGGAAAACATCCAGCCATTAACTGAGGGGCAGATGTGTTGATTATTCACTTTGTTCTGATAAAAGATATGGATTAAACCCAATCCCTAAACCAGCAAAGGCTGAGAACAGATTACATTTGATTTGATGTCTATTACTTTATTGAGACAAAACAACAACAACAACACTTAAATCTAATTATTTCTGTAACTGGTCCCCAGTGTTAACAGACCTGAGGAACTGAAGCAGTCCCACACACAGCAAATTGGACTTTTGTCAAGAGCTTTACTATTACAAAGTTAAGAACTGCAGCCATTGTTACCGAGGTGAGACAACAGGGCAGGAAAATGAGCAGCTAAAGAGAAATCCAGTCAAAGTAGGAGAGTGCAAGCCACAAGCCCTTTAAGTACCAGCTCCCCCTACTGGTGGACGCAAATATATAACACACTTGCAGACCATAGGCTCAGTTCACATGCTGTTGCCTTTCCGACACAGAAATCATGGTTTTAATGACTTCGAGATGAGAAAAATATATAGTTGACTTTTGACCCAACCCTACCTGGGCCAGCTGCCAGCGGCAGTCATAAAAGATGCTCCAACAGCGTTGCCACACCCGACACAAGATTGGACTTGCCAAGGCAGGGAGACAGGGTGGAGTGGAACGAGGCACTGACCGGGGCAGGGGAGGGTAGAATGAGGCGGCAAAGGGCACAGGAAGGGCAGATCAGGTTCGGGAAGGGGGCTGGTTTACCAGCAGCAGTGGTCGCCAAATCCTACCCCCCCTTCCTGGACCTGATCCTAGCCACCCTTCCCAGACCTGATCTAAGGTCCAACTACACAATCCAGTGCAAAGTTATGCCGGTGGAGCAAGGACTCTGCCAGCACCGTGTGTTGCATACGTGCCATTAATCTTTATTAAGGATTATATTGGTTAACATTTATCTGATTTTCTCTTAACCAGAGTTTGCAAACCCACTTCTAACTATGGTTTCAAATCCTGGTGAAAATGGGAACCCTTGTTAACTTTAATCATAGTGAAGGTCAGTGCAGATATAACTTAAAGAGCCCAATCCTATCCCCCACCATCTTCCATCATGCAGCTACACTGATGAAGTGCACACTGCATGCTATGGTGGTGGTGGGTCAACCAGATGGCCCAGGATGTAAGTAAAAATCTTTTTTACTTATTTCTCCATAGGTTGCCTGGCCATCAAAGGGTCTCCTTGGACCTGGATTGGTTGTTAGGAAAGCCTGTCACACAGCAGGTTCTAGGTTATGTGGTGTAGCAAGAGCAAATTGTGTTGTTTTCAGCTATATACCGGTAATGTCATTATGGAAAAATGCTTATCCAACCCACTAGGCACATAAACAGTTTGATATCTTCTTCTCATGAACAAACATGATTGCTTAATGAAGTTTCTTTCTGGACCAAAGTGCCATAATATTGATAAATTACCCCTTAGGGAAAAATCTACATATTCTTCAAAACCCAGTTAATGATATGTCAGATTCATTGACCTCTATGATTAGAAGCCAGATTGAAGAAAAAGATGTTGGTTTGTCCAGCCCCTACAGATGAAAGCACAATTCTAGGAGCATAAAAAGAACATTTTTATCTTGTGTTCACTTGATTGACCCTTTGGCATTCATAGCTCTTTATGAATTAGACTGAATAATCTTGTAGAACTGACCAAGATCTACTTTCAGTGTATAGGAATTGCTTTGTAGGGTTTCATGTATTTATAGCAGCCTCCTCTGATGTTCATGGATTTAGTGCAGAACTGTCAATGTGAGAAGCAGCTTCTTTCACATGGGGGTTCACATGGTGTTGCCATCCATCTGTTGTCCTGTATTTTTCCTTATGCTTGCCGAGCCACTGGGGGCCGTCCGTCCGCCCGGCTCCAGGAGAGGCGATGGCGGTTGCTTCTGGGGCCATTACGCTGGTCGTGGTGGACGCTTTACCCCAGGGCTGGCCTTAGCACCAACGAGGTCAACCCCGCCTCCGGCCACGATTCCACCGTACCCTCCCTCTCAGGCGCCGTCGTCAGCTGCCCAGGCCAGGAAGCTTTGGGAGGGAAAGGGGATTTAAATCCCCTTTAAAGGGGGATTAAAGGGGATTTAAATTCCCTCTCCCTTCCAAAACCTCTTGTTCTGCCCTCCACCACTGCTGCACCACAGGATGTTGTAAGCACGCCATAAAGCACGTTTATATCACCCGGAGAGTAAGAGCCCCTGGCGCTGAGGCCGGTGACCCTCTCTCCCCTGGCAGGTAAGGCCGCACTGGGTCGGAAAAGGGCTGGGGATATCCCGCCCTCTCCCTGCCCATTTCGGCCATTGGCCACCACCCTTGCCGCCCGGTCTGCCCTCCCTCCACCCCTGCACCGGCTAGTGCAGGGTTTACCTTGCCCGGTGGGCACAGGGATGGTCTGCCGGGGGGGAGAGGGCTGCAGGCCTCAGTGTCAGGGCCCTTACTCTCCTGGTGATATAAACATGCATTAAGCCATGTTTACAACACCCAGCAATGGGGGAGCGCCGTAACATAGGTACATCAAGATTTTTAATTCCAAAACCCTAGAATCAATTTCAACACGTTCTAGAACCATATTTACACACTCTTAACACTTTCCTAATACAACGGAAGATTATTATCACAGGAAGCAGAAATGCAGGGTGATCTCTCTTATACAGAATTCCATGCCTTGATGTGTGTGTGCATGTGCAAGCATGTCTCTTTGTTTTGCCTAGAAAATATTCTTTTATATTTTCAAATTTATTAGATCAAATTTATTAGATGTGCAAAAGGAAACTTGGGCATGTACCGTTTTCTCGTTGTACGTATTTCAAATAACGTAGAACACATGTCGGATACCTTTTTGGTATCCTGTGTTAGCACTAGCACTTGAGCCTGGTCCTCCAAGTCAAAATGTTATTTACCCTGTTTAGCATCTTGCTTGATATCTGACATGGACTTCAAAGTCTGGAGGAATTGGCAAAAAATAAACAAAGTCTTCCAAAGCCTCAGTGGACATTTGCTTGTTTTAATTTGACAATGAAACCGAAGCCACCTGAATCGTTTGAAAGCAGAGAAGCTGTCAAGGAGAACAAAAATAAGGCTCGGCGGCCCGCCTCACGGAGCTGCCGATTGTTGCCCCGGCCAGCCCCACTCCAGCCGGACAGGGGCTTGTGTTGGCAGCACCCAATTGGCTGCTGCTTGTCTCCGGGCGGGACTGAGGGTGGGAGGAGCAAGCATCATGCTTGCTCTCCTCAGTCCCATCTCGGAGCGCAGTGCAGCAGGGTGCCTTGTGGTTGGCTCCCTGTTAGGCTTTGGGCCTAGCTTGCCTCCTGAGGGGACGAAGAGGACCGTTGGCACCATAACCCTTTGAGGTGCCGGCCATTAACTGCCGATAGCAGCGGCTGTGGGGTTGGGGCGTTCCCCCCCCCCAATTCTCCTCATCTCTCGGCTGGAGCGTCGAGAAGGCGAGGAGCAGGCCCAGACAGCTGGCTCCCTCGCTAAGGAGCATCTTGTGGGTGCGTGTCTTGTCCCCCCACCACCATCGTCCTTCAAGTGGGGTGCGGGCATTGTTCCCCCCACCATCATTCATCTGTGGGGCGCGGGTTCCTCCCCCCCACCATCGTGTATCCTCTGGTTACAAACTAGACACACATTACACAGATTCTCCTGTCATTTAGCTAATTTACACATACTGCTTACTTTGAGGTGAACTTGCCCTCAAGCTCACTGTTACCTTAAAGTTAACTTCAATAATGCCCCAAAAAGGAAGGGCCACAGGTTTTGACATTCAGTAATTTTCTTTCCAGATTGGAGGCCCTTGCCCCATTCCCTCAGTCTTTTCTCTCCAGGGATTAAGCCCCCCCCCCTTTTCCCTCCCTCTAGTTATATGTTGTTGCTGGCTTGTCTTGAAGGGGCAGCCATTTTCCCTTCGTCTTTTCTCTCCAGGGACTAAAGCTTTTTTCCTCCCTCTAGTCTAGTTCCACATTGTTGCTGGCTTGGCTTAAAGGGGCAGCCACTTTCCCTCAGTCTTTTCTCTCCAGGGACTAAAGCCTTTTTCCTCCCTCTAGTCTAGTTCCACATTGTTGCTGGCTTGTCTTAAAGGGGCAGCCACTTTCCCTCAGTCTTTTCTCTCCAGGGACTAAACCTTTTTTCCTCCCTCTAGTTACACAGGGTTGCTGGCTTGTCTTTAAGGGACAGCCGCTTTCCCTCAGTCTTTCTCTCCTCTCATACTTTTCTGTTCCTTTACCTCAGAGCCCTTATTATTGAGCTTACTTTGCAGCCTTTGATCTTTCTTGCTTGTGGCTCTGTTTCTGTCTTTTGTTTCTCTCTTAGTCCAGTGGGTGATAGTGTTCCTTTCTCTTCACTGTTTACCCTAGCATATATATACTTAATCACAACACTGGGAGAATTATTTTAGGCCGCAGTCCTTAACTTTCCTTGGAGTAGTTCCTACTGATTTCAGTGGAGCCTGCTCCTGGGTGGACTTGCATAAGATTGGGCTGTAAGTTACATAGCAAAGCTGGGCATGTATGCAGGGTAAACTTGATGGGGTTACTTTGATTTTATGGGGTTGCAATGCAGCCTTCATTTTAAAATAAGCATACTTTTAGGCATGTGCTTATTGTGTATGCATAGACGTAGTTTTCCTTAACAGTTTCTTAGAAAAGGGGGTTACCTATAGTGATAGCCAGTCACACTGGCTCCCCCCCCTCCCATGTTAATGGCGGGGATTGATATGCGAATTTAGGCTTCCTGGCTGAGGAACTTGGCTTTAAGAACTGTTAGTGTGGGTGACCATGTTAGGTGGCTGTCCATGTGCCTCAGGAAGGTACGCAGAGTTCTTTCAGACTGCCCTTTGGGCGGCCAGCTCTAAGTTGAGCTTCCAGGGAAAGAAACTAAGAGGGTTTCGCAGCTGGATTAATTCCCCTCTGCATACAATTTATAACCTACCCTTAATGGGGAAGGTTCTGACGTCTTCCTCTCAGCTAGTCTAACCCATGGCTGCCAGGGAAGGGCAGTATAATTGCAGTGGTCGGCCCAGATTTTGGTACTGTACCGTAAATGGACAGTTAGCGTGCACTGATTACAGCCAATGGCAACTGATATAGCACAGCCAGCTAAAGTGTTTCTTGGGGGCAGAGTTAACTTTTCTGGCAGCATTATTTGCTACACCACAACAGTTGACATTTAACATTATTGGAGGCTCCCACTTCAGGTTGTGTGGGTGTGAGAAGAGCACCCCTATGTCCATGTTTGGTGTGCGGGGAGCGCGCGGGTCAGCGGGATGCCAATCCCTTGTCACCAATCCCTGGCTTCTGGCGTTGGGCTATGGTCTATGTCTTAAACCAGGCGGTCGCTATTGTCTGTAACCTGTGATGGCTTCCCCTGAAGCAGTTTAACCCCCCCCCCCTTTTAGAGGCTTCCACGTCTGGTGCCATCACCACATCCAGTGGCAAGGAGTTCCACAGAGCTAATTTTGTATTAGTTTGCCAGAACTCAGGATCAGGGTGTATTGTTATAGAGTTTAGGTCCCTAGTAGCGATTTGACTACATATGTTGCTACCCCCACACCCTGCAGGCAACTGCAGCAGTTCAAGTTGGTCCTGGCATATGCTTCTGTGACAGGTTGGTTGCACTGATTTTAAGGTAGTTGTGGTGCGCCTTTGGGGAAGGGAGTTCACCAGTTCCACTGTGCGTTTTGTGTGTGACAACCAAGCTATGGTTTTGTTGTCAACCAGCAAACGTCCAGGTCTAGAGGATCCTGCGTCTTGTGAGGGCATTCGTGTTTGGCTGTTTGCAACTGAGCACCCTCTTTTGGCAAGACAGGTTCTTGGGGTTACAGACTGCAATTGCCTATGCGCTTTCTCATGTTCAAGAGGAGCGGTTTAGTGAACTCGCCCCCCGGACTCGGTTGGAACCAGTCCCCATGCCGCAGTGGCTTTGGACCCTCGGTTTTCCAGAGCCTGTGCCGCCATCTGTTCAGCTCTAGCGCGTAGAACGTGGTACTGCTGAGCGGGTTTGACCCAGGCTTGATCCAGGCTTTTTGGTACCTTTTGACAGGCAGCAGCATTGGGTGTGATTTGGCCCATCCCTCTTGGGCCCATCATGTTCTATGCTTCGCCTTCAGGGGAGGGGCCTGTCCGTTTGCTCTTTAAGACTTCATCTGGCTGCCCTGGCCTTTTTTCTCTAAGGTGTGCAGTTTTTTAAGGACCACACCCCAGAATTTGAGTTACTAAGGTTGCCTGTGCAGTTTTGTGTGGCCTTCGGGCTTTCCTTCTGTGGCCTTCGGGTCTTCTGTGGCCTTCGGGCCTTCCTTCTTTTGCCTTTGGGCCTTCCTTCTTTTGCCTTTGGACCTTCTTTCTGTGGCCTTCGGGCCTTGTTTGTGTGGCCTTCTGGCCTTCCCTTTTGTGGCCTTCAGGCTTTCCTTCTGTTGCCCTCGGGCTTTCTTTCTGGGGCCCTCGTGCCTTCCTTGTGTGACCTTTGGGCCTTGTTTCTGTGGCCTTTGGGCCTTCCTTTATGGCCTTCGGGCCTTCCCTCTGGGGCCCTCGGGCCTAGTTTCTGTGGCCTTCGGGCCGTTCTTTTTGTGGCCTTTGGAACTTGTTTCTGTGGCCTTCGGGCCTTCCTCCTATGGCCTTGAGCCTGCCTTCTGTGGCCTTTGGGCCTTCCTTCTGTGGCCTTTGGGCCTTCCTTCTGTGGCCTTCGGGCCTTGTTGCATGTTGCTTGTTGTCCCCATGTTCGTAAGTTCTAATTTACAGTGTGTTTTTTCAGGTAAGTTGGCCCACGGGCCTTGTTGTGTTTCAGGCCAGTTGGCCTCCTTGTTATCTATGTGGCCTGCGGGCCTCCGTGTGATTGACGGCCTGCGGGCCTCCGTGTGATTGACGGCCTGCGGGCCTCCGTGTGATTGACGGCCTGCGGGCCTCCGTGTGATTGACGGCCTGCGGGCCTCCGTGTGACTGATGGCCCGCGAGGCCTTGTGCAGCCTAAGGGCGTTGGCCTAAGGGCCTTGTGTTGGCGGCCTGCGAGGTCTGCTTTTGTGGCCAGTGGGTCACCTGTGTTACCCCTTCTGGGGCTCACCCGGTGGGTGTTAGCTGTAGGGACCTAGGTTCAGGTAGGCTAGCTTTGCCAGCGCTTAAGTACAATTAGGTTGTGTCTTTTGCAGCGCTGTGCCTCAGGACTTATACTTTTTTTTTTGTTTCTTTTGCAGGTCCCTGTGATGCCAGGCCCGCCAATGTGCTCATTTACGGCCATTCAATCGTTTTTTGGGCCAGGCAAAGAGCAATTGTTTCGCAATTTGGCTCACTATTGGGACTCGGCGACGTGGCAAGAGTGTGTTGGGCCTCCAAGAGAAGGATGCTCTGGGGCCAGCTGCTTCCTTTGCTACGGGAATTTTAGCGGTTAATCCACCGCCTCAGGTACTCGTAATTCATCTGGGGGAGAATGACCTATGTCAGAGGACATCTGTGTCCTTGAGGCTCCAGGTCCTTAGTGATCTCTCCCAGATTAGGTGCTGGCTACCAGGGATTGCCATCCTTTGGCCCGGCTGGCTCCCCAGGAGGGTGTGGCGGGGGTCATTGAACCCCCGCTGGGTTGATCTTGCCTGTAGGTAGTTGAACGTGTACCTGAGGCTTTTTATTTTTCAAATGGGGGGCAGTTTTATCCCCCATCCCAATATTGTTTTCCAGGCTTCGCACCTTTTCGTGGCGTTGGTGTGCACCTCTCCACGGTCAGAGCTGACATAATTTTAATTGACTTGCAGCAGGGCATTCGTACCTTTTTGTATAGTTGGGCGGTGGGGGTCATGCGCTAGGCAGACCCCCCCGTGTGGTAGGTGGCGTGCAGGAGGGGTAGCCAGGGAGGGCTTAGTTGGCATGCATCCTGAGGTAAGCAAGGTCAGGGGGTAAGCCAGGACCGCTCACACGAGGCCGAACCGGGTCGGTGAGGCAGGCTGGCAAACCCCCAGGCTGGATGTGCAATGATCACCTTAAGGAATTTCCTGAGGTTGGTCAGCGCTGTTCAGCTGCCTCGACCCCTTTGGGGTTGGCAGGGATAGGCAGCTCGGTCGTGGACCGAGTGCGCCTGGAGCCAGGATGTCTCATGCCCGATTAGATCTTGGGGGAGGCAGACGGCTAGGTACCGTTTCCCCCACCCTAGCCGCCTGCACGCCAAGGGGGGTTTTATAGTTAGAGCCCTGCTGCATTTTGTTTGTTCTAAGATTTCAATAAAGCAACCCATATAATCCAAGCTCCTGTCTGGCGTATTCATTGGGGGGGTCCAGGGGTAACTGGTTTTGATTGGCAACTTAGAGTTGTTTCTCCTGCAAATGCAAGACACCCCAGTTTGATTGTAAATTTATTTTACAGCTAACCTTGGGTGCATCAAGGAAATCGAGGACTTATTGATTGCATTATAAAACCACTCACTGTACCTGATTCTTCTCTCAGTTAAATGGACTTTAAACTGGTCTGCTTACAGTGGCTTGATTGAAAATACTCATTTACACCAATGTCAGTAACAGCATCAGACCCCATAGCCAGACTCAACGGATATTTGCCAAGCGGTACGGAGTTATGGTAGCTTTATTTGAATATCACTTAACTGTGCGCTCAATGTGTGCGCAAAGACTACTCTGTCCTCAGAAGTGATTTTGTCCAACATGAAATGTCTGTGTGGCTTTGAAAAAGAAGAGCAAACTACTGAGTTTGTAAAGGAGAGGAAATTAATATATCTATATCTAAACTTGTATTTCTAAAAAAAGCAGAATTGTAATATATCAATTGCTACATGCACACCACCAATTCTGAAATCTGGTAGTGATAAGAACAGAGTGTAGTTGTATTTAAGTTAGTATATCAGGTTTTCAGTACAGAAAGAAGAAGCCATTCATTGAGGAACATAGCCTGTGTGTGTGAGTGTGTGCGTGCGTGCGTGTGTGTGCGTGTGTGTGTGTGTGTTAAAGTCCAAAAGGGGAATTGGCAAGGACCAAAGAAACTCTAAGCACAGCCCCTCTATTCAGGGGCAGAGCACCACAACATGCTGAAACTAATGCTAACGCCTAATGCTGTGAAAAATAAAAAGTTTCCTATAATTTTTCTAGTGCGGTTTCTTCAAATCCAGAAGTGTGAGATTTCCAGTTTTATTTAAAGAAACAGCATGTGCTGCCCCTGCAAATAAAGCCAGAAACCCTGCACAAGAGTGAACATGATCTGCTTCTCACTTGGGCAAGCAGGAAGTGGATCGTTGTGGCTCCCATCAGCAGCAGTCTCAGGATGAAGCACACCCTGAATCCGCTGTCTCCTCAGTCCCCTCGCAATCCACCGCTGATGCAATCCTCTTCACCTCACCTCATGGTTGCATTGGAAGTGCTATTACATTGGAATCCATTCAACTTTATCAGATGTGAAAAGAGCCCTTCAGGACCTGGCCAAATGCCCATCTAGTCCTGCATTATGTTTCCCACAATGTTGAAAGTGATGCTGGTAATTTTAATAGGACCTTCTTGACTCACTGCCCAATTCTACCCTCCCCTCCCCCCGGTGCAGCCACAACAAAAACAGGCATGCTGTATCCAACGGGGGGGGGGGCCAGATTGGGAGGTTTCAGCAGCAGAAGGGGATTTAGAATCCCATTGGTGTAAGCCTCCCGACCTGCAATAGGTCTCCTCAGACCTGCGTTAGCAATTTTGCTAGCACAAGTTCAAGGAAAGAAATGGGGTGGGGAGACTGCAGAAAAGGCGGGTAGGATCCGGCGTGTGCCATCGCCACTGGATTCACCCTCCCCACAGCCTCCCCAACCCCTTTCTCTCCTCGGACTTGCTCTGCTTCTTGCTTTGAGGAGACCCATTGCAGGTTGGGAGGCTTACAGAGGTGTAAGTGGATTTGAATCTTTTGCCATTCAAGTCTTCCAATCTATCCCCCACACACACTGGATACTCCCTGCAGCCTCCCCGCCCCCATTATGCCCTCTCCCAGCCTTGTTTCGCCCCTCCCCCTCCCCATTCCACCCTCCTCCTGCCCCTCCTGCTGACCTACATGCTCCAGGTGGCAGGAGAGCTGACAATGCGGGCAGGGAGGCTTTGGCCTTGCCGCCAGCATCCCCAGCAGCGCGCTGCTGAGCACATTGCCGGAGCGCCTTCTACGATGGCACTGACTGCTTTATGGAAGTCAGCACCAGTGGAAGAGGCGCTAGAATGTCAGCAGGCCTGGATAGAATTGGGCGTCAACGATGTTATGTCAGATTGGGGGAAAAAATCTCGAGGAATAGCTTCCGTCAGAGTTTGCAATCCTAGGCACACCATCTCTGAACGTGGACCCTAAGACCCCTTTGGTTAATAAGTTTGCTCTTGTTTGCTACTTTATAGATGAGTCGTAATACAATTCAAATTATGTGGGAGGGAAATAAATAATGTTTAAGGGCCTTTACTATTTTTTTTTTGGGGGGGGGGCTGCCATGTTGTGTGAACCTTCTTTAAAAAAAGAAAATCATTCCACACTTCAGAAGGAACATTTCAACATTAGGTTCCATAGTGTTCTAGAAGGTTCCATAATTACCATGAAGGCCTAGGATTTCTTGGAACGCTAAGTCAAAGTTGAAATAAGCTCTGTCCAAAACTTTAAAAGGACAGAGGGTGCTTCTGGTCTACTGTTGATGATAGCTTTAGAAACAGCGGCAACTGTTGTAGTGATGGGTAACATTAGGCTTCCTCAGTTTCTTTCACTTTTTTTTTCATCTTTTCTTTTTAATTTTAACATCCTTCAGATTTTTATCAGAGAGCAGTGAAATGTGCCAATTGCATAAACAAGAAGCATGGAGAAAATTAGATTTTCATTTTTCTTGACTTAATTTAGTCTCTTATAAGCTCTCCATCTGTATGTCCCAAGACGTTTCTTTTCCACAAGTTATCATACTATTTATATTGAGATCTCTCTTGACCTCCACTGTTGGCTGGATTACGCAGGGGGCCATTCGCAGATGCTGTAGTGCAGTCAAGTTTCCCAGAATAGGCAGATTTAAAGCCTGCTTGACATCATTCCACATTTTCCCCTGAAACATAACCTCTGTCCTTGTGCCCCATCTACATCTGCTTGGATCATAATTTTCCTGGATGATATTCATTTTGAATTTTTCATCAAGCAATTATATAGGAACACATTTTCCAACAACTCCCTGCATAGGGAACTGGTATTCTATGAACAATAAAAAGGTAAAGGTGACCCCTGGCAATTAAGTCCAGTCGTGTCCGACTCTAGGGTGTAGTGCTCATCCCCATTTCAAAGCCGAAGAGCCAGCGTTGTCCGAAGACGCCTCCGTGGTCATGTGGCCGGCATGACTCTCCTTGCCGCAGCGCGTAGCATGCGGCTGGAACACGGAGCACTGTTTACCTTCCCTCAAGAGGTACCTATTTGTAAATTCGGATATTCCTTTTCGTACTTGGTAATACAGTATTCATCATACCAGATTTGATTATCTAAGTTTTGGTGATTGGACAATGTGATGCCCCTTTCTCAGACCCGTGTATTACCTTAATATTCTTCCTCATTGCACATGAACTCAGAGGCGTTGTTATAGTGGGGGCGGTTTGGGCGGTGGGCCCCAAGCGGCAGGTCGTGGGGGTGTACCTGCTGCTGGATCCATTGCTCCCTCCGCCGCTGGCTCCTCTTTGTGCAGCCATTCTCAGCTGCAAGTTTGGCCCTCCTGCCCCTCTGGGCGCCGTTCGGCTCCAAAAAGGGGCAGAAAAGCGGCAGGGTGTGTGTGTTTCTACGCCGCAGCAGCGTGCGAAGATGACGTCACACCCAACAGGGGCAGGGTGTGTGACATCCCGTGGGGGGCATATAGCGTCCTGTGGGGGGGTGCGGTGGTGCCACCCCACGGGGATGTAGGGCCTCTACTGCATGAACTCATTGTCATTATGTTTAAAGCTCTCCATTGGCTTGGACCACCTTTTCTCTCTGTCCTTATTTCCCAAGTCTACCCATGACCGTACTACCACCCTCAACCTCCACATTTCCTGATGCCTTCAATAGCTCAATGGCCATTGTTCACCTATTTCTTTCCCTTTCTTCTTTCTCCATGTTGTTTCTATCAATATTTAGATTGTATGATCCTTGAGGCAGGGACTTTATGCTCTTGGTACCCCATGTCTGAGGTTGATAAGCTTAACTATGGAACGCTACAGAAATTTAATATCAATGGGTTATAAGGTTGTAACCTAAGTTCTTCTTACATGAGCAGAAGAAGGTGTACCCTGAGGCATCTGATGCTCTCTGAGTCATCTGGTAGGGCCACTGTGTGATACAGGAAGCTGGACTAGATGGGCCTTTGGCCTGATCCAGCAGGGCTATTCTTATGTTCTTAAGGCCTGTTTATATATAGAAGGAGGAGCAATTTTGATCAATCGTTCTTGCACCCTCTGTGCCCCTCCAATTTGTTCCTGGGGGTGGTTGAACCACAGTAGTGTAGCCAGGCTGGGGCCAGGGGGGTACGGGGGACAACAGTGGTCTTGTTGCAAGGAGGAGCCACCGTTGCAGGGGTTTTTTTTGTTTTTTTTTGTTTTTGTTTTTTGGCACTTGTTGGTGGCCCTCCCACCCACCCCAGATCCTAGAAGGCTTCAAATGAAGCCTTCTGGGAGTACAGGGGTTGGGATGACACAAAGCGCGTCATTGCCCCCCCCCTCTAGGCAGGCTAGCAACACCACTGTTGAACCGTTAAAAGTAAATATTTGAGGGGCACAGGGAGCTGCAGAAGAAAAGGGAGATCAGCAAAAATTGCTTCTCTCCCCCTGCAAAAAAAAAAAAAAGGGACTTCATCCATTCTTGGAAACAGATCTTAAGATACAACCCAATATTATTAGTATTAAGTGTCCTATATCACTGTATATTAAATAGTGCTCATCTACATGCCTGTGCCATGTGTGATCCATCTCAGAAATGTGATGGTCCATCTGTAGCATCACACTTAATAAACGGACCAGAGAGCAACTAGCAGCTCCAGTCTTGAAGTAGCAAGGAACCCTATTCAGAATAGTGTAGCTGAGAAACAGTTCTTATTAGATTCCCTCACTTCTTTTCCAGGTCTAAAACCTCTATTGCCATTTCCCTTCCTCTCATGATCCAGGGCCCAGAAACAACCAATCCATTTTCATTATTAGTCCTCTGGCCAACCACCATTATTTCTAATCAGTAAGATGGCTGTATCTCAAAATGATATGGAGTGAAGGCCAAGTAGTCTTTGTCTTGCTTTAGGAATGAAAGGAATCAATGGATATACTGTTTAATTTTGAAAAGAAGCACTGGCTTCTCTGTGCCAATTAATAGGGTTACATCAACAAGTCACTGAGCTACTTATAGCTTTTGGAAGCATGTGTTAAGAGACACTAGTGGGAAAGTGCTAGAGATGTTATCTTCATTTCTATTTAAAGAGAGCAAAGCAACACATTTTTTGTGTGTCTCTGTTCATAAACAC
This sequence comes from Plestiodon gilberti rubricaudatus, assembly GCA_026170595.1. NCBI lineage: Eukaryota > Metazoa > Chordata > Lepidosauria > Squamata > Scincidae > Plestiodon > Plestiodon gilberti. The sequence continues at coordinate 93,479,686 of JANXHW010000001.1, forward strand.
CCAACCCTCATTCATTGTAATGTTTGTTTATTAAAATTGCATTTGTTTCACCATGAATGTTGTCTTTCATTCTTCCATTCATTTTGTTTCCCATTGATTTCAACGGGAGAACCAACTGCATTTCTCCCATCTCTAACTTCTCTGTTTGCTAGCCAATTGAGCTGAAATTCACAGGCAGTCTAGGACCCCTCCTTGGGATCAGAGCTGCCAAATTTCAGATGAATTGGCTCTGGTTTACAGGCAATTTTAAAAGGTTCACATCCTTTGTGAGCTTTAAACCAATGCTAAATAGCAATAAAAAAAAACTATAGCCATGGCAGAGGAGCACACCCACCTGTGGCACTAAGATTGAGCAGCATACTTTGGCAAGATGGAAAAGACCAATTGTGACAACAGGCAAACCATACTTCTGTCTCAGGCTGGTTTTGGAAATAGGAGGTGTCCCCAGAACCTGGTTCAGGCAAACTATGGGTACACACACGACTGTTTTCCCCCAAGGGGGCTGAGTCAAGAGGTTAGTCTCGAAAACTCTGAAAAAACATTTTAAACTATGAAAATAATTGTGCTTGCTGAAAGGGAGAGGCAGGCAAAGTGGCCTTCAGCGTCTCCCTCTCTGCCCACCCAGGAGAGCTATGAAAAGGGCAAGTGTTGTAGCAAGAAGAGCAAAGGGAATCAAGTCCTGTCTGGCTCTCAGCCATCCATCAATCCCCTGGGGTAGAGAAGCAGCCACCACTGTCAAATCCTTGGGCTATGGGTTGGATTCAAGCTCTGTCATGCACATGTGCTGCTGACTCCCCTGGGCATATATGACCAGACTTGGATCCAACCCTGTGATAGTAGAGGTGGTGTGGGAGAGCTCTGGGGAGACCAGCAATTGACGATGTCCCCAACGATCACCATGTGCATCTGTGACATGATCACTGTGGATGTCCTTCCCCAGATGGCCTATGCCATGGGCTTTGCCTTTGGGTGTCTTTGGATGCAACTGGCCTTGTTCAGGTACAAGAATCCAGCACACTGGTTTCTCTTGTCCTAAAGTCTCTCTGTGTGATGCTGACAAATGTAAGTAATGGAGACTTTAGTTCTTTGGAAACAATCTCTCAGGCTGGTTCTGAATAGTGTCACATCAGGGAGCAAAGGAGAAATTGGGGCTCTAGATCTGCTGTTTGGAAGCTGGATTTTAACATTCTGTCACTCGATTTGGAGGGGGAGCACATGGTTGGATTCAGCATCATTGCTCTCCCTAACCTTCTGCCCCACCAAAACAGCTGAGTATTTTAAACTTTTTAAAGGGAGTCCGTCTGCCTATGAAGTCCCATTTACTTTGCATGTGTCAGTTTTGTTTTTGCTTTTTTTTTGGGGGGGAAGTATATGCACATGTCTGGACAGATAAGAATTTCTTTATAGGTTTGTGAAATTAACAATGGCAAGGACTGTCAGTTCTTACAAAAAAAAAAAAAAAGAGAGGGGGAGATCTCATTCTTTATTCAATATTCCAGGCACAAGAGCAACACAAATCTTTAATAATAAAATGAAATTGAGGTTTAGATTGTAATAAGCAGCAATGCATGGGAAGTAGCAGTGGCAGAAGGGTATTTCAGAAGTATGATATAGCTAACAATTATAAATAGCCAAGAACGTTGAGCAGATGGTGTTATCAGACAACTAGAATTCCCACCAGGCTCAGTGCAAGCCTAAGGTTTATAGAAACATCCAAGAGCACTTAGACTCAAAATAATGAAAAAGTAACAATAGGATGTCGATTTGAGAAGATCTCTGCAGGTTTAGATTAATTTTATCTGCAACATTTATGTTTGCTTTAACATAGAACTTCGGGTTTGATTTATTTTTTTTCCGTTCAAATGAAAAGGGATATGAAAAAGAATTCATTCCCATTTCAGATTTCACCTTGACCTGTGTCCCATTTTATGTGTATATGTATTTTCACACCAAAAGTTGATAAGATAGAAATTTCCATTGAAAAAAATGCATAAACAAAGCACTAATGGGGCTGAGACTTTCTGGGAGTTCATGGCATCAGCTTAGCTAACCTTAACATGATGGAACTCTGCCCACAAAGCACCGAGTTTTGCAAGTCAACACCAGAGAGCTCATACGGCCCAGTCCAATCCCCCATTTGTAGCAGCAGAACTCACAATCTGTGGCTGTAAATCCATTTACGACGGCGTGAAAGGTGTGCTGCCATCAGGTGCTCTGGAGCTGTTGGAGCAGATGGCTGGAGGCCCCATGTTTCCAGTGCCGCAGAGCCCGGCCCGTGTTGACCTAGGTGAGTCAGCAGCAGGGGCAGGTTGTGGGCGGGGAGGGGGAGGTTTGGGGGAGGTTCGGAGTGGGGACCAGGCTGGAAGGGTGGGATACCGTGGCAAAAGCGCACATCGGATCCTCTCCCCCATTTTCCACCCTGCCCCGTCCCCTGCCTTTCCTTGGTCATATGCCAACTACATAGCTGGTGTGAAATCTGAGGAGACCCATAGGCAGCCAGAAGGCCTACCAAGAGTTAAATACGCAAGTTTTTTTACTTACCCCTCATTGGCTTTCTGGTCACCCTCTCCCTCTGTTGGTGCGACTGCATTCTATAGCATGGTGGGGGGTAGGATTAGGCTCTCCATATATTTGATGACCAAAACTGATTGGATTTATAAGGTAGAATTAAAAATAATATTAATTCTTAGAATTTCTGTAGTGATCAAAGTGCTTCATATATCTTGTACCAATAATCTCTTTACAACCATCTTTCCAACCCTCCTAGTGATGCCACTGTAGAAATGAAATGGGTATTATCATGGACAAGAGACAGTGACTGGCCTTCAGCCATCTTCCATTCATGCTCACAGCAGACCTTTGAACTGAAGGCTTGGTGTTTAGAACTCATGTTCTCAAGGAATATAATCTCTAGCTGTTCTAAAGTACTTTACAGGCTTAGAACAATGGAGCAATCTCTTTTCCAACAACTTTGCCATATGTATGGATGGTTCAGATGGTACTTCTTTGCTGAGACCAGCCATGCAAGTTTAAAGACACGTATGCATACAGATCCTGCCCCTCCCCCCACATCTAAATGTATTCAGGCTAATTCCCTTAATCATGTGGGAGGAGTAGGTCATCCAAATCGCTCCTTTATATGTACCGATCAACTAACTTTTAAAGTATGTTGATCAGTGTGCCAGAGGAATTGTTTGGATGACAATCCACTTCCACATGATTAAGGGAACAGGCCTGAATTAAACCTTGATCAAATCATCCATACTTAGTATATTTGTACAATGTAGAGATATGAGGCTTTGAACTTAATCCATTGCACCCTGTCTCACATACACAAGCAACATATAAAATATATCAGAAGAGAATAATAAAAAAACAGGTTGATCAAATGAGCTGCATAACATACACAGAACAATGAGACCTAGCAGGAATGACGATTAGAGTCACATTAAATTTTCAAATGAAAAACTGAAGATGAATTATGAAGGAGAAAACTTCTTTGCGAATATGCCGGAAGCAACTTCATTAATAATAAATAAAACCTGAAAAACTTATTGAGAATAAAAACAAATGTCTGAACAATAAAAAAACTTCCACAAATGAATCATCAAGCAAAGAAGAATGTAATACTGTCCATTGAGAAAGGAACATGAAAGGCAACATGATCCCTTTTTTATGCCACTGAGCTTGAAGGCAGCACATAGTTGCCACTACCGGCTACCTGCAACCACATGAAAATTCTGTTTGAATCCAGGCCAATTTCAACCTTATTTTGTTGAACTTCATGATTACTGGTATGTTAAGCATTCTTTTTAAATTGTCAGACATTTGTCTAGTGGGGATAAACCCTGTTTGACCTTTGTCAATGTAATTATTTGAATTTTTTTATCATTGGCAGATATGGAAATTTGTTTTAGCGTTCTTGCAAAATGGCATAAATCTAATTGTATAAGTAAATTCCTTATTAAAGCATTTCAAGATGAAACATACTATTTCCTTGTGATGGAAACAATTAATAGAATAGAATAGAATATCTGTGTTTATATACTGCCTTTCTGTCATCAGATTTCTTTTCTAAACCCCGGAGGGGTTTTTACAATAAATGTTCTATTTGCATAGAACCCATCTTCTCCAGCTGTTTCCTTTCAACTGTGTAGTATCTCCCTGGCTGCACATGGTTTTGAGCTCCAAGCTTGTCCGACAGCAAGTCCCTTCTCCCACAGAGGGTCAGTGCAGGCTATCTCAGCTTGTCAGCTGAGATACAGTATCACAGCTGTTGGTAGCTTGTTGGCAGCTTCTGATCGTCTCGAACTGATCCCGTCCTATTTGTTCTTCAGGCAAGGCGGCAGTTCAACCACTAGACCACACCACCTGCCCAATTAAAAGCCCAATTCTATCCTGGACCAAACCATAGCATGCAGCAGCTCTGGTGCAGCCTCCGCGGCATGCTGTGGGCTGGCCAAGGACCAGGCAGTGACAGAGAGATAAGTAAAAAAACGTTTTTCTTACATTGTCTGCCATACCATAGTCCCCCACAGGCCTACTTAGATATGCACCGGCTCTTTGGCTGTTGCAAATCCAAGTTGGCTAAGGGGACGTGTCAAGGCCGGGCCGGGGGCGTAGGTGATTGGCAGAGTTACTGCCACTGATATCCGCCTCCAGCCCACCCTTGACACGTGCCCAGCTGGCCCTAATTTTCACCTCGATCTTTCCCCAGAACGCCTCGTCAGCCAACTTACCTGCTCCACCAGGGGTTCGATGCTCCATTTGTGCTGACAGCTTGCACACTGTCTCTGAGGCTGTGGCACCAGCAGCCCAGGCTTTGTGCTGATGGAATGCAAATTCCGTCAGCGCAGGGCCTGGATAGGACTGGGTCATAAGCAAGGTTAATTTGGTGTCAGTAACATTCTCTTGTGGTAGCATCAAAGCCCAATCTTATATATGTCTCCTTGGAAATAAGTCCTATTAAATTCAAGAAGACACAGAGCCAAATCCTATCCCCTGCCATGCTACAGCATGCAGCAGCGCCAAAAAAATGCACATGCTGCATGTATGGGGGGGGGGAGATGACGTGAAGGCAAATGGGTGACAAGTAAAAACACTGTAAGTCCTCAGGTTGCCTATGAGTCTCCTCAAACATACACCACCTATTTTGGTGCTGTTAAAAAGCAGTATATAAATGTTCTTATTAATAACCCAGGGGAAAAGAAGGGAGCAAAGAAACACAGTCATCACAGCCATGCATAATACAGCTTCTGAGTTTTTACCATTAGTGCACGACATCCTCTTTATCTCCAGTATGAATGATCTATTAGACTAATGAAAACACGTCTAAAATTAAAACGTTATTTAACAGCATTTTGAAATAAGCTAGCTGAAAATTGAAGCACACAAGTAATCCAAAAATTGGCTACTAAGATGATCTGAGTCAACCTGTATAGATTATGGCAAGTCCTCTTGTTGACCTTTTTGTGCCATTTGGACAAAACTCTGAAAAAAAGTCAATACTTATTATCAAGAACTCACTCCCCAAGATCACTAGAACCTTGGGACAGCATTAATCCTAGCTTAATGAATGAAAGAATATTGGGTCTGAACTGTGAGCAAGATGGATTAGCAGCTTTTCACTTCTAAATGCATATCTTAATGGACATAAAAATAGATTTTAAAAAGAGATGCCACAAAACATTTCTTAAGACAGGAAACAACATTATTTCCTGCTGTCCCTAGGTGTATCCATGATGTAAATCCTACACTATAGGGGTATAGTGGCAATGGGAAGCACTAATGTTTCATGCCCCAGTCCCAACCCCCTTCCCCACCAGCGTAACTAGTGTTGTGTATGTGTACAGCTGTCGTACAGCAGCCTCTGCCGCGTGCGGTGGGCCTGCTTGTGGGGAGGCTGCAGCTGCCTCCTACATGCCAGCAGACTGAACACGGACACTCACCAGACCTACTGAACACGGACACTCACCAGAGCAGATAAGCCCGTGCAGGGGGTTGGAGGGAGGCGGGGAAGGGGTTGAATGGGGCAAGGGAGGGATAGGTGGAATGGGATAGTGACAGGAGGGGAGGAGGGTGGATCAGGCCTGGGGGCAGGATCGGCGGTGGTGGCACATGCCGAATCCCAAGCCCCTTCCCAGGCCTGATCCGCCTGCAGGGACTGAGCTGCTGCAGGTCCGAGTTACTCCACAGCAGCTGCTGGGGCTTATTCCGGGGCATGGGGACAAATGTCCCATTACCCCAAGGAGACCTCCAGCAACCGAAAATCTCTCATGGGATGCAGTGGAAGTCGTGCTGGTGCTGCTGCATCGCCATGTGGGGATTTAGTTAGGATTGGGCTGCTCATCACCCTACAAAGGAGTCGATCAGAATACTGGTTACCATAGGCTAATTAGCCTAAGCATTATTTAACTGACTAATAGAAGGAAGGAGATCATGGGACAATAACCTACATTTGGTAGCTAAGATTTCAAACCACAACGGATTGTCCAATTTGCTTTCTGGAGAAACCTGTGTCAAAGAATTTCTCCAGCCTCATTGAGAAATGAATGCTGGTTTACATTTATACCCAACTTTTTTTTCTATAATCAATCTCAAGGTAGTGTACATGGGGTTCCCATGCAGTCTTTCATCCAAGCACTAACTAGGTTCAAATGTGCAAGGTTGCCACATCTTATGTCGTCAGATCATGCACTGGAACATGTTTTCTAGACTTCTGGATTTTTACTATGGATGTGTGTTAATTACAGAATGAATGAAAAATGAATTGAATGGGGATTATTCTTTTCATTTTTCATTCATTCCAAACTAGAGCTCCAAATAAATAATGAATGGTTTATTTGTTCCCCTCCTGTTAGATATTCAGAGTTCGTTCAGGCTGGGAGGATTTTACAACCCTGCTTCCTTGAAAATCACTGCTTGGGGGCAAAAGACTTGGAGCAAGAGAGTTCCATTTGTGGGGTGAACTTTCCACTCCCACCTCTCCACAGCCATTTTCTGGAGAGCAGGATTTTAAATTCCCCATAGCCGGTAATGGACGGGCTTCACTCCATTAAGAGTGTAAGGCGAATGGAAAACAAACATGAATGGAAGTTACAAAAAGAAATAAAATAATAACAAATGAGTGCAAAAATAAATGTGATTTCCATGAATTAGTAACTAAAGTGAAGTTCTTAATAATGATAATGAATGGAATAACTCAATAGCCAGTCTGCCATTTTTGGAAGAGAAAAAGTTGATTTTTTTTAAGGAGGAGTTAGCTGGGTGGGGCAGCTCTGAGAACCTGTTGCTTTCCTAGGGATCTGTCCTATAGGAACACCTTTCACTCCACATATGCTCTGTTTGCATACAGTATTTGCAGATAAGCAAATGTTATAGAAATGCTGTAAATGCTCTTTTTGGCTGAAGAAAAGCCAAACTGGGCAGTAGTATTCCGGCAACGCCTCAGCACTCAGGGAAGAAGGAGCCTGTGATAAGATACATAAAAATATGAACAAAGAGAAAAGAGTGCATCTTATTCACAGCATTTTCTTCAGTTGTTTGTGAATTAGGAAGTGTTCTTTATTGTTACAGACATGCTTTGTTTCTTTTTAGAGCAACTGACAGCAGTACTTTGCCTAGTTTTATCCATTGTGGTGACTTAATGTCAATTATGAGCTGCAATTAGTAAACAAACTTGGGAAGGCAATTCCATGAATGAGATTTCCTTTTGAATTTTCTTTTTGAATCGATCATTAGCCACAGATAGGATTGGTTGATTTCTTCTACTGACTTAAGACCCAAAACATGATGAAAACCAAGACCTTTGTTTTTTATCTGCTGATTTATCATATAGAACATATCATAGACAAAAAGGACTCAATGTGGAGAAACATTTTGAATAAGAATTCGGTGAAAGAAAATAAGTACCGCGCTCGCAACATCTAAAGAGATTCATTTTGTCTGAACAGAACTGGTTGCAAATTTAGTGTCTGGATGCAATTACACAGAACACTGAAATAATGATATTCATCCATCCTTTCTTCCCCATTTTTTCCTGATGTTCATTATATAATTTGTATATATAAATATAATCTTCCTAGTGGCTGACAATGTTAACAAAATTGGAATATGCTCTGTTGTTTATATGGTTTGTCATGCCGGGACTTCAAATACATATTTCTTCTTTCATTTCAACAAAAGGAAAAAGAAACCTCAGAGAAGATGAGATTGTCTTTTTAATTGCATTTGAATCTTCATTTAACTTTACTTCAGCGCAATTCTGTGTAACCTTGCACCGGTGTAACAGTAGATGCAACCAGTGTAACAGCAGATGCACCGGTGTAAGTGCACTTACACTGGCATAAATGTACTTACACCGGTGCATCTACTGTTACACCGGTGCAAGGTTACACAGGATTGTGCTGTCAGTGATATAATGTGAAAAGTGTGTATATCAATTTTCCATAATTGCTACAGGTAAAAATTAAAGGTTCAATCCTATCTAGCACTCGCGCCTGCGGAACGCGCATTCCGCTGGTGCAGGCTACTGCAAAACAGCCGTACAGCGCTTTGCAGCAGCTCTAACAGCCAGTGTTCTGGTGGGAAGGCCGGAGCTTTCCTGCATGCACCAGCAGACATTAGGAGGCCCACCGGAGCAGGTAAGCCCAGCGCAAGGGGTTGAACGGGGTGGGAGGAGGGTGGGGAGGGCCTGCCACTGGAACTAGTGGAACTAGACTCCTTTCCAACAGTCGTAAATGGAGATCTTTAAGTGTGCATAGCTGCCAGAGGGGAATGGGCTGGAAATGCTATCCCCTCCTTGTCTCCCAACTTGCCCCCTTTGTCTCATCAGATTTGCAACAGTTAAAGACCAGTTACGCACACACAGCTCAATATATCTATATCTATCTATCTTATATATATATATATATATATATATATATATATATATATATATATATATATATATATATATATATATATATATATATATATATATATATATATATATATATATATATATATAGATAGATAGATAGATAGATAGATAGATAGATAGATAGATAGATAGATATAGTGTGTGTGTATCTATATCTATATCTATATCTATATCTATATCTATATCTATATCTATATCAGTATGAACTATTCACATTTTGTATAGGAAAATCTATTTCTTCATGCAAACGTACTTGGCATGGGAGCTAATATTTCCACTTTAAAAGACAACAATTTTCTTTGTTTATAGATTTTGAGAACGGAAAGAAAAAAATCTTTGAAGCATAAAACACGAAATAACATATTAAGTGCTTTACCCTTTAATTTTGCTGATAAAAGAGTTCTTGTACACAATTCTCAGGATAATAACCAGAGTTATTAGAAATCTAATTATCTATTACGGGAGGTTTTTCGGGTGTTGTGTTTTCTTTTTCTTTTCTTTTTTGTAAGGAAATTGTTTATGTGATACAAAACTGCAAACGCTTAATATAAATTATCATTTAGTCAGAGGAAATTGTGTTCATTAAATGACAAGTGGCCAAACCCACAAACCAAACCAGTTAGGTCGGAAAACTAAAATTTGAGAAAATGTAGTACCTCTTTGAATTTAAGATGATAATTTCTCTTACATCTTATTAAGGTAAAAGGTAAAGGTGACCCCTGACAATTAAGTCCAGTCGTGTCCGACTCTAGGGGGTGGTGGTCATCCCCATTTCAAAGCCGAAGAGCCAGCGTTGTCCGAAGACGCCTCCGTGTTCATGTAGCCGACATGACTCTCCTTGCCGCAGCGTGTAGCATGCGGCTGGAACACGGAGCACTGTTTACCTTCCCGCAAACGGTACCTATTTATCTACTTGCATTAACATGCTTTGGAACTGCTAGGTTGGCAAGAGCTGGCCAAGCAACGAGAGCTCACCCCGTTGCGGATTCGAACTGCCGACCTTTTGATCGACAGCTCATGGTTCAGCGGTTTAACCCACTGCGCCACCCGCTGGCCCTACATCTTATTACTCCTAGCTTAACATAACTCCCAGCTTAACATAAACAGGATAATCTATAGTTATTATATAGAAGCTATATTACCCAGATCAGGATCACACTTGGGACAAAGGCTCATACAAACCCCTTTTCCATCCATGCCACAGCCCTGATCCTGACTGGGCCCCCTTGCAGTTGCTGAATACACATGCAGGATCAAATTATGCATTTAGATTAACACGTACTTTGGCTTTCAGTGGTAGTTCAAATGTTTTGTATGCTCAGGTTACCAGATTTTTAATCTTGTAGTTTCTTGTAGACTCAAAGACAAAGCAAAAGAACTTCCATTGCCATGGCTTGTAAATCAAATATAGTAGAAAGTGCAAGAATCATCCACCAGGACTTCTCTGTTCTCTCAGATAATATGATAATATGAGATAATATGAGATAATGAGTTCACAGCTCCAAAATGAATACTGTACTCATACTGTAAGGAGACTGTGCATTCAAATGGCTCAGTTACCTACTGGACACCTATTATTCCCACTAAAGATGAAGTCTTCTTTCTAAGTCATCGATAATTCTTTGGAAGAATTGAAGTTCCAGGAGAAGACTGTCTTGCATTTATTCCTGAAAACCTGGTCTTAAACTAGAGGGGGAAATCCCTCTATAGTAGATATCAATTTTCATTCTAGACTAGAGAGCCTTATAGTAAGGGCTTCTTACATCCTCTCATTCTTCTGAGAAACAGCTGCCTCTCTCTGCTCCTAAGTCAAAAATGAATGTCTAAAGATTGAGGGTGAAATCCACTCTAAACTTCTGGTGCCAGAGCAAGTGCTCCGGCGCTGGAAGCTGTCGCAAACATGTCGTAAGGCACGTTTGCGCCTACTTTAGAGTAAAGAACGTCCATGCGGCTGGCGGCGGAAGGTAGTTTTTGTCGCCGGCCGCATGGGCGGTCCGAACGGCGAGGGAGGGAGGCCATTGGGCGAGCTGGCCTGGGAGGGGGCGGAGATGGCATTGGCCATATTCCCGTCCCCGCAGGGCCGGCTTGACCGTTACATGGCCTCCTCCGTGCTTTAATAACTGGGGGTTATTACTTTCTTCCATATTCCAATGAAAAACAGAAATACTGTATTGTAGTAGACAATTGGCACCATCTACTGAGTGTCACCTTCATACAAATCCCATAGAAATTAGAAATGACTAATGGTTTGCACCTGATAGTAATAATTGCCTATTAATGAGTGAAAAGCCATTGGACAGCAGTGATCAGAGCCACTTGTTTCTCCTTTTAAAAATGCTGAATAAAGGGAGCATTTGGGGATTTTTTTTTTTTAATGGAAAACGTTGAACATAGCAAGACAATTGCTTACTTTCTCCAAAACACTTGTTTTTGTGAGATTCCTTTTCCTGTGCCAGAATAAGTTTGCAAGCTCTTTTTAGTTGTGTATCTGTCACAGTACTCTTCTGTGGCAGCAGATTAGAATCAAATGGGTTGGGAAAATCAAGTGGGATGGTTTGATTAAGAAAAAAAGCATGCAGATGCTTTCAGCTGCTGAGCAGCAGACTGTATCTCTTGGAAGAAATGAAAGAATGGGATTCACAAGCCATTTGCTTGCAAAGGTTAAACAATAAGGATGAGATCACACATGCATTTTCATCGCTTGACAACTGCAACATCAAACAAGCAATGGTTTAGGACATGTGCAGATTGAACGCATCATAGGCTGTGCTTGGATTATATACTATACATGCATATGTATATATTGTATGTATGTGTGTGTGTGTTTCTGTGTGTGTGTGTTTAACCTCTAACACAATACATTTTATTTTAATGGTGTCTGTTGTGAGTAGCTGAGTCACTGCATAATAAACCATCAAGTCAAGTGATTCAACCCTTACTTATACATCTCCCAATGTCATAAGTCTAATATTACTATAGAAATAATAAACGTATGCCTTATTTCTTCCACCTGAAGCAATTGGACAGCCTGAAGCAGCCCAATAGTTCTGCCTCCTGCCGCCTCAGCCCCTGAACCACCTACCTGGCTCCTTCCTCCGTGAATCAAAGCAGGAAATATGGAGCACACTGAGAGCACTTCTAGCAAGCTCAACATCTCCAGCTTTGTTTAATAAAAGAACCCACAAGTAGGAAATGTGTAGTGATCTTGCTCTTTCCTCCATCAGGGTCTTGAATCAAAGCAGGAAATGGAGAGCATGCTGGGAGCAATCCCAGCAGACTCAGCATTTCCTGTTTAATTTCAAGAGCCTGCATAGAGGAAGGAGCCAGGTAAGTGGGCAGGATTAGGATGCAGCAAACTGGCCCCCTGCTGCCTTCTCACATTAAAGAGCCAGGAGGAGGAAGGAAAAAGGTAAGAGAGCCTGATTGCTGTGCTGCAACAACATGCATCAATCGCACTCCTTCCTCTGTGTGAGCTCGTTGCATAAAACAGGAAATGTGCAGTGCACTGGAGCAATCTCAGCCTGCCCGACATTTCCTGCTTTGATTAATTTTAATGAGCCACATGGAGGAAGGGGCCAATCAGGAGGCCGGCTCCTTCTGTGCTGGTGGAGTGGGGGAGATGGCGGCCATCTGTTCGCCTCTCCCTCTGTTCTGGCCCCAACCTGCTGTCGAACGCGAACGGGCTCATTTGCCTCATGTGGACAAGCTGGCCTTGGTAAATGGCATTGCCATTTTAGCCTCGCTCTGAGCCACCACCCCCAGTCTCAACATCACCCCACACATCCCTAATTCACTGGGGTTTTTCTCTGAGCCACCCCCCCCAGTCTCAACATCATCTCCCCCACACACCCCTAATTCACTTCTAATTTAAACACACCTAAAGCAGCTACGTGCTCTACTTCACATTTTATCAATTTCTCCTTTGTCATGATAATGCATTGCATTGTGCAACTAAAATTAGACATAATTAAAGCACTTAAAAGAAATTGAAATACTGTTGAGATTACCTGTTGGGCGTTCCTGAAGCTACAACAATAGAAAGAGCAGCTTGGGTGTACAATACTTTGCCATTTAGTGCATAAATCAAGATACTGCCGACTTGGCTCTCTGACACAGAGAATATGAGATAGCCGTAATATGAATGCTTTTGTTACTTCAAATGCTATTTCAGATTGTCGTCAATTGCTATGATAAGTGGCTGAATTAATCCTCCTAACCTACAATATATTTTCAGAAACCTGGATATTATGAAGCATCTGAGCCTCTGGATGTTTTTATAAACTCATGTAGAAAAACCTATTATAGTTTGTTCATCAGTGACACATGGAGCACATTAAAGTGAAACATTTTTATGTTGTTTTACTTTTTGCAAATTGAAAAACTAGATCTTATCTCTGCAAAAATGCCTCCGCTTCCAAGCCTGTGCAGCAGGCAGTTATTTTCAATTTCAACATCCTTTTCAACTTTTGCTCTGTCATCACCACAAGAAGAGCATGCAAACATTATAACCCTCTTTAGGACTGGTGACACTAAAAATGATGATGATGATGATGATGATGATGATGATGATGATGATGATGATGATGATGATGATGAAGAAGAAGAAGAAGAAGAAGAAGAAGAAGAAGAAGAAGAAGAAACTGGGACATGACTGGTTCTTGTAAGCCACGTAACAACAATGCATACCTATGATGCAGGCCTTATGACCTAGCAATGTACATGTAGCATACTGGTCATATCATATATAGTGGCCTGCTAGGCACTTGACAACGCTCTCAAGAAGTCAGAAGCCTTATCAAGTCACTGTTGGGTTGCTACACACATAGTCTGTAGGCTTGCAATATGCCAAGTTGGGTGGCTTTGCCATAATAGCAGTTCTGATGTTTATGAATAGAGCAAGCATCACAAAAACATGGCCATAATCTACGTTTAAAGCAGCATCAGAAGTGGAGTTGTGTTTTTGCTTTCTGCCACATATTATAAAGTGCAAAAGGGAATGCAGTACTGTATCTCTGTTCCAAAGAAATAAAATGTATAGGCATCACTGTAAGCATAATGAGAGTCACAGCCTAACTTTATCTTGAGACAAAAGGGTACATAGTACAAGAAAGACAGAAGAATTAACAAGCACAAAGCAAGCCCACAGTTCTCTGTTTGCAGAAGCCCACATAAATGCACATACAGTTTACATCACATCACATTTACATTCAGGTTTACATCACATGGTTGCCAACTAGGAAATTGTCTCTTAAAGACAGAGCAACCCCCTTATTTAATTTTAGCAAAAATTTTCCATGCACCATGTTATTGGTGGGTTGGGAAATGCAAGTTGGGCACAGACCAAGCTAAGGTGAGTCATGCTAATGACAACAACACCCAATAATACATGAAACAAGTGATTTGGATTATAAACGGGCCATGTAAATGAATACATATAATCTTGCAGCAGGTTCTAGTATGGGCTCCTATTTTGGAAGAGACGGACAACTACTGTGTATTTCTCCTTTCAAGCATTCCTACCCTGACTCAAGGGTGTAGATCATCCACTGATAATCCAAGCTTATCTACAACAACCCTGAAAGGACTGAGGAAATTCTGGATTGCACCACCTCTCCTACACCCAAGCAGCCTTTGTGGTTGAGTTGCAATCCTTGGAAAGGGATTCACCCTAGCATGCTCGCCATGCTAGTAGTTTGAATTGCGAGCTCGAAGCTAGAAAAGATGGTGGCCTCATACACCAATAGGAAGTCTGCTTGGCTTGTTAAGGAGCTTGGGAGATGTAGTGCAAGGGGACGAGGAGCAACAGCAGCCATTTTGACTTTTGGTCATTTCCATTCTTGTGGAGAGTCATGCTTTCAGCATGCTACAAGCTTGCTAGGAATGTCACTTCCTGCTATCTCTGAGGAGAAAAACAAATACAGCCTTAGTGTGAGTGGGGAGGAGCCTCACACACTGTGCAGCATACCAATTCAAGCCCTAACTGCCTTTCTGATTCTATCCCTTTTTATCTGCAGCCCAATCACATTCCTTGCCCCCCTTCGCATCTTGTGTTGTGCAAGGAGATGAGGCAAAAAAAATGTGTTCCCCCCAATTCTGTGGGGGGAAGGGCAGCATTTATTTCTTGCTTGTTTTTATACCTTTTTGAAGACAGAGAGAGGTGACCAAAGAAACTGGTATTTTTTATTCAGTTGTGTAGAAGAAGATACTGTAGTGGGTCAGGTGTGGCTTTTTCAGCCTTACATGACAAGCTGCACACAGAATAACATCTTCTGTACAACTCCTTTGCATCCAGTAATCCTACAGGCAGAAGAAAAATGAGCAGAAAACACAAACATCTGAAGTAGGCCCCATGTGACAGTTTTGGATTAAAGGTGGATCCTGGCTCTGAAAAGGTGATCTTGGCTCTGAAATGTATCTCTGAAACTAGAGACTTACAGTGTATGTATTTGCCATACATTGCAGGAGTCAGAGATACAAAAGTTCACCCCACACTTGCAGCTACAATGTCTCTGTGCACAGGGCCTCGGAGAGGGGGGGTGTCAAGGGGGGTACAATCGTACCCAGACCCAGGGTCCAAAAATGCGTCAAAAAGCAGACCCAGGAGCAAAAAAGGGGGGCCCAGGAGCCAAATTCACATGAAGGGAAGAGGCCCAAAAGAAACTTTGTACCCGCTGATAAAAATCCTCTGATTGGCCTTGTCTGTGCACACCACAAATTGCTACAGAAGCAAATGTCTGATTGTGTGTTGTTGTCTTTCAGAAGCAGCAGCACTCTCCCATATGAGTCAGACACAGTTGTCCTGAGCATTCGAGCCAGAAATCTATGTACTGTTTCAGAAGAGTTAGAGTGATTTTGAAATTGATTGAGATGTGTATCTATCTAATGTGGTTGCACATTAATTTTGTCTTTGTATTGGTGTCAATGCTCGCATTGCACATGACATTAACTTCGTTTTTTTCCTAAAAGGATTTTGATGTTATGCATATAATACAAACAGGAAATTTCTGTTATGAAGTTGGTGCAATGTTTGATCCAGTTAAATTAAATACAACATTGTTTTTTGGGGGGGTTTTTTGGCATGCTTTCATCTGACCAGGGCACTGAAGTTTATCTCCTGCCCTCTGCCTTTTGCAGATGTTTGTATAGATCTTGCTGCAGATGAAGCTTGTGGATTTGTCTATTTGCCAAACATGGTTAATCAATGTTATCTCCACACATGTCTATATAAGGTTTCTGCTTAAGCATTTGGAGGACTTCTCTAGGGCTTCTTCTGAGAGCTAAATCTAGAACAGGTGTCCTAAACCCACCTTTGCCAGCTTACCATGTGACATATTGCACAAAACAGATTACCCGTATTCTCATAACTATCCTCATTTAAGGTGTAAGACTCAAGCCTTAGGAGGTCTTAATAGCAGCAGCTCAGGGGGGGAAAGACGGATAGTATTTATAATAAGGAGAAAAGAGGGTCTATGTATGGGAAACAGATGGGAAGCAAATCAAGATGGGACACCAATAAAAGAAAGAAGGAATGGTCTACAAATAGACAATTTGCCATAATAGACCATAATACTGAAATTAAGGAAGTTCAGCCGTTTGTGTCCCTCTGTGATGGAGATTGTGGCTGAAGGCAGGACTTTGAATGTTTAGGATATGATTTTTTGTCTACTGCTGAAGACATTAGGTCAGGTCAAACAATGAGCAAGATTGTGCCCACCCAGCATATTTGTCCTGCCTCTGACCCACATCACCCACATGTTCAATGCAACATTAGAATGGAAAGGAGAAATCCATGCATCCCTTGTTCCAGTATTTTTGTATCAAACCTGAAATATTGTTGCCAATGATCTCACTTTCCAGGATGTGCACAATCTCTCCTAACTCTGTCTTAGTTCCTTAGCCGACATTCCTAACAGTCACTGGCGTCACTGCAGGGGGGGTGGCGGTGCTGTAAGTTCCTCCGTGATCGGAGCCTCCGTTACACGGAGGAACGAAGCGCCCCGCCCCTGCGCCTTCCGAACCAGTCAAAGCGGCGAAAACAACGCGCAGGAGACTCCCTGCGCGTTGTTTTCACCGCTTTGAATGGGTCAGAAGGTGCGGGGGCGGGGCACTTCGTTCCTCCGTGTAACGGAGGCTCCGATCACGGAGGAACTTACAGCACCGCCACCCCCCCTGCAGTGACGCCAGTGCTAACAGTGCACTCCTATGCTCTTCTTGCACCAGTGCTGGGGGTTGCAAATGCTCCGTAAACTGCGTTGCAACATTCAGGGAGGAAGGAACACCAACGGAACGGCCTGCACTGTCCCTCCGGTGCCAGACCTGCAGTACTGCTCTATGGAGCAGGTAAGTTCTGCTCCGAGTGATAGGGAATAGGCTTGAGACGTCCTCCCCACAATGTTACCCTTTTGCACCAAAACATGTACACACATGTACATCTGGTGCACCTGATGACACTCATTTTAATGAAGCATTTCAGGCTGCATAAAGTACATTTGGATTTCTCCAATGACTCCAAGGATTTCTCCAGGATTTCACAAATCCTGATGTTAATCTGCATGGTAGCATTAGTTATATTATAGGACCGACCTTCTTATCTTCGGGGGTTCCATTCCCAGAACCCCCGCAGATGCCAAAATTTGCAAATAATGAAATCCTCAGTGGGGGCAGTGCTAAAATACCTTATTTTTAAGCTATTTGGGGCCCATCGGCTGCTTCCCATCTCCTGCGCAACTTCACGACTCTGCAGCAAAAAGGAAAAATGCTGCTGGAAGCAACTTCCAGTTTACGTGCGCGACTGAAAGTCGCTTCGAGTCAAACTTTTTCCCCTTTTTGCTGCAGAGCCGCGCAAGAGGCAGGAAGCTGTGCAGGAGGCAGGAAGTGGCCAGTGGGCCCCCAAACAGCTTAAAAATAAGGTATTTTAGCACCGCCCCTTACCTCCAGTGGGCCTTCCTTTTCCACGGTTAGTCAAATATGCAGATGGCTAATCCGTGGATGAGAAGGCCCGACCTGTATATTTAAATGCAATAGTATTTAAAGAGAGATGCTTAATCTAGTGGTTCCTTCCATGCAGGGAAGTGCTGATGTGCTAAAAAATAATAATTGATGGTCTTTAAAAAAAAGTGTTTACCAATATTCTAATTTTGAAAATAGCAATACCCAAGAGGATGCCCTTTAAAATGTTCTTCATTATTCCTTGAAGATGTAAATTGTTAATCCTGTGCAGTGATGAGTGAATTGTGTTGAAGACTTCTGTTCTTTTTGTGTATTTACTGCCAATTAGATGAATGCAAACATTTTTCCATGTATTTCAAAGTGGTCACAAGCAGTTGGTCATATTTAATTTGAAAATGGATACACAATCCTATGGGCCACCTACGGCGGCAGTACTCCTGGTCCACCACTGTAAGTACCGCAGCGGTATCATAAAAGAAGTGCCACTGTCGTGCATTTCAGGACCACTGGTGCAAATGGCCAGAGGCGCCACGTGTGCGGCAGTGGCTGCCGGATGCCATGTCAGTGCAGGTAAGGTGGCAGTGGGGGCGGTTCAAGGGTGAGAGGGTGAGGATTGAATAATGAAGGACGAGTGGGACAGGGAGCCGGGTGGGCAGCGAGTGTTTCGAGAACAGGAGGGGCTGGATCCTGGCGGAAGCAGCGCACCATAGGGATGCTATTTCTGTTTTCCCAGCCTAGATTTCTTCAGAGTTATGCCAGCAAAATAGCTGGCATAGGGCTGAGGAAAAGAGCTACTCTAGGTCTTCCCCACTTCTTCCCTCCTTTCTCTGTGTTCTCTGCCTTTTGAAATGGCAGTGAGCTGACAGGGGACAGGGCCACTGAGAGCAAGTTTGGGCCCTGGTGAAAAAAAAATGTTGAGCTCCCCAGCAAGGACAGACCTGCTAAAATATGCAACATGGTTGAGCCCTGGGCACCCTTCCAGACCACAGGGCCTTGGCACTGGTATCACTGCAGAGGGGGTAGAGCTCTGAGTTCCGCCGCAATCCGACCCTCCATTACACGGGTGAACGAAGTGGCCCCACCCCTTCGGAGCCTTTCAGGGCAGCAAAAGCAACGCGCAGGGAGTCTCCTGTGCGTTGTTTTCACCGCCTTGAACTGTTCCGAAGACGAGGGGCCGGGGCCGCTTCATTCACCCGTGTAACGGAGGGTCGGATCGTAGTGGAACTTAGAGCTCCATCCCCCCTGCAGTGACGCCACTGCAGTGGGCCCTGGTAATATGTACTGTTTTCCCCCTTCTCATTGGCCCTGTGAGCTGGAACGGGGGGAGGGAGGATAAGTGGGAGGAAAGTAGCTGGAGGATGACAAAGAGGAGCAGGGGGTTACAGGTAAGGAGGTGCTGGTGCTGTTGGTGGGGTCAGGAAGTGAGGCAGAGAAAAAAACTGAATGGCACACCCCAGGGGGCCTATGCCAGACCTATCTTTGCCTTTAAACAAGCATGTCCCTCCATATTATCTTGAGTAACGTCGAGATGCAGGTTATCTGTTTGTCAGGAATTTTCACAAACTACTCAGGAAAGCCTAAAAGATGCACTTGTTTGTTTTTATTTCTTTCACCTGATTTTTGTTTTTTTGTTTTTTATGTGCCCTTTCCCCATGAAAAGAAACACAGACTGCCAGCTATCTAAAGACATAAAATTCAGAATATGCCCAACACTTTGGTTGGATAATTTCGATGGAAGAAATGCTGAAAAAGAATTATAACCTCACAGTCCATATACTTGGAAAGAACAGCAAAGAGCAGGAAAAATGGGAGGTAATCTGTTTTCACCGAAATTAATTTATTTAACAAATGAGTATCTGAATATTTGTTTTCCCAAGCATGCCCCTATTTTTTTCTTTAAAGACAAAAGAGGCTCAATATGTCGCTGCTTAATTAGAAACAAAACACATACAGTGTATATAGTGAAGGTACCATGATAAATAGGAATCTTCTGTGCTTCACAAGTTTTTTTTTGAGGGGGGAGAGGGAGGGTTGCTGCCCTGAGCACTTTTTCGGTCTTTTTGTGAATTTAGCAGATTTCAAAAATAAATGGTTTACAAAAACCCAGCCCAGAGGGCTCTAAGTGTGTGGTGCACTGGGGAGAGGAAGGGATTTTAAGAGATTAACTTGTATTGGAACTTCTCATTTAAATATTTTGGTAGAGCAACAATGCAAAGCAAGAACAGGTGCAGACAGATACGTGTGTGTATGTTGATGGCAACTTTAACTTTTTTAATGAATGAGAAGCTCAGTCAAAACCTGAAATATCTGTGAAATGCATTGGTCTGGCTGCCTTTGTCTGCTGTGTAGCAGAGCTGACTATTTAGATCCAGGTTCATCCTAATAATGAACCTGGATCTAAATAAGGACCTAAATAATGAACCTGGATCTAAAAAGGAAGGAAGGACTGGTTTTAAAGAGAAGTGCAGATGATAGAACCCTCCTAAATTACACCATTCTTCCCCTCCCCGCCCCGCACTTTGTTGTCTAGCAGCACAATCCTATACAAACCTACTCTGGAGTCACTTCCATTATGTTCACTCCCAGGAAAGAATGTATAAGTTTGCAGTCTAAATTTCTCTCCTCCATTTGGGCTCCAATACCAGAAATGACTCAAGATGGGGAAAAAAGTGCCTGGAATGGGAGCTAAGTTGGGACAAAGAGGGATGGCAGAGTTGAGAGATTTCCAGTGCAATCCGATCGAGCACCAGTGCAGCACAGGTGCCAGGCCCACGCTGTATCCTGTTCTGGAGAGGAGCAGGCGGGGGGTCTCCTCGGAGTAAGGGAACATTCATCCCCTTACCCAGAGTAAAGCCCTGGCCCCCACTATGGGGCTACTCGGGTCCACACCAGCTATTTTGCTGGCGTTGACCCAAGAAGCCCCGTGTAAAGAGAAAAGGCTCGGGAGGGAGCATAGGATTTGGCATTTGCCAGTGATGCTGATCCTGCCCCCTCCTGGGCCCGATCCGCCCACTCCTGCCCTCCCCCTGCCCTGTAAGGCCCACTCCCTGCCCTCCCCCCCATCCTCTCCCAGCCCCACTGCTACTTGGAGTAGAATGGACCCGCTCCACCGTTTGGCTCAGCTGTCAGTATCTCAGTTAGATTTGAGGAACTTGGATTTTCACGGGGCAAGATATTTGCAGCCAATCAGTCTCAGTTTCACTTCTGTAAAATGGGAATTATCATGACCCACTTTTAAGGGATGTTGTGACAACAGCAAAAATGATTACTGTATACCACTTTGCAAATGACTAGTTCAGGAAACAGGGAAGAGTGTCTGTTGCATGTGCAGTGCTTGTCACTAAAAATCCAACATTCCCTGTTCCCATTCAGATCTCCCTCTCTGCCTGCTGCTACCCAGGGAGGAAGCAAGGTCAGCCTGCACTGTTACAGTCAAATGGATCAAGCTTCCCCTTGAAGCGCTGCTGGCTTCAAGGGGAACAACCTGATCTTATGATTCACTGTGGCAGCATAGGAAGAACTTGCAAACGTGGTATGTAAATCGCAGAGAAGTATTACGAAACGCTTTGCATGGCAAAAAATACCATGCAAAGGAAGACAAAGCATTTTGCAATGTAAAATGCGAAATCGGGCCCTGTATTGGTAGAGGCAAAAGGTTTCATACCCGTTTTCAGACCTCCTGTTTAAATACGAAGTCACATCTAATACAGCGTCCTGTAGCAGATCCCTAACAAATGTCACACCAGGAGTTTTACTGTTCTTGCAACCCCCAGCCTCCTGAGGCTTTTTTAATTAGAGCTGCAGTGAACCCTTTCACCAGTGTAACAAACACTGATAAACAATCCCCTCCGAACTTTTAAGCTCTAGCTATGGGTAGGACACTCTTCACTATGAGCTTGACTGCGTTCCCTCAGGCACTGCAGGGAGGCCCTGAGCCTAAAACAGTCTGAAAATTGCACCAAGCCGGTGGGAAATTTATTCTGCTCCGAGTGTTCGAACCAATTGAGCTTCTGAACTGTCAGGCAGCTGGCAGAGCGAGAGCACCATGTTAAGCTGTTAACAGGATCACTCTACATGCATTGTATTAGAGGGTGGCTCTTTATTTATTTATTTTCCAATGGATTTCCAACGAAAGGGAGGGGAAAAAGACAGGTGGAGGTATTCGGCATGGCTGGCTAGGATGGAAGCTGGCGCTTTAAGAGCCATAACGTCCGTACATACATATACAGAGAGACTTCAGGTAAGACCCACTCCTCCCTCCCACTCATCCCTGGGAGGCCAGCAGTGGGGAATGGCTTCTTTCAGGAGTGAGAAGCACCTGCAAAGCTTGTGCGAGCAGAAAAGGGCATTCTCTGATTTAATTAGAGCGCTATGAATATAACAATAATCGCCAACTTGCTGAATCCACTGGAGGTGCAGAAGCGAGAATACCTTCAACGGCAACTGCAATGAGCGTTTTTAAACCTCAAGGGGCCATTTAAATATGAATATTTTAAAGCCCAAACACAACAAAAACTGGGCTGAGAAAGGAGAGGAAATGGAGGTTTATTGTGCTGAACAATAAAATGCCTGTATAAAATATTGAATAATTTCAGAGTTGAGCCAGGTTTGGTAATAGCTGAAATATTGCTTTCAGTTTTCCTTCTCTCTCCCCTTAAATTATAGATTCACTTTTTGCAAGGTTAAAAAACAAACAATCGTTGCTTCAGATGGTTGAAAAAAAAATGCTGGCCTTCAGCCATAGCCACAGGTCAGATTCTCATGCCAGTCAGGTCCTCTCATGCCAGTCAGGTCCTTGAACCAAGATGGGGATGGGACCACGGCTCAGTGATAGTGAATATGCTTTGCTGCAGAAGGTCCCAAGCTCAATCCCTGGCATCTCCAGGTAGGACTAGACTGGGGTAGACCCCTGTCCGGAACCCTGGAGTACTGAGCCAGATGATCCAATGACCTGATTCTGCAGAAGGCAAAGTCCTGCGTTCAGCTTCATGTTTGAGAGTGGAACTGAGCCTAGTGAACCACTTAATTGTATGAGTGTTAGGACCACAGAGCTTTTTTTTTTTTAGGCATGGAAGGGAATAGTTATGCAGTATTAGTCCCTGCAGTTAGCAACTAGTATGAAGCTTTTGGATTCACGCGAGACAAGATATGGGAGAATGGGCCACTTTATTAACAGTTAAGTACATAAAGGAAATAAGGGACCAGCAGCAGTGAAATATAATTGCGAGACAGTCGTGCAGAGGAAGCATCATCTGGAGGGGCGCCAGACACTAGTCCAGCCCCCGGGCTGGGCATTACCATCATGACTCCATGTCGCGCACTTTGCCAGGCTATGCCAGCTCATCCTAGTCAACCCTGTAAAGGGGGCAGAGGCAACTGAACCACACGGGACCACCCCATGCCGCTGAGCCTTTGAGGCAGCCCCTGCTATTCAAGCCAGGGACAACCCGGCCAGCCCCTCGAGCCGCTGAGCCACTGAGGGGCAGAGAGTGGGTTCTGCCCTGCCTTTGCTGATCTCTGGGTACACACCAATAGCTTCTTTCATGCCTTCGAGCCCGCACTACTTGCATGACAAAGTGACCAAGAGTTAGCAGAGAAGATGAGATGGGCCACCCAAGCCTGAGGGAGGTGAAAAAACTACCCACCCAAAGCCAATCTGATAAGCATAAAAATTCCTACCTGGCACCAAAATGGCAACCAGTACAAACCAAGACTGTTCTACGGGTGGGTGGTGGGAGGGTGTCAAAATATGGAACATGAAGCAGGGGGGGAGTACAAAGTGCGAGAGGATGCAGCACTGGGCGGGGGTTGCTTAAAATCACCCCGTGCACTTAGCAGCATCCAATCCCCAACACGGGGAGGGGGCCCACATGTATGAGGGGACCGGGCAACCCATGCTCCCAGCATGATTTGCATGGGACCAGCATCCACAGCACAAGCCTATGCATGTCTTCTCAGAAGTAAGTCCCACTCTGTTCAATGGGGCTTACTCCCAGGAAAGTGTGTATAGGATTGCAGCCTCAAATACTGTTCAGTTGAGTTAGTTTGTGTTGAAATGCCTATGTCACATTTTTACTTTATCCCAAAAATGTCCCTACAATTTCTGAACACAAGCATGCAACCAAATAAAACAAAGAAAATGCTTCTCCTTGGTGGTCTAAAGCCTTGATCTACGTGTCATGGTTAAGTGAAACAAATACATAAGTGGTTTCTGTTCCTTATTTATCGTTCTTATGCCTACCATAACTGTTTGGATGAGACTATCAAAGATACTTGCATACTAGAAAGACCCAGTGTTTAAACGTTTTAACACTAAATACACAACAGCAAATCCTTTCCCTATGATCTGTCTTTCTTCTTGATAACCACCATGTAATAAGAAATAGCCAATACCACATCCTTATGGAACATACTCTATTCAGACCAAACACAGTGGTTGAGGAAAAAATGTGCAACAATTACTCTCATCTTGCTTGCCCCCAGGGAAGTTTGGAAATTTCATCAGAATGAAATGTCACATAGAAAATGAAGAAAAAGAAAAAGACAGATTTTGCCAAACAACAACTTTCTCAAATTGAAGCTCAGTACAGTAAGTTACAATGTGACTGCAAAATGTAGTTACTTGGTCTACAATTAATGTAGTCAGTTACATTTTATCTTTTTTTTTCTTTTTGCAAGCCATTTATCAGAGTTCTTGTACCTATGGGAGTACAACGCTGAACAGAGGACTTTGGAAGTGCTGTAGAGTGCCACAGCTTTAGGGTAGTGGCAATGAATATGACCTCTTTTATACCACTGTGGGTCTCTTACGACTGTCAAACTCAAGTCTGGGGAGATATTGGAAAGCACATCAATTGTGCATCAGAATGTAGCGATTACGACTTGTGGACACTCAAATGACCTAGAGTTTCTGCCACTGTGGTCCTACGGGATTCTTTGTGTGTGTGTGTGTGTGTGTGTGTGTGTGTGTGTGTGTGTGTGTGTGTGTGTGTGTGTGTGTGTGTACATTGGTGCTACAGTAGAGTGGAAACTGAGCTGGATACATTCTCCTATCCAGCTGTGCTAGTTTTGTGGGTAAAGCTTTTAAATGTGGCGATGGATTTCACAATAATGAATGTATATTTGAACCACTCCTTGCTTCCTTTAGGATAGGTCTGTTGAAGTTAGTAGTTGCAGTGGCTAGAAAGACCCTCCAGGTAGTGCTGGCACCAGGGGCAAAGCCCAGCATTCATGGGGGGCCCCATCCTCTGTTGGCGCATTGAGTACTATCACTGCCACCAGTACTGATGGTTATGGGGTTGGCCTAGTCAGGTGGAACCCGTTCTGAGTGTGGGTTAGCACTAACCCTAATCTGTCCTAATCTGACCAACCTCTAACATCATACTGTTTCCAGATTCAGAGTATGGCATTCAGATTGTGTATGGGGCAGCTTAAAGATTCTGTGGCCAGCTCCTATGCTCTTCCTAGGCCGCTCTGGCATGACCAGGGGTCTCCTTTGTCCCCTTCCCCTGGTGTAGAGCTGGAAAGAGATGGGTCTCCTCGGATGTCTGCTGGCTCTCGAATTGGTGGAAATCCAAGGCAGCTGTGTAACGGCCGCCGAGCCTGGGAATGGGGATATCGCGGCCAACATCATCTCCCCCTCCCAGACTGACTTGGCCAACAGCTGCCCTCCCTCACCGCCCAGCCCACCCCTGCTCCCACCAGAGAAACCCTTTCCATGCTCTGATGGCTACAGCAGGTTTCCATGGCAGAGAGAGGCCTGCCAGCGTGCATGCTAGCAGGTCATACTCTGGGTGCCATAAACGCACTTTACGGCGTGTTTACGACACCCTCCGCCTGCGGAACACACGCTCCACAGGCGAATTTTTAGTCAGGATTGTGCCATCACTGAATACCAGTTGCTGCAGAGCAGTAGTAGGAGAAAGGTTTTGTCTTCATGCCCTGCTTAGAGTTAGCCACTGGGGTAGCAGGATCCTGGGCTAAATGGACCTGTGGTCTGATCCAGCAGAGTTTTTTGTATGGTCTTGTTTCGTTCTCACCTCTTAACCTGACCTGCCCCATCCCAGGACACAAAGTGATGTACTTTCCCTGTCCTCTCTTGTAAATGACAGGGAGATCATACAGTGACATTATGCAGAACAAAACACAGGCATCTATTATGTTAGATGACAAGGGTTTCTGTCCACTACCACCACAGCTGGCTCCAGGCTTGAGGGGCCTTCAGCAAACTGTTGTCCAGGCATCTGTCCTGCCTGGGTGAGTCCCAAGAGAGTCGTTCTGCTGTTACCACACCATGCTGTTACTATGGGCTGAGGTAGCCCCAAAACTATGAGCTCAAGGATCAGCAGTGAGCCCTTGGGTGGCCATGGCCCCATGGCCAGCTCCAGGGACTGTAACCTCAGACACCATCCCTGCCAGCGAGAGGGTAAAGATGGTAGACAATGTTTTATTTTTTATTTTTATTTATTTTTCACATTTTATACCGCCCTTCCTCCAAGGAGCTCAGAGTGGTGTACATATTTCCTCCCCTCCTTTTTGTCCTCACAACAACCCTGTGAGGTAGGTGAGGCTGAGAAATAGTGACTGGCCCAAGGTCACCCAGGAAGCTTCGTGGCTGAGCGGGGATTTGAACCTGGATCTTCCAGGTCTAAGTCCGACTCCCAAACCACTACCAGTTACCAGTGAGATGCATCTCAAGACTAAATTCAAGAGACCACTACTTGGAGAACGCTTGTTATACCCTTTCATAGCAACACATTGCTATGTTGCAGATCACCCAGGAATATGAAGCTATCACTGCCTATGATCTATACAATTATACGAGGATTTTTGTATTTGTATTCAGTGTGAATATAGATTGTATCTGTTCTTTTTTTAATCCAATGATTTTATCAACCTGAATTGCAATGTTGGTTTCCTTGGACATAAAGAATTTCTTTTTACTGATGTGAGGAACAAGCCTGGCATTCAGATATCAATAATATTTCTCACCTTTTTGGCCTAATTTGGATAAAGTTTAGTTTCAAACCATTACAGAGTCCTTCATTATGTAATGTTTCTATACAGTTAATAGATTTATGCTACAATCCTACACACTCTTGCCTGGGAGGACGTTTTATTGAAATAAATGGGACTTACTTCTGAGTAGATATGCACAGGATTGTGCTGTTTATAATTTTGATGCTATGAAATGGTAAGAAAGGTTATGAATACTGAAATTGGACACTGGGAGTATGATGAAGAGTACATTAAAGATAAGAGGTAACATTCATAGGGTCATTAGCGTCTTGACTAATGCTTCCATTGCCAGGAGCTCACCCCTGGAATGGAAGCTCCCTCTGGGAATGGAAGAAGTGCTCCATACCCAGAGGGAGGTCCTTACAATGAAAGCACTACTCAGGATGCTACCCTGTGAATACTAGAAAATGTTACATTGGTAACCTAAACGACAACATTGACAATGAATTCTGAGTCAAAGTGGAATCCTGGCAAGTTGTTTCTCCACCCCTGCCTCATTCCACCCGGCCCCCATGAATCCAGTGTGAATTTGCGGGGAAAAAACGGGCTGCTGAATCCACCACAACATCCCACATGGTGATGCAGTGACACCAATTGTAGTGTCCACTGTATCCCGTGGGGGAGTTTTGGCCTTGAGAGGACTCCTTGGGGTAAGGAAACATTTGTTCCCTTGGCCCAGGGTAAACCCCAGCCTGGTGGGTCAACACGGACCTTCGTGAAGGCAGATCAGGCCAGGAAAGGGGGTCAGGATTCGACGGGCACCACTGCTACCAAACCTTCCCCCTTCTCAGGCCCAATCCACCCTCCTCTCCACCCCTGTCACCAACCTCTTCTGCCCATCCCTTGCCCATTCTGCCCCTCCCTCCCGGCTCCTAAGCTTAACCCTTACCTGAGAAAGAAGGCATCCAGTGTCCATCACTAAGCATACCCAGCCACTTGCCATTTCGTTTGCGACAGCAAACCGGGGGTGGGTGGGGTTATATATATATACACCGGGGGTGGGTGGGGTGGATAGTGATAGAATTGGGCTGCAAGTGGTGAAACTACATTTGATGTCTCTCATTTTACATTCTTATCTGGACAGGAACTTTTTGGGTCGTCTTCATCGGAAATATATCCATGGAATTTGTAGGCAGGACAAATTCATATACTGAACCAGCCATGTGTGAATGTCCTGGTGCTTTGTACCATTGTATAAATGCTGATCTAAAAGGTCCACCTCAGTAGAACACACTCAGAAGGGCCACCCAGGACCTCTCAGAAAGGCATGCTGTTGATTCCTGAGATCACCTCTGTGCATGTAGCTTTCATGTCGTGACAATTCCAACTCATACGGCTCTTTTCTCCTCAAGGAGAGCATTTGCCTCTCAGCCTTCTTGAGTGGGACCATCCCGCACATTAAGCAGGAGAAAGATGAGAGCGGATTAAAAATGCCTTTCAAAGTGCGATATACTTTAAGGATAGCTCCGCTCCGCTCCAGCTGGCCCAGATTGCACATTCATTTTCGCTGCAATTGTGTCATGTCACTAGATCCAGTAAATGATAGGTGATCTATAAAAGCAACTCTAATCTGTTCCTGGCCATTTGTACTTGCCTTAAATAGTAAGTTTGCTAATTTTTTCTGTAATCCTCACTGCTTTCCTTAG
The DNA here is from genome assembly GCA_026170595.1 of Plestiodon gilberti rubricaudatus. NCBI lineage: Eukaryota > Metazoa > Chordata > Lepidosauria > Squamata > Scincidae > Plestiodon > Plestiodon gilberti. The sequence goes on from JANXHW010000001.1 coordinate 93,508,219, forward strand.
AAGTTTCTCTCATTTGTCTTCTTATGCACCAGGTCTTCTGTACAATTTGCCCTCAACCAATTTGCAAAAGATTTCACTTCTGCCTTCCTCAAATGTGTTGCTGATACTGTTGCTTTCCCTGGTGTTAACAGTGTTGCTTTAAATAAAATGTCAGAAATAACCAGAGTAACAGATGGGGACATTTATAGGTTGCTATAAATTGCAATAAATAAAGATTCAGTTCTATGTGCAAATGCTGCATTTATAGTAACTGCATACTCTTCATAAACATAAAGCCCTTTTGGAAGTCTATTCTTTACCCCTGTAGTTTCTCTAAATCACAGTTGTATTAATTCTTTACTGTATTATTCAGGGTATAATTTAGAGAGACATTTAGCCAACTCTTCCATGCAACCGGATACAGAGGAAGAGGAATTTTATTTTGGCACAACTGCTTTTAATCCTCCTTATTCATAGAAGTTTTTAAAAGCGTGCATATTGCAAGTGGATTTAAAGCATTTGAATTGTAATTACTGTCATTGCAGCAGTACCATCTGCATCTTTCAGGGAGCAGCAAATTGAACTAATCACCAATAATTGTTTCCAAGATATTTAGCATATCGTATATTTAAACATCGGTGCATAACAAACATTTATATTTGGCCATTCATCTCCCTACATTTTTCTTCTTCCAGCATGGAATGTCTCCACTAGGGGGCTAGTTTGAAGCAGTTGATAAAGAAATCTTATCCACAATGGGTCTCATGTTAAGTACTGTTTCTCTATTGTTCGTGGGCAATGATCTGAAAGTCTCTGATCTGGTCTTCCCAATAATTGTCCACATTGTGAAATGATGATATAGCACATTGAATGATATAGCACATTGTGAAATGATGATATAGCACATTGAACATTTTGCATGAAACATTCTTCCCATATAGCATGGGAAGGAATGGTTATTATTTTCTAATAAAAAGCCAATTCCATTTCTTATCAATTCTGGAACAACTGAAATAAAATAGGAACTCTGCATAGTTCTACCAGACTTGATGATTTCATTGTGTGAGCACACAAATCATTTCTGATTTTAACTCATATTTCTCATGTATAATTACCCTGTGCTAGTCTAGCTTAGTGGTTAAGACGCTAAACTGCTGACCAGGAGGTAGGCAGGACAGCAGTTCGAGACCCGAGTGCCACGTGACGGTGTGACCTACCGTCTTCAACCCCAGTTCCTGCCAACCTAGCAGTTCGAAAGCAAGAAATTGCAAGTAGATTATAAATAGGTACCATCTTGGCGGGAAGGTAACACTGTTCCATGCGCTTTGGCATTGTGTCATGCCGGCCACATTACCCCGGAAGCGTCTTTGGACATCGCTGGCTCTTTGGCTTTGAAATGGAGATGAGCACCGCCCCTAGAGTTGGTAACAACTGGCTTTTGAGCAAGGGGAACCTTTACGTAGTCTAGAATATGGTGGTTAAAAGCACGGTGGTTAAAAGCCTGATGGGAGTTAAGAACATGCATGCTCATGCGGTGCACATGCCCTGGCCCTTCCCCTTGCTCCTAGGCCAGCTTGCTTAACTGCATGGGGTTGGATGAACTGCATGGGAGTCAGATGAACTGTCCTTCTACAGTAGTGTTACTAGCACATGTATTACATAATTAAGGTTAACTGGCATGGATCAAAAGGGAAGGGCCAAGATGCATATGCATCACAAGTTCAGACATCTTTAATTGCCTGAGGCTGTCCAAATAGGAAGTATCACCTGAACTGGCCCCGAGTGGCTTTTCAGTAAGCCGCTGACAGCCACAGATCTCCCCTTCTGCCCACCATGATATACGATAGTAGTATTGGCTTTCCTTACGGCTTGTTCTGAAAGTTATTGCAATGCTGCATATTACAGTAAGTGTTTTGATTACTTAGGAAACGTGCTATCAAAATAATTGGTGCAGCAGTATGATTAGACAAATACTGCGGTTGTTAGCTGTGTGCTGCAATGTCTCCGTTACCAATTTTCATGTCTTAATTTACTGCTTTCTCTTGTCCATGCACATACATGTATGCTTTTGCAGACCTCTGTGTTGCTTGTCTATGTCAGCCCAAACCTTATTCCCAACACTAACTGAACAGTTATTCCCATTTCTGGTAGGCTCTTTGCACAGTCATCAAATGTATCCCATGTGTAAAAACCAAGAGAAATGATTGCTAACCACATGTGTGCATGTATTTGTGGACATGCACATGTGCAAAATCAGAAACAAAATACACAGGAAATAATAGATTAGAAGTTGTGCTGGCTGAATGCAAAGCAGTTATATTATTTCCTTATTGAGATGTGTGTATAGTAAGATTAAGGGAGGGAAGGTTTTACAAATAAAGAATTGCCCTTCATAAAGAAATCGGGCACTTAATTTAGTTGCTAGATTTTGTACAAAAATTCCATAACATTGAGAAAAAATGGAGATCAGTGATACTGGTTTTCAGCGCAATTCTGTATAACCTTGCACCAGTGTAACAGTAGATGCACCGGTGTAAGTACACTTATGCCAGTGTAATTGCACTCATCGGTGCAAGGTTACACAGGATTGTGCTGTTAATGTGCTATTTGTTTATACAGTATATCATGATTGCTAAATCTGGATCAGCTCTCAAACATCCATGAACCATTCAAATCTGAAATAAGTTTCAGGCATTTTAGTGGTCTCAGTGGGCATGATATGGTCACCAGTGAATGTACAGTATTTTGTAAAGTCATTGGTTCCCCACACAAGAAGGGTATTCTAATATCCCAGGTGAGAGAATGGCCACACAATGTGGAATGCTGGGGTTCCATATCATGTGGATATTCTATCCCTTGGTAGCATACTTTGGATTCCTTCGCTGGAGAGATTGGGGTGGTGGTGGTGGTAGAAAAATAAACAAATAGGGAGAGGGGCATGACATGTCAGTGTGCTTATCGATGTTTTCTAGCTATGAACAGTCACCATGGTTAGGTAACATCTGAACTACATCTACTGGATCCTGAATGCCAATTTTCTTCTACTTTTCACAATGCTGTTCCATTCCCTGAAAAAAAAAAAATCCAAAGTACAAATCTTTTCACAAAAACAAACACCTGAATTTAGCTTAAACAGAAATGCATTTTTAAATAATTCACTTTGGGTAGAGAAGCTGGGTTTCCTTGGCAGAGAGTTCAGAGTTTGTAGCAGTGGCGGATCAGTAACCTCTAGTAATAAGCTACTTGATTCTAACGAAGCACGAAGCAAACAAGGCATATAAAATGGTCACCATTTAGACATTGGCACAAAAAAAAAGGCTATGGCACAATATTGTACAAATTAAACGAGCATTCTGAAGCTCTTTAGATGTTCTCCCAGCTGCACAGAAGTCTCTTATCTGTGAAGAGCTTCCATGCAGCTGGGAGAATGGGTCCGTCGTTCCCACAGAATCAGCATCCTTCTCTTGATACAGTAGGACTTTGTGGAGAAAACTCATGTGATGTGATTGGTCCCCACCCACAAGAGGGGCTTCCAGGTTGTAGTCTGTGTGATGGGAGCCACCTTGCTGAAGCTAAGTAAGCCCAGGGCTGGTTCGTGCCTGGATAGATGGACACTCCATCCATAAGTTCCAACATGAATGAAAGGCAAGATAACAATGTGTTAAATCAGTTTAAATGTTCTTACAGCTGCACGCGGATAAGCAGCTTCCACATGGCTAGAGCATCATATAAAGGGCATCTCAGTTCTGAACAGAATCATTGTCCACAGAGCTGCCTGCCTGTTCCTAGATGTTCCTTTAGCAATAACTGAATTTCAGTAACCAAAGGCATTCTAATAAGTCCTATCTTTAAGCTTGAATAATTACCCTAATCTCCAACTTAAAGAAACAACAAACTCCCTTTCTCTATTCAAGGGAAGCCTACTTAATTCACATGTGCTGATAAGGTTATTTATAAACCCCTTTTAATACAAACATTCTTTTAACAAAGCTACTGCCTTTAATTTGATATTTTAATAAAAAAAATGTAAGCTAACTTAGGAACCTGGGTTGATATTCTTCTAGGCAGGATTTTCTATCAAGATCTGACATGTACAGTGTGTCTCTTGTGACCATACATGGGAAGAGTTTGCAGAGCCTGACTTCAAATGGTGAACTATCACGACGAACCCTTTTGTCAATGCAGGAGAAGAGTGGGCGGTGGGGAAGTCATCTGAATCTATCATTAAACCATACCGTGTGATGCAATAAATGTGGCTGCCCCAATCATGTCTAATTTGACCCTAAGAGACAGATAGGAATAAGTAGTCACATTAAAACTACACTAACCAAGCTGGGTGGTGGTGGTGGATTGGGCGCTGGCCAATAGCTCTCATGCCTCAGATGGCCCACTTGGCCAGCCCAGTTCTCTGATGATCCCTCCAGCATGAGAGGCATGAGTCAGCAACAGGGGCGTCGCTGGAGAGTGGCGAGGGGGCGGGGCGCCCCCGGGTGACGCGCGCCACGGGGTGACACGCGCACCCCGCGCGTGCCACCTCCATGACGCGCGACACCCTTCGGATGCTCCGAGGCCGGCCCGGGAGCCGGCCTCGGAGCATCCGACCCCGTCGGCGCTCCAGGGCCTTCTCAAAGAAGGCCCAGGCAGCACGTCCATCCGGGTATTTCCCGGATTTTCACGCATGCGCAGACCCGTTTTGAGGGCTTTTTGAGGGTTTTGAGGGAGCCAGGTCACCCCCCGCGCCGATATCGTAGCGTCACTAGGGTGACGCGCGCCCCCTGCCCCAGGGTGATGCGCGTCCTAGTGACGCTACTGGTCAGCAATGAGATTTCCGCTGCCTTCATCTGGTAGGGCTTTGGCCCAGGGGGGCTTCCAGCAACCTGGCATCAGCACTGCAAGCAAGGATCTGTGATGTGCATGGCTAATAGAAGAAGCCAAATTTTACACTGCTCCCACTTTTTCAGTAAGTAAGACATGAAAGGGCCTCCTGCATTTAAACAGACACAGGACTATTGAATTGCAGCTTCACATAAGGCTTTTTAAACATTATCGATAGGTTCAGTGGCAGGGCAAGCTCTGGTTGTTGTTTTTTTGTTCCAATATGCAAGTGAACTCTCCTTTAGGTAGACAGACACTGTTCCAGAAATCTGTATCACCCTAATAATGTGTATGTTACACTAACCATGTTGATGGAGGCCAGATAGGAAGGCAAGGCAAGGATCATTCTGGCCACTACCATTGGCCAGAGAACGTAGCTGCAGGCGTAAGTAGTCCTGCCGGCGCCCGGAGGAAGGGGCGGGGCCTAAATGACGCAACGCGCCCAGCACAGCGCCGAACACTCCCCCGCCGGTTTCCTAGCCATTTCAGTGCCCTTCGAGCTCCAGGGAGGGGGGGCGAAAGTCCGACGGTGAGTGCACCCCCCCGCGCCTGCGGGTGGAGCAGTTGCTCCATGCGCTCCGCCCGAGTTCTGCTTCTGCGTAGCTGCCTCAAGGAGCTCTCCATCCCCTTCCTGCCTGAAAAGAACTTGGTTCCAGTTGCCTGTGGACTGGGGGAGCGAGTGGAGGCATTGGCTAGAGGGCTCAGGGGCTCCTGGGTTATTTTCTATTGATATTGCAAGACAACCCCCCCCCCCCCCCAGAGATCAGTTTGTTCAAAAGGTGGGATATAACTCTATAAATATGTTGTGAGCCACTTTGAAGGTCTCCCTTGCAGGAGGGGATATAGCTTGGGAGCACATATTCCAATCAATATTCTTCAGTTTAACTTGAGGGCCTCTGCTCAGTAGTGATTCAACTGGCCTATATTCAAAACCCTGACTTCTCTATTATGGTGCTGCAACAGCTAAGTACTTTTCCTGGAGAAGTCAGTAAAGTTAATACTTTATGGTGTTTTAGAAGGCACATTGAAAATTTAAAAATACTGTATATAATTCACTCCATCTTTACAGTGCAATCTTCTGCTTTGGCAGCGCTGGTGCTGCGCCAGTCTAGGGTGTCATAAACGTGCCATAAAGTACTTTGTGGCACCCAGCAAGTAGGCAGTGCCGGGGCTGAGGCCTGTGCAACCCGCCCACCAAAGGAGGCCAGCACTGTGGAGCAAGTAAGTCTCGCTCCTAGTGGGGCTGGGGCTGGGGGAGGGGGGTGTAACAGGGATGGAGAGGGCAGAGAGGGGGTGGATCAGACCTGGGAGGGGTTGGGATCGGCGTCCTCATCGGACGCCTTTCCTATCCACCCTCCCAGGCCTACAGCCCCAACATGGGACTTGTCAAGGTTACTACCCATTACTCGGGTAGTGACGAATGTTCCCTTACTCCGAGGAGACACCCAGCCTGCTGCTCTCCAGCACAGGATACAGCGTGGGCCTGGTGCCCATGCTGCACCAGTGCAGGATAGGATTGTGTTGCTTATCCTACTGCTGCTACTATTTCATTGTTTCCCCCCCCCCTCTTATCAGTAGATGCTTCTTTTAGTAATTGATTGGAGCTTGATATGTGTTACTATGATTTTCAGCATTCTAACAGTGCAATCCTAGGCATCTCTACACAGAAGTAATCCCCAATGATTGTAATGCCCCAATTGGGCAAGTGAGTGTGTATAGGATTGCAGCCTTTTTTCAATTATGTAAATTTGTTCTACAGCCCAATGTTTTTAGACATTTATGATGGCAGAACTCGTACTCTGCCATCATAAATGCCTCTGCGGTGCCATAAATGGAGTGTCACTCCCAAGTGCATTGGAGCCATCGGTGCAAATAGCCGGCAGCTCCATGTGTCTGCCACCAACAGACCTGGCTCACACCAGAGTAGGTAAGGTGGGGATGGGTCATGGGCAGTTTGGGGGAGGTTTGGGGCAGGGAGGAAGGAGGGCAGGGGGTGGTTGGGGGACAGAACAGAGAGAATCTCAGTGGCAGTCATACACTTGATCCTATCTCCGTTTCTGTCCTTGGAACTTCCCCCTTCCTCTATTTGGATTTCTTCCACATATGCCAGCAAAATAGCTGGTGTTGGTCTGATGAGACCCATTGGTAAATAGGTGGCCTGCCGATAGGTAAGAAAAAATTATTTTTACTTACTTCTCACTGACTGTCTGATTGCCCCCCCCCACCATTCTACGTATTGGCACAGCTGCATGCTATGGACTGGCATGAGAAATGATTGGGCTGTTAAATGCTTTGAGTGTCTTTGGCAAAGACTCATCATCTTTATAAATAAAAGAAAAATTGGTTTCCTTATACAATTCTTTCTCACTCTGAGATGTTTTCCTGATCACTGGTCCATTGTAAGAAAGCATATTGTAAGAATGATTCCTTTAAGTTGGGCTAGGCTTCAGCAGTACGTGGACCGAGAACTACCGGACGTACAAGCTGGGTTTCGAAGAGGCAGAGGAACTAGAGATCAAATTGCCAACATACGCTGGATCACGGAGAAAGCACGAGAGTTCCAAAAAAAACACCTACTTCTGCTTCATTGACTACGCAAAAGCCTTTGATTGTGTGGATCACAACAAACTGTGTCAAATTCTTAAAGAGATAGGGGTACCAGACAACCTTACCTGTCTCCTGAGAAACCTGTATGCGGGTCAAGAAGCAACAGTTCGGACCGGCCATGGAACAACCGACTGGTTCAAAATTGGGAAGGGAGTACGGCAAGGCTGTATATTGTCACCCTGCTTATTTAACTTATATGCAGAGTACATTATGAGAAATGCAGGGCTGAATGAATCGCAAGCCGGAATCAAGATTGCCGGGAGAAATATCAACAACCTCAGATTTGCAGACGATACCACCCTAATGGCAGAAAGTGAAGAAGAACTAAAGAGCCTCTTGATGAGGGTGAAAGAGGAGAGTGCAAAAGTTGGCTTGAAACTCAACATTCATAAAACTAAGATCATGGCATCTGGGCCCATCAATTCCTGGCAAATAGAAGGGGCAGAAATGGAAGCAGTAACAGATTTTACTTTTCTGGGCTCCAAGATCACTGCAAACGGAGACAGCAGCCATGAAATTAAAAGACGCTTACTCCTTGGAAGGAAAGCTATGGCAAACTTAGACAGCATAATAAAAAGCAGAGATATCACCATGCCAACAAAAGTTCGCATAGTCAGGGCGATGGTGTTTCCAGTAGCAATGTATGGTTGCGAGAGTTGGACCATAAGGAAGGCTGAGCGCCGAAGAATAGATGCTTTCGAACTGTGGTGCTGGAGAAGACTCCTGAGAGTCCCTTGGACTGCTAGGAGATCAAATCAGTCAATCCTAAATGAAATCAACCCTGACTGTTCCCTGGAAGGACAGGTACTGAGGCTGAAGCTCAAATATTTTGGCCACCTAATGCGAAGAGAGGAGTCTCTGGAGAAGACTCTGATGCTGGGAAAGATTGAAGGCAAAAGGAGAAGGGGAAGGCAAAGGATGAGATGGTTAGACAGCATCACCGATGCCACGAACATGAAAATGAGCGAACTCAGGAAGATAGTGGAGGACAGGAAGGCCTGGCGGGATATGGTTCATGGGATCATGAAGGGTCGGACACGACTTAACGACTGAACAACAACAACAAAATAGACTGCACATAGAGTATAAAGCAATGAAGTATTCTTTCTGAAAAGAGGGCATTCCTTGGGTTTTTTTTTTGGCTTTTGGTTTTTTTTTTCAGCATGCAAACATAGAGTCTTCAACTGGAATGGCATTCTCCCCTCAAATTATGACTGAGACTCTGTATTTTCGTCTTCCAATTATGAGCAGCAGGAACATGGGTACATGTGTTGTATACCCATGTGGCAGAATTCTAAGCAATGTGCATTGTAATTGAAGGGAATTGTTTGCCTACCCAGCACCTGTATAGTTATTTTACAGAGCCTTATTACATCCTAACTTCCACGGAATCCATTTTGTGTCTTTTTACAGCTTCTCAACCAGCAAGTTGCTCCTATGGGAATGATTTATGGTAATGTCTGAATACGCTTCTGAGCACTCACGGTGTAAATGGGTTGTTTCCACAAGCCTCAGCACAGGCAAGGCTAAGCTCAGTGATCATGCTGTTTGTCAAAACCATTTGACACCTATGGTCTATGATCCTTGTAGGCAAAAATCATTAAAAAGCTGTGAATGAACTTTTTCCTCCCTTGATAGCCACCAGGAGGGGAAAAAGAACCACACAGGGACATAGTATATTAAACACTTCTTAATGTTCTTGGTTCATTTCAAATTGTACCTTTTTTACTATCTTTCTAGAATCTTCCACTTTCAAATTTGTAGATCATGTTACTTATGAATGCCATTACGGATTTTTCCTACAGTCCTTACATAGGCGAGTATTTCCACTGAGAATCCTGCTAGCATGAAGGACACTTGAAATTCTGCACCGGTGACTCACCCGTTAGCAGCTAGAGGTTTGTGATGTTCAGCGAGAAATAACTGGGACCTACTAAAGAAGTATTTTTCCTAATCAACAGTCATGATTAGAGTCACAGTTCTATGACACATTGCTGTCATCTTTGTTTTCGATTAAGACTCTCCAGTTGGACATTTTAAGGCATGAGAAATGTACGAAAAAGCTATTTTTAATGAATTGTAGATCTTTGTTTTGATACACGACGGATGGAACGTTATAATTGTCATCCTGTGGAATAGGAAAGGTCTTTCTGACATTGTTCACAGGATGTGAACTCCTACCTATTTTCATTTTTCGGATCATTTTCTTCCCAGGTTTCCAAATCCTCGCTCATCGTCAGCATTCCTACTCAAGGTCCCTTCCTTGTTGCATTTATTTCTGACTTTGCAGCCAATCGTAACAATCACTGTTATTACAATGTTCTGTTGCATGCTGGGCTGTAAGGGTGGGAAGTCAAATCTCTATAACTTTCTCTGTTGGCCCAACTGATGAAGACTTTTACTGCTGAGTCTGGCATTATAGAAGAAAAGTATCTGAATTTTGCACCATTACAAAGGAGGCATGGACCTGCTGTAATTTCCTTTCTTAGCCTTTTTAAAAAAATAATAATAATGAATTTACCATGAACTCTGTCCAGAAATGCTTGACTGGCATACAGATGTGGAGCCTATGAACATTTTTATTGCTTAGCATGGATTATTTAGTCCTTTCTAAAAGAAGCAAAAGAAGTTTATTTTTTTTAAATCTCTTTTGTGCACCTCTAATGATTTTCTACATGAAATATATACATTTCAAAATCACTACACATATATATCTAAAAATCATTACTTTTAATCCAAAAGTGCCGGTGGGTATTTAAAGAAAACAAAACAAATGTAGAACAGGAGAAACACTGGGGTTTTAAAACAGCTGCAGGGCATAAGCAATAACTGCTGTTCACTAGGTGCTGTAACAAACATTTAATAGCCATTTAGCTTATAAAATGCAGATTAAAAACAAACGCTGGGTGTTTAGGAAAAAAAATTCACAACTGTCCAGTATAGCCAGAGGCCAGTCAGTCTTTCAAAACATGACAAGCAAAGGTCCTAGCACAGCCGGCATTCCGTGCTTTCACACACTATATGAAACTATGAAGCATTATTTTAAGACATGGGTTCTATTCATTGTTCTTTAAGCATAAAACTTCCTCATGCCAATGGGCGGGGCTGGTCCAAGACCTCCATGCAAATGCTGCTCCCCTTATTCGATGACGTGCCAGCCTTTGCTCCTCCCACTCTAGAACGTTCTATCTCAGCACTCTCCTCCCCTCCGTCCCCCTTTTCCAATCCAGGGAGTGGGAGCAGTGGAGTCAAGTAGGTGGAGAAACATGAGCACCCCCTACCACTGTGTTGCCTGAGGCAACCGCTTCAGTTGGCCTCGTGGATGGGCTGGCCCTATCAATGGGGCTTACACCCAAGTAAGCGTGGCTACGTTTGCAACCTTAAAAAGATGTATCATGAATTGTTCGCCATTTGTGAGGTCCGTTTGTTCCCCGTCTGAATTCTAATTTGTATGATTTTGATAAGTGATATCCTGTGCCGCTTCCCATTCTGACATTCAAACAATGTAGTAGTGCCAGGTGTATCCCATTATGTTTCAGCCTATGTACTGAACACTGGCAACAAATCCAGGCCAATGCAATTGTTGTGATAGCACTGGCATGGAATCAGACAATTTTGATGCTAATTCTCAATGCTGTTTGTGCTTTAGGGGTGGCTGGAACTGTAGGGCCTGCTGTAGGACTTGCCATTGTTCCGTTACTGTATTCTCATCCATGCTTTTGTAGGCCATTCACTTTCTATTCTTCTAGTTGAAAGAAAAGACCCAACTGAGCAGGAGGAATGGAAAATGCATGACCCAAGAAAGCTCTGAAGATAAGAACTGAATTACAGTTCCTCTTATCAAGAGTCATGAATTAGAGAAAGACTTTCCTTCCTTATAGACATTTAGGCTGGAGTTGCTGTGTTGGTGCCACAGCATGAGAAATTCTTTTCTTGTGTTAGCTTTTATTCATGATCTGCGAGGATTGGAATTGTTGTTCAGTTAAAGCAGCTCATAACCTGTTTTGCTCCTTTTTTATATTGTATCCAGTTTGGTTTTTAAGCATGCCATATTTTATTCTATTGTCTCTAACGATGATGATGATGATGATGATAATTACTCTGCCCATGAATCAAATACAACTGTACACTAACAAAAAGCCAGGTAGAAATGCAAATGAATTATCTTCATGGATCACCAATGACAGCTCAAGGCAACAAGCTTAACTAGGCAGAACCATACTGAGATTAACGGTACCATTTTGGTACAAAACTATGAACAGTATTAGATGGGTGACTCTGTCAATAACTTTGTTATGGATTCGTTCCTGCTTTTAGTGTATAGCAAGTCCTCACGGTGTAATCCTGTGTAAGGATACACAGCCAGTCTAAATGACCAGGCACTGTATCCTATGCTGTTTCCGGTCTGCCCCAGGGCAGCCCAGGAGCACCTCAGGAGAACGAGACATTCGTGGAAGCTGGCTGGGCCCCTTGGGCCTTCTCAGGTGTACACCAGCTCTAAAGCTGACGTACATCCGGGGTGGGGGAGTAAGGCTGGCAAGGTCCAGGAATGGGCCTAGGATATCGGCAAAGTGTGCCACCGATATCCCTGGCCCCTCCCAGCCATTGGCCCCTCTCCCTCCATACCCCTGCCCACCTTCCCCCCACCCCTGCACTGACTAGTGCAGGACTTACCTCCACCGGTGGGTGCCAAGTCTGGAGGGCCACGGAGTGAGGGTTGCCGGCCTCCCTTACTCTAGAGCATGGGCCTCCAAACCCTGGCCTGTGGGCCGGATCCAGTACTCCAAAAAACAGCATCTGGGCACAGCGCGGCAGTGGCGAAGCCTTACCGTCCCACCCCACAGCCTCCTATCTTCTCATCCAATCTTTGCAGAAACCCGCGCCGGGCAGTCGCTTCCTCGAGGGAATCAGGGTGCAGAGCCATCTGGGGCGAGGCACAGCAGAAGCGGCTGCCCAGTGAGATTTTCTGCAAAGATTGGATGCCAAGATAAGAAGCTGTGGTGCGGAACGGTAAGGCTCATGAAAGGCTCCTGCGAAAACTCCACAGTCAGGGAATAAGAGGGCAGGTCCTCTTGTGGATTAGGAACTGGTTGAAGACCAGGAAACAGCGAGTGGGAGTCAATGGGCAATTTTCACAATGGCGAGAGGTGAAAAGCGGTGTGCCCCAAGGATCGGTCTTGGGACCGGTGCTTTTCAACTTATTCATAAATGACCTGGAGTTGGGGATAGGCAGTGAGGTGGCCAAGTTTGCGGATGACACTAAACTTTTCCGGGTGGTAAAGACCAGCAGGGATTGTGAAGAGCTCCAGAAGGATCTCTCCAAACTGGGAGAATGGGCAGCAAAATGGCAGATGCGCTTCAATGTAAGTAAGTGCAAAGTGATGCACATTGGGGCAAGAAACCAAAATTTCACATATACGCTGATGGGTTCTGAGTTGTCTGTGACAGATCAAGAGAGAGATCTTGGGGTCCTGGTGGACAGGTCGATGAAAGTGTCGACCCAGTGTGTGGCGGCTGTGAAGAAGGCCAATTCCATGCTCGGGATCATTAAAAAGGGGATTGAGAATAAAACGGCCAATATCATTATGCCTTTGTACAAATCGATGGTAAGGCCACATCTGGAGTATTGTGTCCAGTTCTGGTCACCATACCTCAAAAAGGATATAATTGAATTGGAAAAGGTGCAGAAAAGAGCGACCAGAATGATTCGTGGGCTGGAGCACCTCCCTTACGAGGAAAGGCTACAGCGTCTGGGGCTTTTCAGCCTAGAAAAAAGGCGCCTGAGGGGGGACATGATTGAGACTTATAAAATTATGCATGGGATGGAGAGAGTGGATAGAGGGAAATTCTTTTCCCTCTCGCACAACACCAGAACCAGGGGACACACACTAAAATTGAGTGGAGGGAGAGTTAGAACAGACAAAAGAAAATATTTCTTTACCCAGCGTGTGATTCATCTGTGGAACTCCTTGCCACAGGATGTGGTGATGGCACCTGGCCTAGATGCCTTTAAAAGGGGTTTGGACAAATTCATGGAGGAAAAGACCATCACAGGTTACAAGCCATAAGCAACCTCCTGGTTTTTAGAAGTGGGTTTTCTCTGTGCCAGGTGCAAGGGAGTGGCGACTGGACACAGGTATCTTGTTGTCTCGTGTGCTCCCTGAGGCATCTGGTGGGGCCACTGTGTGACGCAGGAAGCTGGACTAGATGGGCTTTTGGCCTGATCCAGCAGGGCTCTTCTTATGTTCTTATGTTCTTATGTTCTTATGCTCCGCCACCACTGTGCTGCACCAGGATGCCATTGTTGGACGAACAGCGGGCCATAGTTTGAAGACCGCTGCTCTAGAGTCATCACAAACGTGCTTTCTGGCACATTTGTGACACTTTATACTGGTGGAGCGAGAGCTCTGCCGGTCTAAAGTTAGTGTAGATTGCGCTGTTAAAGTTGTTGGTAGGTTCTTCTTGGAAACTGCAACATTAAGCGAAATGACTTATAATGAAACCAATTTTACCATAGACTAATTAATAAATGTAAATGTTCCTATGGCATTTTCCCATCAACTTTAAAATGAAACAACTTTCAGTGAGAACTTGGATATGGTATGAAGCATTAAAGCTTTGCTGAAGATATCCTATGAAGCGCTACACAGCCTGGACTCAGCATACCTAAGAGATCATGAGCACGTCTATGCTCCTCCATAACCTCTACAGCCAATCAGGATCTCCCTCCCTCTCCCTCTGTGTGTGTGTGTGGGTGTGTATGTGTGTGTGTGTGTCAAATCATGTCCACAAGAATGCACAGGGACTCATTCTCAATGAGCTGTTCTCATTCCATTCTCAACAGAAGTCAGTCAATTTTTGAATTGTCTTCCCTCAAATTTTACCAAAGCCCAAGCCTATAACCCTATTTAATTGTGGTGTGTGTGTTTTTAAACTGTTTTAACATTGTTCTATTTTTTCCAGCTGCCTTGGTTGCCCTGTCAGGAGAAAGATGGGATATACATTCTTTAAATAAATTTAAAGGCGGGATACACATTCATTAAATAAAATAAATAAATAAATAAATAAATAAATAAATAAATAAATATTCACACATAACTCCTCTTCACATTTCTGTATCCATGGGAGATGAGTGGGTGCAGAGCCATACCTGGGGTCACTGGGGTCACTACAGGGGGGGCGGAGCTGTAAGTTCTGCTGAAATCTGAGCCTCCCTTACACAGAGGAACGAAGCAGCCCCACCCCCTCACCGTTGGAGCCTTTCAGAGAAGTGAAAGCAACGCGCAGGAGACTCCCTGCACGTTGCTTTCGCTTCCCTGAAAGGCTCCGACGGTGAGGGGGCGGGGCTGCTTCGTTCCTCTGTGAAAGGGAGGCTCAGATTTCAGCAGAACTTACAGCTCCGCCCCCCCTGTAGTGACGCCAGTGCCTGGGGTAGAGCAACTGAGGCAGCTTCCCTGGGCCTCACACTTTCATGCCCAATATATGACCATAATGGGGACCCCCAAACTGGTTGAGTTGCCCTGGGCCTGCACCCTCCTCACACCCTTCTAGGGACAGCTCTGAGTGGGAGGAGTCAGAACAAGGACCCAATCAACCCTGTCCACTGCCAATGATTCTAAAGTCCTCCCCTGATTGCAGAGAGGCAGGGGTGGGGCTTCATTAGCATGTTATTAGTTGAGGGCTAGGCTTGCTGGTACAATTGTTCCTGTTCCTGCCCTGTATAGGAACACATGGGAGATAAAGTGTGAAACCGACTTAAGTGTCTTCTGAAAGTGGTGTAAGCCATTATTATTCACGCTGATGGTCAGGAATGATAATTAGCATTTACCCATACAACCTACTTCCTGTAACAATTAGCATATTGCTGATACTTGCTCTGACCCTTTCAGATGGGAGGCATATAAGTCCAATGAAATAAATAATCTGATGCTGATCCCTTCCTTATCTCCAGTCCCAGAGATAATACACAATACTGGTTCCCCTCCATCTACCCATGCACTTAAAGATGTTGACTAACATTTTCTTTAACTCCTTTGTCAATGCATGTACACAGGAAGTCAAGATACCATTGTGTTATCCTTTCTGAGCTTTCTAAATGACTTTCTGACTAGGGGAATTAAATTGGAGAAATCACTCAGTCTTTTGAGAGTTTGCAGATGTTAGAAAGATAACTGTTGGTAATACAGCCTATCTGTGCACTACGATTTAATGTCACTGAGTATACTGCTGATATTGCCACTTTACAATAAATTACTACATTCAAGAGCTACATATAGTCACACCAGTTCTCTGCATTAGTAAAGCAAAGCTATGCGATCACTAGATACAGTTAAAAGCACATGCTATGGAATAGGTTCAGGTTAAGACATGGTTAAGACATGGTGCTAGCAGTGGCATTGCTGTAGCATGGCGGGGGGCGGGACGCTAGGGGTGACGCGCTGGGAGGCACCTGGAGGGGGTGACGTGTCAGCAAGCCGGCCGACCCCTCACCCGGGGTGACGGGCCAGCTGATGACGCCGCTGGGTGCTAGCATTGTAACAGCCAACTGAACATTTGAAAAGCAATTTGTAATTTCACATCTGTAAGTAAATAAATATCTATGGCAGGCTGTTGCCCCCTAGATGCATGTTTGCTTGAGAATGGAGAGGAATAAGTAGCCAAACCACAAAGTTGCCTTCTAATAGCAAAATCAAGAAGGAATATATTATACAATCCCATGTTAATTCCAGGGATAGCGGTGCCCACTCTGACAGCGCAATCCTGCCCAAGTTTAGAACGGCGGACCAAGTGCTAAACTGCTTTAAGCCATCGCAAATGTGCCATAAGGCACGTTTTCGATGACTTTAGAGTAAGGGTGGATGGCACGGAGGCCGACTGCCCTCGCTCCACCACCTGATCATTGTTGCAGCCACCGGAGAAGGTAAGTGCTCCCCCAGCAGGCGGGGGGGGGGAGTCCGGGCGGCGAGGGAGGGGGGCCATTGCAACGCTACACTGGGGGAAGGGAACGAACGTCCTCTTCCCCTGAGTAGACCTCCTGCCCCTTCTCTGAACGAGGATAAGATCCGGTGGGTGGCCAGGGCTGCCTGCTGGATAGTTAAGCAGGATTGTGCCCTGAGTGTGAGTAGGTGTGTGCGTGCGTGCGTGCGTGCGTGCGTGCGTGGGTGGGTGTGCGTGCGTGCGTGCGTGCACAGGCATTCAACACAAAATATATGGGAAATGGGGGAGCTCGAGCCACGCCTTCCTAACATGGCAGGGTGGTTGTTTCTGTGCTTGATCACTTGTGTTTGCTTTTGCTTTTGTTTGTTTGGGTTTTTTTGTTACATGTCTCTGCTCCATCATTGCTGACACCAGGGTGTAGTGAGACAGAGTAGAGCACAACACAGCCTCTCATGAGCACAGTTACTGTTGGATTAACAGGGATGGAGGCCAAGCATGAACCCTGCTATTCTGGCCCTGCCCCTCAGCTGCTTCAGAACCAAGCAGGCAGGCACCAGTCCCCTGGCTCCCCCTCGGGGTAGAGATTAAGCAAAGGACTTCCCCACCCACAGAAATCTGCAGGGAGGGCATTGCATCCTCAAAATGCCCTGGGGTATGTGATGGGCCCGTCATTGTGTTGAAGCAGGAACTTCCAAGTAAGCTTAGTTTTTTCCCCTGTAGACTACATCACTAGCGTTACCATATTTTTTCAGTTCTCCCAGTTCAAAACCGGGGATCACCCTGGAATAAATAAATAAATAAATATTTTAATTTTTGTGGGTGCAAAGCGCCCACTCACCGCCCAAAGGGCGCCCAACATTTTTATTTATTTATTTATTTATTTATTTATTTATTTATTTTTGGCCACGAAAATGGCAATTTTGCCGCCGCCACTGCCACTTGCCT
The DNA here is from genome assembly GCA_026170595.1 of Plestiodon gilberti rubricaudatus. Lineage (NCBI taxonomy): Eukaryota > Metazoa > Chordata > Lepidosauria > Squamata > Scincidae > Plestiodon > Plestiodon gilberti. The sequence continues at coordinate 93,525,562 of JANXHW010000001.1, forward strand.
GTCCCGCCACTATTGCCGCTGTAGTAGCCACCGCCATTGCCGCCGCCGCCACTCTGGAGCCTGGCCAGCTGCATCCAGGCCAGCCAGGACTCCTGTCCCCTCAAAAGCCGCTGCCGCTTCCAAAACAAAACCTTTTTTGATGGCACCATCTTGGATCCCGCGAAATTTCACAAAATCCAAGATGGCACCACTGAAAAAGGTACATTTTAGAAGCTGTGGTGGTGGCAGCGGAGCCTGGAAAAACCGGGACTGAAACCGGGACAGTCCCGTTTTTTCCGGGACAAATGGTAAGCCTAAACATTCATATATTTATTACATTTATATGCCATCCACCCTCCATCATAGAACAAGGCTGCATTTAGAGGGTACCCAAGTCATCTTCCATTCAGACCTATAGCTTTAGCGAAGTGGCTATTTCATGTGCCTTCAGAGCAGACTCTGGGTCTCAACATTTAGTGAGAACAAAATTCACTGCCTAATTCTATCCGAGGCCTCCAGCATTGAATCTTGTGAACCACTGCTGTCTATCCCAGTCCAGTGCTGCAAGAGCTGCACTGCTGTTGTATGCTTCAAGTTCGCAAATGGTAAATAGCCAGAGGCCCTGCATGCATGCCACTGGCCCACCCAGCCTGTGTCAGAACAAGTAAGACACAGCTCTCTCTCTCTCTCTCTCTCTCTCTCTCTCTCTCTCTCTCTCTTTGTGTGTGTGTGTGTGTGTGTGTGTGTATGTGTGTGTGTGTGTGTGTGTGTGTGTGTGTGTGAGTTTGTGGAGGATTGGGGCAGGGAGTGGACCAAACAGGGGGCAGGAGTGGGTGGGATAGTGGGACGATCTTGGAGGCATGCCACTATCCTATCCCCCTTTTCCCAGCCTGAAACGCTCCCTGAAGCTCTTCCAGCTTAGGCCAGCTAAATACACCCAACACTATCATGCTAAATAGCTGGTGCAGGTCCAAGGAGACCCATTGGCAGCTAGGCGGTTTATGGTTATTATTTGCCTTTACTTGCCTTGAAATTATTTTTACTTACCTCTCCTGGGCCGTCTGGTCGCTCCCTCAACATAGCATGTAATACGGGCTCCGTTGGTGCTGCTGCATCACTCAGGCTGCTGGGGGACATTTAGTTTAAACCACTTGGTTTCTTGACATTGATAATAAAGTTCAGCCCAGATAAATCTGACTTGCTGTCTCCTGTCTTTTTTCCAGGGTAAAGGACTAATAAGGTGTATGCCAAGCTTACAAGAATACTAACTGGGGTGAGGTTATTTGATGGGAGTAATTTCTGGGGAAAGTCTGTGGGCTTTTTAAAAAATCCTGTATAGGTCCATAATGTAAAAATAATGCCATCCCCCCCCCCCCAAGCACTGAAGTATCCTTTTAACAGGCTTCACTTGTAACAACTACAACGAAACCATATGGATGGAATAAACAAGTGCTCCCATTGAGTTCCCCAGTGGGCAATCCACATCAGCCTCTGTTTCTAAATGATATGAAATAAAATTCAGATGCTTGAAATGTATAGGCAAAGGCAGCCAAGGAGGAAAGCAGGAGGCACTTATGAGGCATATAGACATAAGAATGATTCTCACACTATGCAGTTCCTGTTCTTCATACTTTATGATAACTCTGTGGGAAAATATAGTAACCCGATTATGTTTATTGGTCCCACAGTGTTGGCAATGTGGGACACATGCGAGATGACCCAGGTCTGCATGAAAACCCCTGAACTGCATTGTCACAAACTGCAGACCATAGCATGCCCTCTTTGAGGCAACATGCCTACCCCCCCTTTTTTTTTTTGGCAAAAAGCTGATTTAAGGGGAGGGGACATGATTGAGACTAATAAATGATGCATGGTGTGAAGAGACTGGAGAGAGAGATGATTTTCTCCCTCTCTATCAATACCAGAACTGAAGGTGATTAATGAACTTGTGGGACACATAGGGCAGAGAAAAGGAGGCACTTCTTCACACAAATAGGCTTACCATCCGTCCCGGAAAAAACCAGGACTGCCCCTGTTTCCAGAGCCTGGTCCCAACCCTCGGGCCCGGAACCAGGTTTTCTGGGTCCGCCGCCACTGCTGCTTCCATGATTTTAAAAGTGTTAAAAGTTTTTCTGTGTGACGCCATATTGGATTTCATGAACTCTCATGACATCCAAGATGGCGGCACCCAAATCTCGTTTGGGCACATGAAGTAGTATTACTTTCTCACCGTGCAGTTCTTATAAGCATCTTGAAGGCCTTGCAACAGTAGCATACTGTAGGTGGACTAGTGCCAGTGAGGCACTAGTCATCGCCCCACCACATGTCATCGCCCCACCACTGAAATGGTCCTGATCCATTTGGTTCCAGATCAGGGTCATTCTGGAGGTGGGACAGGCGGGGCAATGATGCATTGCCCCACCCACCGCCACACTGGTGCGAGTACAGCTACACTACTGCCTTGCACAGTCTCAGCGGATTCTGATGCCTTGCACAGTCTCAGAGGATTCTGTGGTGCTCAGCGGCTCCCCTGACTGGTTTCCATGGCTCCCCTGGGAGCCACGCCTCTCAGTTTTGGAACCACTGGCCTAGCCCATACAGATACCCAAGCACAATGAGGCTCACACATGCAAATTGTACTTTCTTTTTTTGTGGTGTGGCTCATGTGTATGGACCTCATGTAGCTTTGTCCATAGCTCCTATGGAAATGGCACATTGAATAGTGGAGGGGGTAGGACCAGTGGGTATGATCCCGATTCTCCTTCATCTGGAAGCACATGTCATGATCTAAACCCAAAAAACTTAAAAGAAAAAATAGTGCAGAAAATGGCAATTTATTTCGTTTCAGAATCACATAAAATATGCAAGGACAAATGGAGTTGTGCAATTCCAACTATAAAGGTTGAGTCGAGGATGACAGAGCAATCAGGCTACCTACCTTTCGTCTACTGAATCTCTTCCAAAGAAAGGTAATCTGTATTGATTACGCGGCCTATGCCTCTTTTAATGAATCTTCAAAAAGTTAAAGACATAACAAAGAAAGAAAAATATACAAAAGAGCATTAAACAGGCAGTTTTGCAGAAGTAATTATGAAATAGGTCATGACCTTCATACTGAAACAGCAGGCAAAGCTATGCTAGTGACTTCTTGAACTCTGGCTCAGAACTTTGACCTCTGTCATCTGGAAAGACATCATGGTTATGAGTAGGTGCTGCATTTAAGAATGAGTGTATGCATCTAACGTGGACAATATAAGCAATATGGGCAGACATTACATTATAAGCAGTATTAAGATTAACCTTATCAAGTACTTATATTATGCTCCATAAGAATAATTAAGCAATAGTTTGGGCATTTAAATAGTTTTGGAATTTATTACTATGTTCCAAAACCAATTACTATCTTGTATTACTTGCTAATATAAAAAATGGCGCACTGCTACACATACGTCATGTATATTATTACTTTACATTTAATAATGAGCAAATATTATATTACCGCAACTAATACTGTATGTTACTACTGCTACTATCACTATTACCATTTCGTATTGCATTTCATGCCAGCATTGCGCCAGAGGCCGTAAGTGATGCGGTTTTTCTCTAGAGAGCTTTCAATCTACAGGAGATTGACAATACAAAGTGGCCAGTTTCTTTTACAGTGAAAATCAGCCTGATAGTTTCTTTCCAATTCCTAACTGCAAAGCAGATAACTATGAGCCTTTTGTTTATAATGTATTGCTGCCTGTCCTGACCCTTCAGAATGGTGTGAACTCAAAATAAAAACTAAGGGACCCTAACAAAAGAAGCGGAGGTCCTTTTTAGCATGTGAGGAGCTAACAGCGGCGGTATTCAGCTATATTATTGGGTTATTTGGATATGCCTGCAAGGCACAGACCGGAGTAGTTAGCTTTCTCTAGAAATCCACTAAAGGGGTTGGGATGTTTCACGTGCAGCTGTGGCACAAGAGGCTTTGTTGAAGGCAGGTTACTCAGTTGGGCAAAGCTCGCGAGTCTCGTTCACCTTCTGCCAAGGACAATCTCCTTGCTGCTGCTGCAGCTGTGCCTGCTGCTTCTGAATTCTCTCCCGTTGGAACTAGCAGTCATGATGAAAAGAGAGGGATGGAGGACAAGCTGCCGGGCTGCCAGCAGCTCCTTTCTCTGCAGCAGCATCTGTCACCTGCGAGAAGAGACGTTCCAGCACATGCCAACAGCTCAATCAAATGTTGACACAGCTGCTCTCGACCATCTCGCGTTCTCCCGAGCAGTTACCTGAGACTGCTGTCTCTAATCTTTTCCTGCAGCTGCCCACATATGGCTCCGATATGGCCTGCTTCGACCCCTTGGGGTGTGGCTCTTTTTCCAGGTTTTGAAAACCTATCAATAAAACCTTTCTTGTGGTTCATTATTAGAAACACGGGAGCAATGAACTGTTCCAAATACATAATACTGACAAGTACCAGGTTCTACTAACAAGAGGCAGGACAGGAAGAATTGACTACAGAAGAGACTATCTGAAAAAAATCTTTTCTGTCTAACTGCCTACATCTGCAACACACTCGCATGCGCACGCACGCACACACATACAAGCTCCGCAGACGTTTAGTAATACATTTAGTGATGCAATAATGCATTTTCCTAATCTATTGAGTGAGGAGAAAGCAGGCAGTGAGGTTAAAAAAAAGTGATACGATGACAGAGAAAAACCATTTTGGCAGAGGTGAAACAAACAGGGCGTTTCAAGCTTGCAAATCAACGATGAATGTTTATTGCTTCTGACAAATAATGTGATGCTTATTTGCAACATACAAATCCTTACAGTTTGCCAATTTTAAAGTTTCCTGAGATGATGAATAATGCTGTTCAAATTCACAAAGCATATTTGAATACTAGTTTTCCTAAACAACAAACTGAGTTTGAAATCTCACCATTATAATGTCTGTGATTATTTTTCAAAACAACCCAATTCTATGCACATTTGCTTGGAAGAATGTTGCACTAACTAGAATGGGACTTATGCCCAGGTAAGTGTGCATAGGATTTTTAAAAAATACATGAAAACATAAAACTTTAACACTGAAATCAATATAAACCTTTATCTTTGCTGGCAAGCTTGCCCGATGCCAAAAGCTAAGAGCCAAAATAAACATGCAATAATGCATGGGAAATTATTTTAGATCCCATTCTGTCATACAATTGGTGTTCAAGGCAGCAAAAAGGGGTGCTCAAGCTGGCTTGCTTAGTGTGGATCAATTTACTCGCTTGGGATTTCTCTCACGGTTGTGTCTGATCTGTGTCAATCAATCATCTTGTGGGGATATTCAGGGTTTCTTCTCAACACACATCACAAGGTAAATCCCCCATCAAATGTTACTTGAACCATGCGGGGAATGAATGTAATTGTAGTTTGGGGACAAAAAAAAAGGGACCGTGTTGAAATAAACCATGGAAGAAAATCCCCATGTGGGATTGCACTCAAACAACCATAAAAAACAACATGAAAACTTCAGAACCACATGACTGGAGTAAAGTTTATTCTGGCTCTTATTTGCATAGATGGCTGGATCATCCTGGAAGGAAGTTTTCTTTCAACTTTTGGCTTTTAATTCAACTCTTACTCTCTTCAACTTTTCACCTTTTAAACCGGTTCTTTTCCTGTTAGGAAAACAGGGCCAATGTCCACTTGCTAGAAAAAACAGTCTTGATTGTCCACCACCTGTATTTGTCTTACTGGGATTATATAGGATTTGGGAACCAGGCAAAAAAGGTATTTAGTTATTGAGGAAAAGTAGTCTTGTTTGAAGATAATGGATGGAAACATTGAGATAAAAGAATGACATGATAAGCCTGATTCCGGATCCTTTTCGGATCAAAGGGAAGGATGCAAACATCACCTTTGATCCTGGAATCTTGGGAACGAATTTTGGAATGTTATTAAGGAATATTTTTATTTGGTTCAGACATGAGAAATAACGTATACATAGATTGGGTGCCCTCAGGTTGGAAAGAGGTAGAGAAATCTACACCTCTTCCTCCTCATTTCTGGCTTTGACGAGAAATGTGCAGGAAGACCTCAGCCCTAATCTGGCTTGGGCAGCATTCAAAGCTGTGGTAAGATCTCATTGAGACCATGCCTCTTGACACTGCTTCTTGACTATAGCTGTGCTCCTGGACATGCTTACCTGGGAGTAGGTCCCATTGAATTCTGAGAAGAAATGGACAGGATTGCAGTGTATTTTACTTATGACATTCCTAAACTAGCATTCCGGCAGCAGAACATGCTTTCCAGCAATCGTAAATAGGTGTGCGCTTCCAGACCGCAACCAGAGAGGCCCTGGAGGCCCAGAGTGCGACAGAGGTAAGAGTGCCCACTGATGATACTGAATCAGCGGCGGGGGCAATCGGGGTGGGAGGGCATAATGGGAAGATGGCGGGAGGCAAGTGAGAGGCAGGAGGGGGTTGCACCCAGTTCAGGTGACTTGGGCCATATGTTATCCCCTTCAGATTGAGCCGCCACGCCCCCTTTGTCTTCTCGAATTTATGCCAGCTAAAGAGCTGATGCAGGTCTGAGGAGACCCATTGGCAATTGGGAGGCTTACAGGGATGTAAAGGAAGATATTTTCCCTTACCTCTCTCAAGCCTCCCAATCAGTACCCCCCACGGTAGCATATCTTGGAACTAATATTTGCTCAATTATACTCATTTATTTAGTTCCAGAATTGTTTATCATGATGAAGTGCAAATATTTTTAAAACAAATTTCTTGGTGAATTCAGCTGAATAGCGTAATTTTGCAGAAACATCTATCTGTCACACTTGCATGCCATTTTTCCTCCAAAGATCTCAAAGAACGTTATATTTATCCAGGCAGTTTTCAGGGCCAAATCTGCTTTGCCACGGCAGCAGAATTGTGTCATGTTCCTATCAGGTTCCTCCATTGTCTACTACAGTATACTACAAACACTTTTAAATGAAGATAATTAACCTAGGGCAACCTCATACTCCATCAAAGGCTTTCTTGGAGAGCAGCAGAAACTGTTTCTGCATTCTGAAAATTAAAGCCATGAGAAGCCTGACAAAGGCTGGAAGCCACTTTCTTACAATAATCACAAGGGAAGAAAACCAGGGGAAGATTCCGGAAGGATAAAAGAGTGACCGTAAGACATTCTACAATCACTTCGTAGCAAAGGGCAGAAAAATGGGTTCAGTCAAAATGATATCCATGTACTGGGTCCAAATTAATACTACTGATCTTTTTCTAGGGACGTAGAAAAAGAAATTGAAACGCTGCTGGCAGGAATATCTTACAACTCAGGAAGAGTAACAGAGCCGAGATCTTCAGAATAGTGGCAATATAGTGATATAGTGTGGCAGAAGATTGAAAAAAAGAGGACACTGTGCCAACTTTTTGGATAAGGTGCCAACTGTTTTTAAACTGACCATGCTCTTGCTCCGTAAACAGCAGCCTGGCATGCAGAAACGAAGCAAGTGAGGGTTTCCTTATCATTTTATCTCCGTGTCAGAAAATGTGTGTGTGGGTGCTAAATTGGGTGCTATATTTAAACAGTTGATAGGACTACTTAGGGCCAAGTCTCCATTGTATTAAAAGGAAAACTAGGTATGGATCCACATCGTGCTATTATGCACTAATATACAACTCTGAAGACAATGAAATGCACCCACATAATCATTAAAGACAGGATCTAAAGTAGACACCACAAGGGAGCTTGTTGCCGCTCTCTTGGAAAATGTTGCGTATGTAAATGTAGAATAGCATGGTAACCAACTTTTAGGCTAAATATAAAACAAAGGATCTAAAAATTCTTAGCATGGATAAATTAATTGGCAACCAGCCATAAATTGAGTACTGAATATAGCAGGTATAAATGCAGTGCAGATGCCAGATTCTTAGAGCCGTGGGGCAAAGCTGGACACTGTCCCCCTTGGTCTCCTCCGCTCCGAACATTCAGTGCTACCACTGCCACCAGTACTGAGGGTTCTGGAGTTGGTCCAGGTAGGTAGACACTCTGACAGGTATGGTTCCCTGATCATTGCTCAAGCTGGTTGAACTTGATAACACCTCTGCATAAGTGATTTTATCAGCAGTTGGAAAAACACCCACAATTAGGGTGCATGTGGTGCCTCACCCCTGGCCTCAAAACTGATGAAGATGTTCTCTCTCACCCAGCTCCTCCTCCTCTGCAGCCCCAGCAGTGACAGCCTCTCCAGACTGCTCATCATTGGCTGCCGCTGCCCTTTCTCATCGTTAGCCAAGCTATAGCTAGGCTCTCATTTCAGCATGGCGAATCATACATGCTCCGCATGCCGCCTCCTGATCCCACGAAATGTGTACTTTCACTTTGGCCTGGCTGGCCCTATTGGAGGGGTGAGGCAACATCCTGGCTGTCATGGCCACCCAGCTGCTACACCAGTTGATCTCCAGGCCTCACATTGAGTACAGGGAGCATTGCTCTCCCTGATTCTCCTTGCCCACATCCCCAGAAACCCATCATTGCACACCTCAGAAAGGGGAAGGGCACAACAATGAGAAACAAAAGCTAATGGAATCTTGCAATTGTTATGTCTGCATGGGCTAATTACAGCACATTGCTTCATTAGGTTTGTTGTGTCCCTTCCCCTTTAATATAAAATTGTTTCAATGACTGAAATTAAATGCTCAACTTCCACTTTTCTGATATCTCTTCCAACCTATACCTAAAGTGTTCTTCATTGGCATTACCAAAAATGCTCATGGTTCAATTGTCATGCTGATCCTTAAGACAGTCACAACAAAATCCTTTGCATATTTACCAAGAACCATCTCGGTGTACTGAATTGAATAGAGTGTGCTCCCTGAATTCGTTTAGAATTGCAGGTCAAATCAAGGTAGCGCATGGTGCCCTGAATGGCTTGCTTGCAAGAATCAGGCAGCACTGCAGAATGTAACAACTGCAATCTGTGCTCCTCAGAAAACAACTACGTTCTTTGTATAAGATAATGCAGCTTCAGATCAACTGTTTGCCATTGAAATGAAAAAATATGTGTATGTTTTTCGATCGAAAACTTTCATGGCCAGCGATTACTAGTAGCGATTTCAGAATTACGGGTAAAATAGCCATGTAGTAGCTAACAGGACAGCCAGAATAAAAACAAAAATCAATTCTGCTTGTGTCTTCCATTGCTGGGGCTCACAAGACAGACAGAAAATTTATTTAAAACTCACAGCCCAGTAGTCTCACTCCAACGTTTCGTTTCCTTCTTTCCGGAAACCTTCTCAAGGAACCAATCTGAAAGATTGGAAGATGTTAAAGATTGGAAGAGTAACATCTTCCAATCTTTCAGATTGGTTCCTTGAGAAGGTTTCCGGAAAGAAGGAAATGAAACGTTGGAGTGAGACTACTGGGCTGTGAGTTTTAAATAAATTTTCTGTCTGTCTTGTGAGCCCCAGCAACGGAAGACACAAGCAGAATTGATTTTTGTTTTTATTCTGGCTGTCCTGTTAGCTACTACATGGCTATTTTACCCGTAATTCCGAAATCGCTACATGTGTATGTTTTCGTGTATGTCAAATTTCTTTTCAAGTTTTGTGTATGAAGCACATCTCCAAATGATAACTTCATGTCGGAATGCCATCAACTAATGGGTTGAAAATGGGTGCCCACAGTGCTTGATGTGCATGCGTTACTTACGGAAATTGAAGCAGAGGAATAGGAGGAAAAAACGTTCATATATTACTGCAGCTGCTTGATTGGCACTGGAACCATAACGTTGTGGGTAGTTAATTCTCTTCCTTATCCTTATGAAAAATATATTTCATGCATACACTTTTGAAAAAGATATCAGTAGATAACAAGGGTCTATTTGCTCAACCTAATTAGACACAATTTAAGCCTTTGTTGCTGGATAAATCCTGATCATAGCAATCCGCTTCAATACAATAAAGGGACACAGTGTGAATTGATTTGAAGGGAGATGGGAGCTTTTATTACTAAGAACAGTAGGATGGCAAAATCCTCTTTTCTAATTTACAATGTTTGTGCATTAGCCAGTTTTCTATATTGATGATGACATCGGTGAATAGTATGGGATTTGGAATGGATTACTATTTTATCACCACCAGACTAGATATGTGGTTTAAAGGGAGAGAGAGATAATTTTTTTGTCAAGTCCACCATAGCTGTGACAGCCTGGTTGGAGATAAATCGAATTCTCACAAGTGCAATATTCTTGGCTACAAGCACCAATATGATTACAACAGTTATCCAAATGCATTAGCTTATCATTGTAATAACAAATATGATCACAAATTTCTAGCTGTGACTTTATATAGCACCGTTGCCAACCCGTCCTCCCCATACCAATGGCTGCTGGTGGGGCATCCTTTGCCCAATCACCACCCTGCATGAGGCACTTGGGCAGAGCTCAAGCTGATTGGTGTTTGGAGTGTTGAGGGGAGAAGCCAATAGAGCAGAGCACCATTCACTAGTGTGGTCTATGGCCATGTACATCTGCTCTCTTGGAATTTAGTATTTCTCTGTGGAGGCAAAGGAAGCAAACTGAACCCAGGAACAAACCTTTCTCATGTTGTGGAACCCCCCCGCACACTGTACTCACTTGTATAATGTCAAAGAGGGCTAGGATCAATTACTGTTATATGAACATGGTTGCACTTGGGGGTGGGGGTGGCTGGCAATGGATTTTGCTTGCTACATGTGCAAATTCAGCTGTACAATTCAGCTCAGAGAGTGCAGAAAGAAAACTGGCGATTCTAAGATTCCTCATGGACATAGAAAATGTGGATAATTTTTCAAAGCAAGGTCTGGTTTCATTTAAAACAAAGTTAGTTCAAACCAGAGGCGTCGCTGGATGGGGGGTACTGTACATTCTGCACCGTTCCACCGTTCCACTCCCCGCCCCCTTGCTGTCCGAGCCATTCCGGGAGTAAACGGGGAGTGGAACGGTGTGGAACTTACAGTACCGCCCCCCCTCCAGCAACGCCTCTGGTTCAAACTAGTACCGGGTATTTAGAATGTGGCCTACCAAAGACTTTCATGGCTTCCTGCTGAGAGACTTAAGTCATAAATAAAAACTGGGTGGGACCTACTCAAGAGTCTAGTATGCTACAGTGGCTAGAAAACACCGAGTGAATACTATTAAATGGAATGTCACTTTGAATCTGTAGATCTGTAGATGTGGAGCGCTACATGCACTTCTTATAAGATTGTCTAACGAACCCAAGGAAATTACGTTTCGCATATATTTCCATGTTGACTGAAATCTATGGTTTGTACTTTGGTTGCAGGAACTATTTACCTCTCAGTAACTGGAAGCTCTTTCTTAGTATGTAGATGAAATACAGTCTACAGATGTCTTTGGATAGGCTATGAATAATACATTGTTGAATGAACCTGGAAGGTAAGGAAGGGAGGCTTCACAATGGTTATTCATTGATGTGTGAGGTTCACGTTCCTACATACAGTTTGGAATGAGTGACTAAAATCAGTACGGGAATATTCAAAACAGAGAAAAGGTGATTGGTCAGATAGTTTAATAGCTGATTTTGGTGCAAGTACACATCTATGTTTGGAAAGGAGGAGGTAATGCAACCAATGTGCAACAGTGAAAAAAGAGTCCTTGCTCTGATTTTGAAAACTGGTGGTGTCTGCTGTATGGTGTACAATGCAGTGCAACAATACATAGTACAGTAGTCCACAGAGTTTCCACTAACCAGCACTGAAGACCAATAGGATTGGGCAGTTTACGTGGGCATAAACTCCAAACTCCATGGTGGGCCTTTATTCTGGCTAAACATTCATAGGAATCATACTGGAAACTTGAAGTAGACTAATCTGGGAATAGTGCTATGGGCCAACCCTGGTCAGCCAACCGATCAGGGGAAAGTGGGAGCAGGATTATGGCATGGCAGTGGGGTCAGATTTCAAACATTATACAAGCTAAAACAGTGTTTCTCAAACTGTGGGTTGGGACCCACTTTGTGCGTCGCATCCTGATTTCTGGCGGGTCCCAGGTGATGGAAAGATCAGATCAGTAATTGCCACAAGCCCTGAGGCTATTTAAAAATCAGATTTTCAAACAGCCGAGCTCCTGCAATTTGCAATATAGCTGCTAATTACCATATTTTTCGCTCCATAGGATGCATCGCACCATAGGATGCATGCATCCTATGGAGCTAAAAATAGGGGGGAAAAAGTTTTCACTTACCGGGGCTTCTGGTGTCTTCTGCGGGCTTCGGCGAGGCCTGCGCGACCCTATGCAGGCCTCCCCGATCTTCGTTTCGGCGTTAAATGGCCATTTTCTGCCATTTCCGGTTTTCCGAAAACCGGAAATGGCCAAAAATGGCCATTTAGTGCCAAAACGAAGATCGGGGAGGCCTGCAGAGGGTCGCACAGGCCTTCCCGAAGCCCCGGTAAGTATTTTACTTTTTTTATCTTCGCTCCATAAGACACACGCTTCCCCCCCCTATTTGGGGGGGGAAGTGTGTCTTATGGAGCGAAAAATACGGTACCCTGCAAGCAGCTGAGCTCCTTATAATTATTTATAGATCATCGTTTCTTTTAAGTCTTGTAAAGGCTAGGTGGGTCCCGATAGAGTGTCATTTTAAAAAGTGGGTCCCGGTGCTAAAATGTTTGAGAACCACTGAGCTAAAAGAATTGCAGAAAAGAAAACTTCTTTGAATCCCTTCCAACTTTTGATGTCCTCTTGATAATGAGGTGCCCAGAGCTGCTTAAGTATTCTAGGTGTACAATCTCATATTGCTATATGAGGTGGGAGGTGGGGGAGGAGAGAGAGAGAGGCAATCATGCTGTCAAATCATGTGTATATGAGACATTCAAAGCATTATTGTTTTAAAGTCTGTGTTTGTGTGTGTGTGTGTGGGGGAGATCCGGACACGGACACACCCACACCCACACCCACACACACACACACACACACACACACACACACGAATGCCACTCGCCACTCTGACATTTGAACTAACTATTTCAGACCTGAAGGATCCAGGGGGCAATGGGGGAGGCTTCTGGTTGTTGTTGTTCAGTCGTTAAGTCGTGTCCGACCCTTCGTGATCCCATGAACCATATCCCGCCAGGCCTTCCTGTCCTCCACTATCTTCCTGAGTTCGCTCATTTTCATGTTTGTTGCATCGGTGATGCTGTCTAACCATCTCATCCTTGGCCTTCCCCTTCTCCTTTTGCCTTCAATCTTTCCCAGCATCAGAGTCTTCTCCAGAGAGTCCTCTCTTCGCATTAGGTGGCCAAAATATTTGAGTTTCAGCCTTAGTACCTGTCCTTCCAGGGAACAGTCAGGCTTGATTTTATTTAGAATTGACTGATTTGATCTCCTAGCAGTCCAAGGGACTCTCAGGAGTCTTCTCCAGCACCACAGTTCAAAAGCATCTATTCTTCGGCGCTCAGCCTTCCTTATGGTCCAACTCTCGCAACCATACATTGCTACTGGGAACACCATCGCCCTGACTATACGAACTTTTGTTGGCATGGTGATATCTCTGCTTTTTATTATGCTGTCTAAGTTTGCCATAGCTTTCCTTCCAAGGAGTAAGCGTCTTTTAATTTCATGGCTGCTGTCTCCGTCTGCAGTGATCTTGGAACCCAGAAAAGTAAAATCTGTTACTGCTTCCATTTCTGCCCCTTTTATTTGCCAAGAATTGATGGGACCCGATGCCATGATCTTAGTTTTATTAATGTTGAGTTTCAAGCCAACTTTTGCACTCTCCTCTTTCACTCTCATCAAGAGGCTCTTTAGTTCTTCTTCACTTTCTGCCATTAGGGTGGTATCGTCTGCATATCTGAGGTTGTTGATATTTCTCCCGGCAATCTTGATTCCGGCTTGTGATTCATTCAGCCCTGCATTTCTCATAATGTACTCTGCATATAAGCTAAATAAGCAGGGTGACAATATACAGCCTTGCCGTACTCCCTTCCCAATTTTGAACCAATCAGTTGTTCCATGGCCGGTTCGAACTGTTGCTTCTTGACCCGCATACAGGTTTCTCAGGAGACAGGTAAGGTGGTCTGGTACCCCCATCTCTTTAAGAATTTGCCACAGTTTGTTGTGATCCACACAATCAAAGGCTTTTGCGTAGTCAATGAAGCAGAAGTAGGTGTTTTTTTGGAACTCTCGTGCTTTCTCCATGATCCACCGCATGTTGGCAATTTGATCTCTAGTTCCTCTGCCTCTTCGAAACCCAGCTTGTACGTCCGGTAGTTCTCGGTCCACGTACTGCTGAAGCCTAGCTTGTAGGATTTTGAGCATAACCTTGCTAGCATGTGAAATGAGTGCAATTGTACGGTAGTTTGAACACTCTTTGGCACTGCCCTTCTTTGGAATTGGAACGTAAACTGACCTTTTCCAATCCTTTGGCCACTGCTGAGTTTTCCAAATTTGTTGGCATATTGAGTGCAGCACTTTCACAGCATCATCATTTAGGATTTTAAGTAGCTCAGCTGGGATATTATCATCTCCACTAGCTTTGTTGTTAGTAATGCTACCTAAGGCCCACTTGACTTCACTCTCTAGGATGTCCGGCTCTGGGTCAGTGACCACACCAGCGTGGTCATCATGAACATTAAGATCTTTCTTGTATAGTTCTTCTGTGTATTCTTGCCATCTCTTCTTAATCTCGTCTGCTTCTGTTAGGTCCTTGCCTTTTTTGTCCTTTATCATGCCCATCTTTGCACAAAACATTCCCTTGATATCTCCAATGTTCTTGAAGAGATCTCTAGTCCTCCCCATTCTGTTGTTTTCCTTGATTTCCTTGCATTGTTCATTTAAGAAGGCCTTCTTATCTCTCCTTGCTATTCTCTGGAAATCTGCATTCAATTGTTTATATCTTTCCCTTTCACCCTTGCTTTTTGCATTCCTTCTTTCCACAGCTATTTGTAAAGCCTCATCTGACAGCCACTTTGCTTTCTTGCATTTCTTTTTCTTTGGGATGGTTTTAGTTGCTGCCTCCTGTACAATGTTACGAACTTCCGTCCATAGTTCTTCAGGCACTCTGTCTACCAGGAAACATCCTTAAATCCAATCCTACCCAGGAGTTGTACTCAATTCAATGCACTTTACTTTTTTTTATTTAGTTTTTTTAAAAAAAAAACTTTTAAAACCCCAAATTTACACTCCAGTAAGTATGCCTAGAATTGTCATTTTAAATGCAAATCATACTATTGGGGACCAAGGAAAGAATGAGAAAAAAACCTGAAAGCATTGAAAGTGGACTGCTGTTGCTATTACACCTGCATCATCATTCTGCATGATGCTTCATGGGGTAGCATGCCAAAAATGCAGGCCTCTGCCCCGAGGAGTTTACAGTGTATCTCCACAACAGGAGATGCTCAAAATGGTTGAGTCACAAGAAAGAAGAAAGGTTGACAGCAGGTCAAGAGATGACTTTTGCAACAGGAAACAACTTGACTTGCTCAAAACAAGTGAGGAAGATAGAAATCAAAGGAGAAAGGAAGATTAAAAGAGTAAAGCAGAAACAGCAGGGCAGTATAGAACAGAAGTCAGGAGGGGATGGGGTTAAGAGGAAAGGTTCTTGGATTGGAGAAGTGCAGAAGAATGAACCCACTGTGATCAGAGTCCGGAGAAAGGAAGGAGAGGACAATGAGGGAGGACTAATTCCTGCCATTTAGTGGTAGGTGAGATTACAGAAACGTCTTGTTACAGAATTGCACACTGATTACTTTTTTGATCTAGAAATATCCAGAATTATTTCTAGCCATTCCAAATCTATTTGAAGGAAAAAATAAATGCAGATTAAACAGCAAGGGTACAATCCTGTTGTCGGTTATTTTTCTTTTTCTTTTTTAATGGTTAATGTTCCCTCCAATAATGGAACACAAAGAAAGAGTAAAGTATGTCACCTTTACATACTGAGGCATTCTGCAGCAATTATATAACAACAGATCACCAATCTATCAAGTGAATTAAAAACAGCATCAGATATTTTAAAAAAAAACCACAGAACCAGGTCAAGGAACTAAAAAGACAATACAGTATGACAATGCTGTAAGGAGAGTAAGCATTACTCAAGCATTGAGCATTTGTGAGCTTATTACAGTGGAGCTTTCTGAATTGACCCAGTCCCCCCCCAAAAAAAATTCATTTTAAAATACCATCATACTTGAGTGTCAGCGTCTAATGTGGTAGTTTATTAACCATTATCAATGAACTCTTACTGGAGAAAAAAAAACCAGGGGTATTGTTTTATAATTATTCATTTTTTTCCCTTCCAAAGTTTGTTCTTAATGGTTTATGGCTTAGTGCTTTCAGTAAGCACAACATCAGAATTCAGTAACCAAGTTTCAAAATAAACCACCTAATACCAGCTTCTGAACTGATGAAGGAATGCGAACCCTGTGAAATGTGTTCTCTTGATACGAGTTTTAGGAATAAAAAAGAAGTGGAAGCCTGAAATAAATTATGGCAATAGGGCCGCCTACTCCAGACGTATTTGGGCATTTATTTATTTTTTTATTTTTTCACATTTTTATACCGCCCTTCCTCCAAGGAGCTCAGAGTGGTGTACGTATTTCCTCCCCTCCTTTTTGTCCTCACAACAACCCTGTGAGGTAGGTGGGGCTGAGAGATAGTGACTGGCCCAAGGTCACCCAGGAAGCTTCGTGGCTGAGCGGGGATTTGAACCTGGATCTTCCAGGTCTAAGTCCGACTCCCAAACCACTACACCATCCTGGCTCCCATCCTGGCACCATCCTGGCATCTGCCTACACCATCCACTACACTACACCATCCTGGCATCTGCCTACAACTTCACAGGGCCCTGATCACCCCACTCTGCCCCCTCATTGGCTGCTGCAGGAGTTGGTGTTAGGGCCAGTGCATCTTAGGCAGAATTGGGCTGTAAATAAGTAAATCATCATCATCATCATCATATTACCAGTATTTATATAAGTGTTGGTCCAGTTTTGATCACTGTAATGCCAACAGGATTCATGTAGTTCATGTATGTCTGTCTGAATGCAGATTACAGCGCCTTCTTCGTTAATTTCTCGCCAAAGTGATGTTCCTTCCTTATCATTCACAAATACCCGAAGATGAGCAGCCTTGCTTTTCCTTAAAAAACAAAACAAAACACCAAGTTCCTTGGTAAATTGCTACAGACGACTCTATCAGAACCTAATTATGATTGTGGAGCCAGAGAATAGATTGCATTCCCTGTACATTGCTAATGCTCTTCAAATCCTCATTTGTCATGTTCAAGGTTATGTAGAACTGATGTGCAAGAAGCCCAAACACTTTTGCTGCAGAGTCATTCCCACAGTTCCTGTCTATACCAGACAACCTCCTTAAACCCTGGATAATGTCAAAATTAAAGTACCAGTCAGATGGGATTATACTGAAAGTATAGAGTCTGAAAGAAAAATCCTGACGATAAAAGCGGAGCTTCAAACCGTAAATAATAATTTAATTAAAATCCTCTTAACTAGACACAAACTAGCAATATATGAATATGCACAATGATATACCTAACACAGGCCCTCTCTGCAAAGTCTAGTAGTCCTGAACACTTAGGGCCATGGGCCTCTGCAGAGGTTTGCAAAACATAGTAGGACTCCATAAGTCTCCTATTGCCACTTCCCCAAAATGTTTTAGGCTAGTACCTACTGAAATATCTGGACAGTTGGGGCTAGAGCACATGCATCAATGCCATACTGCCTAAGAAAAACCTAAGGTTTGCTCTCAATGACAGTGGTCCTTCTTCTGCCACAGGCAGCAGGCTCCGTTTCTTGAATGCATACAAAAGATTTGGCAAAATAATCCCACTTATTTTTCAGCAGGAACAAGTTCCAGGCCAGTGGTAGCACTACTAGAGGCACAATAGATTAGGGTGCTGTCTGTAAGCAAGGACAAGGCTACACCCAAAGCTTGTGAGCAAGAAATGTCTGTCGCGGATGGGTTACTATAGTTCATTGCAGTGATTTTAGCTGGGAGCTGTGGTTGACATCCAGTGGTGTTCAGTCATTTTTCTCACAGAGACATTCTTATGGTAAGTTTTCTCTGGGTTCCTTGCCCATTTCAATTAAAGGAAAAGCAACTCTATGGAAAGGGCATTTTGCATTTTTATCAGAGTGACTTAAAACACTTTGGTGGCCATGGGTCCTCCATGTATACACTGGAACCCTTGTTTTCAGAAGGATTTACTTAACTGTACTATACTGTACCATAACAAGCTGCTCTTATTGCTCAGCGAATGTGCAATAAGAATATTACCATGTTTTTGACTTTCTTTCTCCCTAGTTTCTAAGGGATCTTTGAAAAAAGAACTACAAGCACATTGCTTAAAATGCCAGTTCATGCAACCAGGCCTGAGTGAGGTGCTACATTCAGTAGCTGGGCCATAACTATCTGTGATTCTCCACTCCTAAAGTGAAGATTTCATGTTCACTGTTGCAGACAAGCATCAGATTTCAGAATATTGTCATGGTATCTTCAAGAAAGTAGCAGCTTAATTGAAAGTGTTTGTGCTGTTGAAAAGCAACTTTGATGGGGGAAATATGCACCTAAAGAGGGGTAAAGGAGGAGGAAGGTGCCTTCCAATTGCTTTTCAGCTCAACACCCCTCTACCATCCCCCCCCCATGTTTCCAAGGCATACTTGCAACCCTACACAGGGCAGAGCAACACCCAGTGTAGTTGCTGTGGCCTTGCAGCAGGCAGGGAAGAACTAAAAACTTACAGTATTTTATTTCTGTACTGAAATGTACTGAAAACTTTTTCCTTAGAAGATCATAACTGTATGTTTCCATGTAGCTTGATCCTTGCCTTTAAAAATACCTCTAAATGTCCTCCCCCCATTGTCCAGAGCATTAAATTCTTATAATAGCATTGTGTTGCTAATAGACAACCAAGAAGTCTACAGTTTTAATCTAGCTTCTGACATAGACTCATAATGGTCCAATCCTATTTGGATGCTGTGCTGGCATCCCACGGATGCCACTATGAAAACTGCTTTATCCTAAGCCCATCCAAGCAAAGCTTCATCTGCACAGCCCCTTCAATAATGTGACGGGATCCCTAGCAACAGGTGTGGAGCCAGGCAAAGTTTTTATTGAACAGTATCAGTGAGAGAGAAGCATCTGAAAGAGACATACATAAGTGTGGTTGCCAACCATTTCCTCCCACCAGGGCTGTTGTGCCATTGAAGGTTATTCAACAGACGGCTAAGTAACAGGTGCCAGTGAGGTCTGGCTGCACTAGTTGCTTCACTGCCTACCATAGAGTTTGCAATGCCAGTCATGCAAGCTAGTGGCCACCACCACATCATGTGATAGCAAATTCCACTGATTAATTGTGATCTGTGTGAAGAAGAGCTACAGTAAGCACAGTTAGGTAAGCTATAGCCTCGTTAGTCTCAGCCCTCTCCCCCACCCCATTCTGCCATAAGGGGATGGGGTTATACTATCAACCTACCTGCCAAGGTTGTTGTAATTATTACAGAGTTTATATATATATGAAGCGGTTTGAACACTATAATAATATTACACACTGCTATTCTTATGAATAATCATGTGTACCTTTCCTTTACCCACACTGAAAATGTTCTTGCTTCAAAGAAGTGTCTTCCCATTTCTAAACACAAAGAAACAAATTAATGAGTGACGAAATGAACAAAAGAAAACAGTAAATACAAGGAATTTGATGGTGATGGTGAAGAAGAAGAAGAAGAAGAAGAAGAAGAAGAAGAAGAAGAAGAAGAAGAAGAAGAAGAAGAAGAAGAAGAAGAAGAAGAAGAAGATTTATATCCGCACAGGAAGTATACTCATTGCCTTTGAAATAAACAGGTGGTAATATTTCAAGGTCTTCTTTGTTGCATTTCCTGTGTTAATTACAAATGAGGGGAATAGAATTAAAAGACTTTCCATCAAGGTGAAGACAAAAGGTGCACTTTCTTTTGTGGCACTCGTAATCTTTGCCTAGCATTACAAAGTTTTGATGCTGTTCTCATGAATTTGAGCATTCATTGGATTTCTCATCATCCATGTAAACCTTACTTTCATCTGCCATTGAAGAAGCTAAAGCAATTAGATGGAAAACCACAATAGTAAATTAAGTGAATTGGAATTTTAAAATCTCTGAAAAGATAAATAGCAACGAAAGGCAGCAAATCAATACAGAAGACAGAGCAGAGGAGAAATAAATAATCTTGCATGGCAAAGTCATGGGGTGTTCGCTTGTAAATAAGAAAACAGCTTTCAGTGAAATTCTTAGCGTTGTATCAGTTAGGGTCCAATCTTGTCCAGGGCCGGCTTGTGTGATGCAGAGGTGCTGACACAGCCTCTGCTGCATCCCATGGGATGGTCGGGGACCAGCCAGGAGGGGTAATTAAAGAAAACTTTTACTTACCTCCTCTGCTGCTCCCTGGTCCCTAATTTTTTGGCAGTTGGTTTTTTTTCCTCAAAGGAAACTGTTTTCACATCTCCTCTTTCAATGTATCAGTCTGTAAATGAGTTCAACCAGATGCTTGAATTTATGGCTTCTTGGACTTCAGTTGCATGGTGGTGATCCCTGGGTTGCCACTATATTGACAGTATGAGATGCTACTATGGGTATGTAAAGGTGACATCACTTAGGCATAGTGCATGCCTACAGATATCTAGGACAGTGCCAAATTAGGGAAGTGGCTGCATCCAGATTGGGAGGCTCCAATTGGATTAATGCTTCTATCCACCAGATACAGAACCTGGAGGAAGAATATGTAGTGGTACCTGCCAGTTTGAAGAGGCAGGAGGAAGTTAGAAGTGATGAACAGCCTGAGGAAAATTCTGTTTCTGGGGACCATTATAGGAGATAGATGGAGCTATATCCAGCTTCAGAAGCAGGACAGAATTCCTGCCAAAACTGGACACAACATGATGCAAATGACCAGAAACCATCTTTTCTCTTGAATTTGGCAGTGCAAGCACACAGTAATCTATCCTTTTGCTAAGTGGATATCAAGGGAAATTGCTTGGTAGTAGCCATTGTTCTGCCACACAACATAACCCTGATGGGCATTAGGCTAGTCCTCAGACTTTTTGTATTTCTCACACGACACTGCTCCACGACACTGGACTTACCTGCTCCATGATGCTGGCAATAGGATTCAGCAGTGGTGGGACAGTGCAGGTCTTCCCGCCAGGACTGCTGCCTCCCGAGTCATTGCAACATGCTTTGCAGCAGATTTGTGATGCCCATTGCCGGCGCTGGGAACCGATAGAATTGCACTGTAACTTAGAGTAACTTATTTGGAGGCCCAGCAAACAATGGTAGGTTGAAACTTAATGGGGGGGGGCGGCATCTACAGGGATAAGGTGCAATGGAACCGGATCCCACAGGTTGTTTCTGCAGAGACTAAGCTTCACTAAAAGCAGTGGTTTTTTTTTTGAGGTCTGCTCTTTTGAGGATATTGTCTTTCTATTGCATTTTGATTTATGATAGTGAAGCAGTGAGCTTTCAAGTTTCAAAGAAGCCATCCTCAGATCTACACACACACACAAATTAGGGTAAAGCAGTGATGTCACTAGGGGGTGCGGGGGTGTCACCATGAGTTACTGGACCGGGTGAAACCAACCCTAGTGACACCACTGACCAGGAGTATTCTGTAGAAATACACAGTCCTGCCTGATGGGCATCTTTTGTAGAACCCAGCTCAGCCCAACCTTGTTTCTCCCCGTTCACCTCTGGGGTCCATCATGGGGGTGATGCACTGAGTTCTCGCACCGGGCGACGCAAACCCTAGTGACAATGCCTCTGGGTTAAACTAGAATGCTCTGTTTGCTTACATGGAGGAAAGAGTGGGCAAATCTCCTGCAGGGCAGGAACTAATCTGGTTCAGTTTAGACAAAACATGCAGGTAGTCACGTTAGTCCATTTGAAACAAAACAAAACAAAAAACAGCCACATCCAGTAGTGTATTACCTTATTTTAAGACTAGCAAAAATATTAAAAAATAGTGAGAATGTTTTCAAGCTAGAAGTTCAGTTAAAAACAAGAAGCATAAAAGCCCATGAGTTCTGATTAGCCCAAAAGGTGGACCTGAATAATTGACAGTTTATATGCATTTTCAAAAGGAGACCATCCATGCTTCCCTGTCCCTATAATGCTGGATATAACATGAGCACTACCTGGCACCCAGCTTAGTCTAAACCAATTAAAAGTCCAATCCTATGCAACTTCCTGTGCGGTGATACAGCCGCACCAATGGGAAGTACGCTGTATCCTGCAGGAGAGTTTCAGGCCCTCAAGGTCTCCTCCAGATAAAGGAATATTTGTTTCCTTGCGTGGGGTAAGCCCTCACTGCCTGAATGGGTCTACTCAGACTTGCTCCAGTTATATAGCTGGTGCATCCCGAGTGGACCCGGGAAGGCAGATCAAGGCTGGAAAGGGAGATAGGATATTGATGGCACCACTGCCACCGATACCGCCCCTTCCTGGCCTTGATCCACCCTGCCCCCACCCCAATCTCCGCCCCATTCCTCCATCTCCCCGTCTTCCACCCACCCCCTGCACCAACTTACCAGTGCTGGTGGACATGGACCCGGCCGCTCGCCACTTGTGGCAGTGGCCAGTCCTCTTGGAATGACTTGTTGAGGTATGCGACAGTTGTAAAGAGCCTTACGCTGCTGGAATGCTAGTTCTGGCGGAGTATGTTCCTCTTAGGATTGGTCCATAACTCAGCATAATAACTTCTGTGCTCCACCCTGTTACATGCTGAAGACCTGAATATTTTTCCACGATGCCCTGAAACCCCCTTCTTTAAAAATAATAATAATATTTTACTATATCTAATCTGAGAAGAGTTCTGAAGAACACGAAAACTTGCTCACTGTTTTGTGACATTTTAATTGGTCCTAGTAAAAGCATTACTTTTAGATAACCTCTAGTGGCAATAGGGCTTAGTTACAAAACAAACACATACCCTGTTAGATCCTCTTACTTGATGTGCTACTGGCTAAACATTAAAAATTACTCTTTTGAGAGGTGCCAGATTATAGCTGTTATCTGGACAACAGTTTTGTGCTTTGGAACTATGACTCTTCCACATACAGAGGGTGTTGAAAGAGAACTGATATAGCTTTTAAAGGCAAATATTTTAAAGGATAAATCTACTTCATAAACAAGAGACTCAAATGTATATTCGATTGGCTTTCTCTCTAAACCTTTGTGAAGACCTTGGTAAATCTTACAAAGATTCCATCAATATTTTTGTTACATTTACAGTGCAATCCTCTCTCTCTCTCTCTGTGTGTGTGTGTGTGTGTGTGTGTGTGTGTGTGTGTGTGTGTGTATGCGCGCACAGTCATAAGTCCCATTATGTTAAATGGGACTTACTCCCTTAGTATGTATAAGCTCCCCATTCGGACTCTTGTTCTTCATTCTTTCCCCTTCCCCTACTCCCCCCCCCCTTCTCTCTTGTTTTATCTATCTCCTCTAACACAATTTTCATCTGGAGGATTTTGTTCAATTCTCTTTTGGTTGTCAAGCCAGACAAGAACTCTTATAGTTCCAACTTGTCCTATATATTATTAATATTAGGGGATTTTTTTTACATTTTATAGCTTGGTATCACACTCACGCACAGACCCACACACACAAATGTTACTTAGCTCTTCATTTCAGTGAAAAGAGATCTCACTTGCTAATGGAAAAGGTGAGCTTTTGTAGCCCTTTGACAAGAATAACAAGAGAGAAAATGGATTATAAAAGCAAGTGTTATCAAAACCATCTGAAATGAGGAAACCTCTCCTGTCTGATTGGCCGACATGTGCATTTGCTGAAGAAAAACATTATCTACAAGGAAACTATATAGCAGTTGAGCTCCCGACACATGGTCGGTGGTCACTTGCTGCAGTTAAACCAACACCAGTCCTTTACACTTTTATAGTACCTTATCACACTCAGCCATCACAAAGTACTTTTCAATATACCATTAAAGCTGCAGGTTAATCCATTTTGCAGAGTGGTTGCATAGTTCAGATCTGATAAAATCTCCCGGACTAAATTCATCCTTAAAATAACTTACCTGAATGAATCAAGTTACAGCTGGGATGTACTTGGGCTGCTCAAAACAATGTACCTTATGCTTTGCCGTAAAATGGTCTTACTAAAAGGTATGTATATGTGGAATGGTATGGCTTCAGCAACTGTCTCTTTGCAGTTATTTTCATTACATAGCTTGGAATAAGGATTTGCTATTTCTTCCAGACATCTGTTCCTACATCAACTTGTTCCAAAATCATTGAAATCAAACTTTCATGTGTTTGCATGTACGAGAGGACTTAAAAACAAATATAATGCATGAGCTGCATAAAGCTTAATTCATGAATTTACCCATTTGTCAAGACCCTTTTCTGGGGCTCCCTGCAATAAGAAATTAGGGTAGATGGCAACTGGGAACGAGACGCTGGTGGTGCCTGCATTTAGAACCATCTCTTGATGAAAGTGCATCGTGTGCCTGGTAAGCTTTTGGCACTGGGCTAAGATTTTCTTTTCTTAATTGCCCAGTGGTTGCTTATGCATAATCTGGTGCCGCATATGTTGTGTTTTATCTATGAGTTTAGATAACATCTTGGGAAAATACTTGTGTTTGGAAAAAGTATTGAGTTTAGATTGTTAATCTTACTGCTGTGCTTCTACTTTTTATTGCCTTAAGTTGATTCATTGAGGTACTTTTTTTAAAAAAAGCTGTTTTATAAGTTTTCAGTTGTAATTTACTCTGGTCCAAAAGTCCCCCCTTGTGTTTGGTGTTCCTTTCAAGGGGTAACAGCAATGGTGGAGGGAGGAGTCAAATATTCACTAACAGCCCAATCCTATCGAAAAGAAGTGTTGGTGGAACACGTGTACCGATGGCACTGGCTGCTGCAAAAGCACCATAAAGTGTCTTGCATTAGCACAACCTGCCCATGCGCTGGCAAGAAGTATTGAGCCTTCTCGTGCGCACCAGCAGATGTCGGGAGGCCCACCAGAGCAGGTACGGGTTGGAGGGAGATGGGGAGAGGGTTGAACAGGCAGGGCGCGGAGTGGGCAGTGATGAGGGTGGGGAGGAGGGTGGATCTGGCCTGGGAGGGGGCGTGTTTGGCGGTGGTGGTGCATGCTGAATCCTAACCCCCCCCCTTCCCGGGCCTGATCCACCTGCATGGATCAACACAGACTTGCACCAGCAATATCTCTGACACAGGTCCAAATTGACCCATTGCGGCTGCTGGGGCTTATCCCGGGAGAAGGGAACAAATGTCCACTTACCCTGAGGAGACCTCCAGCAGCCAAAACTCCCCTGTGGGATGCAGCAGAAGCCACACCAACACTGCTGCATCACTGTGCAGGAATCTAGGTAGAATTGGGCTATTAGTTTTTCATGGTGCTTAGTGGTGGCAGGGCAGAATCTCTTAGTGCTTAGTGGTGGTAGGGCACGGTGGTGGAAAGGCAGGATTTCTTTTCAACTTGCATTTACACAGTAGTGACAGATCTATAACACGTTAATGAATGACACCATGGTGCCATTTCATTCCCCAGTGCAATTCAAGAGGAAAAATATAGCACCCAGTAGTGTTACCACCAACCACTTTGAACCATTTTTCCTATAGAGTTATAGGAACCTATAAACATAAATGGACAAAAATATGAACTATAGACACTGCTATCTCTAAGACCCTGTGAACTTTTAAAATCCCTTTTTAATGAATTGCCTATCTTTTAAGTGCACACCCCACACCATTTCAGTTAAAAAAAAGGTAAAGGTATCCCCTGACAATTAAGTCCAGTCGTGTCCGACTCTAGGGTGTGGTGCTCATCTCCATTTCAAAGCCGAAGAGCCAGCGTTGGTCATGTGGTCGGCATGACTCTCCTTGCCGCAACGCGTAGCATGCAGCTGGAACACGGAGCACTGTTTACCTTCCCGCAAGCGGTACCTATTTATCTACTCGCATTGACATGCTTTGGAACTGCTAGGTTGGCAGGAGCTGGCCAAGCAACGAGAGCTCACCCCGTCGCGGGAATCGAACTGCTGACCTTTCGATCAACAGCTTATGGTTCAGCGGTTTAACCTGAATTTACCCACAGGCTAATTCCCCCAATTAAGTCCAATGGTAACAACATGGAGTATAATAACTGAAAGAATAGAAGTAATGGAAAGATTTAACACTACAAGATATAAGCAGCTACAAGATATACTGTGGGAGGGGATAGGATTGGATTGTTAAAGCATTGTTTTGGATTTGGTCTTTACATTTCCATGACTTTGTCCTTTTCATTGCACATAGCAATAGTTTCCCCAAATTTGTAGGTAGAAGGCATTGGGTAGTACATGCAAATCTGCATGAATAAGTATTAATACAATAGGGATTTTGATTGCTTCCAGTCTGAACCGTATCTCAGTCTGCAATTTACAGGTGAAATGTTGGTGTTTACTCACATTTTCTCTGAACCAGCCTGTACTATAGGTATGTATTCTACTGAATTTTTGGTTGTTATGCGGCCATTATATTTCATTTCCTATATTTTAGGGTTTCTGATGAGCACTCACAATAGGAATCAGATTTAATTCTTTAAAATGCAAGATTGATTACTGCAGTTTTTTTAATAGCTCAGTGGAATGCAGCATTTTTATTAATGATCCGGAAGAGGGGATAAACAGAGCATTAATTACATTTACAGATGATACTAAATTAAGAGGCGCTTGACTCACCGGTGAGAAATGAGAAATAGAAAGGATCTAAGAAGGTGAGAAATAAAATATGAGCAGGAAATAACAAAAAAAATCGGCCTCAGCCTGCAAAATTGCAAAGCAATGCATCTGGGAATTAGTAATCCAAAACACAGATATATTCAATAGGTGTGAGATCCCTGGAATGTAGCTAACATAGGGCTTGATATACATGGCAAAAAAGAATGTGTGTGTGTGTGTGTGTGTGTGTGTGTGTGTGTGTGTGTGTGTGTGTCCGTGTCCAGATCTCCCCCCCCCACACACAAACACAGACTTTAAAACAATAATGCTTTGAATGTCTCATATACACATGATTTGACAGCATGATTGCCTCTCTCCTCCCCCACCTCCCACCTCATATAGCAATATGAGATTGTACACCTAGAATACTTAAGCAGCTCTGGGCACCTCATTATCAAGAGGACATCAAAAGTTGGAAGGGATTCAAAGAAGGCCAATGTAAGTGATTAAGCAGCTGGGAGGAATGATTTATGAGAGAGATTAAAAGGACATAAATGTACCAAATATGCCATATAGCAAAATTATGACTAAATCTGTGATCCGTAATGCTGTACTCCTGAGAGAATCCCATAGTTTATGCGTTCTGCTTTCTGAAACAAAAAGGTTCTCCTCAAGAGTGGGCTTTTTTGTTGTCATTGGTTTTTTTGCAGGCCATTGTTTCACACTTGCACCTTCCTCATTCAATAATGGCAGCATCGAGTGCGGAGCAGAGGAAACAACAAAGAGATTCATACACATAATTTCAAACACAATGAATTTCAGTGCAGGTAACGCATTTATTCACTTACAAGTCATAACTCAAGAGACAATGAATGACAAGATGAATGACAAGATGTCAAGTGCTCATCATTATAGGTGACTGTGTGGATCCATTCGAAGAAAAATCCACAATCTGAGATCATGATGTAATGCTCCGTTTAGGTCCAACCAAAAATAACAAAGTAAAACAAGTGACATTTCAAGTTCTGCAGAATTCTTCATTGATAGGAAGTAGTAAGCAAATGGTTAAAGGAGAAGGAGAAAAAGAGAACATGTTGGAGCCCCATCAGTCTGCAACTTGTAAAAGCTCAATATTTAGTTTCGGGGTTTTCCTGTAGACTCGAATCAGGCTCTGAAAGATGTGTGAGACAACTTCAACACACACACAAAGCTGCTGAGACAAAGGAGGGAAAAATATTCTGGAAATATAAAGTCTACATGTAAACTCCATCCATTCACTAGCACTAACTTGAAACTCACAGGTTCCTTCGAAGGCAGAGATTAGGAAGACAGAACAACATGATTGACTTTATATGCTCAACGCAGGAGGTAATTTAGGTGCTCTACTCATCTAAAGTCAATTGGAGCCAAATTAGATACATTCCACAGTGGATGCAATACAGAAAATGGGAAGTGATGCACATGCATGTGTGAACCAGCCATTTGTCCTGAGTACAGGTATTCGGATTCAAACTGAATGACAAGGCGGGGAAAGATAAATGGACAAATGCAGCCAAATGACTGTAATGTGAATTCATTTGTCAGGATGAACTGGAATTGTCAGATCATTTGGAGACCGAAAACCAGATTACTTGAAAGGTCATTTACTTTGGATTATGTTAACAGAAATATTTGGAGGGAAGTCTTCATAATCAGATCAGAAGCCATTTTGGAGTGTGGGGGTATAACAGACAGACCTTCTGTCCCCACTATCAGATTCCTGATAGCTCAGTGATCAGCAAATCTTTGCATGCAGATGGTATCAGATTCCCTAAATATCTCCAGGTAGGGCAGGGAAACAAATCGTATCTGAAACTCTGGAAAGACACAATCAATCTGCATTGATAATACTGAGCTAGATGGACCAAAGATCTGACTCACAGCGCAATCCTCTTCTTTGGTCGGGCGGTGGAACAAGCGTTCTGCTGCCCAAAGGTGTCGTAAAAGTGCCATAAGGTTCGTGAGCAGGGAATGCCGGCCTCCCCTGCTCCGCCGACCAAGTGCCTGAAGCACTGCCACCGGACCCAGGTAAGGATCCAGCGGGAGGGGGGTGGATCGGGGGCAAAGGGAGGGCAGCCATAGGCCCAGTCGCTCCGAGAGGGAGCGGGAGATGGCTTCGGCCGAATCCTGTCCCCCGCCGCGTGGCTGGGCCATTACAGACTTCCGCCAGCAATTTTGCTGGCAGAATTCCGAGGAGGTCGATTGGCCCCAGCATCAGTTACACTCGGGGAAGTGGACGAGAGTCCCCTTCCCTGAGTAGACTCACCGTGCGAGAACCTGCCCGCGGCGGAGCACGGGATCCCCGCCCGATCCTTAGGCAGGATTGGGCTGTCAGTTTATGGCAGCTTCCTGTGAGGTGACATGGCATCAGAGAGAACCATGCTCTCAGATAGATACAAAGAACCAGCATGACCATGGTGCTAGTACACATGATTTTTCTCATGGTGGCCACACTTTTATTCCATCGACCTGTGGCTCCTTCCAAATAGAACCTGCAATTCTGCATACCACTGTCAAACCCTCAATGTGGAGGACTGTTGTCACATTGAAAATTGCAGACTCTGCTTCCAGCTAAAACAGCAGATGACCTAATCACCATGTTCCTTCCCTCCTCCTCCTCAGAATCTGGGGAGTGAATCATTACAGGAGTAATTTGGTGCATGGAGATTTTAAGAAGAAATTATCATGCTTCAAGGAAACATTTGAAGATGTACAAAGTTTCTGAAGCTTTCCCCAAACTAGATGCATCAGTTAATAGAATATTTATAAAGATATATCCCACACATCCCAATCCTATCTATCTACCCCTGTCGATGCTGCCATGCCACCAGAGCATGAGCTACATCCTGCGGCGGGGGGGGGGGAGTCCCAGAAGTCTCCTCCGGGTAAGAGGGAATTTGTTCCCTTGCTTAGGGGCAAGCCTCCACTGCCATGAAGGGTCTACTTCAACTTGAACCAGCAGTTGCTGACACAAGTCCAAGTGGACCCAGGAAGGCAGATCTAAGACTGGGAAAGGGGGTAGGATATCGGTGGTGCTGCCACCGTTGATACCACCCCCTTCCCAGCCTCGATGCAGTCACAACTGCTCATTGCTTGTGGAGGCGGCCCAACTGCATGGAATTGCAGGTCACCTTTTGCAACAGCCATAGAGTATGCTGTGCCACTGGAATGCGAGTTTCAGTGGTGCAGCAGGCCCATAGGATTGGAACCTTCATCTCTGCTGTATGTTACCATCATTGTGTAAAACACAGGTATTGTGTAGAATGGCTAGGTATTCCATAGAAAGCATCACATCTCTTGGCAAAGTATGCAATGAGCTTCTTTCCTTCTGACCTTATGTGCGTCACCTAGGGATTTTAATAGAATGCATAGGTGTTCTATATAGGCATTGTATGCAATAACATAGTTTATAATGCCAGCAACGAAACTTAGCAATCTGCAGAACACCTAGGAAATGTGTACAGATGACTGTAAATGTGTACACTGATGACTTCATGACCTCAGTGTGGGAAGCGAACGCCAGAGAGAGACTGGACTGTGAAGGAAACCACCTGGAATGAAGGGTTCTATGCAAGACTAGAACATTTGTATTGTAAAAACCCCTTTAGGTTTAGAAAAAAAGCCTACCTATGTAAACCACCTTTGAATTCAAGTCAGAGGAGAAGGAGGTGGTGGTGGTGGTGGTTGTGTTACTCTGTATCTGGAGGTTTTAGGCATTTCATGGACTACCTGGGCATTCTATGCAATTACCTGGGCATTCTACACAACACTTCAGTTTCACTGGGAACAAAGCTCAGCAATCTACAGAATGCCTAGGAAATGTGTACAGATGACCTTATTTTACACCTTGTTGGGAGTGGTCATGCATTCTATGGAACACCTAGGCATTCTACACAGTGCCTGCATTTCACACACTGCCAGTAACAGGTATAATGTGTTTTCCATGCATGATGTGCCAAAGCACAAAACATTGGAAAATATCATAATACACATATGAAACGGACCTCCATACAGTTGTTTGCATCTTTACTAAAAATATAAGGAAACAGTACTATGCCGTGTTTTCATAGGGCAATGTTGGAAGGACATTCTTAACAGCACTCGTTCAACGTACCAGGGATTCCTACAATGTAGCACCCATGAACAGCTTGTCCTAATCGCTTTCCCACATGTTGGGGAAAATTCATGCTGTGCGGTGATGTCTCAAGCATGGGAAGGAGACATGCTGAAGTCAGAGATTCCATGCTACGTTGAAAATCCTCTTTCCTGAAACTGCTTCCCAAACAGATAGTAAAATTGGAAGTCAGAGCACAAGGACTACCTTTGCAAACATATAGGGCCTTTTCTACGTTTTTCTCTTTTTTTTTTGGAGCCCTTGAACAAGAGATTTACAGGGAATCCCTCATACCTAATAGGAGGCTTCCACTTTCCTCATGAGAACATACCACTCATTTCCATGATCCTCAATGCAGCTTGCCTGCCACTGACCCAAACGCTCAATTTAGTAGGCCCGTCATATACCCCATGCTTGCCTGACCTTGCTGGGTGTTGCTATCAGCCATATAAACACACCTTTCATTTAAAAAAAAGGAGTTTTCAGGTAGGGACATAAAAAACTTGGAAGCTTTAGTAGAACAAATTGTTTCATCACTTCAGCCAAAAGACATGTTACTCTAACTTGACTGTTTCTAGTGTTCATTCATAAGATGTGTTTCTAACCACAGGTCCAATTGGTTTGGCAGCTCATACTGTACCTCACACATGGCAAATCAAAACTGTCTATTACATATCCAAGGGAAAACTCCCTGCATCTTTTGTTTTAGTTTATGTCCATATTGTCACACTTATACTGTAAGGAGAACAAGTCAAGTCCCACTTTGGTGCCAACAACACATGATTGGTAACCAAATGCTTGCAGCAAATTCTCTTGCTTGACAAGCTTGTGTGATAAACAACTGTTGACAAATTACACTGCCAAGCATAGTTTGCCATGAATTAATAGTACTCATGAAGACAGGCCTTCATCATTTCAACGTATGGGATTGCTGGTTTCTCTGGAATTGTGTTCTTGTTGTTTTCTTTTTACTGAAAATCAAAACTTAGGAAAAATCGTCTCAGTTGGAGTCATATCATGAACCGTTTTGGAACGTTGCAGACATGGAGCATCAGAGTCTGCTTAGCCTAGAGGAGCAGAAGCATCAGGAGGCCTGTAGGTCCCATCAAACTCTTCACAGAATGCAAGAGGCTGGCAGCCTTTCCAAGGCAAAGCTGATTAATATAGTGCATCCATCAGTTGTCCTCTCCATTCATTTTTAATTGATCATTTTCTGATTGGATACAGTGAAGGATCCTCAGTCCTTCCCCCTTATCTGTACACATGTCACTTGTTTTTCTACTTCAGCATGGAATGCTTGATTCTTGAGCTCCCTCCTAGGCTCCTATTAACGTCAGAAAAGGAAGTTGTAAAATGGACTCTAAAACTTGCCACTGTGACCAGCGTGCCAGGGAGAGTTCAAAATGCGTTGTGTTGCACTAGTGTCATTAACTGACCTAGGACTGCACCACAATACTGATGGGTTTCAGTGCCAAACAGCTGTCTTCTACAAGTGACCGTTTATTCTGATTGTAGATGTGGTAGTGAATTTTATGAATAAAATCCAAGCAGTGTGGTATAGTCAGTGCTTAGAGTGTGGAACGAGACCACGGAGAATTGGACTCAAATCTCCACTTAGACAAAAAGCTCATGGAGTGACTTTAGCTAAGTTGCTATCACTTAGCCTAACATAACTCATGGCCAATCCTAAGTGTGCTGCCTAATAGCAGTGCACCTCCCACACTGGCACTGACTGCCATAAAGTAGTCAGTGCCAGTCACAAAAACCTCCCCGACAATGCGCTGCCAGGGATGCCGGTGGGAAGGTCTCTGCCTTCCCAGCTGCGTTGGAGGACGTCCGGACACGCACCGGGAAAGGTAAATTGGCAGGAAGGCGGGGGAGGGCGTAATGGGGCGGGGAGAGGACATAACAGGGGTGGGGAAGTGGCAGGAGGGGGAGGATCCATTGTGAAAGGCCCGCAGCGGATTCTATTCCCCTTCCCTGCAGCCTCCCAGCCCCGTTTCTCTCCTCGGATTTACGCTAGCAAAATTGCTAGCATAGGTCCGAGGAGACCCATTGCGGGCCATGTGACTTACGCAGGTCCTGCCACCACCACCCCCGCACATTGGCAGGGTGTGTGTGTAAAGGACTGGGCTCTCATACGGGTTGTTAAGGGAGGAGCATATACCCAGGAGAATGCAAATGGAAGTATTTTAATAGACTAGTTCCTATTTGAAAAAAGAAGAAGCTATGCTGTTGGTTAGCGTATTTATCTCCACCATCACCCCCCACTCCCAGCTTACTGGATGGCCTTGCAATTCACTTTTTTCACAGGTCACTATCTTTTAACCTAACTTACCTTGTAAAGTTGTTCTGAGGAGTAACATGGGGAGGATCCATGTTCATTTCCCCGAGTTCCTTAGAAGAAGGGCAGGATGAAAACATAATCAACAACAAACAGGATTAGGGCAGAACACGTAATGGGGCTGACTCAAGATTCATTTGCACAGGTTGGTGGATATACCTTGCCATAATACGTATGTGGGATTGTGCAGCGTGGGTGGAGAGTGTCTTTGACTTACATTTATGAACTGGATCCATAACTATGCTACGTACCTTACAGCCCAATCCTATCTCCGGTCAACCCATAGCACGCAGCACCGCCGACAGATTGCAACTAGATGGCTTCGGAGAGGTAAGTAAAAATCTTACCTAAAAATCTTTCATACTTACCTTCTCATAGGCTGCCTGGCCTCCAAAGGGTTTCCTCAGACCCAGGTCGCTTAGTTAGCTGGAGTAAGACTGAGGAGAGTCAGGGGCATTGAGCCGGGAAAAGGGAAAAGAAGGGTGCCAGTGCCACCGAGATCCTCCCCCTGACCCTGTACCAACCTGAACCTGGCCAGGTCCTTACTCCCAAACCTCACCTACTCACCTACAATTATGTCCCAACCTGCCCCCCACTGATCTACATGCTCCAGTGTTGGTTTGGCGGTCTGTCGCTGTCCTTCGCAGATGGCCCACCTACCCCCCCACCATTGATAGCGAATCACCTGCTGTCATAGCGGCTTGCATGATGGCAGCCTCTGCGAGATCCATCAGTGTAAGGCCACCATAGGATTGGGCTGTTACTCGAGTTGCTTCATGGTCACATCACTCTATATTGGTTTGCTGTGTAAGGTATATTTTCACAGTCAGGATGTTACTATACATGTGGTCGGCATACCAACCAATACATGACTAAATAAATATGCCATCCGATTGCTTCCAGCAACTAACAAATGCCAAATAAATGTGATGTAGCAGCAGGAGCAGCAGCAAAAGTAAATGCATTGGTTTATAGCATAGGCATGAGATTTTCCAGTTCTCATAGCCTTGACTGTTCCAATTCCACAATAAACAAGAAGATTGGAAAATACGGAAATAACTTGTAGGACTCAACTAGTGCAGCTCACTATGATATGTATTTATTACTGCAGATGCCTTTTTCAATCCTCTATAAAATATTCAGGGGAATTAATTATGACACGAGGCTTTTCGACAAATCAACATTTGTCTGTCACACATCAGCACCCTTAATTGACATTGCTGGAAAGAATAGCAGCAAAAATGAAGCTTTCAGTGCCTACTGTTGAGAACTGATAGTTGCTGAAGCTAACTGGGATCTGACATTTGAAGCCGACTCTGTCTTGAGTCTGTCTTCTACCAAAACTGTCAAAGAAGCCTTAAGAAGACATTTATATATTTTTATTTGGAAATTGGCTAGCCATGGAATGTTTAAAAAACATTTCTTCCCCACAGAGCTAAAGATGGAGGGTGAAGAGAGTTTCATGTAAATTATTCTCTCTGACTATTATTTCCAATATTCAGAGAGGATTCATAAAATTCCATCTTGGCCCTTAGTGCAACATAGCAGAGATCATCTTTTTCTTTAAAATTCAATTCAAGCCCTGGATTTAGACCCCACAGAACATGCTCAGCATGGGTAATTTTAATATATCCTACCACAGCAAAGATATTACACCTACAGCTTCTGGTGAATATTAGTTTGTAAAGGAAAGGGAAAATCCACATTTTTCATTCAGAACTTGCTCTCTAGATTTCGCGCAAATAGCTGCATACAAGAAAGCATCTGGTCAAATATACTTAACTAGATGTCATCTAAATAAAGAAGAACATGAGTGAAAGAGTTCATTCATATCTTTTTATGCTCCTTGCAAAGGAGTAAGGCTATCTGCAGGGGAGGAAATGTAACACCTCTGGATCATATTTAATGCACCCAGTGCATTCTCTATGCAGGTCTACTCAAAATTAAGTCCTACAGTGTTCCGTAGGGTTTACTCCCAGGAAAGCATGTATAGGATTGCAACCTGAAGGTAAGTCTAACTCAGTGGAACTCACACATGCTAGTATACTGAAAATACTACTCATGTGTGGACGTACAGATGATCCTAAAGTATTTCAAACTAGGTTTCCTTAATGAATGTTCATATGGTATCACCCTGAGTTAAGAACTCATTTCAGCTCCTTCTCCCTCATTGAAATTTCAATTAAGCCACACCTTTTAAGACTACTAAACGGCTCTAAATCGATAGCACAGTGAGACTTCATTTATTCCCAAATACTGTTTCAACCTTTATTTAGCTTGGTGAGTCATTACATAGGGTTGGTGCAGTGTCTCCCCTTGAAAATGTACAACTATTGATTTTTGTGTGTTTATCTATCTAAGGATTCTCTGCAAGTGTCAGAGAGAACAGAGAACATGCCAAACGTTTTTTCTGCTTTCATTTCTTTTATTTTTTGGCGCGATGTACTCGCTTCTTTGGACAGTTCACTTTTATATTCAATTATTTAACCCAGCTGAGAACAGAATTCATTAACCATACCCACCCAACCCATATATCTGGTTATAATTCTGAAGTTTCACAGCAGTAAGATGTAGCCATTACCTTTAATGTCCAAACAGATTTATTCAACTGGCTAGTGAAAAGTTACAGTCATTAAGCTTGTTTTCTTTGGAATCAACAGCTAATCCTGGTAGCTATTATGTCTCCATAGAGGACTGAGGCAACATAAAGATTCAGTATGCTAGAAAGGTATTCAGCATCTATCTATCCTAACCTGGCTTTGGATCATGTAGGCGGATCCTCATTAACATTGTTTGGAAACAGAAGCATTACATTTCCTCTGGCAAGGAAACCTCACAGAAGTGGGCAAGTTTGGAACAAACAAACTTGGAGCAAACTCATAGCCAGCCAGTCAAGTAAAAGTATACTTTTGCAACTCTCCTTGAATTCAAAGGAACCTAAGTGTCTAACTGGTTGTTGAGATTCTAGTGATAATGGGACTTAGATGGACTTAACGTTGTCCAGGTGGATTGGATCGATCCCATTTAAACTCTGGACTAACAGACAAATGTGTGTGGCTTGCACAAGGACTGGCTCCAGATTTCAGGGAGTCCTCAGCAATTTTTTTCTCTTTAGGCTTCCTCCTTCCTGTGTGGGCCTTGAGAGAGTCACTCCACCAGAGGTCAGCCACTAGCCAAGGGCCCATGTCCATCAGAGGACCCACCTGGCTGGGCCGACCTCTGAACCTTCTGGACCAGTGGCAGTGATAGTACCCAATGCAACATTGGGGGGGAAGTGGGGGTGCCACAGGACAGTTCAGAGCTTTGCCCCAGGGCAGAAGCAGAACTCGGGCGGAGCGCATGGAGCAACTGCTCCACTCGCGGGCGTGGGGGGGGGGCGCACTCACCATCACGGGGGCGCACTCACCGTTGCACTTTCGCCCCCCCCCCGCCCTCCCTGGAGCTCGAAGGGCACTGAAATTGCTAGGAAACCGGCGGGGGGGGGCGGCGTGTTCAGCGACACGTTGGGTGCATCGCGTCATTTAGGACCCACCCCCTTCCTCCGGGCACCAGCAGGGCTACTTACGCCTCTGCCCCAGGGCATGAGGATGACATTTCACTCTGCCATCACCTCACAGAGCCTATCTCAAGGATCAGTAGTAGGCCCTTATGAGAGCTCCTGCCCTCAGCAGGTACCCAATGATCCTGACTGCTGATGCTGATTCCTGGCTCGCACTCTCAAGGTTTCATCTCTGTGTACCACCATTACATTATTAACTTTGGGGATGTGGGCATTTAAAAAAAAACTCCGCGGTTCAGAATTGACCCAAATATATGAATAGTTTTGAGTTTGCATCTCTGATCTAGGGCCAGAATTGTCAGGCTATAATACTAGAGCTTGCTTTCATTTTCAGGATCAAGTCACATATCATGGCATATAATCCCAATTTGGGAACTCACAGATGCTGGCAAAATATCTTAGACTGGTGTAGCAGTCTACACTAAACTCAGGTGTATAGCACAAACTCAGGTGCAGTGGCATAGCTAGCCTCACTGGCACCCACGTGCCACCCTTTGTGACATCACAAGCCCTGCCCCTCGCTCGTGACATCACAAGCCCCACCACTCCGGTGGGTTTTCCAGTAAAAACCACCACCGCCAGCGGTTTTTCGCCGGAAAACAGCCACTAGGGGCCTGGGTGAATGGGGGACAATGACTCCTTTTCCCCCCACCATGCTGAAAACGCGCCTTTTTACCGGCACTGGCTTATATACCCCCCAGCGACTTGTGCACACACCCCATGCCACCCAGGGGGTTGTCTACCCCATAACCCCCATTCCTACACCACTGCTCAGGTGTATAGCTGAAAACAGAATAATGGAAGAACTCATAGCAGATCTTTCATCCATGAATCCACTCGGTGTAGATCTTTCAGCCATGTGTCACCCCAGGTTCCTCCTAGCATCACAATTGTAATGCTTGACATACTGTACATACCAGCACTGGCTCAAACCTCAGTCTTGTCCCATCCCCCATGCTTCAGGGTATCTCTTCACCCTTTTAATGGTTCAAAGCACAACATACAGTATATGCTTATGTGTTCATCCATTCATTTCACACCTTATTATCAATTTAAGAAAAACATGTTTTAAATGGAAAGCTGATTTGTAGAGTAGGGGGAAACAGGCACCAACCAATCAGTATCACACACATCAGCAAGGAAGGGGGCCCAGAACTAGGCCATGCATCGAGGTCCAGCAGACACTGGCACCAACCCTGCCACTTTCAATAGCAGGCTGGCAGCTATTACAGCAGGTTCAAGTATAACCTCTTCCTGTGTGATCTGGCGACAGCACTACTCCATGGCTGTCCAGTAGTGACATGGAGTACATTCACAAACCTTTCCTCCTTATTGGTCATTGTTTCCTTTTTCTGCAGCAAGGGAAACATGGGTGGTCATGGCCGGCGACTGGATGCTGTAGGACTGGAGAAGGTACTTTTGTGACAAGACAACGGCCACCAAACCTATGTAACAGTCCATGTGGAATGCTCGGAAATATAAGCAGCGCTTTCTGTACAACTCAAGAATAGCCTGTCTTCCCATTATTACAGCTGACAGAGATTTAAAGAAGAAGAAAAACGCAAGCGCGTTTCCTTGAAAAGGAAAAGTTCATCAGACTTGGGGAAAGTAGTGCGAGTTTGTAATTAAAGTCAATGAAGAATTTAGAAGGTGGCAGGGAAATTAGACAGCCAGGGACTGAATACAAATCCTTAGCACAGTACCTTGGCAGTGGTCCTGCAGAAGCAGCGAGAAGATTAAGGCATCGATTCCATGAAGAGCCTTAGCATGCATTTAGCTCTAAATATGTAAGTCTATCTCTATTTAGCAAAGCACTTAGGCATGCGTTTAGCTTTGGTAAAGGATCTTCAGGTATTTAATACTAATAGTGTGCTTAAGTATGCTGCTGTAATGCTAACAACTGACGGAATTGATCTAATTGCCCAGGACTTAGTGCGACTTTGGCCATTGCAAATGAAAGCAAAACAAAACACCACAGCAGCTGTCTGGGCAGCCTCTTCCCCGGTCAGCCAGTGGTGTTTGTTAGTAATATCCAGAAAAGGATCTGGCACTAGGCATTTGTACAGGCTGCAGAGGCAAAGAGAGAACCAACTGCCTGGCACCTGTGTCTCACAGCTAGTTCCACTTACTCTTATTTATTATTGATAGTGCCATTGGCATACATTGTGCTTTACAGAGTATCATAAGCAAAGAAGACAGGTCAATGTTTCAACAGTGGCGGCGATGAAAAAGAGGCAAGGGAGTTCAGTGATGAATATGAGCGCTCAGCATTCCCATTCTTAAGGCTTCACTTTGAATGGGGACAAAGGATCAAGGGACTGAGCCAAAGGATTTCACGGGTGAGGTGGGTTTGGAGGATGCTTTTGGAAGAAGGCAGGAATATGGCGCCATGTCGGTGATTCTGCAGGCATGTGCAAGGGCGCATAGGTGTAGTCATCTGAGAGAGCATAGACTGTGTTTCCTTCAACCCAGTCCACCCACACTGTTATCAGGATTCAGGCTAAAGCCCTAGGCCAGTGTTTCCCAAACTTTTTGACCCGCGGCTCCCTTGACCCTTGGCGACCCTTGGCTGCTGCTCCCCATTACATTATGTTGATGCCTGCCAATTGGCATTGCATTGTATTCCGAAAGGATTCTGTGGCACTCCACGGCTCCCCTGGCTGGTATCCGTGGCTCCCCTGGGAGCCACGCCTCCCAGTTTGGGAACCACTGCCCTAGGCAGACAAGTCTGAATGGGCAGCCCACAATGAGGGGGGAAATGGGAGCAGGCTGGCTAGCTATTCCCCACTTAAAATTAATCTGATACATTGGGTTAAACTAGGTGTGATCCTAAACTAGTAAAAGGCTTCCAATTTTTAAGCAAATTGCATAGGGGGGGAACTATGCAAAAATGGTGGTATAGGAAATCTGTAGCACTTTGCTCTTACCATGGTTCCAATTCCGATCACTCACACATTCTCTCTCTCTCTCTCTCTCTCTCTCTCTCTCTCTCTCTCTCTCTCACACACACACACACACACACACACACACACACACACACACACACACACACACACACCTCTGTGCACTGTTTTAATGGAAATAATTGGCCACAGTCAAGATCACTCCTTCATGGATCATTGCCTTGTCGTGGCGAAGGGGCTTGCGTAACTCAATGAAGCCATGAGCTATGCCGTGCAGGGACACCCAAGACGGACAGGTCATAGCAGAGAGTTCTGACTAAAAGTGATCCACTGGAGAAGGAAATGGCAACCCACTCCAGTAACCTTGCCAAGAAAATCCCATGAACAGTACCAAAAGGCTAAAAGATATGACGCCGGAAGATGAGCCCCTCAGGTCGGAAGGTGTCCAATATGCTACTGAGGAAGAGCGGAGGACTATTCCAAGTAGACCCAGAAAGAGTGAAGCGGCTGGGCCAAAGCCAATAGGACGTCCAGCTGTGGATGTGTCTGAGGTTGAAAGGAAAATCCAATGCTGCAAGGAGCAATACTGCTTAGGAACATGGAATGTGAGGTCTATGAATCAAGGCAAGCTGGATGTGGTCAAAAATGAGATGATAAGATTGAACATTGACATCTTGGGAATCAGCGAACTAAAATGGACGGGCATGGGCGAATTTAAGTCAGGTGACCATCATATCTACTACTGTGGGCATGAATCCCTTAGAAGAAATGGAGTAGCCCTCATAGTCAATAAAAGAGTGGGAAAGGCAGTACTGGGGTGCAACCTCAAAAACGACAGAATGATTTCAGTTCGAATCCAAGGCAAACCATTCAACATTACAGTAATCCAAGTGTATGCCCCAACCACTGATGCCAAAGAAGATGAAGTTGACTGGTTCTATGAAGACCTACAACACCTTCTAGAACTAGCACCCAAAAAAGATGTCCTTTACATTATAGGAGACTGGAATGCTAAAGTAGGAAATCAAGAAATAAACGGAACAACAGGCAAGTTTGGCCTTGGAGCGCAAAATGAAGCAGGGCAAAGGCTAACGGAGTTCTGTCAAGAGAACACGCTGGTCATAGCAAACACTCTTTTCCAACAACACAAGAGGCGACTCTACACATGGACATCACCAGATGGTCAATACCGAAACCAGATAGATTATGTGCTTTGCAACCAAAGATGGAGAAGCTCTATACAGTCAGTAAAAACAAGACCTGGAGCTGACTGTGGCTCAGATCATGAGCTTCTTATTGCAAAATTCAGACTTAAACTGAAGAATGTAGGGAACACCACTAGACCAGTCAGATATGACCTAAACCATATCCCTTATGAGTATACAGTGGAGGTGAAGAATAGATTTAGGGCATTAGACCTGGCAGACAGAGTGCCTGAAGAACTATGGACGGAAGTTCGTAACATTGTACAGGAGGCAGCAACTAAAACCATCCCAAAGAAAAAGAAATGCAAGAAAGCAAAGTGGCTGTCAGATGGGGCTTTACAAATAGCTGTGGAAAGAAGGGATGCAAAAAGCAAGGGTGAAAGGGAAAGATATAAACAACTGAATGCAGAGTTCCAGAGAATAGCAAGGAGAGATAAGAAGGCCTTCTTAAATGAACAATGCAAGGAAATCGAGGAAAACAACAGAATGGGGAGGACTAGAGATCTCTTCAAGAAAATTGGAGATATCAAGGGAACGTTTTGTGCAAAGATGGGCATGATAAAGGATAAAAAAGGCAAGGACCTAACAGAAGCAGAAGAGATTAAGAAGAGATGGCAAGAATACACAGAAGAACTATACAAGAAAGATCTGAATGTTCCTGATGACCACGCTGGTGTGGTCACTGACCCAGAGCCGGACATCCTAGAGAGTGAAGTCAAGTGGGCCTTAGGTAGCATTACTAACAACAAAGCTAGTGGAGATGATAATATCCCAGCTGAGCTATTTAAAATCCTAAATGATGATGCTGTGAAAGTGCTGCATTCAATATGCCAACAAATTTGGAAAACTCAGCAGTGGCCAAAGGATTGGAAAAGGTCAGTTTACGTTCCAATTCCAAAGAAGGGCAGTGCCAAAGAGTGTTCAAACTACCGTACAATTGCACTCATTTCACATGCTAGCAAGGTTATGCTCAAAATCCTACAAGCTAGGCTTCAGCAGTATGTGGACCGAGAACTACCGGACGTACAAGCTGGGTTTCAAAGAGGCAGAGGAACTAGAGATCAAATTGCCAACATGCGGTGGATCATGGAGAAAGCACGAGAGTTCCAAAAAAACACCTACTTCTGCTTCATTGACTACGCAAAAGCCTTTGATTGTGTGGATCACAACAAACTGTGGCAAATTCTTAAAGAGATGGGTGTACCAGACCACCTTACCTGTCTCCTGAGAAACCTGTATGCGGGTCAAGAAGCAACAGTTCGAACCGGTCATGGAACAACTGATTGGTTCAAAATTGGGAAGGGAGTACGGCAAGGCTGTATATTGTCACCCTGCTTATTTAACTTATATGCAGAGTACATTATGAGAAATGCAGGGCTGAATGAATCACAAGCCGGAATCAAGATTGCCGGGAGAAATATCAACAACCTCAGATATGCAGACGATACCACCCTAATGGCAGAAAGTGAAGAAGAACTAAAGAGCCTCTTGATGAGAGTGAAAGAGGAGAGTGCAAAAGTTGGCTTGAAACTCAACATTAATAAAACTAAGATCATGGCATCTGGGCCCATCAATTCCTGGCAAATAGAAGGGGCAGAAATGGAAGCAGTAACAGATTTTACTTTTCTGGGTTCGAAGATCACTGCAGACGGAGACAGCAGCCATGAAATTAAAAGACGCTTACTCCTTGGAAGGAAAGCTATGGCAAACTTAGACAGCATAATAAAAAGCAGAGATATCACCATGCCAACAAAAGTTCGTATAGTCAGGGCGATGGTGTTCCCAGTAGCAATGTATGGTTGCGAGAGTTGGACCATAAGGAAGGCTGAGCGCCGAAGAATAGATGCTTTTGAACTGTGGTGCTGGAGAAGACTCCTGAGAGTCCCTTGGACTGCTAGGAGATCAAATCAGTCAATTCTAAATGAAATCAAGCCTGACTGTTCCCTGGAAGGACAGGTACTAAGGCTGAAACTCAAATATTTTGGCCACCTAATGCGAAGAGAGGACTCTCTGGAGAAGACTCTGATGCTGGGAAAAATTGAAGGCAAAAGGAGAAGGGGAAGGCCAAGGATGAGATGGTTAGACAGCATCACCGATGCAACAAACATGAAAATGAGCGAACTCAGGAAGATAGTGGAGGACAGGAAGGCCTGGCGGGATATGGTTCATGGGATCACGAAGGGTCGGACACGACTTAACGACTGAACAACAAAAGTCAAGATCAGAACTTTAGCAGGGGCCTCTGCTGCAATTTTGGCCTAGTCTGTCACCCTGGCATGCTATTTACTTAAAACAAACCAACTAACCAGAAACAGGGAGCTTCACTAACATGTTCAGGGTTGTATCTAGTTTGATCCCATGATTTAGACTGGGGTTGCTCAGACTTAGTCCAGACTCCATGTGCTGCAGTGTTGACCATTACTCATTACTGTTCCTGTTTCTCTCTTGGTTCTCCACAGGCAGTTTCCCCCACTGGTACAAAGCCAAGCCAGAGGTTGTTTTTCTTTAATTTCAAGAAAATGGTAATGCGTTGGAAACTGTCTAGTTCTTCTCTTTTGAGAAAGAAAAAAAAACTGAAATGAAACTTTAGTGTCACATTGTGTTTGCAAGAGGAATCATGTTCTGTGATAACACTTACAGTCGGCATGATTAGTTTTAATTTCAGTGCTTCCATTATTTACAGAAATTCCAGTTACATTTAAACACAAGGTCCTTGAGAAACTCTTCTCCAAAAGCAATTCAGACATATATAAACAAACACATCCAAGCAGGCATATGAAAGTGTTTACTAACCCTTGAAACACAAAATGGGTCCTAGTAGTTAGTGCGTAGCTTGCCAAATCAAACACCAATCAACCATTATAACAGTTGTGCTCTTTCCTCTCCCCGCCTGCCCTGCTCCAGCCCTCTCTGGATATATTGACTTACAGTCCCACCTCAATTTCACTCCCTTTTTGCTCATATTTCAGCCTGATTCTTTGTTAAGAAGTTTTGGATGAATTGTATTAAGACCAGTTCCAAGGCTAACTTTAATTCCTGCCTTCTTACTTTAAAATTGCTTTTACGCTGCCATCATGAGAGCTGTGTGGTCATAAAATCATTTATTTCATTTTGGTCATAACAGAGATAATGGGTTCTTAGTGAAAACGGCATGCACTTTGTTCTTCAGTTCAGACCAAGGAATGAATGTTCTTAAAATGATTATTCATACTCCTAACACAATATGATCATAGCGACATCAATGGGAATTTTGCAACTTCATCTCAGTTTCCACCATAACTCATTACACTAACAGCCCAATCCAAACTGGGTGAAAAGCATATTCTGTTGGCGGAAATGTCGCTGTGGCAGCAGGAGTGCCGCTTCAGCCACATGCGCAATGAAGCTGCCAGCGCACATGGCTGGTGGCTGCATGCGCAGGCTGGCAGGGAGACCTCCCACCACCAGTGTTGGTAAGTTGGCAGCAGGGGTGGGGAATGGGGTAAGGAGAGGGAGGAATGGGGGAGTTTCTGGACAGGGAGGGGTTAGGGTAGGAGGTGGAACGGGGGAGGGAATGGATCCTGGTGGCACTGGCATGCATCAGGATCCAAACCCATTCCTTCCCCCATTCCCTCTCCCTTACTTGGTTTTGAGCTAGAAAATAGCTGGTGCAGATCAGAGGAGACCCACTGGGGTAGCAGAGGCTTACCCCAAAATAAGGGAACAAAC
The DNA here is from genome assembly GCA_026170595.1 of Plestiodon gilberti rubricaudatus. Taxonomy (NCBI): domain Eukaryota; kingdom Metazoa; phylum Chordata; class Lepidosauria; order Squamata; family Scincidae; genus Plestiodon; species Plestiodon gilberti. Next base: position 93,570,113 of record JANXHW010000001.1, read on the forward strand.
GTTTCCTTAACTTGAGGAGACCTCTGGACTGCCCCGCCGTGGATGCAATGTGTGCTCTGTTGGCATGGCTGCATTGGCTGGGTAAATGTACGTATGATTGGGTATAAATCCCCTACCTAAATACAGGTTAGTTTCTAAGTGGTTAGGTTCTTAGCCCATTTGGTCCCGCGGTATGACCTTCCCAGACTTCCCAAATGTTAGTTTGATCAACATTTGTAATGAACCCCCATGTAGAAAGAATCACCCGCAGTAAATTTCGCCTGTGCACCTTGAACCTGGTCTACAGGTGGTGCTTTAGGGACTCAACGGGACTTAAGGTCATCTCAACTCATTCATTCATTCATTAATTTCCCCTAAAAACAGTGATCTTTGCTCCTCGGGGGGGGGTCAGTGGGGTGACCCTAGAACTCTGACAATTGTTTTAAAACATAGGTCCATCTGTCTACTTTCCACAAAAAAATTCCAGAAATATTGGGGCAAGCCATTTTTTTTTAACTATTTACTTTTCGGCCGTACCTCTAAGGACTCAACGGGACTATATGGGTTTAAGTTGAAACTTGTTCAGTTGAAATGCACTTACTGTAAGTTGAAACATCCAGTTCTTGCCAGCCCAGCAAGATCATGCCTGCATGAAAGTACCACCACCAAAGAACATACTGCACCTGTGCAAAAGCGCCAATGCAGCCACCCGTAACATGAATGTCTGTAACTTGGGGAGCCAGTCACTGGCGTTTCTAGGGCATAGGGGTGGGCGGGCCGCTAGGGGTGATGCGCCGGCAGTGGTTGATGCACCAGGAGGGTGACACGCCAGGAGGGTGATGTGCCCGAGGACCGCTTGCATGCTGCATTTTCTTCAGCGACTCGGTCGCTTCTAACTAGGCCAGGGCAAGGCTGAAAGTGGCATGCGCACAACACCGCTTGAAGCCTTGCCCTCAGAAGGGCCGAAGGAAAACCCAATCGCATCTTTGTTCGGCCCTTCTGAGGACAAGGCTTCAAGCGGCATTGTGCGCATGCGCAAAGAATGCCACTTTTGGCCTAGTTAGAAGCTGCTGAGCTGCCGAAGAAGATGCAGCACACAAGTGAGCCTCAGGCGCGACACCCTCCCAGTGCATCACCCCCTTCTGGCGCGAGCGGTGAGTACCAGGGGGGGTTGACGCGGCAGCGGGGGGGTGAGTGGTTTGTACCGGGGAAGCTGACGCGGCAGCGGAGGGGAGGGGTTGGGTTGACATGGCAGTGGGGTGGGTGGGTGACGTGGCTGGCCTCCTGCCCCTAGTGATGCACCGAGCAGCCGACCACCCGCCGGGGTTGATGAGCCGGCTCGTGACGCCACTGGAGCCAGTGTCATTCCAAAGGCTTGCCTGTGGACAAATGTACAATTCTTGGGTGTCCACTGGGCTAAAGCAATTGCAACACAGAAGGGTGCTGTCATAAGAATGTTTCCTTTGGTCTTAATTCTTAGTCTCATTAATGGTAATTCAATTGTAAGGTTTAGATTTAGACTGTAAGATTTTCTCTGTTTGCTGCAGGGCCTTGATCAAACTCAGCTCCCTTCCTTCTTTCCTTTCTTGCTTGGTAGTGATAAAAGGTGGCTATGTTTTGTTATTCTGTTGTTGGAGTTGCCTACATGCAGGGTCTGCTTTTCTCTTACTGTAGTAATACATTTCTCACAATTTCTCACTCTCCCTGTTCCCAGTCAGCCTTGGCTACACTGACTGCTTCCTTCATCCTCTCCTTCCCTTCTGCCACCATGAATTGTAAGATTTTCAGGTATTCAATGTTATTGAGATGTTGTTTTTCCTTCTTGCTTCAGCAAGGTGTCACTATTTTCAAAGTTACTAAGCTGCTTGGGTTGTCTCCAAGCAGTTTCTGTTGTTTGTTTTGCTGATGTCTTCACAGCTGCGCCTGCTTCAAAGCCCTGACAAACCCTTTCGTAAGTTGAACATTTGTAACTCGAATGTCTTTAAGTCAGGGACTTCATGTACTTGAAATCTCTGTTTAATAATAATAAGCTCTGAATAAGCTCTGTTTGAGGAAAAGGAGCAGGGCTATTTCTACTGATCTCCTCTTCCCTCCCCCCTCATGGATCATTGCCTTGTCGTGGCGAAGGGGCTTGCGTAACTCAATGAAGCCATGAGCTATGCCGTGCAAGGACACCCAAGACGGACAGGTCGTAGCAGAGAGTTCTGACTAAAAGTGATCCACTGGAGAAGGAAATGGCAACCCACTCCAGTAACCTTGCCAAGAAAATCCCATGAACAGTACCAAAAGGCTAAAAGATATGACGCCGGAAGATGAGCCCCTCAGGTCGGAAGGTGTCCAATATGCTACTGAGGAAGAGCGGAGGACTATTCCAAGTAGACCCAGAAAGAGTGAAGCGGCTGGGCCAAAGCCAATAGGACGTCCAGCTGTGGATGTGTCTGAGGTTGAAAGGAAAATCCAATGCTGCAAGGAGCAATACTGCTTAGGAACATGGAATGTGAGGTCTATGAACCAAGGCAAGCTGGATGTGGTCAAAAATGAGATGATAAGATTGAACATTGACATCTTGGGAATCAGCGAACTAAAATGGACGGGCATGGGCGAATTTAAGTCAGGTGACCATCATATCTACTACTGTGGGCATGAATCCCTTAGAAGAAATGGAGTAGCCCTCATAGTCAATAAAAGAGTGGGAAAGGCAGTACTGGGGTGCAACCTCAAAAACGACAGAATGATTTCAGTTCGAATCCAAGGCAAACCATTCAACATTACAGTAATCCAAGTGTATGCCCCAACCACTGATGCCGAAGAAGATGAAGTTGACCGGTTCTATGAAGACCTACAACACCTTCTAGAACTAGCACCCAAAAAAGATGTCCTTTACATCATAGGAGACTGGAATGCTAAAGTCGGAAATCAAGAAATAAACGGAACAGGCAAGTTTGGCCTTGGAGCGCAAAATGAAGCAGGGCAAAGGCTAACGGAGTTCTGTCAAGAGAACACGCTGGTCATAGCAAACACTCTTTTCCAACAACACAAGAGGCGACTCTACACATGGACATCACCAGATGGTCAATACCGAAACCAGATAGATTATGTGCTTTGCAGCCAAAGATGGAGAAGCTCTATACAGTCAGTAAAAACAAGACCTGGAGCTGACTGTGGCTCAGATCATGAGCTTCTTATTGCAAAATTCAGACTTAAACTGAAGAATGTAGGGAACACCACTAGACCAGTCAGATATGACCTAAACCATATCCCTTATGAGTATACAGTGGAGGTGAAGAATAGATTTAGGGCATTAGACCTGGTAGACAGAGTGCCTGAAGAACTATGGACGGAAGTTCGTAACATTGTACAGGAGGCAGCAACGAAAACCATCCCAAAGAAAAAGAAATGCAAGAAAGCAAAGTGGCTGTCAGATGAGGCTTTACAAATAGCTGTGGAAAGAAGGAATGCAAAAAGCAAGGGTGAAAGGGAAAGATATAAACAACTGAATGCAGAGTTCCAGAGAATAGCAAGGAGAGATAAGAAGGCCTTCTTAAATGAACAATGCAAGGAAATCGAGGAAAACAACAGAATGGGGAGGACTAGAGATCTCTTCAAGAAAATTGGAGATATCAAGGGAACGTTTTGTGCAAAGATGGGCATGATAAAGGACAAAAAAGGCAAGGACCTAACAGAAGCAGAAGAGATTAAGAAGAGATGGCAAGAATACACAGAAGAACTATACAAGAAAGATCTTAATGTTCATGATGACCACGCTGGTGTGGTCACTGACCCAGAGCCGGACATCCTAGAGAGTGAAGTCAAGTGGGCCTTAGGTAGCATTACTAACAACAAAGCTAGTGGAGATGATAATATCCCAGCTGAGCTACTTAAAATCCTAAATGATGATGCTGTGAAAGTGCTGCACTCAATATGCCAACAAATTTGGAAAACTCAGCAGTGGCCAAAGGATTGGAAAAGGTCAGTTTACGTTCCAATTCCAAAGAAGGGCAGTGCCAAAGAGTGTTCAAACTACCGTACAATTGCACTCATTTCACATGCTAGCAAGGTTATGCTCAAAATCCTACAAGCTAGGCTTCAGCAGTACGTGGACCGAGAACTACCGGACGTACAAGCTGGGTTTCGAAGAGGCAGAGGAACTAGAGATCAAATTGCCAACATGCGGTGGATCATGGAGAAAGCACGAGAGTTCCAAAAAAACACCTACTTCTGCTTCATTGACTACGCAAAAGCCTTTGATTGTGTGGATCACAACAAACTGTGGCAAATTCTTAAAGAGATGGGGGTACCAGACCACCTTACCTGTCTCCTGAGAAACCTGTATGCGGGTCAAGAAGCAACAGTTCGAACCGGCCATGGAACAACTGATTGGTTCAAAATTGGGAAGGGAGTACGGCAAGGCTGTATATTGTCACCCTGCTTATTTAACTTATATGCAGAGTACATTATGAGAAATGCAGGGCTAAATGAATCACAAGCCGGAATCAAGATTGCCGGGAGAAATATCAACAACCTCAGATATGCAGACGATACCACCCTAATGGCAGAAAGTGAAGAAGAACTAAAGAGCCTCTTGATGAGAGTGAAAGAGGAGAGTGCAAAAGTTGGCTTGAAACTCAACATTAATAAAACTAAGATCATGGCATCGGGTCCCATCAATTCTTGGCAAATAGAAGGGGCAGAAATGGAAGCAGTAACAGATTTTACTTTTCTGGGTTCCAAGATCACTGCAGACGGAGACAGCAGCCATGAAATTAAAAGACGCTTACTCCTTGGAAGGAAAGCTATGGCAAACTTAGACAGCATAATAAAAAGCAGAGATATCACCATGCCAACAAAAGTTCGTATAGTCAGGGCGATGGTGTTCCCAGTAGCAATGTATGGTTGCGAGAGTTGGACCATAAGGAAGGCTGAGCGCCGAAGAATAGATGCTTTTGAACTGTGGTGCTGGAGAAGACTCCTGAGAGTCCCTTGGACTGCTAGGAGATCAAATCAGTCAATTCTAAATGAAATCAACCCTGACTGTTCCCTGGAAGGACAGGTACTAAGGCTGAAACTCAAATATTTTGGCCACCTAATGCGAAGAGAGGACTCTCTGGAGAAGACTCTGATGCTGGGAAAGATTGAAGGCAAAAGGAGAAGGGGAAGGCCAAGGATGAGATGGTTAGACAGCATCACCGATGCAACAAACATGAAAATGAGCGAACTCAGGAAGATAGTGGAGGACAGGAAGGCCTGGCGGGATATGGTTCATGGGATCACGAAGGGTCGGACACGACTTAACGACTGAACAACAACAACCTCTTCCCTCCTCAGCCCTTGGAATACTTGAACATCTGTTGCCAAGGGTCTCTCAACTTTCAGGAACAGATTGTTGGAGCTGCAAAGGGCTGCAGAAGGATGGGGAGATGGGCAAAAAATTGCCCCACCCTTACGCAAATGGAAATTCTTCTGCAAACAACCTATACATTCTTTATATGAAGCATAATTAATGGATGGAATTCACTACCATAAGATGTCGTGATGGCTAGCATCTTTGATGGTTTTAAAAGAGATTAGGCAAATTCATTGGGGACAAGTCTATCAAAGGCTACTTGCCAGATGGCTTTATGCTACTTCTAGGTTTAGCATCAGCATTCCTCTGAATACCAGTTGAAGGGAACAATGGTCGGAGTGGAGAATGCTTTAATCGCCTGTCTGCAAGCTTCCTAGATGTATCTGGTTGGTCACAATGGGAAACAGGACACTGGACTAAATGGACCTTTGGCCTGATCCAGCAGAGCTCTTCTTATGTTGCTGTGTTCTTATGATAAAGAGAAGTCTACATGAGATTTTAAAAAGCTTGTTTTCATTTGTCTATACTTCCAGAAACTGATGTAAGAATGCTTGGTATCTTAGGACCAGTTTTCAGATGCAAGATGATCCTTTTATGATCTGTAAACACAAATGTGTGTATTACTGGCACAGATTGATAATGAGCAATGATGAAGTTCAATCAAAAAGTTGGAGTGTTGGGATTTTGTTCTGAAACAGCACAAGACTCATCACTTTAAACACTGGCATTTGGACTGAACTGATGATCTTTAGCTTTGCTCATTCAATGACAGGCAGCCCGATCCTGCCTAACTTTAGGCAGTGGAGCTCTAGCTTCAGATGAACGTCCCTTTCCCCCAAGGTGTGCCTCAGCTCTGCTGCATGGGCCGAATCCTGCATTTAGACTGGCCATTGCACCTTAAGCAGGATTGGGCTGTCAGTATTGTCTACATGTTTTCAGACAGGGATCTTTCCTAGACGTACCATAGAGATATGAGACATTTTATGTACTTATTACATTTATATCCCACCTTTCTTTCATGGACCTCAGGGTAGTATTCACAGCTTTGCTTTCTATCAAATTCATCCTCACAAGTACACTGTGAAGTAGACTAGGCTGAGGAATCGTGATTGGCCCAAGATCATGCAGTGAGCTTCATGGCTGAGTAGGATTTGGACCTGCATCTCCCCACTCCTAGTCCAACACTCTAACCAGTACACCATCCCGGTGAATTAAACATGGTATTGAACGTGGAACTTTTGGCATATGAAACACACACTCTACTACTGAGCTACAGCGCCATCCCAAGTACAGCAGGGCAAAGACAAGCATTTGGTTTCTTAAATGTGTTGTACCTGACCTTTAATCTGTAATTTACAGCCCAATCCTACCTAAGGATCCGCCGGGTGGCTGAAGCTGCCAGCCGGATCCTGCTCTCCACCGCGGGCATATTGCCCGCGGCAGAAAGTCTACTCGAGGAAGGGGATGCTCATTCACTTCCCTGAGTGTAACAGCGGCTGGGGCCAGTAGGCCTCCTTGGATTTCCGCCAAATATTTTGCTGGAGGAAGTTGGTGTAATGGCCCAGCCGCCCTGAGGAGCCTGGCAGAGACTGGGATATGGCGGATGCCATGTCCCCACCCCCGCTCAGGGTGGCTGGGCCTATGGCCACCCTCCCAGCTCCGCTGTCCCTCCCCCACGTCCGCCGAGCCTCCGAGCCGTCCACCGGACCCTACCTTGCTTGGATCTGGTGGTGGCCTGAGTCTTTGGCTGGCAGAGCTGGGAAGGCTGGCCTTGCGCCGGCCTTCCCGGCTCTAAAGTCTTCGGCAAACGTGATTTATGGCATGTTTGTGACTATCCTGGGTGGCGGACCGCTAGGTCCACCGCCTGTAACTTGCGCAGGATTGCGCAGATAGTCAGTGTGTTCTTGCCTACTTTGTTCTAAGAGCATCAGACTTACTTTAGGGTCGTTAGTACTGACAAACGGGTATTTTGTATTTTATTTTTGGCCTAACGTATACCTGATGATACAGATACAAGTTTGGAACCTTCTAATGGTTCCTTCAGGTAATTGTTCCAATATGTCACTGTTTCACTATTCTACGCAGCCTACCATGCTTTGGGGCTAACATGGCTATAACAATGTTTGTTTGTAGATACACTCGTTTCCTGGTAGTTATTGTGTGAGCCACTTTCTCATTTCAGTTGTATCCACCTAATGTGTCACTAACTTCCTACCTGTGTGATTTAATGCCACCATGGACTCCTTTTCCTAGTGGTTTGCTTTATTATCGATTTCCCCCCCTCTCCTTTATTTGTTCAAAGCAATAGGTAGTTCTAAGTACAATGAACAAGGGAAAGACTTTGTCTCTAGAATCATCTAGCATTTTTAGGATAGCTCTACTGACTTTTCCCTAAGCTCTGGGAGTGGCCTTTAATTTTTCTGATCACCTGCTACTGTCAGATCATGTGTTAAGCCTTTCATCTTTTTGCTAGATAACATTTAAGCTCCTGCTTTCAGCTGCCTGCAAGGTTTGTGCTGTCAAGTAAAAACTCAGTAAACATGTAGGACGTGAATATCCATTTGTTTTAATTATCCACATCACATAATCCCACCTTGCTCTTTTGCAAAACATGCTTAGAAGCTTCTTACCCTTTCTTCTCCTGTTCTGTTTTGAAGGTTGTTTGACATCGAGTTTATTCATATTTTAGATATGTCCTCGGGGTTATAATTTGTTAGACAGTTGAATTAAACAGTGTTCTAATTCCTTTGTTCTATTGTCATTAAATAGGGATTTTTTTTATTATCATCATGTCAGGAGTTCTGCAGAAAAGATGCCTACTTTATTTTTAAAGGACACTAATAACTTGTTCTTAGGGATAGGAACATTGCATAGCGATATTTGTACGACACATTTGCTTTTCAAAATCCTAGCAGCTCCCAAATCTGTAAGTTGTGGTCACATTTGCTATTCTATGATGTGAGTTTCTAGATTCTGGAATATTTAGGATTGTAGATAGGCTATTGCAAGAGAACTGATGTAAGTATCAGCTATGATCCCTGGAATTGGTAGACAGGCTACCAGTACATTAGCAGTCACATTATTTAACTGCTAGTAAAATGTCTCTCATTCTGATATGTATGTTTGGAGGGAGGAACTGTACATTGCACAGACCCTTGGAAAAGTGTAGTCCATCTCTTTGCACCCTACATATTGCACTCCCTTGTGAGATCTCAGTTGGTGAGGGTTAGTTCAATGTCTGGAGTAGGGCCTAGCTTCTCCCATTATTGCCATGGCATCCCCAAGTTCAACACTTATATGAGAAGAAGCAAAGGGATGCATTCAGAAATAAAAATAATAATAATAATAATAATAATAATAATAATAATAATAATAATAATAATAATAATAATAATAATAAAACAACTATAGTCAAAAAGACATAAGTCAAAATAATCCTCCTGGGACGCATGTAGCATCCCGGGAGCGCTTGCCCTGCTCCGGAGGGGGACGCCAGCAACGCTTGCCCCCTCCGTGATTCCGGCCAGCCGATTGGCTGACCGGGTCACATGTCCCCGAGCGCCGACAGGAGGGAGCGCGTGTTAGTGCGGCTCCCTCAGTCGGCGTTCGGGAAGCGACTGGAGAGGACGCGTCGGGCTGAGCTCCTTTGAAGTCGGCCCGGCGTCCACTCCAGGGGGGATTCCAAGCGGCTAGGCCGCTTTACGAACTCGGCTTTGGGCGATCAAGCACCCCGACGGTGAGCTCGGCTCCGCTCCCCAGGGGGGGGGGCGGCCGGGCCGACGAGGGACCTTGAACGCGGTATCGTCTGATCTTGCTTCGAGGGTGGACTCCCCCCCCTCGCTTCAGTACTGGGGCTTGCCCGGGGTGGGCAGGCTTCACTGCAGAGGGGGCGGCAGGGACCACCCCCTTCCTCTTCAAGGCCCCTCGTCCTGTCGTCGCGGGAGCAACGGTTTCGTGGGGAGTGGGGCGTGCAGCCCTCCCCACTGGGTATACTGGTTGAAGCAAGACACACACTATTTCTACAAGGCTTCTGAGGGCATCATGGGCAAAAGGAAGCAAAAGCGTGGGGGAAAGGCGCCCAAACGGCCTGCCCGCCAGCCAACCCCAGAGCCCTCCTCCTCTGAAGAGGATGAGGCAGACACCAGATATAGTGCTGTCATTGCACGCCTGGAAGCATTAGAAAGGGAAAAGGCTGAGAGGGAGGCTGGTCGGGGGGATGGAGGAAGCATGTCTGGGGCACCCGAGCCCGCTCGGCGCTCCACTCGTAAAGGGAGGGGATCCAAAATGATGCTGTCCTCTGTTTCTAGGAATGGGGCCCCCACCCCCCAGGGGGCTGGTGTGGCCCAGGCGCCTCCTGTTACAATAGCTCCCGCCCCCGCTAGCTCCTGGGAACACGACGATACGCCCTTTGATGTAGACTCCGCAGTTGCAGGTGAGGCTACCGCACTCCCCCCCGCCGGCTTAGTAGACGTCTGGGGTAGTTTAACAGGGTCCAGTGGGGCTAACAACGCTGCATGGGTTGCCCTTTTTGCAAGTTTACTGACTCGCACGAGCAGTCACGAAGCAGGGGCTCAGCCGACGGCTTCGCCAGCAGACTCCGGGCAAGGGGCCGGTACGGCTCCCCCCGCGGAGTCTGCCGCCCATTCCCCGTGGTCCCCTTGGACACAGCCCGCCGGGACATCCGGTGGACAGCACGGGTCAGCCAGTTGGTCTCAGGCTCTTCCCCCGACTTCGGGATTCTCCCCGGAGCCGGAGGATGACCTGCCGCGTAGGGCTTACGGCGATATGGGCATGCCCCTCGGCTGGCACCTCGCCCTCTCTGTTAAGGAGAAGATATGGCGTGGCGAGTATGTGGACATCTTCAGCCTCTTGCAAACAGAGCCTGAACCTGTCCAACGGGTGGGGGAACCGCTGCGGGATCAGGATGTGATCCGACGGCGGAAGGTTGAGAGAAACTGGGCCAACTGGTTGTCAGGGTACTCAATTTACATGGCGGTGGTGCTCCAGATGCATCCCAAGAAGGCTCAGCCTCTCATCAAACATTTAGATACTGTCCACAAGGCCTGCCGCGAGTACGGCGGGGCCGGCTGGTTAACTTATGATGAGGGGGTGCGCCTGCGCTCAGCCCACGACCCCGCCCTTGATTTGCGAGCTCCCCAATGGGAGATCTGGAACCACACGGTGGTCCCGGGGGGGGGCCACCAAGGGTGACCGCTCGGATAGTGGGCATTTGATCGTGCGGCATCAGGTCACCCAGGCCAAAGCGAGCAGCGGCAACCAGTGGGTTCAACCCCCGCGGCCGTGTTTCGAGTACAACACGGCCGGCCGCTGCGGCAGGCAGGGCTGCTCCTTTACGCATGCCTGTGCGCTCTGCGGGGCCAAGCACGCTCTCAAGGGCTGCGCCCGGCTGTCCGGGCAGAGGCCCGGTGGCCGGGGGCAATCAGGGGACAAAAAGGGTGGGGGCTCCGGCTCAGGCAGTGGCCAGCAGGGAAAAGGGGCCAACGCCGATTAGGCTTGGCCCTTTGCTGGAGATCCTGCGGCATTATCCAGACCGGAAGGCGGCACGCCTTCTGGCCTCTGGCTTCTCCGAAGGATTTCGAATCCCTTCCCCCCATCCGAAGTCCCCATCCTGGGCCAAGAATCTCAGATCCGTGACGGGGCTGGAGGATGTAGTGCGGGCTAAATTGGGAAAAGAGCTGGCTGCGGGGAGAATAGCGGGTCCCTTTGAGACCCTCCCCATACCCAACTTGAGGGTGTCCCCACTTGGCGTGGTACCTAAAAAAGCTCGGGGTGAATACAGGCTGATTCACCACCTTTCTTTTCCACATGGCACCTCTGTCGATGATGGGATTCCGGAAGAACTCAATTCCGTGAAGTATATGTCCCTGGATGAGGCTATCGCAATTTTACGAGCCTGCGGGAGAGGGGCTTTCATGGCTAAGGCGGACATTGAGTCCGCCTTCCGTCTGCTGCCAATCCACCCAGATGACTTTTGTCTGTTGGGCATCCACTTTGAGGAAAAATATTACTTTGACCGGAATCTTCCGATGGGCCTATCTCTGTCGTGTTCGCTCTTTGAAGCATTCTCGACAATGCTGGAGCATGTCACCAAAGAGCGAGCAGGGATTTGGTCTGCAGCACATTACCTCGATGACTTTCTGTTTATGGGAAGAAAGGGATCCAGGGACTGTCAGGAGCTCCTGGACGCGTTCTTATCACTCTGCCAGGAGCTGGGTGTCCCCTTGGCCCAGAACAAAATGGAAGGACCCACCAGCAAGCTGACCTTCTTGGGAGTCGAGCTGGACTCCGAAGAGGAGTGCAGTCGCCTCCCCGCGGACAAGCTGCACAGGCTGACCGGGCTGCTCGAGCAGGCCGTTCGGGCCCGCAGACTGTCCCTTCGGGAGCTGCAGGTTTTGGTGGGCCATCTGAATTTCGCATGTAGGGTGGTTGCCCCGGGCCGGGCCTTCCTACAGCGTTTATGTGACGCCATGGGTGGGGCACGGCGGCCGCATTTTAAACTCCGGGTGACCAGCTCCATGCGTGAAGATTTACGCATGTGGCTGGCTTTCCTGCAGGGGTTCAACGGAATTTCCTTCTGGCGCTCAGAACGGGTGCTGAACGCCACGCTGGAAGTGCACTCAGACGCAGCTGGGGGCGCGGGTTTTGGTTTGTATTTCAAGGGCCGCTGGTGCGCGGCCCCTTGGCCGACGGCCTGGGCGGAGAGCTCACTGGTGCGAGATCTGACCTTCCTGGAGTTGTTTCCCATTGTGGTGGCTGTGCACATATGGGCCGACGAATTCAGGAATGCCACGATTCGTTTCTGGTGCGACAACCAAGCAGTGGTCTTTGTTGTCAACCAGCAAACCTCGCGCTCACACCGGGTTATGTGGCTGGTCAGGGCCTTTGTCCTTCAATGCCTGAGGATAAACGCCCTGTTCTGCGCGCAGCACATAGCGGGCCTGGTCAACTCTGCAGTAGATGCCTTGTCTCGTTTCCAGGTGGAGCGCTTCCGGGAGTTGGTACCTGATGCCTGCCTGGAACCGGAGGTGATGCCTCAGCGGCTCTGGCAGCTGGGCTTGCCAGAGCCAACCAGCTGATGTGGTCTGCCTTGGCCCCGTCTTCCCGCATCAGTTATGTCGGTAAGATCAGGGCCTTTAGGGATTTCAGGTTGGACTTTCCTTTGCCAGATGTGTGGCCCGTGCCCTTGGATCATCTCATCTGCTTTATCCTGCACCTGTGGGATTGCGGCCTGGCGGTGAGATCTATCTCAATATACCTGGCCGCCGTTGGATTTTACTCCAGGGCCTCCGGGGTTGGAGACTTTACTGGTGATTTTCGAGTACGCAAAACCCTTGAGGGCCTGCGAAGGGCGGCACCGTCCGCGCCCGATTAGCGGCGCCTGATCACCCTGACAATTTTGGGGGGGTTGAGCGGCGCTTTTGCTTCATGTTGTGGGTCGGTTTACGAGGCGGCCCTCTTTAAAGCAGTGGCTTTTGTCATGTTTTTCGGCGCCTTTCGTCCCAGTGAAGTTCTGGCGTGTTCCAAACGTGACACGTCGGGGAGGGCGTTTCAATTTCAAGACCTGAGGTTCGCGCCAGCCGGGGCAAGGCTTTCCCTCCGCCGGTCCAAGACGGACCAGCGGGCCAAGGGGCAGGTGATTTACCTGAGCCGGGTCCCGGGGCTCCTCCTCTGCCCAGTGGCTGCACTCGAAGCTTACTTACAGCTTCGAGGCAGCCAACCGGGATGGCTGTTCCAGCATGCCGACGCCTCCCCATTGACCCTATTCCAATTTAGGGCAATTTTGTACAGGGCTTTGTCCCTGTTGGGCCTGGAGCGCGGGGAGTTCAGTCTCCATTCCTTCAGGATTGGTGCGGCTTCGGCTGCGGCCTCCTTGGGGCTCCCGGCGTCGACCATTCAGCGGATCGGCCAATGGCGGTCCGGGGCCTTCAAGGGATACATCAGACACTGAGGGCCGGGTGGTGGAGCCCTGTTTGTGGCCACAGTGTTGGCCCCTCCCCCCGCTTAGTGCCTGGGGGCTCGGTGGGGGCCTATAACCCAGAGTGGGGGAGGTTATAGCGCTGAAAGCGCTCGGCCTGTGTGCCCGTGTGGCTTTATGTTGTTGTGTGTTTGGTGGGGACGGTTGGGGACTCACCTTGTTTTGTTGTTCTAGATGTTTACAGCCTGGCTCCTGAGGATCCTGCTGCTGGGACACTCCATCTTGTTCTGGGCACGGAAGAGGGCCGCTGCCTCCACCTTTGGCGACCAGCTGGGGCTGGGCAGTATTGCATCTGTGTGGTGGGCCGCTAGACGAGGACTACTCTGCGGCCAACTTCTGCCCCTGTTACTGCAGTTCTTGGAGGTTCATCCCCCGCCCCAGGTTCTACTGCTGCACCTAGGTGAGAATGATCTGGGCCAGAGGTCTTCCAAGGCCTTGAGGCTTCAGATCCGCAGGGACATGCACACCATCAGGGGTTGGATACCAGGAGTTCGCCTCCTGTGGTCCAACATGTTACCTCGTAGGGTGTGGAGGGGGGCTTTACGTCCTAGGGCGGTGGATCTAGCCCGCCGCAAAGTAAATGCATACCTGGGGCGGGTTGTGTTTAAGCTGGAAGGAGCGATCGTTCCTCACCCACGCATTCGTTTTGACACCGTGTGGTTGTTCCGGGGGGATGGCGTTCACCTTTCCCCTTTAGGGACGGACTTATTCTTAGAAGACCTGCAGAGGGTTTTGTTTAACTGCCTGGTCCGGTGGGGCTGGGTGATCAAGCGCTAGGCTGATCACCCGATGTGGCAGGTGGCATGCGGAAATGGGTAGGCAGGGTGATAGGGACTAGGCGTGCACCTGGAGTTCGGCAAGGTCAGGTGGTAAGCCAGGACCGCTCATCACGACACTGTTACTCTCGGGTCGGTGAGGCTGGCTGGCAAACCACCTGGCTGGGGCAGGGAGGTACCATCAATGGCGTAGCTAGTATGGTCACCTGCACTGCCCAGCTGTCTTCACCTTTAGAGGTGGGCCGTGATAGGCCCCATCGGGCAGAGACCGAAGGGGCCTGGAGCCTGGGTGCTTACGCCAGAGGAGTAGGGGGAGGTAATTGGCCGACGCCAATTTCCCCCGACCAGTATCCGCACGCCAAAGGGGGGTTGGTTAGATGCCCCTAGTTAACCGTTACCTTTGCAGGTCTTATTATTCAAATAAAGACCATTTAATCCAATGCAACGTTGTCTGGCGTATTTATTTCCGGGGTGTAAGGGTAATCAATAAAGCAATAATTGTAATCTTTTTAAACTGATTTTTAGATAATGTTTTTATTAATTTTCATTAACTGTTTTTACTGTTTTAAATTGTGATTATTTTTTGTATTATACTTTTTACACTGTATTTTCTTTTTGTTGTAAGCCGCCTTGGGTCCCTTTGGGGAGAAAGGCGGGTTAAAAATATTGTAAATAAATAAAATAAATACCAGGTGACAGTAGAATAAAAGAAAAAGAAATGGAAAAACAACAACAAAATATAAGGACTTACAAATAGAAATTGAAAGGTTGTGGCAGAAGAAGAACAAAGTAATCCCAGTGGTGATTGACGCTCTCAGTACAATTCCAAAACACCTTGAAGAATACCGTAACATTATAGGGGCCACAGAAATTACCATCAACTACAAACAGCGGCTTTACTGGGAACAGCTCACATTTTGCAATACTTATAACATCAAAAAACGTGACAAAAGTCAGGCATCCCAGGTCCTTGGGAAGGACTCCATGCCTGGATAAAATAAACCAGTCAATAACATCTGTCAGACTGTGTGAACAACAACAGCAACAGAACAAATCACACCAGCTTAGCTCCAGAAAACAACATTGCTTGGAACAGTAAGAATCCTACAAAGATATCTCTGCGATTCCCAGGATCTTGGCTAGATCCTGAATTGCAGAATATAACCAGCCCAGCATAGGCTGTGAATAATAATAATAATAATAATAATAATAATAATAATAATAATAATAATAATAATAATAAAGGTTTAGGCAAGATTTAAAAAAAAACATCCTAAACAAATAAGGAAACTGCCTCAGAATTATTTCATATGTCTTGCAGAGTCCAACCTGGGTTTGTCATTGAGTGTACATTCAAGAGGGAGCTGTAACTAGTCAGGAACCCTAAGAAATGAACCTGTATGAGGCATAGAATCATAGAGTCGGAAGAGACCTTGGAGGTCCCCTAGTCCAGCCCCCCTGGCTAATGCAGGCAACTGCTAAACTGCTGTGGCAACACATTCATGCTTTACATTGGTCAAATTCTTGGTGTTTCCTGGGCCAGCACTTTCTCCTAAGACTTGTAGCAGCTGTCTGGAGTATCAAGCAGAGGCCTTTTTGTAGTCCTGCTTCTTGAGGGGTAACTGGAAGCACTTGAGAACGGGCACCACTGAGCCATGACCTCTCTAGCTGTGGTTGCAACAGTAGCTTGAAAAGGTGAGATGCCACACCTGTCAGAGCCTGCAGGTGCAGGTGCTTCCCTTGGACTGAAATTCAGAAGGGATGGTTAACTCACTGACATGTAGTCATAGTAGTCAGGGTAAATGCAGGAGCAAAATTAACCTTATTCACAATATTTATGGATCCACCTTGGCTTCGCTTAATTACCTGAATTATTCAACATTGTATAAATATCCTTCACACGCCAAGTAAGGTTGCACTGATTACCATAGTAAACAATCTTGTTCATCAGGTGAAAACTAAAAAAAGCTCTGTTTAGTGCTCTAGGGGCAGACAGTCAAAACCTCAGGCAAGCCAGTTCTTTCTTCCCAGCTGATTATCGAGATGCAGTGCGCTCAGGATCTGCAATGTCGCGGACAGATGCGGCCGGTGACCCCGGAAATTAAAAAGTTAACAACATGCTTTGAATATGAAACAAAAGCCCTTGCACCATTTGCATGGTTGATATGAATCTTTTTGAGCAGGACAAGGGCTCGTTTTTCCCCGTTCGCATTAATTATGCATTGGGAGCTTATTCATTATGCATGAAGGATGACGGAGGTAGATAAAGACCTCGCTTACTGTGTGCTGTGGCTATGTACCTTCAAGTACTGAGAATCCTTGCTAACAAATATTGCAAAAGATTACAGGGGCAATTTAACTGCTCGCCTTCATGGCTTGTTCTTTCATTGCAAAGAAAGCGATGCTGTATGGCGCTAGTGCATCAACCCTTATGGAGTACTCTGACTTTATCAAGTATATTGTAAATGGCAAAGAATTCAGTGAGCTGCATCTAAAGGAGAGCAAGGAGAAGGACACTCGAGCAAGGGAACTGCAGTCCCAAAAACATCTGCTTCCGAGGATCAGGGATCACTTTGGAGCAGAATTGTATGGGATGCGAAGAGGTTCAGGGGCTCAAGGAGATCAGCAACAATCCACCTCCTCTTGATTGAACAGAGGTGCAGTCTGTTGGCGCAAGAGGCACCTAGGATACAATCTAGTGCCAACCGTGCATCTGGGGCAGGTTCCCTATCTTTGGTCTCACTATACTTTGCATGTTTCCCATGGCACCACTCACTCAATGATCCATCCTACCTTCTGCCATGCTAACGGCCCAATCCTATGGGCCTGCTGCATCGCCTGAACTCACATTCCAGGGTTGCAGTGCATTTTACGGTGGTTGAGAATTGTGACACGTCATAGAATGAAGACTGGCGGCTGCAACAAACAATGAGCAACCGCGACCAGGGGACAGTGGCCTCTGCTGGAGCCCAGGAGCCGGTAAAGTAGCAAGGGGGATAGACGGTGGGTGCAGTGGGGCAGAGGTGGGCGGAACGGGGCAGGGATCAAGGTAGGGATGGGGTGCATTAAAGGAGGGAAGGGGACAGATTTTGGTGGCATCCACTCCACCCATATCCTATCCCCCTTCCCAGCCTCAATCCATGTACCCAGGTTCACTAGGACTTGAGCCAGAAACATTGCTGGCACAGGTCTGAGTAGACCCATCAGACCAGCGGAAGCTTACCCCTGGCAAGGGAACAAATGTTCCCTTACCTGACGGAGACCTCCAGGACATACCCTCCCCCCCCCCACGGGAGGATGCAGAACATGCTGTGATGGCATGGCTCGGCTGCATCGGTGAGGGGGATTTCGATAGAATTGGCATGTAAACAATTTAAACACAAGTTACTTCTGAATTGACCCTTATGAGGAATGATGAAAAAAAGAATGGTTGTGTGTTCTTTTGAGAAGACTACTGCTGAAATTCCACATTTTCAGTGATCAAACTATCCCAGTGGCTTCAAGCTATACAGTGATTCAGCTCAAAAACCGTAGTGCAAATAAGTGTAACTTCCATATTTTTCACCTGAGAAAGACCTATAGCCTGCTCATTTTCCAAATAGTAGGGCTATTCATATGTTAAATTGTACCCAGGTACATCTGTGTACCCAGCTGCAATCATTGTTAGCCTGAATGTGGGTACAGTTATTCACACATGCCATACAGTGTACTTACAATATGTGTGAATTGTATGATACGCAGTTTGCTGACCTATAAAACTGACCTCAGGTACAGACATTCGCATAGAAATACATACCTAGGTACAGAAATTCAAGATAAATTACAATTCAGGATAGAGTTATGCATCCTTAACCCTCATTTATTTCTGTGAACTCTGGAATGTAACCTTAGATACCACTACCTATGAAATATACATCTACACCTTTCCTTAACCACAGCTTTATGCTGTACAAAGTGTAACAATTTATTAAAGCTTTCTGCTACAGATAGAATGCTCCCATGCTTCATTAAACTGTTCTCTGAGAAAAAAAAAAAGTTTTTCACTCAAACCCTAGAATCTTTTGTTTTAGATCTAACATCTTTGATGAGACAAAAATAATCCTTTGATTCAAACAGATCAGATGTAGATTGGAAATCTGAAGAGCCATTATAATTGTTACTCACAAAAGTTATGAGACCCCCATTTGGATTTGTTTGGTGGTTGGTCTCTGATCAGCTAATTAGACCATCTCACAAGCTGTAATAGCTAGTGGAAACCACAAAAAATGTGGTAAGGAAAGAAAGTCATACCTCTGTTGCCATCATTAATCCTCTTCAGTGGAAGACAAAGATCAAATAGTGCATTAAAAAAAGTCTCTTCACTTGATTTTCTGCCTTTCGTAGGAGATATCATCAGGGTGCTGTGCAGAAATGACCTTTTAAATCTCAAGCATGAAGATTAGAGGGCATCAGATTAGAATGTGTTGATATAATACTACATACTGTATTGTCCTGAGTATAGGACGCTCCTGATTATAAGCCGCACCCTTAAAGTTTGGTGCTATTTTTAAAAAAATACATTTTAAACTTTTTAAAGCTTAAATATACACATTAGTAGAACAGTAAAACAGTACAGCTTTAGTACAGTTAAAGGCATAGGCACCCTGTCCCTTATTGAATCTGGGCACCCTAGAATAAGTAACCTTCCCAGATCCAAAGGGGGACAGAGTGCCTACCTTTAACCTTTGGAATTTGGGCAGGTGCAGCTTGTTGCACCCTTCCATGATGATGAGCTGCACCTACCCAAATTCCAATGGTTAACAGCACAATCCTATGCATGTCTACTCAGAAGTAAGTCCCACTGCATTCAATGGGGCTTACTCCCAGGAAAGTGTGCATAGAATTGCAGCCTAAAGGTAGGCACTCTGTCCCCCTTTGGATATGGTAAGCCTATGCAGGAGCTCTTGCTCTCAACTTTCAAACTGCACTCTCAACTTTTAAACTGCAAGATCAATAAATATCTTAGTTTCCACAGAGTCCTGGGGCTGGAACTTAAGGGTTAATTTTTTCAAATGCTTCCTGAGGCTAGTGGCTGCTGAGAGATCATTGTGTTTGGCCATTTAGCAAGTGATTAAGAGCTGCAAGGAAAGGCTTGAAAACACAGTGCTTTGCAGTTTAAAAAAAGAGAAAGGAAAAAGAGTCTTTGAAACAGGCAGTGGTGCGCCCCCTCCTGAAGAAACCCTCCTTGGATCCCACTATTTTGAACAACTTCCGGCCAGTCTCAAATATCCCGTATATGCCCGGGGTTCAGGACAGAGACGGCCTTGGTCGCCTTGGTGGATGACCTGCGCCGGGGACTGGACAGGGGGAGTGTGTCCCTGTTGGTCCTGCTGGACCTCTCGGCGGCTTTTGACACCATTGACCATGGTGTCCTTCTGGGTCGGTTGACTGGGTTGGGGCTTAGAGGCACCGTTCTGAGATGTTTCCGCTCCTTCCTGGCTGATAGATCCCAGAAGGTGGTGCTGGGGGATGCTTGTTCGGCACCCTTGCCCTTGAGGTGTGGGGTGCCACAAGGGTCAATTCTATCCCACATGCTGTTTATTATCTATATGAAACTGCTGGGAGAGGTCAACCGGGGGTTTGGGGTAGGGAGTCATCAGTATGCTGACACCCAGCTCTTTCTCTCCTTTCGACCCGACTCCAAGGGGGTGGTTGATTTCCTGAATTGTTGTCCGGAGGCAGTTGGGAGCTGGATGGGGGCAAATAAGCTGAAATTAAATCCTGATAAGACAGAGGTTCTTCTGGTCCAGAAGTCTACGACTCAGGTACTGGATCATCGTCCTGCTCTGAATGGGGTTGTACTCCCTCTGAAGGAGCAGGTCCGCAGCTTGGGGGGTTCTCCTGGATGTGCAGCTGCTCCTGGATTCCCAGGTAGCGGCTGTGGCCAGGGGGGCTTTTGCCCAGTTTCGGCTGGTGCGCCAGCTGCGACCGTACTTGGATCGTGCAGACCTGGCCACAGTGACCCATGCCCTAGTGAAATCTAGATTAGATTACTGCAATGCGCTCTACGTGGGGCTGCCTTTGAAGACTGTTCAGAAACTGCAACTAGTGCAGAATGTGGCAGCCCGAGTGGTTGCCGGGGCCTGTCGGATCGACTCAGTCAGATCGTTGCTTCGGCGGCTACACTGGCTGCCGGTTCATTTCCAGGAACAATTCAAAGTGCTAGTTTTTTACTTTTAAAGCCCTTAAAGGCTCGGATCCAGGGCCCTTATTTGAGGGACCGCCTCCTTCCTTGTAATCCAACCCATACTCTGAGATCATCAGGGGGGCCCTGTTAACCGTGCCGCTATTGACGGAGGTGAGGAGGATGGCGGCGCGGAATAGGGCCTTCTCAGCAGTGGCACCCCAATTGTGGAATTCCCTACCCCTGGAATTGAGAACGGCTCCCTCCTTAGAGACCTTTCGGCGGGGCCTTAAGAAATTTTTATTTAGATCAGGATTTGATGTCTGACATGGCGGGCTGTCTTTTTGATAGATGGCTTTTGACAGATGTAAATGTGGGTAACCCACTGGGGCTGTTTGTTTTAATTGTTTTAATTGTTTTAATTGTTTTAATTCTTGATTTTTAATGTATACAGTATATGTATTTTAATGTTTTTATTGGAAGCCACCTTGGTTGCCCTTGTGGGAGAAAGGCGGGGTATACATTCTATAAAATAAATAAATAAATAAATAAATAAATAAATAAATAAAGCCCCATTTTACCTTTGAAAGAGACTCGGAGAGCACTTTGTAGAAAACACTAGGCAGAAAATGCTAGGCTTTGATGGTAGGCTGCACCCCTACTTTAAAGACTTGCCTTAGGGGGAAAAAGTGAGTCTTATACTCAGGTCAATATGGTATTTTAAGAAGAAAAAATGTCTCATAGCATACCATGTAAAAAAATCCTTGCCTCAGTTAGCACTGAAATTCTCTCTCCCATGCCAACCCACTTCTCAGGCATAAATAAGAAAGTAGCAAGACACTAGTGTATCAGGCAAGGTAAATGAGAGGCATCGTTTTTATTTTTCAAATAGCAATAATGATTTGTTGGCATCTCCTGATCCTGAATGAGAAGCAGATTTTTAAAATATATATATAAATAAAATGGTACTTGGTACCCATTCACAGAATAGCTCAGACAAGGCAAGAGTTCATTGATGATCTTGGGAAAATCAACTCAGATACAGGGCTATGGTCATCTTCATGGGTATACAGATAGAGGGTCCATCATGTGTATGGTGGTCCCTGTATACCTTGCTGGGCTCATGCATATAGAGCACCAACATGGTGCTCATGCACCAACGTTTACAAAAAAAAAGTAACATGTGAAGCAAATTTCAGGGTTCCTTCCAAGGAGAAAAATCTGAACCTTATCAAGAGAAATCAAATTAGTTTCTAATTACAAGACTAATGAAAAGTTCTCGGGGGTCTCTACTATTAAAAAGAATTCTGGTGGATCATACCAAATCTAGTCCAGGGTTCTGTTTCCCGCAGTGGCAACCAGATGCCTCTGAGTAGCCCACACAGGACATGAAGCCCCTTTCCTACACTGGCATCCCTACATTCTGCCTTTGAACCTGGAGGTAGTATGACTACCATCATGACGTATAGCCATTGATAGACTTGTCTCCATGATTTTATTGAAACCTGATCATATTGACAAATTCATTGGCTTTATATTTCCATTCTTCTCCATCTTCTTTTTTAGTGTGTAACATAGATTTTCTTGTATTCAAAATGCAGTTCCTAAGACGTTATGGCTACAAATGCAAAACTAGCATGCTACACTGACCCCATTTCTCAGACCGACAGATCCCTTTGTTCTTCTCCATGAAGGCTTCTGAGGTATTGCAAAGTGACATATCCTTTTTTCATCTTTGACTTATGCTACAGATGCCCAGATTCCCTTCTGCAAAGGGAAAGGCTCACCAGCCTTTTTTTTTAGAATGCTTTCAGAGTGTCAACATGTTTGTAGAACATATATAGATTTATATTCTTGAACTTCCAAAAAGTTTTTGACTTCGACAACGTCCTTCAACAAAAGTTCATAAGCACTTAGTGGTCACAGTACAGGAGACTCAATCCTCATATGGATAACTTGTTAAAGGATAGGAAGAAAACCTGACTGCTGAAAAGTGCATGGAGGGTGTGGGATAGGGGTTGCTTTTAGCCAGACTGAATGAGGCCTGATATGCAGCTCCTTCTCAGTGCCCCGTTTCCAGTCTCAAGCTTTCTTTTGTAAGAAGGGGGACGGAAGCAAGCTTGCTGGGGACCACAGATAGTAACCAGGGAAACCCCATTCTCTATCAGCACAAATCCTACTCTTCCTTCCCTGCTGATGCCAAAATGGGGGGGGGGCAGTTGCAGAGGTATGCTCTGGGTAAGGGAACAATCATTCCCTTACCTGGGGGTAAGCCTACACAGCATAAGGGGGGTTTTCTACTTGGATCTGCACTAGCTAAATAGCTGGTGCAGGTCTGTGTGGACCCATGCCATAGGATCAGGTCTGGGAAGGTGGCCACGCAACTGCCGCCAAACCCATCCCCCTTCTGGACCCAATTTGCCCATCCCATGCCTCTGTCATCACCTTGTTTTGCTACCCCCCACTCCGCCATCCTTCCACCACTCCCGCCTCCACGCCATCTTACCTGCTCTGGTGAGAGGCTGGAGAAGTGATGACGCGGCCTTCCCACTGGTGTCCCTGGTAGCATGCTGAGTAGTGAGCTGTCAGACCACCTTTTATGACTGACATGGACTGCTTTACAGCAGTCAGCGCCAGTGGAGGATTCTTACCGACAACGGCCGGTAAGTATAGGATTGGGCTCTTTGTTTCTATCTCTCACAACAGCGTGATTCTACCTGGAGTGTACTTCAAACAAGTTTCCCCGCACAGTAAACTTCCTGTTAGTTTGGATGTGAGGAAAAACAACAACAAAGCTTTGTTTGATGTGAAAAAATGGGATAATTCCAACTGTGATTAGAGGATTATACCCCTGGAATTACGGGAAATGACACTGTCCCCCTTTAGTATTACAAAAACAAAACAAAAAAAGCCCACTAGTAATTACATCAGTATATTTTCATGTATTTCAAGGCTCATCACAGCAGGATCATATAAGAGAAAAATGCAAGGGTAGGAAACGTAGCATTTCATGACTTCATTCAGGAGCGCTAATCACATGGATGAACAATAGGCGCAAATGAAGCGATTACCAAAGGACCTCAGAAGTAGACACTGTTTTCCATTCTCATAACGACTTGGTCATTGGGAGCTAGTTAGTGACACTATAACAGCCTTCACAAAATGGTGTTTTGGAAGGCACCACTGTGTTACTAAAGAGGATTCAGCTTGAAAAACAAAGCACAATGACCTCGGAACCAAGAACCTGGCTCTGCTGTCATTATGAAAACAACCTCAAAACTAATCATGTCAAAACTTGCAGAGACTCCCTGCTATGGGAGGGTATTTACATAAAATAATAACCATATTGAACATCAAAGTACAATTCCAGGACAAGATAATATGAAATTCTAATTTTCTATCTTTGTTGTACAAACAGCTCCAAATGAAGGCCATCCAAAGGTCTTCAATAAGTTTTCTATTTCTGTCCTAGGATAGCATTAAATCTCTAATGTTCACCCTATTGACACCTGCCAAGGTGCACAACTGATTGATTGCTCTAATCCAGGGGTGGTCAAACTTGCGGGCAGCGCAATCCACAGCAAGGATCTGGCCGGCGGCCCAGGGCCTCCCACCAGATCCTGTGCACCAGCGGCTGTTTTGCCACCAGGCTGGAGGTCTACTCGGGGAAGGGGATGCTCGTCCCCTTCCCCGGGTGTAACTGCAGGCCGACCCAACCGGCCTCCTCGGATTTCAGCCAGCTAAATAGTCAGCCCGGAGGGGACCAGGCTATGCCCAAAACCATCCCCCGCCCCCTCCCGGGCCGGCTAGGCCAATGGCCCCCCTCCCTCAACCACCAAAACGCCCCCGCGCCTGCCGGATCCCAGCTTACCTGGTCCGGCGGCTGCATAGGCGCTCCAGCAATGAAGCAAGGGAGGCCGGCCTTTGTGCCGGCCTCCCTTGCTCTCGAGTCGTCGCGAACGTGCTTTATGGCACATTCGCTATGTGTCCCGGTGACGGAATGCTCATTACACCACCGGCGCAATCCTCAGGACTGCGCTGCTAATGTAAGAGCCACATACGATCAACTTCAGACGTTTGAGAGACGCAATATTTAAGAAGCATTAAAATTCTAAAATATGTAGTATGGAAACTTTCATGGCTTGGTACAATTTGTAATGAAGCAGGCATTATGGGTTTTCTAGCCATGTTTATTATTTGAGAAATAAAACTAAAATCGTACTGTCTTCTTAAGAGATTTCTCTCACACACACACTCTGGAGATGTGCGTAGAGGCGAAGATGAGTCTTTATTTCTCCTACCAACGTTTCATCCCACACGAGGGACCTTGTCAAGGTAATTCAGCATAACACTGCTGGATGACACTGAGAACATGGAGCTCTTGCTAGCATATACCAGTAAAAGCCATGGCAACCGTTAACTGACAACGGAATCATCAACCTCTGCTCTATTCCTCCTAGGCTGCAAATATGCTCTTTTCAGGATAGGTAGCCAGATTTTATTGGCAAATGACAGCTCTTGCTGTCTATTTAGAAGACTTGCAGGTTTCCTTTGGGAGATTCACCACCCACTGCAAAAGAACTCCTTAATAAATTCTTTAATTTTCAGGGCATTACGGGTTTGTGATGAACCATCTTTAGCTGCAGAAAGGCGCATCGTCACAGATTCCTTGTTGGCTAATGGTTATCAGTTGCAGCAAATTAACAAATGCTGGGAGAGACAAGTTAAAAAGAAAAACTATATCCCGGGAGAGAATAATGAAAAAGAGGAGGAAGCTGACAACGAGAAACGATGGTTATCATTGCCTTTCCTACAAGGAACCACGGACAAAATAGCGAGAGTGATGCGAAAATATGGGATCAGGACTTTATTTGCTCCTACAACTAAGATAGAGCAAATACTAAGAAATCCCAAAGATCAAAGACCTACGTTAATGAGCCCAGGAGTCTATGAAATAAAATGCGGTTGTGGTCGTGCTTACATTGGAAATACAATGAGACCTATTAAAGTAAGAGTACAAGAACACCAGAGAGCGGTAAAATTGTCACAAGGAGAAAAATCTGCTGTGGCAGCGCACGCCCTAGAATCTGGCCACCAAATTGCTTTTGAGCAGGTCCGTTCGTTGTTTTCGGAAGCCAGTCTAAAACGAAGACTAAATCTGGAGGCTATTTCAATCTCCCAAAGGAAACCTGCAAGTCTTCTGAATAGACAGCAAGAGCTGTCATTTGCCAATAAAATCTGGCTACCTATCCTGAAAAGAGCATATTTGCAGCCTAGGAGGAATAGAGCAGAGGTTGATGATTCCATTGTCAGTTAACGGTTGCCATGGCTTTTACTGGTATATGCTAGCAAGAGCTCCATGTTCTCAGTGTCATCCAGCAGTGTTATGCTGAATTACCTTGACAAGGTCCCTCGTGTGGGATGAAACGTTGGTAGGAGAAATAAAGACTCATCTTCGCCTCTACGCACATCTCCAGAGTGTGTGTGTGAGAGAAATCTCTTAAGAAGACAGTACGATTTTAGTTTTATTTCTCAAATAATAAACATGGCTAGAAAACCCATAATGCCTGCTTCATTACAAATTCTAAAATATATTTACTCACCATGAACATTAAACCTCTGTTTTAATCCAGTAGACTCTCAGTTTATACCTGGTAAATAATTATAAAGCTTGAATTTATCTTTTGTATTACAGTAATTGTGACGCAAAAAGGAGCTCAGCCAACATATTTCCGAGAGTCACACATTACATGTCAAAGAGCCGCATGTGACTCCGGAGGCGCATTTGGCCACCCCTGCTCTAACCCAAAGCACCACCAAATTGTTGCTCCTTCCACTTTTAGCCGCTGCACCCAAAATAATATTTCTTTTTAAACTCAGCGACATGCAAAAAGGTTGTTCCTTGAATGCGAAAAAATCAAGTTGGTATCTCTTTTAAGAATTCTGTTTTGGTAGCATACATTTTTTTTTATTTTTAAAAAGCTTTATGTGGGCTTAAAATGGCGGGAAGACCATGCTCTTTAAACTAGATATTTAAAAAGTTGAACAGAAGGTACTGTACTTACATAGTTGCACATGAAAAGCAAAAGCACTATGGTATTGAAAGCACAACTGCTCCTGTTTTCTCCTCCTTGATTGTGTGAGGAAGCTGAGACCACAATGTCTTTTCATGTAAATTGAAATCCCTAATTACTCTTTGATCTTTGGATAACCTATTTGCGTTTCTCATTAGTGGCCTTTAGCTAAAGTCCTCAACCAGCAGAGGCTTACACAGCTAATGATGCTGCAGAAAAATCTTTCCAAGTTTCCACTGCCTGCAGCAAGTGTAGAAGTACCTGCTGCACCCAAAGGGCAATAGAATATTTCCATTATTAAGAGAGCCAGGATGGTGTAGTGGTTTGGGAGTCGGACTTAGACCTGGAAGACCCAGGTTCAATTCCCCACTCAGCCACGAAGCTTCCTGGGTGAACTTGGGCCAGTCACTATCTCTCAGCCCCACCTACCTCACAGGGTTGTTGTAAGGACAAAAAGGAGGGGAGGAAATATGTACACCACTCTGAGCTCCTTGGAGGAAGGGTGGTATAAAAATGTGAAAAATAATAAAAAAAATATCTCAGTGTTTCTCAAAATTCTCCCCGTGAGGTGGGGAGAACTTTGAGTGCTTGTGGGAGCAGTGGCAGCGATTCCAGGGATCATTGCCGCCGGAGGTAAAATGGGAGAAAAATAAGTTTTCATACTTACTGGGGCCTCTGGAGGGTGCGGGGAGGCCTGGGGGGAGGCCTGTGGACCCCTCCGCAGGCCTCCCTGAGCTTCAGATCGCCGTGGAGCAGGACTCCGTGGACTCCCTGCACCCTCCACAGGACTCCCCGCACCCTCTGGAGGCCCTGGTAAGTACGAAAATCTCTTTTTCTTGCATTTTTTCTCTGGCAGCAGCAATCCCAGGATTGTTGTAAGGATCTCAACATGCCAACATTCAAAGCACTATACCAATGTACCAATAATATATGTATATTATTATTTATGTATACCAGGGACTGCATGACAATCGCATCTATTCATCGCATACACTGTAGCCTCCTCTCTTCTACATCTTCCAGGCAACCTATATTGGTAGATATGTTAACAAAAAGTATAGCCTGCTCTTCTCAGTGCAAGGAAACGAGATGTTGTTTCCTCTCTTCAGTATCTTCCATATATGCTCCTGTGAAAACAACATGATGGGCTCCTGTGATTAGGATCTGGAAAGTTCTACTGTAAGTCCAAGTGAAACTGGCATAGTTCAGAGGGAAACCACCTACGCTCTTGGAAGTGCCTGGTTTGTGAGTCTTTGGGAATGAAATAATACATGATTGTTTATTAAAAGGAAATGCTATGATATTTATGTTCAGAAAACACCCATCTCTGTGCTGCTGATATATTCCTAACAGTATTTTGTAGCAGTATCAACCACAATTTTAGATAATTCTACATTCTCTTGATAAAGTTTACCTATATACACTGATATTCATATACAGTATCTACAACAGGGGTTCTCAACCTTTGGACGCCCAGGTACCCCCTATCACAGTCCAATTTTCTGAAGTATCCCCTGCTAATTAACTGCTAATTAATTGGATTAATAATTAATTGATTAGGTAATTAATCATTAAAAAGTACTAAACATTTTAAATGTGAAAAATGTCTTATTTAACTGAGAGAGAGAGAGAGAGAGAGAGAGAGAGAGAGAGAGAGAGAGAGACAGAGACAGAGACAGAGACAGACAGACATGCAAGGATCTCTTTTTTTCTCCAAGTCACACTTCCTAAAATCAGCTCCTCCCTCCCCCACCCCACTGAAGTACATTTCCCAAAGTACAAAAATAAGCCCAAAACCAAAATCAGAGAGACAGAAGGGCTCTGAAAATAATTACAATTTAAAATCCATGTTAATTAACACTTAATTAGGTGCTTATGGGGCTGATAAGGGGCAGGGCTTGGCATACCCCCAGCAAGAGGTCCTTGTACCCCTAGAGGTACCTGTACCACAGGTTGAGAACCCCTGATCTACAATATTCAACAGGATTATTGAGCTTGTGCAATGGTACAGAAACATGGGAACTTTCCTGTTCCATCTTTCCCCTTGTGGACCCCCCCCCAAGTTGCTTCTGAGCATTGGGAGTCCCTTAAGAATAGCATAGGATGTCAGGTGGATTGCAGCTGGGGGGGGGGAGATTCCTGGAAACCAGGCACAAGCACTATCACTAAATCCAAGATGGTGGCACAATCCTATTGTGCCTTTACAGTGGCGGAGTGTGCGCTCCACTGGCGCAGACGTTGCAAACATGCCGTAAAGCATGTTACGACAGTGCACCAGGAAGCAGCACTGGCAGGAAGGTCTGCGCCTTCCCACCAATGCCAGTGTAAGGAGTGACGCACGTTGACTCAGGCAAACCAGTGTGGGGATGGGAACAGGGTGGTGGGATGGTAGGGAGTGGGCAGAATGGGGCAGAGTGTGGGTGACAATGGTGATGGGGGTAGGCGGAATGGGCCTGGGGGAGGTGGGATTGGCGGTGCCAACACGTGCCAAATCCTATCCCCCTTCCCAGGCCTGATCCGCCGACACGGGTGCACTACGACTTGCGCCGAGTGCACGCAGACTAGACCTGTTGTACAGACTGGGTTTTTTTTCCAGGGCAAGGGGGCAAATGTTCCCTTACCTCAAGGAGACACTGGCATGACTGCATCAGTTTGGGGGGGGGAAACGTAGGTAGAATTGGGCTGCCCATGTCACATAGGCTATGATGCAGTGGTTCCAATGTGCATTTTGGTGCCTCGCAAACCTTTTTATTTTAAATGTGTGGAGCATGACGTGCTAGTACACACATGCACGTGGTGCTGGACACCTGCCAGGAGAGCACAACCCAGGCCAGCAACATGACTTGAAGCAGGACTGATGATGGCAAGAGGCCTCAGATCCCACAGGCCTTGAGGATGGTCACACGTTGTTTTTGTCAACGCAATCACCCTTCCTCACTCTATCAGCCTAGCATGGAAGAAAGCTTGCCTGATCCTCAGTAGCGTCACTAGGACGCACGTCACCCTGGGGCAGGGGGCACGCGTCACCCTAGTGACGCTCTGACATGGCGACGCGGGGGGGACGACGACCCGGCTCCCCCCCCCCCCGTGTCACCCTCCGGATGCTCCGAGGCCAGCCCGGGAGCCGGCCTCAGAGCTTCTGACCCCGTCGGCGCCCTCAAAACGGTCTCTGCGCATGCGCGAAAATGAAGAAAATACCCGGATGAACGTGCTGCGTGGGCCTTCTTTCAGAAGGCCCTGGAGCGCCGACGGGGTCAGACGCTCTGAGGCCGGCTCCCGGGCCGGCCTTGGAGCGTCCGAAGGGTGGCGCTCGTCATCCTCTGGCGGCCCCCACCACCACACTCCAGTCACGCCAGTGCTGATCCTTGTTCCTTGGACAATTCCATAGGTGGCCACAGCCTGCTTGCACAGCACATTAGACCCTATGAATGAAAGCCACATCCAGGGAGCTTCCTGACTTGGAGTAAGAAAAAGATGTTAGCAACACAAAGAAAGAGTCCTAACAAATGTAGAGGTTTTCTGACCATAATCAGAGTGCTTTCTTTGTAGTAAACATCAAAATGTATTTCTAAATACAAAACAACATAACCTCTTACCAAGTCTCTGCCTAGAGAGAAATACGGTATACACTTTTTTTTGATATATATTTATATTTTATTAATATATTAAAACATAAAAACAATACATATTTCATAAAGTTATAGCAAGCACAAAGCAATACATCCTACTAGCATACTATTCACTATTTTCTGCATATAATTTCCAACTAAGCCAAAATAACACCCACATTCTATTCATTAAATCTGCATATCATCACATCGTTCTTCTCTCTCTCTCTCTTAAAAAATCGATAAATCGTTTCCAGTTATGAGAGAAATATACACTTGTTTATATTATGGCTTAATGCTCTGCATATAGTCAAGGAGCAAGAGCACAATATTAAGTTGCAATTCTGTTCCTTCTGTGGAGGTATGATGACGTACGAAAGAGGCCCTGTCAGCTATGCAAGCCAGATACCTGCAAGATATAGTATGCTGGCAGGGTGGAGCTGGAGGCCAAAGGGAGAAGCCAGCATGTGTGGGGTGGAACTTTGGGTCAGCCCTACTCCTGTTTCCGATAAGGTTAACTGGACAGTAGCAAACAGAATAACAGAATAACAAGCGTCATGAGAATAAGTAAATCTAATTCCAAGAATTGTGTACGTCAAACCTCAGCTGTCAGAGAATGACCAATAAGTAACCAATAAGTAACTTATCTATTACGTATGTTCCTGTATTTCTGTAACCAATAAGAATTGGATCTGCTTTTTCAAACTGCTTGCCTTCTGAAAGTTGTTTTCTGTTGGCTATAAGAAGCATTGTAACACAGAGCTCTGGACTGCTCCTCATCTTTAGGGCAAGAGTCCCGTGAGAGCAGTCAGCACATGTGTTTATTAATAAAGATGTCCAAGTTTCTCTCTTACCTGGTTGCTGATTTATTATCCAACGCATAACACTATCCTCACCAACTCCATGGCCAAATTCAATAAAGGTGTCCAGGCTAATGAAGCAACAGGCCTCCAGCGCTTGTCACCAGTTCCTTGTTTCACACTTTGTAAGGTGCAAAGCAATAGCAGCACCTATTTCAGGCTGGGGATGAGCAATCAAGGGATATCAAGTCACAAAAGAAGGTCCCTCGATGAGTTCACCCTGCAAAAGATTCCATTGGTTTCTATGGGAAGAAAATGTCTTGTGTGCTCCCTGAGGCATATGGTGGAGCCACTGTGAGATACAGGAAGCTGGACTAGTTGGTCCATTGGCCTGATCCAGCAGGGCTCTTTTTATGTTCTTAGAAGTCTCCACATGTGTGGGTCTGTAGATCATAACCACACACATGCACAGCAGAAATGCATGTATGGGATTGACTCCAATCCTGAAGTTTATGCTAGGAGCACTGGAATTTCCCTGCATGTATAAATGCCTCATGAATCTGTCTGACTGTAAATAAATGGATACAACATTAAAAGAGCATACTGCAGTAGTCATAAAGTTATATAGTATGTTAAGTATAACTAGAAAAGCCAGTAAAATAATATAGAGTGTGGTAATGTCTGTGTATAAATCCAAGAACATGCACATACGAGAACCGTTTATTGATTTATTTTACTATGTAAACTCTTTTGTGAACTACTTTTTTGTTGAAAAGCGGTATATACAGCGGGCCTTCCATATCCATGGAGGTTCCATTTCCAGAGCCCCCCACAGATAGAAAAAGCTGTGAATATTTAAATCCGCGATGGGGGTGAGGGATGGGGAAGAGCCACAGTACCTGATTTAGCAGCCATGTCAGCCTGCCGCCCGCTTCTTGCCTTTGTGCCACTTTATAAAGCTCCAAAATGCCTGTAAAAAGATAAAATACGACTGTAAGTCGCTTTCGGCTGCATTTTTTTTTCTTTTTATAGGCACTTCGGAGCTTTACAAAGTGGCAAAAAGTGGGAGGCGGGCCAGCACAGTTGCTAAGTCAGTTGGAGTCCCTCCTCCGCGAATGGCCACCCGCAGTAAATCAAATTTGCAGATGGCCAATCCAGGAATAAGGAGGGCCCATTGTACTCATCATCATCATACATGGAGCACTCCTATCTTATGGCATGGCCCTCCCTAAGGACGTGCTTGGAGCCGGGTGCCGTAAACACACCGTAAAGCGTGTATTCAGCACCCGGGGAGTAAGGGAGTAAGCTACGTTGTTTCATACATGAGGTGATGTACAAGATGAGGTAAAGATGTTGAAACAACGTACCTCAGGTCACCTGTGGCCAGAGGCACACACCTGAGTTCCTGTGCTAATTAGTAGCACAAGTTGAGCTCTGCTCTCCATAAAAACCAGGCTGCTTTTTCCTTTCTTTTAACATCTTAGCAACTTGATGCTCTAATTTTCACTTGAGAATGTTCATGAAATATGAAGGAAATGTCGTGACCACTTGTTTTTAAAAATTCTTTTTACTAGTGTTTTTACTTTTTTAAACATTTTTTATTATAAAGTATTTTTACATGGCTTTTAACCTGACTTTTAAACGTTCTTGTTGCTTTGTTGTTGTTGTTGTTGTTGACATACACAAAATCAGTCGCGTCGCGACGACGCGCGACATCCCAGAGCGGGGGCGTGCGTCGCCTTTAAGGGATAGGCGCTGCCCCCGCGCGTGACGTCACGTGCAGGAGCAGAGCACCCTCCCCGCTCCGTTTTCGGCTCATTTTGGAGC
This sequence comes from Plestiodon gilberti rubricaudatus, assembly GCA_026170595.1. Taxonomy (NCBI): domain Eukaryota; kingdom Metazoa; phylum Chordata; class Lepidosauria; order Squamata; family Scincidae; genus Plestiodon; species Plestiodon gilberti. Next base: position 93,602,680 of record JANXHW010000001.1, read on the forward strand.
CAAACGGACACAGGGGAGGGCGGGCGGGCCCAGCTCCGCCACCAAACTGTAAGTGGGGGGGTCGCACATCACCGCTATGCGCGAGACGCCCCCTGGTGGCCCGCCCCCCGCGCTTCCCCCTGTCGATGCCCATGCACAAAATACAGTAAAATAAATGTTCCTAAACCATAGTGTTGGTAATGGAAGCCAGAATCATTGGGTGTTTTTTTCTTTAACTAGCTATCTAACCCCCATGTCATTTCACAAGTTACATTTGGAACTCCCCAATTAAAAAGCCACTTGCCCTGGGATAAAGAAGGGCTGATCTCTGTGGGGTCAAAAAAGAAAAGAAAAACTAAGTCTAAAACCTGCTTGGTCTCATGGAACTTGTTTTGTGATTCTTTAGATTCCAACTGTTGTCTCAAATGCTGTACCAATAGTCTAGTGGGGTCAATAAAGATGTTTACGGCATATTAACACATGGGGAATTTAGACTAATAATCTTCTGAAAGCCTACTTCATATATCTGAATGAAAAATGAATAGAAATAAGAGGGGGGAAAATGAATAGAATAAGCACACTGCAATTACTACCACTACCAAATTTTACAATGTGTCAACTATGAAGAGACCATAAAGGAGCTTATAGCTCTCGAAGAACGCTATTAGCAATTAACAAAATTGTGAATAAAAGATCTTCTTGGACAAGAGTATTTTACGATGATGAAGCTAGGGAGAATCTCTTGTTCTAATTTTACCTCTAAAATACCTACGAGCTTTTCCCCACCCATTTTGCTTTTATGCCACTGAATTTGTGTGAGTGGAATGAAGCTCCTGTACGGAATCTTTCCTGCCAGTTTCTCCTTACAGCAGCCTCTTCTGCACCTTGAAAATTTTATCTTGAGGGTTGGGGACATTTCAGGAAGGGTATGAGATGGAGAGGGGGGGCTGTAAGGGGAGGAGGGAATCCCCAGAATCCAGGTGGAGGTAACTTATGGGGACTTGCAGAAGGTGCCTCCATCTGATTTCCAGGGACTGCCTCCTCGTCACCCATGCTCCAACCTCAGTCTCTTCTTAAAGGTCCTCCAACACTCCGGAGAGACTCTTTTAGGAGGCACAGGGAGCTGCCGTGGGGAGAAGAGGGTAAGAATGATCCTTGATGTGAGTTTCATTCTACTTGTATAAGTTAGGATCCAACCCATTATATTGAAATTAGCCCAGCTCTTTCTGTGAGGAAGAAGGAGCTCATGGCAAAGCTATCCAAATCGACACATACAACGGCGTTTCAGTAGCATCTGATATCCTTTTATTTGTTGTTCATACGATAACATCAAGACTCAAGCCCTCTCGCCACCCCTGACCCTCTTTCTGTCCTTTTCAGGACTCCGGCACGGTCGAAGTAAGTGGTGATGATGTCACAGCTACTTTTGGTGTTATGCGGCGCAACAATGGCGCCGGAGGTGGTACGCCGCCTGAAAAGGTTGGGAACCTCTGATATAGGACTTTAAAATATAGAACACATTCACAATGTTGACATTTTTCTCCCTGCTACAGCTACATTCATCTTGTCCAGTCCCAATCCCAAATACATCCACCTTTACATACATGCCCTTTGGCCAGTTCCCTCAAGAAGATGATCCCAACGTTCCACACTCTTGGCAGCAACACGAGCCCACTTCCAGGCTGACGGGTTGAAGAAGTTGTCCTCAAAGATTCGTTCAGTCTTTGAGTAGTCAACCTGGTCTTTCAGTTGGTTTGGGAATATGTGTCTCTCAAATTCCATATTCTCATTAGGTGGTTTTGACAAGACACTCTTCACCTTTAATTCCCAGTCTGTAAAATGAGAGCCATAATTACTTTTCTGACAGAAGTTGTGAGGACGAATTAGATCTAAATTGCAAAGCACTTTATATGCAAATAGCTCTATGCTAAGTCTTCTTACACCATCATATAAACACATAAGGGATCGGATTTAGCAACTGCTACACCACAGCTACATCACCAAATGTAATATAAGAGCTGTTAGCACTTGACAGTGAAACCAGAGTCAAGTGCATTTGTGCAAATGGTTGGGATGACATTATTTGATACTGCGTATTCACAAAGTATTCTCCAAATATTGAAAATACGAGATATGTGCTGGGTATCCAGTTATATTACATTTCATTATTTAATATCTGAGAGATATTGGAAAGACCTTTTATCATTGGACATATTAGATATGAGATGTGTCACAGCATTTAGTATTTCACAGTTGATAGCTTATGCGATGCTGTCAAAATCAAGCAATCAAGAGTTAGGAACAAGACTATTAATAGTCCAATTCTACCTAACCTCCCCCTGCCACTACCTCCTGTGGGGCCTTCAGTTCCCTGAAGTGTAAGAGAACTTTCATTTCCTTACCCGGGAGCAAGCCTCCACTGCCCAATGGGTTTCCTCGGATCTGCCCCAGCCATTTTTCTGGCTCAGAACCAAGAAGAGTAAAGCCGGAGCTACATTGCACGCATTTACGTTCCGTATGTGTCTGGTGCCCCGCCCCCAGGTCAAACAACGGGCTCTGATTGGCCGAACATAACGTAAATGCAGCCCAAGTCGAGCTGCTCGACTTTGGCTGTGTTTGCGTTACGTTCGGCCAATCAGAGCCTGTTGTTTGACCTGGGGGAGGGACACCAGACGCATACGGAATGCGAACGCATGAAATGTAGTTCTGGCTTAAGGGACAGGGAAGGGGAGAGGAATGGAGATAGGATCCTGGTGCATGCCAGTACTGCTGGGATCCACTGGGGAGCGGCTCCATTCTGCCTCCCGCCTGCCCCCTCCCTGCCAAGACACTCCCCCATTCCTCTCTCTCCCCACCCCATTCCTCCCTTTGGCCACCCCCTGCACCTGCTGACCATGTAGCCTGCTACAGCAGCGGGCCTCTGAAACCACCCCATTTGCAGTGGTGGTTCCGGAATGGCCACCACCGGCACTCCCAACATGCTGCAGTATGATAGAAGAACCTCTATTCCACTGTCATAAAGTCCAGTTAGGATTGAGCTGCTAAGGTCTCAAAGGTCAAATGTTACAAATGTTGTATTTAAAATTCAATTTCCAAATTTTGCATTCTGATTTTGTTGTGAGTTTGGGAAAAACTGACATGTTAAATAGTCAGTGTCATTGGGGAGGGTGAAGGATACTCTTCTGCAGGAAATATGGTGCGGGGACAGCAGATGAGGCAAAACTACCCTGACATCATCCATGGAAAATAGCCACAGCCAAACCCTACTGCAGGTGGCACACGTACACAAGGTTCAGCTGCGGCTATTTTCCGTGGACAATGGCAGTGCGTCTGGTCTGCCTCACCTGCCGCCCCTGCACTGCACATCCCTGTTCTTCTGTAATAAAGTAGGGAGAAAAAGGCATTTTCATTGTCCTCTTGGTGGTGAAGTAAATCCAATCTGCAATTTAGTCACTAGGTGGTGCTATAATTTACTATTGCAGTCTAATCATGGCAACTGCCCTTACTGGTGTCATTCTGAGAAGAATACTGTAGTGTTTTGTACCTATATGGACCCATGATACAAAAAGACTTCAAAACTGTAGGAGTTGTGTATTGAGATTAAAGTACATAATTATTTAGGTTCTGTTCTGTAGATTCTCTAGGAATGTCTCTCTTTGATTCAGGCAATACTTCAGTCTTTTTTTTAAGATCACCATCAGAGAGTTTGTCATTAATTTCTTGAACCAAAAAAAAAAGTACCCAAAAAGTACCATTAGACAACTAATGAAAAAGTTAAAGGAATATTTTGTGATATAAATTAATAACTGGGGACCATTTTTGACTTCCCAGTTCTAGCCATTTGCATTATAGTTTGAGCCTAAGCCACTAACTCAGTGGGGGCAAAATAATAGTTATGCACCAAGCAACCATGGGTTCCATACATGATATTTTGAAGAATGACAGAAATAATGAATATAATTAAAGCAGCATGAAGCCAAGACAAAAATAATTAATGTACAACATAGGAGGTTCTACGAAGTCTCTACCATGACAGAACTTTTACTTAAGGAGTTTAGTATAATCTGAGCTAATTAATTTCCTTTTCTGTCAAAGGGATTTAAACAAAAAAAAAATCTTTTTTATTTCAGGCTTTCAGTTTATGCTAAACTTAAAGGACTAAATTTTAAAGTTTAATAGAGGCTAAATTGGAATTATTATAGCTGTCCAGGACAAGTGAGGAATCAATTCAGATCAATTTGGTAATTGTGCATTTTCCTAGCAAATTATATGTACAAGATTTTACTTTTTAATAGAAATTAAGAAAACATATTTGTGTGACGCTGTCCAGTTGTTGCACGATAGGGTAGGCATCACCCTGAAGTTTTAGGCTTTGCATGCCAATAAGTTGTAAAAAAATAATTCTGCAAAAAACTACTGAATTACACATTTTAACTCTGAAAAACTCCTGAATTTCCTAAAGTCACCTTCAGTGCTCCATCAGAAAAGTTCCTATTGGTTTTAACTTTTAATCAGTTTTGAAACTGATTTGAAATCTGTCCAAATTACTATGGGTTCACTTGAGAATTCAACATTTGAATGGCGTAAATTCTGTTTTGTGATGTTCCATTTTGTCCCAGACAAACATACCATTGAGAAAATTTGTGTAATTTGACAACCCAAAAATAACTCAACCCCCCCCCTTTTTTTTTTTTTGCAACAGTACATGCATTAAGACAAGGTCCTTTTTGTGTGCCAGTTTTCTGTAATAAATTTTTCATTTCTTCTCTAGCAATGCACCTCAGAGGTAGAAATTAGCCTCTTGTTTAGCCAGCTGGATCAAGTAGTGAATAATCAAGAATAGCCCCACTTCCAGTTACTGTGGGGAGCAGCCCCACTTCCCACTGAATAGTGTTTCCTTGGAATGTGTGGTACCTCTTGCCAGTTCGCCACCTCTCCCTGCCTGCCACTTATTTATTTTTCACGGTTTTATACCACCCTTCCTCCAAGGAGCACAGCATGGTATACATAGTTCCTTCCCTCCTTTTATCCTCACAACAACCCTGTGAGGTAGGTGAGGCTGAGAGATAGTGTCTGGCCCAAAGGTCTCCCACGAAGCTTCATGGCTGAGGGGGGATTTGAACCTGGATCTTCCAGGTCTAAGTCCAACTCCCAAACCACTACACCATCCTGGCAGGCATTTCAGCCCACTTCATGGGTGGGCCACCTCTAGGAGAAGGCATAGAACTCATGGTTCTAACCTCACCCTTATATAAATGGTGGTTATTTTATATTTAGCAGGGGAAGAGCAACTCTTCCGATTTATCTCAGCATAGCATAGTGTATTTTTTTTCCCAGTGGCTGCTTGCTGGTGTCGTGTATCCAACCCCCTTTCCCAGCCCGGACCTGCCTCCCTGACACTCCTTGGACTTAACACTAGCAAAATAGCTGATGTAGGTCAAAGGAGACCCATTGATGGCTAGGCAGCCTACCTGGAGGTAAAGAAAATATATTCCTGGTCTTGTCGCACCCCTCACCATTGCTCTGGCAACACGGCTGCAGTGCATCGCATAGGAATGCGGGGGATAGGATTGTGGCATTAGTCCTCAAGCCTCTTACTCCTAAGTAAGATAGACATATAGGATAGGTTACAAGAACAGTGTGCAAATTCTGGCTTATCAAAGGAAACCAATAGGAAACAGCCTAGTTAGTGCAAAAATATCAGTAGAAAAATTTACTGACATAACCCTCGTTAGTGAGGGACACATTATGCTTTTTTGCCACTCTTTTATTTTCAATGAAGATCTAAAAATATAACAAGGAGTCGTAGCACTTTAAAGACTAACAAATTCAGAGCCCAATCCTATGGCAGCCTCTGCTGGTGGGACTGAGCTCTGCGCTGTCGCAAATGTGCCGAAAAAAGCACATTGCGACAGCACGGGGATCAGTCTCACCGGTGTGGAGGCCAGCACCGGCAGACCTCCACTATGCCCACCTGAGGCAGGTGAGCACCTCACCGATAGGCAGGGAGGCAGGAAGGAGGAGTTCTGGGATGGAGAGTAGGGCGGCTCATGCCCGAGAGGAAGGCGGGCTCGGCGGAGGAGGTCTCTGCTGAATCCTGTCCCCTTCCCCGGGCTTGAAAGCCCGACATGGGACTTCTCGGAGCTGCATCAGCCATTTTGCTGCTGCACCTCCAAGTAGCCCCATAGGGGCTGCTGGGGCTTGATACGAGGAGAATTGTCTCCTTCCCTTGAGGAGACCTCCAGCCCCACGGGGGATGAAGCAGAGCCTGCTCCAGCACCGCTGCACACAAGCACTGGGCTTTTACTAGGATGGGGCTGTCATTGAAGTACACACTTTTGTGTACTAGAGTCCACATCATCAGATGCTCTAGCATCGCTGCAGGGGGGTAGAGCTCTAAGTTCCGCCGCGATCCGAGCCTCTGTTACACAGGTGAATGAAGCGACCCCGCCCCCTCGCCTTCGGAACCATTAAAAGCGGTGAAACCAACGCACAGGGAGTCTCCAGTGATCAGATGCATGATTCTTGCATCTGCTGTTGTCTCTGAAAAAGTAAAAGTATGCTGCAATACATTTGCTAATGTTCATGGAGCCACAAGACTCTTGGTTATTTCTGCTGCAACAGACAAACATGGCTATGCCTTTGGAAGGTGTTACCTAATTAAAGTGTATTTGGGGGTATATATATATATATATATATATATATATATATATATATATATATATATATATATATATATATATATATATATATATATAATGGGGTAATATAGATACAGTATTTATATATCGCCTTTCTTGGTCATTGGATTTCTCCTCCAACTTTAAAGGCGATGTACATGGGCAGGCTGTCCTAACCCCCTGGGTTTTTTTTTACAATATATAAATGTCCAATCCTTCATGAACGGCCACATTCCAGGTGGTATCCTTTTGCAGCCTGCTGGCTGGCACCTCCCACACTCGACCAACACAGCTTATATATTTGATTATATATATATAATAGTGATTATATATATTATATATACTGTATAATCGTGTGTGTGTGTGTGTGTGTGTGTGTGTACACACACACACACACACACACACACACACACACACACTTCTCAAAAAGACAAGATTGGTTGTGGCTTTCTGTCAAATAAGCTGGTGTTTTTGTCGTTGTTTTGCTGTCATGCATGAAAGGAAATGCTGAAGGTTATAAAACCAGAGAGTTGCATGTTACGTATTGGCCATGCTGTCTGGCAACATGAGAAAACCTCATTTAGTCCACATGACCTTGGGCAAGTTGTAGCACAACTCTGAAGCGAACGTGAATTGACTATCCATATCAGGAAGACACTAGAGAGGGAAAGGTATGTCCTTTCTCAATGTGGGCGGTTGATTGCTATGGATCAACCAATGAATAGATGGTAATTAAAGTTTGAAGTGCCTTTAACTGGGAAGGATGAAAGACATTTAAAAGTGCAGTAGGAAATGTTAGCTGAAAGATGGGGTGGGGCTTTGATCAGGAGAAAAATACTAAAAATAAAAATAAAGTGATGGTTGGTTTGGTCTGACCATGGATGTGCGGTATGGGCACAACACGTGAGGCAACCCTGCCCCCTTGGGGATTGTACATGCGCGATACCTGCTTACTCAGGTGCTAGCAAGTAGCGTGCACGTGCACAATCTCCAGGTTCGTCTGCGGCTCTTTTCTGTGAACTACAAGGGGGCATTTCTGTCTCACCTGCAAAGGGGGCAGTTCGGCCTCACCTGCCACGCCTGCACCACATGTCCCTGGGTCCGGCATATAGCATCAATCCTCCCACACGTTTGCTGAAATCCTAGTGGAGTTCTTATATGGATGCTGGGGAAAAGAATATCTTAGAAGGAATCAAGGCTACTAGGAAAAAATTGGCTGCTTTTTCTGCTATCCCTTCTGTTCCTACTGTAGCTGATAGTATATTCTCAGAAGCTGCTGAATCTGTGGACAATGAAGAATAATAATTCCTTTATATGTGACACTCAATCCAGCTCAGAAAGTCAGTTTTATGTCTGACAAACACTCACAGTCCATTCTTTTTGTAGGGGCTTCTTCTTCTTCTTCTTCTTCTTCTTCTTCTTCTTCTTCTTCTTCTTCTTCTTCATCATCAACAGTATTTATATACTGCCTTTCAACAAAAAGTTCACAAAGCGGTTTACAGACAAAAATCAGATGATTAAATGGCTCCATGTCCCAAAAGGGCTCACAATCTTAAAAAAAAAAAATATTTTTTTAATTACCTGGCCTGATTATTTAAACTGAGTGCCTCTATAGATTGTACTTAGTCTCATTTTCTCTTCTTCTTCCATGCATATTTTGCAATTGAATGCACTGAAAGATGTGCCACATGGTAATATACTATTAAGAATGATGCAGTCATACCTCACGCACAGTGGCGTTTCCACGGTAGGGGCGGCACCGTAAGTAATGCCGCGCTGAGTACCGTGTGTAGGAACCGAAAGGAGGAGGTGCCACCCCCTCACTGTCGCTACCATTCAGCGTGAAGAACGCGACCAGCAGGGAGGCTCACGCATCATATCACTCTTCACAGGAAATTTGAAATGTCAAGACATAAAGTTTTTAGCATATTCCTATCAGTGACAAAAAAATACCATTTTAGTCTTGCGTATGTTTGACACTCAACAGTCAGACCTGGCTACGAATGAATTTGCTACCAAAAGCAGAAAACAGTCACACTAGGCCAGGAGAACTAAAAGTGTAGGATTTTAATAAGGCAGAGCTCAGAAATGAAGATATGAAGTCTGCTAATCTCTTTATCTCCATTGATTCCTGTTCAGTTGACTTTATGATCTTGGAGAAGACACTACCTAACCTACCTCACAGAGTTGTTGTTGAAGGCTAAAATGAAATACATCTCTTTACACCACCCTGGACTCTTTGTGGGCAAGGAGGAAGCAAATTTGACAACTCAAACCATTTTTCAAGCTCAGGTCAGCTAGAAGGTAATGTTTAGAAAAATGTCAGTGCTAGTGGTCGTAAAACGTACAAAAATATTGTTACTGTTGTATCAATACATCACAGAAAATAAAACAGTAAAATAGTTGAAAAAAATAGCCATAAAGATGCATTGGTTAAAGTCAATTAGACTATCATACCAACTTCTAGCACTAGTCTTGGAAAGCACTAGTCTTGATCAGCCTTTGATAAACACAATACAGACAGTCGAGCACTTATAAATAGAGAAGCACTCTATGAATGAATAGTGGTAAAGGAATTGGAAGGAGAGTCTTCTGGTACTTGACTGTTAGATCTGAATTGGGTACCTTACAGCCCATTCCAACCCAACTCCTCTCCAAGTCAGGCATAAGTGTGGCCCAAGTGCAGCCTAAGTTAGGCAGAAGTTATGCCTGAGGTAGGTCAGAGTTATGCCTGAGTTAGGCAGGCTGCAGTTTCTGTGGCCCAGCACCACCCCAGGATCCAGACAACACTTACCTCCCAGGCAGGCAGACTCTTCTCCAGGCTCCGTGTCTGGCTCAGGCATGTGCAGGCCTCTGTCTGCATGTGTCAGCGTCCATCCATGGCAGCTGCCACAGGGTCTGTCGCAGCCCGGTCGCAAAGGGGCTGACCGCAGGCAGGGGGGTTGCGCCAGTCATGTGGTGGGCGCAGGGCAGGTGACAGGTGAGCGAGGTGCCTGAGCCCAGCCGCCACAGGGCACCCTGTGCATCAGCCACCTGCTGCAGGGGAGAGTGGCCGTCCCCTCCCTCCTGCAGAAGGCGATGCCACCCCCAGGCCACGTTGAGGCTGCACTGGGGGGTGAGCGGGGGAGGGAAGGGGAGGGGGGTGGGAACGTCACACACAAGGGGGGTCTCATGAGGACTGGAACTGCCTCTGACATGACTCGCCCGTGCATTGCCTGAAGCCCTGGGTCTCCAAGGCCGGGGCAATGCCCACAAAGAAGGCATCCCGGCGTGCCTGCTGCTCTGTGCCCCGGCCAAGACCGAGAGATGCCTTGGGCTTGTCTGCTGCGAGCGTGAAGGGCTCACACAGCTCATCACACCCCCAGATGGGGCGACGACGGCGCCTCACGGCAGGCGCTCTAGCAGTGTGGGGGGTGGCCAGCAGCCATCATCAGGGAGTGGAAGGAGAGGCAGACACACAGGCAGGCAGACAGGGGGTGCTGGGGAGGGGCATGCGTGGGTCAGAGACAGACAGACAGACAACAAGGCTGGTGGGAGACAGATTCCGAGAGAGGGGTCTGCAGAGACCGATAGGGACACAGGGGGCGCTCCGCAGATGAAGGTGATGCATAAACAGGCGCCTCTTATGCAGACAGACTTTGGGCGGAAGTGGCTGCATTACGGGCAGACCTTCGACGGAGGCGCCTTCATTACGGGCAGACCTTCGACGGAAGCGCCTTCATTACAGGCGGACCTTTGACGGAAGCGCCTTCATTACAGGCGGACGCCCTGGCTGTCACTGTTTGCCTGCCTGAGAGGCCCCCCTGACTCCCCCCTCCCCTCTGTGCCATGGGGGTCGCGCAGCGCCCCTGCTGGGTTCTCCCAGGGAAGGCCGTGGCAGTCCCTGGCTGGGACTCATGTAGGGGCTTCAGTGCTGGGGGCTTTCTGTGTGTGGGGGGGCAATGCTTGTGTAAACACTGGGCACATATGTTTCACTGGGGCTCTGCCCAAGGGGCATCTTTATTGTTCTGGAACGTTAGCAGAGATGGCCAGGCAAGGCTGCCAGGAGTAGTCACAGCAGCCAATCAGAAAGCAGCAGCAGCACACCTGCCCCACGGACCTGGAGATGCAGGCTCTTCCCCTGTGGAACCACAGCCTGCTCCATAGAAAGGGGAGGGTCAGCAAGAACAACAGCCAGGGAGGTGGAGGAACAGCAGCAGCGCCGGCAGGTGAGGAGGGTTGCAGGGCTGGCTCCCTGACCTCTGGCAGCATTGAGGCAGACAACAGTGGGGCAACCAGACTGCAGGCCCAGGGGTGCTCCCAGGAAGGTAGGTGATAGTGGACGTTCCTGGGGAGACAAAAAACAAGGGGGAGTTACATGTCAGCTGGTATGTGGAAGCAGTCACCATTGACAACAAGCCAGTGTGTCTGTTGCAAAAGCCTGCAGGGAGAGAAATAAAACACAGCTGATAGGTGTGACACACATAGCATGGTCTGAGCTGCTTACCTGGGTGTAAGGAGAGCATGATCCTGTAAGGGGAAAGGGTCAAAGAGAGAGACAACAACACAACTTGGGGGTCACAACCATGGCAAACCTAGCAATACTGACCTGTCAGTAGACCCTGTGGAGAAAAGGGGGGGGGGACAGCTGGTGTCTACATAAGGCTAACAGTTCCACACTTGTGACATTGTCTGCTCACATGACTACAGGCAGCAATCAGACACAACAGTGGTAAAGAGGCATGTATCCTATATATCATAGCAGGCAAAGCAGGCAGCTATGAGACAACACATTGGTATAGAGGCATGTCATGGCAGGCTATGCAGGCAGCTATGAGACAAGACATTGGTAGAGAGGCATATCATGGCAGGCTATGCAGACAGCTATGAGACAACACGTTGGTAGAGAGGCATGTCATGGCAGGCTATGCAGACAGCTATGAGACAAGACATTGGTAAAGAGGCATGTATCCTTCCTATATTTCTAAATGCAAAGAGGCAGCAGTCAGACCACATGTCAGCACAAACCCTGCTCTTACCTGCTGGTGTTGTTGCCTGTGGGGGGGGGGAAGAGGGGCTGGGAGAAAGACATGGGTTAGCAAACACTTGCATGGAGGCAGCTGCCCAGGCACAGCTGTAAACAGGTTGGCCACAGCCAGAACAGCCCTCTCTGCCCTAGAGGGGGGCAGAGAGGAGAAGAGAGAAGTGGGGTGTTTGTGAATTTTGCCCTCCACCAACAAAGTCCTACTTTGTGGCTGTGAGGGACAGAACCCCACGCCACGTGCTCAGAGAGAGAGAGAGTGACTGGAGGTCTGGGGCTGGGCTTTTGTGGGAATGAGGCTGGGTGGGGCTGGGTGCTGATAGGCTCCCTATCTTAGGCATAACTCTGTCGGTTTCCAGACCTAGCAGGCCCAACTCCATCCTAACTCTGACCTAACTCAGGAGTAGGGTGTTAGAAATTTTCAGGAGAGGGCTGGCTTAGGTAAGGTAAAATGGCTCCTATGGGTCTCCTCGAATTTGGGTCCACCTTTTTGGTCGACCTAAATTTTGTGTCAGCATTTGTGTTGGAGGGGGCGTGTCTGTGCTTGCCAGGGTCTGGAATCCAACGTTAATTGGTTGCCGCCCCCGTTACACCCACGGTCCGCCCATGTTCCGCCCACTTTTAGGTCAACTTTAGGTCTGACTTGTGCTGCTTAGCCCTTGGGTTGGAATGGGCTGTTCTTAGTCCGTTGGTTGTAACTTCGACCTAACTTTGACCTAACTTCGCCCTAAATGGTTGCATTCCAGACCTAACTTCGACCTAAACGACTTAGGCTGACTTTAGGTCTGACTTGGGCTGCTTAGCACTTGGGTTGGAATGGGCTGTTAATGAACTACGAAAATTCATTGGGAGGCTTGCGTACCAGTCTGATACATTTTAAGCATGCACTGACCTTTAAAGATACTGCCTGCACAGCACCTTCCTTTTGATCGAGATTGTTTATCGTTCTGCTAAGTCAGTTATATTACCACCAAGCCTCCTCTTCAAGTATATTGCAATTGTTGGAATCTCAGAAGATAGATTTGACTGTATCGTGAATAATGCATAACACTGGGGTTTTTGTTTTGTTTTGTTTTTGCATGTTGTGAGCTGCCAAAAAAAGAAAAGAAAAAGGAATTGGCATTTTCAAGGAGGCAATACTATAATACAATTGAACCTTGTACATTATGAAATACTCTGCAGAAGAGCAAAAGGTGTCAGTTCAACCAGGTGTGATGTTACTTGAGGTGAATGAATCATGAAAGAGACTGTTTCTCTGTTTGCTGGGAGCACATTTGCAAAACAATGTATTGTTTTAAGTTTCAAATCCACACAGCAGAGCAGCTGCAGTACTAATGAGATCTAACGAGTTGCTTCTTTATGGAGAAAAAACCCCAAATGTTTGCAATGTCAGTTCCTTTGCAAATTGTATAAGAGTACAGGAGCAGAGAGTTCTTCATATCTCTCAAACAGATAGAGGCTTGTAGTAGATATCAGCTGCATTTAAATTGGAGGCAATGATTGCTTTGCAAATGGAAATAGGAAATACACTAACGGCGCAATCCTCAGGATTGCTTCGGCAATGGAACGAGCATTCCGTCGCCGGGAGATATTGTGAATGTGCCGTAAAGCACGTTCACGACAACTCGAGAGCAAGGGAGGCCTCTGCAGAGGTCGGCATCCCTTGTTCCATCGCCAGAGCACCTGTGCAGATACACCAACGCCCAGGCTGGATACACCAATTCCCAGCCTCCCTCACTGCCCAGACTGCCCCCACGTCCGCCGGGGATCTCTTACCTCCTCTGGAGGTCGCATGGGCAATTCAACAGTGGAGTAAGGGCTGGCGGCCTCGAGCAGGTGGCCCTTACTCTAAAGTCATTGCGAACATGCTTTATGGCACTTTCGCGGTGGCTTCTGGTGGCGGAGCATTTGCTCCACCGCCGGATTGTTAGTCAGAATTGCGCCATCAGTCCTGACTCCACCTTGAACCTCCCTCTGACCTCCTTGGCTTTGCCCGTACAACCTTATGTTTACAGTCCTACTTTTGAGACTGGGATGGGTGAGGTCTCTTTAGCTCACCCCAAAAATTTCCAATGGAGCTTTCCAATGGAATGCTCAAAACAACTCAAGGGATTTACAAGTGCTTGATGTCAGCATTCAAAAAAAGGGGGGGAGCCCAATTGGTTGCCATTATGACTCCCAAAACGTTTTCCCACCTAAACATCTTGTGTTTTTCCACTTCCTGAGTTCAGACCTCATAGGCTATGAGGTGTTTGAAAATGATGTACTTTAAAAAAAAATGTTGACTTAAAATGTAAAATGTGGCATTTTGTGTTTTTATTCACAGGTGTGAATTCTTAAGCATCAATATCTGGTTTATTAATATCATTACATTGCAGTCTTCAATGCAAAAAACCCCAACCCCCACATTATTCAATTATTTCTAACTGGAAAAGTAATCTGTTTCAACCAGATGCATTCCACAACCAGTAGAGAGTTGGTAATTTGGTTCTTCCAACTCTGTTTGAAAATGTGGTGTTTTGCGTTTTTATGCGGTTATCAACAAAAGCAAACACCCCTACTCATAGCTCTGAATCCTGAATGGCATTAGTATCTTATGCTGTCTTTTCATTGCTAGCTGTTTGCAACCAGGCTGGCATTAGATCAATGCACCAAAAAAGCTTTGGTTCTCTGCCACAAGCCTGACAAGCTTTCTCGAAGGAATGTTGCAGAACTTTCATACTTCATCCTTTCCATGCTTCTTTCGCCTACTTCTTTTATCCTCTTGATAAGTGGTTCTTTCCAACCTGTGCTGCCTTTTGTCAAACCTCATTCCAAACAGGAAATATGCTGCTCTCCACTTGCTCTGATATGTGCCTCTCTTCTTTTTCCACCCCGATAACTCAGTTTTGTGTAAACAAAAATGGAGTCAAGTAGAGAGAAAACAGGATCATCTGGAATACTATGGCAAGGAATAAAACCGCGTCTTCGGACAACGCTGGCTCTTCGGCTTTGAAATGGGGATGAGCACCACACCCTAGAGTCGGACACGACTGGACTTAATTGTCAGGGGTCACCTTTACCTTTTTAATATATTGAATACCTACTGGCTACAAATTTATTTCTATTTTGGAGATTTGGTAGGTGGAAAAAGAATGAGAAAAAACTTGTTTTCTCCATGTTGTCCAACATTTGATTAATATCCCAGAGTTTGCATAGGTGATAAATGAGGTGAAGACGGGAGCCCATATTGTTCTCCCGGTGAAATAGAAACCTACTGAGAGCAGCAGGAAAATTAATCAACCTTTTTGGATAAAGTCAAGAGAATGCAAAGTGTGTTCACCATCTGATGACAAAAAGAGAACAAAGCAAAGGTAATTGCAATAACAACAAATATACTAGTTTGTAATGCTGTTGAGATGCCGAAAGTACAAATATAACAGGAACATGGGTTGACCTAACATTGCTTTGTCTTTCATGTTCTGCCGTCCTCCTGAGAACTGGTATAGTGCAGTTGTGGAGAGACTGAGCTGCCAATCGGGTTCAAATATCACTTGGTGGCCTTCGGAAAGCCCCCTGCCCCCGTTGCAATATGGGGATAATGCTTACATTGCAGGGTTGTTGTAAGGATTACACCAAGATAATACATGTGAAGCAATTGAAGACTCGAGAAGCACGGTAAAAATGCTAAGCCATTTAAGCTACTGGTATATAGTGCCCTCCCTGTTCTCAATCCATAGCACTGTATTAAACCTCCTGGATGTGTTATATTGAGTGCCAGTTACTATAATAAATAAATAGGTATTGTTTAAAGAAAAGATGTATGTAGTCTTTGTTGGTATAAGATTTCCTTTTAAACTCTATTCTACTGTAATTAACTCTTCTAAAAATTGTACCCAAGGAGACTCAGTGAAAGGTGCCATCTATTGGTTGAATTTATTTGCTACATAATTTCTTTTGCTAGTACTACACCAGAAAGGACCATGGTTGTGCTACCCAAACGTCTTTGATTGGGCTGGTGACAAGGTTGCAAATGTCAGGTTAATTGTTCAGTTGATGTTGCAAACATCAGGGTAATTATTCGGTGACTGCTGTAATGAAAAATTCCTGGAAAGAAGAAGATGGAGTATGTCCAAGAGCTTAGACAGATCAGCACCACTGTAGTATAAATGCAATCCTATTGGTCATTGTGAAGGTGAATAGATTAATTTCTACCCGGGATATAGACCCTAACCTTAAGGACATTTTAGAATGGCAATAATATGGTAGAAATAGCATAAGATAAATGAGTCTCTGTATAAGGTTGTCATCAGAATATATCAAGGAACAGAGAGATGGGGGCAAGTGCTGAGAAACCCTGACATTAAAAATGAAAAGGTGTACTAGGTTTCATAAATCATATCTGCCATAAAACAACAGAGGATGCAGATTTTTTCCCCACTTTTTCACTTTTATTTTGTTATGGGTTCCCTTCACCATACCACTTGTCAGTGATCAGTGATCAGACTACTTATCTCTTGGAGATAAATATTGTAAGTGAAGCATAATGTACGAAACAGACCACACTACCCTACCCAGATACATACTTCTAGATTTGCACTGTCTATTGGCAAGATTTAAATTCAACAGGATCCCATCCTAAGTCTCAGCTTCTGTCATAATCAGGTGAGTGCTACCACTTTTGTCATTGAAGGTAATCATCACAGAGGCCAGAATAATATTCCTGATTAGAAAGATGTATGGGGGCTTCTCTTTCACGTATCAAACTAATTGCTTCTTAAGATTTCTGCAGCATCCTGGCTGTCACCAAATCTACTGTAGGTTTTTCTCTCCCATGTTACATAAAACTTTCATAGCTGTAATTTCTTTATTAAATAAGCAAAAATAAGCAATTTCAGAATCTATTACTGATGGGAATCTATTACTGATGGTGTTCTGCCAGTCTTTGACTGGCAGAACACCGGTCTGCCGGTCTCAGGTGTCGCTAATGTACCGTAAGGCATATTTACTTCACCCAGTGAGGAGGCCGCGTTGGCAAAGAGGCCAGCGCCCCGTTTCCTGCCCCAGATCCATTGGATCGCCTACCAGGGAAGGTAGGTTCCCTGCCAGGCAGGAGGAGGGTGGAGGAGGGCAGAACAGGGTGTTCCAGGAGGTGCGATTGGTCGGCCGGGCCCAGGAAGGGGGAGGGATCAGCAGCGACTATGCCAAAATCCTATCCCCCTTCCCAGGCCTGGCTGCCATTACTCGGGCCTCTCGAACTTGTGTCAGCAAAGTAAGTGGTGCACATTTGAGTAGCCCCATTGGGGTGGCTGGGGCTTTATCCAGGAGAAGGGAACAAATGTGACCTGTGATATATATATATATATATATATATATATATATATATATATATATATATATATATATATATATATATATATATATATATATATATTGCTTTCTACCAGGTTCTCATAGCACCTCACATGAAAGTAAAATCAAACAAACAAACAAACACTATGTTAAAAACAACAACAACATGAATATCAGTCATAACCTAGGGATGTACGATTCTGATAAGAACAAGCAAATTATTATTCATTGCATTTTCCACTAATTAGGTGCAATCATTTTTTTAAAAAAAACCCTAAACCAATAAAACCAATAAAACAACAGATTACAAACAAAACAAAACAAAATGTTGCAGGTTTTCACAGAAGTCAGGTCAAATAATTTTAAACCACCTACTTTTTAAGTCAATTTTATCAACTTTATATCAAGCTTAAAAATGCATAATTAATTAATCAACTAATTAATTTATAATGTGTATTACCAAAATTCCACACTTTGTCATTTTGTGAGTTTTAAAGAAAGTGAAAGACAAATTGGGTGTGAGAGTCCCAAAATGGTGTAATGGGCTTCCCAAACTGTTTCCCACTGCTTCAAAAACAGAGCAGTGGTTCTCAAACTGTGAGGCGTGGCTCCCAGGGGAGCCATGAAAGCCAGCCAGGGGAGCCACGGAAGGGTGGCTTCAGGTTCACTGCGGAGAGAAGACAGAAGGAAGAAGGGGGCACCCCAGTCCACATACCCCTACCCCACTTCTGATTCGGCCTATAGAAGGGGGAGAAGTTACCTTCACTGAAGTTATACACAGAAGAAGTGAAATTGGGGAGAACGCTTCACCTGATGGTTTTCTGAAATGGGGAACCACGATCAATGGCCTCCAATTATCAAGGGAGCCGCAAGTCGAAAATGTTTGGGAAACGCTGGGCTAGCGTGTTGGACTATGACTGGGGGGAACCTAAATTCCTAAGCCTGCAGCCATGACATTTACTTAGCCCCACAGGCTAGTCACTTCCTGTCATCCTCTCACTACCAAACATAGAAACTATGAAGGTAAGCTATGAGGGTAAGGCAGCAGGGGGGGCGGCGGCTATATTTCAATTTGCTACTCTGAGCTCCTTGGGAACTCTGGGTTACATCTTGAAACATAGCAAGCCCTCTGGAATTTGGGAGGGGGGTGTAATTGCTTCCACACATTCCAGTAAAGCACAGACAAGTGAGATGGGGTTTAATGGGCCACAATTAGTAAATAGTTACAAACCAAACAAAAATCCCACCCCATTTAGTGCAGGTTCCCTTTCTGGGGGGGGGGAGAGAGAGAGAGAGAGAGAGAGAGAGAGAGAGAACTACTACATAGATCCCAGTGTGCATTCTGTCCTGGCTTAAAGCTGACGATCACATATTACAACAATCACTGCTTCTCAATGCCAACCCCTTTAAAGGGTGCTTGAAAAAGATCTGGATTAGACCAACCACCACAAGACAACAGGCCTTTGACATTGACTTGGCAATTCATGGACAAGGGGTTCCCACCCAGCATCCCATAGCTGAGGAACCTATAGGGACCGGTTCTGCCCTCCCTTTGCCCAGTCCATTTCCTCAAGGTGCACACTGATCCCAAATTCTCATCCCCGGTCTGCACATATCTTCCAGTTATGACACCTGCTAAAAAAAAAACAGCCCATTCAGCCAGTCTGAAGTAGGTGAAACAAAACCCCACCAGGGCCAATTAGGAGAGGACCCAAAAATTCCCTCTTGGACTTGAAAAGATGACCAGCTAATCCTAGACTGACCTCCTGGATGGGTGGGAGGGCTTTCACCTAACGCCAGCTGAATGAAGAATAAACGCCGAGACACGTGTTGGTGTGCCCAAGGCCCACCCCTGTAACCCTGGCAGCTCCAATGACTGATAGCTCTCGACTTGTCTGTGGCCTGAGGGGGTGGGGCAAACAATTGATCACAGTGAGTCCTCACAATCGGCTCCATAACTACATGTCATTAAAAATAAAACATGGGGTAAATTGGGATATCAAAACAGCGCTACTAATCATTATGATGGAAATTTATTTTTCTTTCTCATTTACTAGTAGAGTAACATGCTAAAACTCCTTCATGGATCATTGCCTTGTCGTGGCGAAGGGGCTTGCGTAACTCAATGAAGCCATGAGCTATGCCGTGCAGGGACACCCAAGACGGACAGGTCGTAGCAGAGAGTTCTGACTAAAAGTGATCCACTGGAGAAGGAAATGGCAACCCACTCCAGTAACCTTGCCAAGAAAATCCCATGAACAGTACCAAAAGGCTAAAAGATATGACGCCGGAAGATGAGCCCCTCAGGTCGGAAGGTGTCCAATATGCTACTGAGGAATGATGCTATGCTATGCTACAATATGCTATGCTACAATATGCTGCCAGAGGTCAGAGAGCCAGCCCTGCAACCCTCCTCAGCTGCTGGCGCTGCTGCTGCTCCACCTCCCTGGCTGCCTACTTGCTGCCCCTCCCCTTTCTATGGAGCAGGCTGTGGTTCCACAGGGGGAGAGCCTGCGTCTCCAGGTCCATGGGGCATGTGTGCTGCTGCTGCTTTCAGATTGGCTGCTGTGACTACCCCCTGGCAGCCTCGCCTGGCCATCTCTGCTAACGTTCCAGGACAATAAAGATGCCCCTCGGGCAGAGCCTCCTTGAAACATATGTGCCCAATGTTACACAAGCATTGCCCTCCACACACAGACAGCCCCCAGCACTGAAGCCCCTGCATGAATCCCTTCCAGGGACTGCCACTTCCTTCCCAGGGAGAACACAGCAGGGAGGCTGCCAGACCCCCATGGGACAGAGGGGAGGGGGAGTTGGGGGGGCCTCTTAGGCAGGCAAACAGTGACAGGTGCCACGGAGCCCATAGCGGGGCCGCTTGTGGCCGCTGCATCTGTGAAGTGGCTGCTCAGCAACCGGGGATCTCGCCAGCCAGGGCGTCTGCCCGTAATGCAGCCGCTTCCGTCGAAGGTCCGCCCGTAATGCAGCCGCTTCCGCCCACAGTCCGTCTGCATAAGAGGCGCCTGTTTCTGCATTGCCTTCATCTGCGGAGCAACCCCTGTGTCCCTACTGGTCTCTGCAGACCCCTCTCTCGGAATCTCTCTCCCACCAGCCTTGTTGTCTGTCTGTCTCTGACCCACCCGTGCCCCTCCCCAGCACCCACTGTCTGCCTGCCTGTGTGTCTGCCTCCCCTCCCACTCCCTGATGATGGCTGCTGGCCACCACCCACCCTGCCAGAGCGCCTGCCGAGAGGCGCCGTCGTCGCCCCATCTGGGGGCGTGATGAGCTGCGTGAGTCCTTCACGCTCGCAGCAGACAAGCCCAAGGCATCTCTCGGTCTTGGCCGGGGCACAGAGCAGAACACACGCCGGGATGCCTTCTTTGTGGGCATTGCCCCGGCCCTGGAAGTCCAGGGCTTCAGGCAGCGCACGGGCAAGTCATGTCAGAGGCAGTTCCAGACATCATGAGCCCCCCCTTGTGTGTGACATTCCCACCCCCCTCCTTCCCTTCCCTCCCCCGCTCCCCCCATGACTCCCACGTGCAGCCTCAACGTGGCATGGGGGTGGCATCGCCTTCTGCAGGAGGGGGGACGGCCACTCTCCCCTGCAGCAGGTGGCTGATGCACAGGGTGCCCTGTGGCAGCTGGCTCGGGCACCTTGCTCACCTGTCACCTGCCCTGCGTCCACCACATGACTGGCGCAACCCCCATGCCTGCGGTCAGCCCCTTTGCGACCGGGCTGAGACAGACACTGCAGCAGCTGCCAGGGATGGACACTGACACGTGCAGACACACAGGCCTGCACATGCCCGAGCCAGACACCGAGCCTGGAGAGCCTGCCTGCCTGGGAGGTAAGTGTTGCCTGGATCCTGGGGTGGTGCTGGGCCACAGAAACTGCAGCCTGCCTAACTCAGGCATACCTCTGACCTAACTCAGACATAACTTCTGCCTAACTTAGGCTGCACTTAGGCCACACTTATGCCTGACTTGGAGAGGAGTTGGGTTGGAATGGGCTGTGATTGAACTAATTAAAGTGTGTGATGCCATAAAGTCCTCCTCATGCAGTGACTAGGAAGGCATTATCGTTAGCTGGTGAATTTTTAATTTATCCTTTTTGTCACCTAAAACTTCAGAATTTCATTGGTCTAAGGGTCATAGACCTTTAGCAGCCACACATCATCATCATCATCATCATCATCATCATCATCATCATCATCATCATCATCATCATCATCATCATCATCATCATCTACATTAAAGCTAAGTTGTCATACTATTAACAGCACAATCCTGTGTAAGGATACACAGCCTGCCTAAAGGGCCAGTCACTGTATCTTAAGCCTATACTGGGTTGCCCTGGGGCTCCTAGGGTGCACCTTGGGAGAAAAGGACATTCGTCTCCTTCCCCAGCTATAGGCAAGCCTTTGGACCTCCTCAGATGCACGCCAGCTCCTGAGCTGGCGTACGTCTGGAGAAGCGGTGTAATGCCAGCACAGCCTGCGAAGGGGCTTAGGAGATCTCCAGCAATATCCCCGCCCTCTCCTAGCCCGGGCTAGCCAATGACCCCCCTCCCTCGCCGCCCCTGCTCGCCCTCCTGCTGACCGGCGTGGGAACCTATCTGCAGTGACTGGTATCGGGTAAGTTACGAGCCCCAGTAAGCGGTGTCTATTTCTACTCTAAGTGCAGCAACAGGGTGATATTCTTAAATTGCTTTATATAGAACTTTCTACCTGATCTGAGAATATGCCGGCTCCTTCTCCTTAGATCTGAATTTAGCCAAAAGATCCCTTCCTTTCTCCTCTCTGATAGCTAACCACCTTGTTTTCCTCCTTGTGTTGAACTTTTATTGCTTATTTTGAATTCCTGTAAAATTTAGGAAGAAGCAAGCAAAATGCAATTGCATCCCTCTTATTGGATTCTGTTTGGTGGAAATGCCCTCTAATATGTCTGTCCTCCTGTGGCAGGAGGGAGATGCAAGGAACGAACACTTAAATTTGCAATCCTGAACTCACTTCTTTAAAAGCAAATGTGGCATTTATTTTCTGTCTGATAGAATTTATCTGGGAGATGTGAAAAGTGCACAGTTATTCATCACATTTTCTTCCCTTTTTGTCCATATTAATGACTGCATACCCTCCAGGTGATAGCATCCTGTTTCTGTCAATGTATACATGGGAATAATGTGTTTTTTTCTATTAAACATCTTGAAGGAAATATATTTGCAGATATGCCACCTCTTTTTTCCTCCTATAATAGAATCCATTTGAGAACAGTGACTGTGTGCTACAAACTATCCATTGTTATTATACTGGGATTCAATGCCAATATATTTTATCAAAACGTAGCATCTGCCTTGTAATGCAGCATGTTCTGCTTTGGTGACAAAATGCAATGCACCAGTGACACCAAATGTACTGACAGATGGGCTGATACAAATATTGCTTTAGGGGGAGAATGGGGGAGCTTCTTCTCCCACCTTTGCCTGACGCCAAGATTAAAATATTACAGGTGATCTAATTGCCTTCCTATGACGATTCCCCCCTTTAGATTTTAGTGCAGGCTATTTTTTCCCTCTCTAATTCAAAGAAAGCTCTGCCTTTGATTCAAAACTCTATTGAGCTGGAAAGAAAAGGAATTATGCATTGACCTCCCTCCACTGCCACTGTACTGCACGGTGCTTCCTGATGGGTAGGAAATCTGCATCGTAAGCTTCTTCTTCTTCTTTTTTTTTCTCTTAAGAGTCTATAGCTTGTCTTAAGTCTATTGCTAATCTCAAGGGTTGTGGTGATAGATGGTTTTCACGCCGTAGTATTTTTGTGGTGCTGACAACGTTTTGTAAGATTATACAATTCCCCAAGAAACTTTATTTGACTTGAATGAATGATATAAAAGTAATATCAGTGATAACTACAGTTTATAGCAAGGTGTGCAGTACGTAATTTTAGGGGATCAGCCAGCTAACGGCACCTAAACACCTAACCAACCTACTATTTGTTGTGCTACAGAGGGCCCAATCCTATCCAACGTTCCAGCACTGATGCAGCCATGTCAACGGGACATGTGCTGCATCCTGTGGTGGTGGTGGTGGTGGGGCAGTCATTTATGGAGGCCTTCTCAAGGTAAGGGAACGTTTGTTCCCTTACCTTGGGGCTGCATTGTGGCTGCATCGGCACTGGAAAGTTGGACATGTTTCAGCCGTAAGACACTCAGCTGAGCTATCTTGTGTGTCTGAGGTAGACCCAACTAGGTAGTATGGACAAGAGCTATGGAGGGTATGATTATCAGAGCAAAGTGGTTGTGCCTGCTTATTTGAACTGATTCACACATGTGCATGATTCGGTAATGCATCATGCCATGATTTATCACTTGATGACTCAAAGCTCATTGTAGGAATTGCTTCCTAATAATAAAAGCATTGTGTTTGAGAGGTTATGATGTTATATGAAAACTATCAGTGCTCAATCAGTGAGGAGCTCTTTACATCGCACGTTACCTCATGATGGTGCAGTCATCTAGTGACAAATACGTATTGTATGAACTCACCACAAGCTGTTTAAATGGAGGTCATATCTCTTCCATCTCTCCCTGTCATTGGTGATATTCTATACAGGCCACCCAAATCATCACGTGAACATTTTCTAAGAGAAATTCAAGAAAAATCAAAGTACATAGTTAGACCAAAGGGGAAATGTGCTGGGCACAACTTGGAGCACTACCACTTTGGGAGGTACCAGCTACCACTGTTCTGCTTTCTTTTATGCCTTCCCTCCTTCCTTTCAAATACCAGCTACAGTGGCTTAGAATGGTTTTAATCACAGTGACTTATAACGGTTGTGCGAGCCACACCACAGTCAGGTAGGACTGTAAATGTGGTTGGGCTCAAACCTAGGTCCCTCAGACAAGTCTGCTGTGATAACCAGCTGATCACCCAAAGTTGAGCTGGAAACAAAGTTTTTTAAAGACCAAAATACATGATTATCAGCTGTATCAAAACAGCTGCATGACTAGGAGTCCAATCTTATCCTTCCCCACCCCCGCTGTTGCAGCTACACCAAAGAAGAGTGCATTGTATTCAGTGGTGGGGTTGGTTGGGGTGGTTGGGGTTATTTCCAGTGGTTGGGGTTAGTTCCCCTTTCCCCTCCATAAGCCTCCTTCTCCGCAATGGGTCTCAGACCTGCACCAACTCTTTAGCTGGTGCAAGTCTGAGAAGAAGAAAGGGGCGTTGAGGCTGCGAAGAGGGGATAGGATCCAGCATCTGCCATCACTGCCAGATCCAAACCCACCCCCCGCAGGCTCCCCACCCTCATTCCTCCCCTTCCCCACCCAGTTTCACCCTCCCTGTCCACCCCTGTTCCCTTTGTTGCCTTACCTTCTCCAATGGACATGGTAAGGTTCAGTGATGGCCAGAGAGCGCTGACAACTCTTGCAGCAGCACTCCCAAAATGGCCACCGACAGAACTCTGTGTGTTCCATCAGCAGCCACTTAATGACAGCAGAAGACTTGTCCATAGTTGTAACACCCTCTCTCTGACCACTGGTGTCGCTCGAAGTGGGGCGGAATGGTAAGTCCCGCACTGTGCTAACCTCCATTTACTCCCTGCGCATTGCCTTCGCCGCACTGAATGGCTCCGACAGCGAGGGGGCAGGGCCGCCTCATGCTGGGGAGTAAACGGAAGTTAGCACAGTGCAGAACTTACCATTTCGCCCCACCTCGAGTGACGCCACTGCCTCTGACAATCCAATCTGGAATAGGATTGGGCTGTAGTTATATTAGTTCCAGTGAAATTTGGTTTCTGTTCCTTGAATGGTAGCCTCCTCTGCCCCTACGATACCTGCCAAGACGCTTTTGAAACTGAGGAAAGTGTGAAAAGTAGTTTTTTTTATATGGCATGAGATGAGGATTTCAAAAGGAAGATGTCAAAGATTCCATTGGGCATGCCCAAGCCGTTAGGCATGCCTAAGTATGACTTGGACATCTTCGGATTCAAGTCTAGAGGTTACATCTGAAAGTGTCTTTCCTTCAGGAAAAGCATCTTCCACTGGAGGAAGACTCCTTCCAGGGGAAAGAATCCTTAGAATACAATGTTATGGACACATGAGCAACAGGAATGCTCATGGTGTTAATCTCATGAGACTGGTCAGACAGGAAAAGTATCATCTGAACCCGCTATATGTCAGTATCTACGAATCAATATACCGTATTGTCCCGAGTATAAGACGCACCTGATTATAAGACGCACCCTTAAAGTTTGGTGCTATTAAAAAAATTTAATTAAATCACTGGCATTAAATTGCAACAGCCTGATTATAAGACACACCCCTAGTTTAAAAACTTAAATTAGGAGGAAAAAGTGAGTCTTATACTCAGACCAATATGGTATGTGGTTTTGAAATCACTTGTCAGAGAATCAGACCGCCAGAAGTGAAAGTGGAAGTTGAGGATAGGAAATGTATTCATTGCTGACACCCTAACACACTGAAAAACTATGCGATAGCTTTAAAGTTCTCAACCTTTTAACCGTCGTTCATAAAATATTGAAACTATGATTTATGTAGTACTAGGAATGTAGATGATTTACTGTCTGAAACAATACAGACTTGTGTGTTTTCCTTAGTAAAGCTACTCTGGTTGAAGATACATCACTAGTTAGCGATGCTGGATAAGTTCACTGCCCTTCCTTACAAGGGAGGTTGACTGATTGTTTGATAGACTTGCTTTACTAGCTCACCAGAAGGACAGTAAAAGAGTTCACAGAACACATGGCTGATTAAGAACATTTCTGGTGGTGGCAGCAGCATTGAATCACACCGGCTTAGAACCTTGTGTGGCTGTAACAATATCCATCTGCTGTTGTTGCTAGTCTGGGCAGGCTGTCAGCCTTAATGAAAGGTAGGATAAATAGGCCAGGATACAAAGAAGACTGTGCACAGAAGTGGAATTTCACTGATTTCCCCATCTAGTTGCATCCCTTTGCACCTTAGGGAGTGTGCTTCTCCAGAGGGTCAGAAAATACAAGACTCCTGCCAGAAGTGTAAAGCTAAAAAGCCTATGTGAGTTTGTGGAATAACTTGCACATTTCATGGGAGTCCTGGCATTCTTGCTTCGATAGCACTTTTGCAAGATAGCACACTTTTGTTTCGTTTGTAAGTACCACTTCTCCAAATACCACCTTTGCAAGTACAGTGGACCCTCACTATCCGCGAGGAATCCGTTCTGGACCCTTGTGGATAGCAAAGATCCATGGATGCTGACGTCCAGCACCTCATTATTCGCAGGCTGCCTCCACGGATACTGGGATCCATGGAAGCAGAACCCGCGAACAACGAGGTCCCACTGTACTGTCGCTACCTCCAAAGATGAAAACTATGCACAGGAGTGCATGGGTTGTACTGTAGTTGAGGCTTCACTCTTCAGTTTCCTTCCCCAAATCAAGCCTCTTTTGAAGGGCCAGGCAGCTGCACAGCCACATCTTGCCGACTGGTGCACCACCACCTCACCCATTAGCACTTCCAGTGGGTTGGGCCAGGAGGGACAGTGCCATGTGCTGACTACAGTAGTAAGGCCAAGTATCACTCACCATACTATGAAATATCACTAGTGGCACAAGTGCCACAGATTGAAACATGCTGATTTATAGCATGAACTTCTTGATTGTTGCATATATGTCTTTTTCTCAGCTTCTTCAATCTTGAGTCCTCAGCATCAGGGATGGGTGTACACTAAAACGGAATACGGAGACAGATATACAGGAATATTCAGAATGTGTTTTTGTCCTTTGTATGGCTTCTCTCTTCCTGAATAGGCCCTTGTTCTGTTTGCCTGAGCAGACAAAAGTCCATTGCCGTTGCCTTCAGTCCTCCCAAATGCTGATGATCAACATGTTTTTGAGTTTGCCCCAACAAACCCATTGCCTTCCAGGCAGAAACCTCTTATGTGGGTCTCAGAAGCTGAACAGCATGAACACACATAGCTTGTGATAAAGATAGTTCTCCGCTTTGCTGACCAAAATTGGAGATCCACCATTCTACTCCATCTTTGTCTAAAACGAAGCAACATTCAAGTCTTTTCTTTATCATGTTTGTTTGGGTTTGAAAGATTTACCTGATTGATGCTGTTGAACTCTATTAATATGTTGCTTGGGCCTACGCTCTCAGGTTGCTGGATGGCTCATTCGGCAAAATAAATCAAGAAATAAATATCGAAAGCCTAAAATTATTAATGCCATTCGTTTAGTGTGAAGTTTAAATCAGGCCGGGATGCTTGTTTGTGTTCTTTGGCAATATGAGACTTTCTCTGTGCAGTCTGTAAAAAAAGAAAGGGGCCAGTGAAATAATATCTGGCATACATGAATAATGGAAAATTGGGCACAAATAAATAATAGATCGCAGTGGTGGGGGAAGATTGATAGAAATTAGAACTGTGAAATACTACTGGGGCACTAAACGACTTGGGTGAATTTAGAATCCTCTAGGTACATAGTGGTGTGTGCTTAGCTGTGGATAAAAAAGGAAATTTATAGCCTTCCCACCACCTGCCCACTGCTGACGGTTTGAGTAATCTAGACTAATAGTCCAAAACTAAAGGTGCCATTCAGCTGTCAAAGCTTATGCAGTCCTCTCATTATCATTAATAGGAGTAATGTGTGCAAAGAATAGATCTCTCATAGATCAAAATGGCTTGATGCCATTTGCACATGATTGAAGAATGACTTTGCTTAAGTAACCATCCACCCCCTTGCCTCAACAGACACATCCCTCTTAATGCTTTCCACCATAGCTAGCAGAAATCCGGCCGTTTGGTCCCTGAGTCTAGAATGTGAAGTATGATGGCAGGAAGCGAGAGGAGAGATAATGTCATGCAGTTGTTAGAAAACGTCGGTGTGATGTTAGATTTATTAGCACGAGACTTGGGGTCTCCAAATAATTGTAGTCTGGACACTGTTTATTATCTTTACATTCTATCTCTGTTTACCCTAGTTTTTAACTGTTCTGCTCTGGGTGGCTCACAGAAATAAAAGCAAGTATCATAAAATAAGAACAGTCCCCCTCTCTCTTTGTCTCAAACAAGAGTAATAAAAAAAATTCTAGAAACATTTAAAATCGTAATTCAATCACTTATCAACTGGCAGAAAAAAGTCTACAAATGGTTCTGTAATTAATCGATTGCAACGCAAAGCCATCTATTTATTTGATAGTTATTAAAAAGAGGATAGCAAGAGGGTGGCTAAAGTTGTGAACATCTGGTATCCTAGCAAGTAATAGATAAAACCCAGACTTGATGTAAGCAACAACCATACCATTTTATGCTTTTGAGCAACCTACTTCCTGAATTTTAAAAAATTATCAGGAAGACGGGTGGATGTAAAAATTAAGATCTGCATCACTTTGCACTTCTTTCACAAGAACTTAGAAAATGGAGAATAGAAATGGAGAATATTCTCATTTCACTTAGAAATGGAGAACAGTACATCACTGTTGCAAAAGTTATCGTTGAGAAGTACGCAAAGGAATTTCATTCATCAGCAGACCATAAGCAAAATGTTATAATTTAGTTTGCTTTCAGTGTTTATCAAGAAAACATTCTTCTCAAGGGAATTCCACATCGACCTTTGGCACAGTGGTGAGCCATCACGAGAACCTTCTTCTGGGAATGGAAGGACAGTTCCACTCACATAAGGGGCCTTGAGTAAGCAGAATGGATCCCAGCATGAGCCGAACCCTCCTTCCAACTTACGGAAGGATTATCTACCAATGGAACAGCATTGGCCTGAATGCCGCCCCATAGGAAAAGTTAATTGTAGGATATATAGTTCACCTCAATATCCAGAACATGTCACTTTCTGCTGTGCTTTACTTTTTTGCAAATGTATGATTACTTCTGCATCTTGGCAGTGCGATCGACCTCATTGTGTTTTGATATCAATATCATTAAAGATCAGATCCACACCACTGTCTTGTTAATATAGATTAACCTTCTGCTAAGGTACTTCCCACTGAGTGGGAAGCCTATGCATGTCTACTCAGAAGTAAGATCTGGTAAAGGTGACCCCTGATAATTAAGTCCAGTCGTGTCCGACTCTAGGATGTGGTGCTCATCCCCATTTCAAAGCCGAAGAGCCAGCGTTGTCCGAAGACGCCTCCGTGGTCATGTGGCTGGCATGACTCTCCTTGCCACAGTGCGTAGCATGCGGCTGGAACACGGAGCGCTGTTTACCTGACTGCTGCAGTTCTCCAGGGTTTCAGACAGGAGTCTTGACATGGGCTGAACTGGGGGACATTCTGCATTCATAGTCAATGCTCTGTCACTGAGGGCCTTTAAAATAACCCTTTAGTTTTTGGGAAGGATGATATACACCTAAAGCACTGCATGCTTGGTGTGTTTAGTGTTGATCCATATTAGTAATCAGATCACTGCCTTCCCTTTCCTGTAGAATCTTTCCACTAATGAAAGAAGTAATACAGACATATGTTGACATGCATTGCTCCCAAGGTGCCTTCAGAACTAGCCAGGGGATCCAAAGGAAGAACAGGTGAGGTATTTCAGATGATATTCCCAGCTCATCTATTTGAATTGAGGAATGCAACATAGCAGCAGCAAATTCGATACTCCGCATTAGATAATCTTTTTTTCCCTAACTTTGGAACAATCTGCAATAGGATACACTCTACACTGAGCAGATTTCCAATAAATCTGAGAAGGCGTAGGGGGTAGGAGAGGTCAGTGAAGCATGTGGAGTAATAAAATGACCTCACAACACTCAGAAAGGAGATCGCCTCAGTGTTTATTTTTAGAAGACAACTCTGTTCTTTGCTGAACTGTGATGTTGCGTGGAGGGTTTTTTTTCCCCCTTGTAAAATATTGAAAATAAAAGTGAGCCTTAACAGTTCAGTAAAGTTGACTTCTAATCTGCCTGAAAGAAATTTGATAAGAACTGTAGTATCTCATTAATATGTCTGCCTTCCTTCCGCGTATGTTGGTGAAAAATTCCTTCATACGCGCTGATTGGAGAACGGTTCACAGAGAGGATCATCCTTGATACTGGGCTTGTATTAAAAATGACTTGAACACTTTATATCAATCAGCATTCAGATGCTTTCTTGAGAAAGACCAAATGGAATCAATTAAATAAATTAGCAGTTTCAAACAAAAAGAACTACTTTAGAAGGGAAAAAAAACTCGAGGCAAAAATCTTTAAATTTAACTAAGACAGTGAAAGGGATACAAGATGTAGAATTAATACACCAAGATTTCGCAGTCATCATTTTAAAATAATGATAGACATGTTCTGGTTGTAAAACCCTATAGCACTGATTTAAATGCAGTCGCTCCTCATCTTACATGCAATTGATTTGTGTGAATTCAACTGCACATGCTCGGCAAACAAGCAAAAAAGAGAACAACAATTTAAATAGTGCAGACAATTCTGCCTGCCATGTCACTTACTAAATAAATGCCCTGAGTGAGCCTGAGATTGAAGAATGTAGCTGCTGCCCCCTCAGTTGGTCTCAGTTCTCACCTGTCTCTCGTAATTTTCAAAGAGACAGTGCGTATTTTCTGGATGTAAGAGATTTTCAAGGTAATTTTGAATATATGTGATTTTGACTTTACGCTCTGACCTCAGTAAGTAACCCTTGGGTAAGATGAGGGTTGACTGTATATCCATACACAGCGGTGAGTTGTACAATAGAGATGCTTCCTACTTAGAATTTGGTACAGATTCCAACCTCCCGTTAATATTGAAATTGATTCCAGACATGCAAAGACTCTTACTAGACTTCAAATACTGTTGACTTTCTGTTTAGATGTTTCAGTGGTAGAACCCAGCTGCAGTTATTATTTTGCAATGGTGCTTTGTATAGGAAATCGATAGTGGTGGTGAAAAAACATACAAGGTTGTTCAACATTAGCTAATTAAATTGGTTAGTTAATTGTTAAAAGGAACTTGAGAGAGAAAATTAAGATGGTGAAAACTCTCCAAAATATTTGGAGGATGCAGTATAAGAGAAGCCCAGCTAGAATGTGTGGTACAGATTAGGAAAGGTACTGTCAAGTCCAAGACGATGACAACATGGTTAATAAGTAGAGTCAAGGATGCTATAAAAGGCAAATAGGCTTATTCTAGAAAATGGAAGTCTTACCCAAATTAGTCTTACCCAAAAAGTGCACAAATTCAGACAAAACAAACGTAATTTAATGATAAAGTTGATATGGTAGAATGTGTATTTCATGGTAGTGTCAGAGGTTGACCAGTTTGGCCACAGGCCCAGGGCCCAAGCCCATTAGAGGACTCAACTAGCCAGACCACTAGCATTAGGTGCCCAAGACAGGGCTTTGCCCCAGAACCTCCAGCAATTTGGCACCAATGCTGGTGCATGTGAATCCAGGTTCTTTAGGGGTTAGTTTGGATGATACTTCTCCACAGTAGTATCTGGTGCACATAGAGGAGAGCCAGGTATGAACCACCCCCATACGATTAGGAAAAGGGAATGGCACATTGGGAGAAATTAGACATGCAGAATCCCACTCTGTGAATATAGACGAACCATTTTATCCATGGTTTTTCCATTGACAGATTTGACTCAACACGGGTGGCAAAACTGTGGAAGAGGGAGTCCAAACGCGCCACATTACCTCTTTTTTAAGCGTTGCCTGCCAGTCACTTCCCGCCTCCTGTGCACGTCCAAACCACTAAAAAAAGAAAAAATGCAACTGGGAATCTATCAGGGGCCTGCCCAGAGGCATTGCTGGAGGGGGGGCGGTACTGTAAGTTTTGCACCATGCTAATCCCCGTTTACTCCCCGGTATAACGGCCCTGCCCCCTCACCATCGGAGACATTCCATGTGGCAAAGGCAACGGGCAGGAGACTCCCTGCAAGTTGCCGTCACTGCAAGGAATGGCTCCAATGGCAAGGGGGCGGGGCCTCCTCATATCGGGGAGTAAATGGGGATTAGCATGGTGCAAAACTTACAGTACCGCCCCCCCTCCAGCAATGCCTCTGGGCAGGCCCCTGATAGATTCCCAGTTGCATTTTTTCTTTTTTTTTAGTGGTTTGGACCCTTAGGGGTTGACCATGATTGGCTCCCATGGGCTAGCACCAAGGGTAGCTTTGAGTCAGGATGTTACACCCATTTGACAGCGGGGGGATGTTGACGGTGGATACCATTTTCCCCCGCCTAGCTGTCCGCACTCTGGGGGGCTGAGTTTCGATTGCCCTGCTGCAGGTTTGACGATCATTAATTATTTATTTATCATTTATTATTAATTTAAATAAAGTCTACCCTCAACTCAAGCCACTGTGTGTCGTATATCTTTGGGGGGGGGGGGGGGTTGCGCCTGTAATGAATTTTGGCATATGATCTAATTTACACAGGGATACGAAGAACAGAGGGTTATGTGAAAGGAAAGAGAAATTGCATCCTAATGCAATTAGGACTGTGTTATAACAACTCTGAAGTCATTCACTGAGGTATGAGTAGGCAAGAGAGAGAAACTGTTATTGCTCTATTAGCACAGAACCTGAGCAAGCACAGAAATGCTGAGTTGATACCGGCAGAGCAAGAGAACCGACAGTTGAACCAATGTGAATGAAAAACATCGCCAAAGGGCACAGCAGTGGGGAATTGTTTCATATAATATGGCCAGAGGAAAAACTGTGGTAGAAACAATAAGTTGCTAAAACTGAGAAGAAAAAGATGGTCTAACAGCACAAAGTAACAGCACAAGGTCTTGGATTAGCCACACTCCATTTTCTGTTCTACCACCGAGTCCCTGTGAACTCGGCAGGTGCAATTTGCACTTCAATAGCTCTGTTGTAAAATGAAAAGCAATCCTTGCCTATCATGACAAGTCATTGATATAATAAAAATACATTCAATATGTTGTTGCAGCATGTAGGTGCCATTGTTCTGATAGCTGTAAGTATCACAGTCTAAACCCAGTCCACATAAAAGCAGCAACAATGATGCTTGCACAACCTGAAGTCATCAATAGGAATGCAGCACATCTGCATCACAACAGGAATGGAAAGGTACACCCTCATCAGGGCTGGCCTTGGGGACTGGCCAGGTTGGGCACTGGCGGAGCACCTATGACCATTGGTGCCCAGGCCAGGCTGACCCATGCCACAGGATCAGGTCCAGGAAGGGGGTTAGGATTTGGCAGCAGCTTCCGCTGCCGCTAAACCTGCCCCCTTCCCAAACCCAATCCTCCCATCCCTCACCCATTCCACCTTCCCTACCCCTTTCATCTCCCCTGCCAACTTACCTCCGTCATCGTCTTCACACTGTTCCGGAGCGCATCGGAAGGCTCCAACCTTCCTGCTAACGCTCTAGCAGTGCATGGCTTTGCATGCTGCCGGAGCGCCCTTTACGACTGGCACTGACTGCTTTATGGCAGTCAGTGCCAGCAGAAGAGGAGCGCTGCCAGCGGCCCGTGAGTATAGGATTGGACATTCACAACTTAACAATGTAGGTCCTTCCAGACAGGCTGTATGTAGCACCAACCAGTTACCCCTGGACCCCCCCCCCCCAATGAATACGCCAGACAGGTGCTTGGATTACATGGGTTGCTTTATTGAAATCTTAGAACAAACAAAATGCAGCAGGGCTCTAACTATAAAAAAAAAACCCTAGGCGTGCAGGTGGCTAGGGTGGGGAAAACGGTACCTAGCCGTCTGCCTCCCCCAAGATCTAATCGGGCATGGGACATCCTGGCTCCAGGCACACTCGGTCCACGACCGAGCTGCCTATCCCTGCCAACCCCAAAGGGGTCGAGGCAGCTGAACAGCGCTGACCAACCTAAGGAAATTCCTTAAGGTGATCATTGCACATCCAGCCTGGGGGTTTGCCAGCCTGCCTCACCGACCCGGTTCGGCATCGTGTGAGCAGTCCTGGCTTACCCCCTGACCTTGCTTACCTCAGGATGTATGCCAACTAAGCCCTCCCTGGCTACCCCTCCTGCACGCCACCTACCTGAAAGCAACCAAAGTTAATAACACAGCAAACCAGAGTAACGCCACTCCTCACCCACAGGCTGGGGTAGGCGAAAAACCCATCAACCAAAGCCAATCAGGTTAATAGGAAAAAATTCCTACCCGGCCCCCATAAAGGGCAACCAGCTATTCTCAGCCTGAAAAGAGGGAGGGAGGGCGGGGCACCGCGCTCCGAGATGGGACTGAGGAGAGCAAGCATGATGCGTGCTCCGCCCACCCTCAGTCCCGCCCGGAGACAAGCAGCAGCCAATCGGCTGCTGCCAACACAAGCCCCTGTCCGGCTGGAGCGGGGCTGGCCGGGGCAACAATCAGCAGCTCCGTGAGGTGGGCTGCCGAGCCTTCTTGCTTTTTCTCTTACAGTTATGTATGGAATTGCAATATTCCTTCCACATGGCAGACACAACAGATTGACCACCTCCCCTTTACCACTCCTGTTACGGATGTTGTCTGCTGTATCTGGGCATGCACCTCTCTAGTAAAGAAGGAACAGTGGCATTAACAACAGTGCACATTGCAGCCATTGCGCTGTTCTCATGGGCAATGGATGTTCACCATTAATGAAAGTGGTAGTTTTTTCCACAGGGAAAAAAAACAGGTGAGCACGTGGATGACAATGTTGTGTGAGCCATCTGTAAAGAGTGCATGAAATATATGTCATAATCTTGTACTAAACACCAAACACAGAGGGTAGCATCCACAGTTGTTACTTTCCCTTCCTCTGAGGCAAAGGCTCTTACACCACAGCAAGGAGTCCTTGCTTCAGAGGAAGAGACCTTCCCCTGGAAGTAGGGAAACTGTCAGCCCAATCCTATGCATGTCTACGCAGAAGTAAGTCCCATTATAGTCAATGGGGCTTACTCCCAGGTAAGTGTGGACAGGATTGCAGCCTGTGAGTTCTACCCCCTGTCTAGAAATGTCCTATGCAACCTTGTTTTTATTTTAAACACTGGGATCGAGCTGTTGTGTGCAGACATTTACCACAGCAGAGCAGAGTTCTGCTGTCATAAAATGGCTGCCAACAGAGCATGCAGCACTTCATTGGCGGTCATTTGGGGAGTGCTGCTGTAGGATGCAGCAGTGATCCTGGGATGTTGGCAAAACTGCCTGGACCCACCGGAGCAGGTAAGGCAGCAGCAGGGGTGGGGAAGGGTGAAACAGGGTGGGGAGGGGGTCTGCTGCCTTACCTGCTGTGGTGGGTCCAATGAGGGGGTGAAACGGGGCAGAGAGGGAGAGGAACGGGGTGGTGAGGCTGTGGGGGGAGCTGAATCTGGTGGGGATAGTGTGTCCTACCACAACCTGCTGCTTGTACAACCTTTTGGCAATCTCCCAGTCCCCACCCCCTTTCTCTTCTCAGACGTACGCTAAAGAGATGGCACAAACCAAGGAGATCCATTGCAGAGTGGGAAGCTTACGGAGGGTTAAGGAGGTATAAATCCCCTTTCCCCTTCAAAGTCTCCCAATCTGCCCCCTCCCCGTTGGATACACCAGCGGGGAGGGGGAAGGATAGGATTAGGCCATTAGTCCTGGAGATATTCTTCACAGGACTTCCAAATCCTACCATTACTTCGTAGCCCTCACATTCAGAGCTTTTACACACACACCCTACTCAAAAGTACACCTGATACAATCAAAATAACCACCTTCCTTGCAACTGATATTTAAATAACAAATGTAAATGTGTGTGCACCTTCAGCCCACTCCCACGCCGGTATGTGCAGATGGAACTCATAATTTCTGCTTTAATTAAATGTAGAATATTAGCTCAGTGTTTGCACATGAAACATTAATGACAAGTATGTGACATAACTGCACACTTATTTATTTTTAATAAATGCAATCCATGGACTTGAAGCTTGTGTTGACATCACACATTTTTTTCTCCTCTCTCCAAGTTTTATTAATGTTTTTCCAACCTGTTTCTTATTTCATTCTAAAAGAGGCCACCATCTCTCACAAGAACACTTACTGCTCAGGATTACAATTAAATGAGTAGCTGACATGCGATGGAGCTCATTAAGGAGAAGAGGTGTGTACAATACATATAGAAACTGTATTGTTGCAGCCACTGGTGGAAAGCTCATGGGGAAAGAACATTTTTTCTTTGTGTAGTTTTGTGAAGTACAGTTCAGAATAGCCATTTAGGCTAAAATGGTCGTGATTCTTAGAATGTTGAGGGTAAAGCTTAAGATATTTCAGACCTAAATCTGGTTCTCCCGTAAAGGGAGAATATTTTCATACATTTACATAGGGATGACTTCAGGTTTGAGGGGGCTCTCAACAAAGTGAACCCTTGTGAGTCCCAGTGGCAGCTGGTGAGGTTTGGAGTTGGTGGGGCCAATATATTTTGCTCATGCATAATACGTTACTACAACAGTTGAAGTGATTCATGTGTACAATACACATGTACAGTTTTCTTATGTGTGTGTACACTTTTGGATAACCACTGTATGCCAAACAAAAGTCCATCACTGACACTTCCCCTTGTAATGTATTTTTCAAAAGCATTAATCTGCCACTCTAGCCCTCTAGCAAATGACAACTGGCAGTCACTTCTTGTATTTTCAAGCTAGATCTGATACTTATCCCTTGTGTGTTTACATTTTTGTAAATTAAGTTAGGCACCCTGAGATTAAAGGAAATTATACCAGGGAGTGAAACACGCATAAATATTATATAAATATTATTATTATAATTCTATATACTCAATGCCAATTTACAGTGGACCCTTTCT
Source organism: Plestiodon gilberti rubricaudatus (assembly GCA_026170595.1). Taxonomy (NCBI): domain Eukaryota; kingdom Metazoa; phylum Chordata; class Lepidosauria; order Squamata; family Scincidae; genus Plestiodon; species Plestiodon gilberti. The sequence continues at coordinate 93,639,407 of JANXHW010000001.1, forward strand.
ATCCGTGGATCCGGGATCTGTGGATTTGACTTACTGTGGATCCTGGATCCACGAGTTCCACTGTAAAAAGAAAAGAAAGGTAAAAACCCTTCATGGGAAAAGAACATTTTTAATCCTTATAGAAGCAAACCTCAGGCTGAAATCTCACTTTGGAAGTCTCTTCCGGGTTGTGCGACTCCCCCCTCCCCTCTCCCAAGGTCGTGCCAGAATGCATTGCAATGCATTCTAGAGCTATTTTGGGAGAAGGAGGGGGAGGTGCGCAACACGGAAGAGGTTTCTGGAGTGTAATTTCAGCCTGTTTAAGCAAGAACATGCAGACGTTTGCTTCTAAAAGGTAAAAAAAGTGTGTTTTACTATTTTTACATGTTTTTAAGGGTGGACCCTGGTATCTGCAGATCCTTGCTATCCGCGGGGGGTCTGGAATGGATCCCCAGCGGATAGCGAGATCTGATTATACATAGTTCTCATAGATGGTCTTTCCTGAAAAATAAATACTGTATAAAAGCATACAAACACATAGAATAAACTTCTGAAGATTAATGCTGATTCCTGGAGACGTTTGGAGACATTCAAGCTGATCTTGGAGGGGTGGCAACCATAGGGTAAGCTTCAAGGTAAACCTATGCCAGGTCGATAGGTCTACTTGTACCTCCTCCAGCTTCATAACTGGCGCAAGTCTGCAAGGAACCAGATTGGGAGATTGAGGCCGGGAAAGGGGCTTGGATTCATTGGACACCAATGCCGCTGAACCCACCTCCTTCCTGGTTCCAATCCACCCTCCTCCCCACCCTTGTCACTGCTATGTTCTACCCACCCTCTAGCCCCCTGCACAAACTTACCTGTGCCAATGGATGTCCTATGCAAAGGTATGTAATTTACCTCCATTTTGCCTTCAGGTCCCCCCCCCCCTCCATAGCATGCATCACAGCTTCCTGTGGCAGGGGGTAGGATTGGGCTATCAGAGCTACACAAGAGAGCTGGGATTGGCTCCAGATGTCTCATGACTTCACACTCGTCAAATGATTGCACAGTCTTTGAAATTCTGTTGCTATGTATGTAATGGCATACTGACTAGCACTTCTGCCATCAGGATCTCACCATGCTAATGGATGCTTCTTCCATAAACACAAGGAGATTTCTGCTCATGGAAATGTCACCCCATGTGTGAAAATAGCTTACACTTTGACATGGTTCAGAGACAGTTTGAGAATACAGCACAAAACACGCGGCAGGGTCAGACATCATAATGGGAAAGGGTACCAGCTCCATGGGAATGACCAGAGACAAGTGATTCCCATGATTCTGGAGACACTGGACCTGTTCAGATGGTCTGCCCCAGAGGCGAAACTAGGGCGGAGCGGGCGGGCCATCGCCCGAAGGGCGCCCCGCCCGGCGCCCTGCCCGCGAGTCCGAGTCGGACTCGGGGACTCGCGTCTCTGAGTCCGAGTCGGACTCGGAGACTCGAGTCCGACCGCCCCCTCAATCGGGAGCCGGCTTGGGGATGTGCTCCCCGGCGGGCTGCCCGGGGCCTTCTAAGGAAGGCGCGCGAGAACGGTATTTATACCGTTCTTTTTGCGCATGCTCAGACTGTTACTGAGGGAAAAAGGCTGCCCGGTTGAGGGGGGGTCGCCGCCTCCCGGAGCGTGCAAGCCGGCTCCTCCCGGATCGTGCCCCCCCTCCGGATCGCGCCCCCCTCCGGATCGCGCCCCCCTCCAGATCGCAGATATTAATTATAAGGGCGCCAACGGGGGTAGTGACGCCCCTGGTCTGCCCAACCCATCCTCACATGGCCACAATGAGGGAGATGATTGTGCCTATCCCAGTGGTTCTCAAACTTTTTAGCACTGGGACCCACTTTTTAAAATGACATTACCCTTACACCCCCCAGAATGAGCACACCAGACAACTGCACAATTTTGCAGATATGGTCACTTTATTAAATTCAACAACAAAAGACCTGCAGAGGTAACTTAACTAGGGGATCTCAAACCACCCCAGGTGTGCGGGTTCTAATTTGTGGGAAACGGGCACTGGCCGTCTTCCTCCCCCAGATCTTATACTGGTGTAACAACCTGACTCCAGGCCCCCTTGGTCACAGCCTGAGGGAGCCTATCACAGCCAACCCCTGAAGAGGTTGAGACAGTGGAGCAGTTTATATCCCATACTGCCAGCCAGCCTCACTGAGCCGGTTAGATGTCATGTGTGAGGGGTCTTGGCCCACCTCCAGACTTTGCCGACCTCAAGCTGCACGCCGATTCCCTACCATTCTACCTACCTGTACCCGTACGCCACCTGCTAGGTGTCCCACTGGCTAGAAGACCCCATCCCCTGGTCACAGTCTGAGGTAGGCGAAAAAAACAAAAATGTAAATGCCAATCTGCTGATGCCCAAAAATTCCTACCTGGATCCCGAAGACAACTGGTAATCCCAGACTATGCCAAGGGAGGGTGGGAGGCGGTTGCTTTCCAGGCAACGACTGAGGGCCGGCAGCACTGCCACGCTCCTCAGACGCTTGACTGGGGTCAGGTGACCATCTCCCAGCCAATCAAATGGCTGGGAGATCGTGCAATGCCTGGGAGCTCCACGGGGGCAGGGTAAAGCCCCCGCGACGCTACCAGGTGTCGCAGGGCACCTCTATTGGGACCCACCTAGCTTTACGAGATGCTCAAACATTTATCTCCCTATATTTAAACAAGCTTATGAACTGCAGGAGCTTAGCTGTTTGCAGGGTAAAAAGCAGCTATCTTGCAAACTGCAGGAGCTCAGCTTTTTGAAGGGCAATTAGCAGCTATCTGATTTTTGAATAGCCTCAGGACTTGTGGCAATTACTTATCTGATCTTTCCATCACCTGGGACTCACCAGAAATCAGGTCGCGAGAAACACTGGCCTATCCCATTACCTTCCCCGGTTTGCCTTTCCATTTCCCATAATCGTGTGAGGGTAGGTTCCTCCAAACTGCCCTCTCATGTGTGATTTAAATAGCCTCATTTTCTTCTAATTTTCATTCCACAGAAGTCTAGTCACTTCTCCTCTTGCCCCTTTTATAATACTTCCCATGACTTCTTGCACAGCTTTAGTGAAACATGTTTTCCTATGCTATATTGAGGAATCTCATTACATACACTGTGATTGCATTAAGGGCGCCCAAATAACTTTCCAGCAGATCGTAATATTGACAAAATATTACAGCACTAACTTAAAAATAACCTTAAGAGTGTTGTATAGGTAGTGACTTTTAAAAAATATTTCTTTTATCGCTCATTTATGGGCAAAAGTCAGTTGTGCATGCATTTTAATATCCGCGTGTCTTTCTTCATTTAACATCTTCAATTCTCCCATAATCTGTAATGAATGGTACTTACAGTGGCTTCCTTTATCAATCATAATGCTCATTGTATTCCCTGGTAATCAAATTGTGCTCTGAATAATGTACTGCTCTGAAATTACTGGAGGGGAGGAGCATCTTTATAGCAACCTATGCATTCATTGTCTTCTAATTTAAACTTTTTGATGTTTAGCTTCCAAATAGAACAGTCATATTTTTACAGATGTGAAGGTCAGCAAGCAGTACTATGTCCCTTATCCTGAAAAAAACAAAGTGAATTCAAAGAAAGCTGTGCTTGTTCAGACTATTTGCATGACTATTGGAATATTATGGTTATGTTATATGCTCAATGTACCAATGCAGAACTGTATCTTATTCTTGACACAGGGCTACTGCTGAAATTGACAATCCATATTCAGTTCTTCCCCTCTCCCTCCCTTCACAATACTGTTGTGATTGTGAAGTTGTGACATGCATTTTCTTGTTCCTGCCAGTGGCAGCAAATAGTGTAGGGTGAAGATGAGAAAATGCCGCCTCCCATCCATGGATGTGGAAGGGGTTATCCTTTGCCTGGTCCCAATCTGCATGGGGTCAGGCTGGACACCTATTTAGTGGCTGGTCACTGTTAGGGGCCAGGTAGAAATGTTTTGCTTTACACCTGGTTGTCTGTTGGTGTGATTTTTTTTTGCCTACCCCAGACTGTCCTTAAGGCAGGGGCGGGGAACCTTTTTCCTGGCGAGGGCCGTTTAAAATATTAGAAATTTGTTTGAGGGCCGGCCGTAAGGCCGGGCGGCATTTTTATTTATGTAATTAATTTTTGCCCCCGTCCCTCATCGGCCTCCGGAGGCTCCCATGCCGATGAGGGCAAGAGGGCAAGAGCTTGCCCTCATCGGCGTGGTAGGCATGTGCGAAATGGCCAACGGCCTGGTGAGAAGGGGTCAAGGCGGCGGCCAGGGAGGAAAGGCCCTCTCCTAGCCTCCGGAGGTGATGCTCGGACCCGGCGGAGCCTCCAGGGGCCGGTTGGGCAGCCTCCCGGCAATCTCTCCGGGGGCCGGACCGGATGGCCTCGGGGGCCTGATCCGGCCCTGGGGCCTGAGGTTCCCCACCCCTGCCTTAAGGTGTGGTGTTTAGCCAATGTAGCCATGACTGGCAGGTACAGTGTGGGATGGAAGAAGGAGTAGGAATTTGGTGCCTACACTTAGGTAAATAAGAGTCAGAGGGAGAACCAGAACTTGGTTCAAGTGCCTGTCTGGCTTGGGGATGCAGGCTGGTGACCCCCTGGGCTTGAATTGTGAGCATGGGCGTCGACAGGGGGAAGCGCGGGGAGCGGGCCGCCGGGGGTGTCGCGCGCATAGGGGTGACACGCGACCCCCCCACTTACAGTTTGGAGTTGGGCCCTCCCTCCCTCCCCTGTATCCGTTTGGCTCCAAAATGAGCCGAAAACGGAGCGGGGAGGGTGCTCTGCTCCTGCGCGTAACGTCACGCGCGGGGGCGGAGCCTCTCCCTTAAAGGTGACGCGCGCCCCCGCTCTGGGGTGTCGCGCGTCTTAGCGACGCGACTGATTGTGAGGTCTACCTCAAAGGCTGTCAGGCTTGGGGCAGGAAGAAGAATTTGACTTCCTTGACCTCCTTTTCAGGGGCTGGTGTTGAAAAGTTGCCAAGAGGCTACCTCATGTTAAAGCCAGGGTGGTGTCACCAAAGGGGGTCTGGACAGGTTAGAGGTCCCCTCCCAGATAGCTGCCCACACTTAAGGGAGGAGGAGTTTGTGTAGATTGGACCTATTGCAGTTGTAAATCAACCAATTCTTATAGATCAATAACATGGCCCATGTTACTCCAATTCACATGGTCTTATGTCTTTGTCAGCCCAATCCTAATATAAAGATCTGGTGGGCGGCCGAGGGCCACCCGCCAGATCCTGAGGTTCCCGAGCTCCGCCGTGGGCAGGCAGCCCATGGCGGAAAGTCTACTTGGGGAAGGGGATGCTCGTCCCCTTCCCCAGGTGTAACTGCAGCTGGGGCCGATCGGCCTCCTCGGATTTCCACCAGCTATTTTGCTGGTGGAAGTCGTAGGAGGCCGTGTAACAGCTCAGCCGATCGGTGGGGGTCAGGATTCAGCCGAGGCCGATCCCCGATCCCTTCCCAGTCGGCTGGGCCTATCAGCCCCCGCCTATCAGCCGCCGCCGCCCCCTCCGCTGGATCCTTACCTGGGTCTGGCAGCGGGCGTGAGATGGTCCAGGAGGCGGAGCAGGGCAAGCCAGCCTTGTGCTGACCTTCCCTGCTCTCAAACCGTTGCGAGCGTTCTGCCAGCTGAATTTAGAATAGGATTGCGCCCTCAGGTAGGTACCTAGGCAATTCTTGACATGGGTTAAATGTGCCTAAACATTACAGGAAATGGGGGAAGGAGAACTTGATACCGCCTGTGGTTTTTAACAGCAGCCCCATGTCAAGTGTCATGTTCAGACACAACTTCAGGTAAAACAGTAAAGAACTTGTCAGACTATCAAGAGATAAAATGTTTCTCTCTTTTTACAGTCATGGACCATAGTGGAGTTATTCTGCTTTGCTTGAAAAACCAAGGGCTAAAAGAACATGTAATGATGTAATCATTAAATGTAAATGTAAGATGTAAATGTAACATGTAATTCTTTTATGAGGATTTTTTTGCTCTATCAGTGTGATTTGAATCAAGGACTGGAAGATGTATTTTATAGATTAAAGTATTAGGTTCTACGAATGTTCAGAACCACTTTCCCCCAAGAAATTGTGATAGTCTTCTTATTTTTTTTTAATAATTCTCAGATGATTTATCCAAGCTGGAACCTAGAAATGTTACCTCAAAATAAACTAAATTCTGGCTTGAGAATAGGATATTTCAAGGACCACATCTCCTCAAATGAATCTGTCTCCCTAATAACTGAGGTCATGTTCCCCTCCCTATGAAGTTCAACTTGGGGATTCACATGACAGAACCTCTTCAGTTGTGGCATCAGACTATAGAACTCCCTTGAGGCTCACCTGATCCTTTCTGCCATCAGGTCAAAATAATTGTTTTGGCAGTCATTTGATGATTTGATGCCGCTGTCTCTGGTTCCCCCCCCCCCCCCCCCGTTCTTGATACTGTCACCTTTTGCTTTTAGGCTTTAGAGCAGGGTTGGCCAACCTTTCAACATGAATTCTCCTAATGGTGCCTAACCCTAATGGTGGAAAGTTGGCTTTAGACTCACACACCTGCGTGTTTGCGTGCTTGTACAAGCATGCAAACGCACGAATGCATGAATGCACGCACACACACACACACACACACACACACACACACACACACACACACACACACTTCAATCAAACCAGTATGCAATATGTGTGTTTATAAATGTATACTGGTTTGACTGAAGTATTATATTTTTCTATTATGTTGTGAACTGCCTTGAGGGCCTCTTGGCGAAAGATAGATCTATCTATCTCCTTTCATTCATGCCTTACCACCACGTCACCACTGAAATTATGTTGTACACCCAAAGCTTGAGTCGAACCTCTTCAGAATCTTGCACACATTCATACACTTTTTATTCTTTCAGTGCAAGAGAAGCTGGGAACAGATGATCATTGAGTACTTGGTTGGCATGTAAGCGAATCTCAGGCTTACATGTTGGAACTCTACTTGAAACTGGAGACTATCCATTCATTTCGCATAGACCAATGAGAGGCCACAAGCTTTTAGCAACCCTCACAGCCAATTTCTTCAATGGTATTACTTAACGCCAGGAATGAATTTGGTGTTCATTTACTTGAATCAGACTTGCTACAACGTCCCAAGAATGAAAGAACTGGTATCGTCTTTCGAACACGTCTATGAATTCTCATCCGACAGTCTTGAACCATATGTTTTTAAATTGGAAGCTTTCTGTTACTTGGCTTCCTGCTTCATGTTTGGCTGTGATGTTTCCCTTGGTGAGGGAGCAGTAAGCTTTCTTTTCCACATGTAAAAAATCAATTTGTTCAGCCTTTAAGGTGGGAACTGTCTTCTCGTTCTCATAATGCATATGTGTTCTCTCTTCATTGAATGCAGATTAGCACTTCACTGTTCTTCTATACCTAATGAACACACAAAATGAAATTGATTGGCTTTTTTTTAAAGCTGTAACTTGCATCTAGGCACTGAAGGTAGAGTACTTAGTGAATGCTTATATATACTGTATACTTATATGCTCAGCCATATACTTTTACTGTACATGAAAAAAATTAATATTCCTAAAACAGGGGATTTTTAGCCTGCTATTCCTTCCAAGTTTATTATTTTTGGAAAAGCCTTTTTTTTTCTTCACTAGAGAATGCTTTTAATTTTAATGAGCCTGAAAATATCTGTCTTGTGCAGGTGACTCATAGAGCTGGGAGAGTGAATGTAAATGGGCTTTTGATTTCTGCAGCTTTTCCCTGTCAACGTCAGCTAATACTCTTTTCCGAGACACTGACTGGCATGCAGCAAAATGCGGCTGCAGACATCGCCTCCGCTACCGCTCTGTCAATTTCATTAAGCAGTCTTCAAAAGAACCCCTGCAAAAAGGGAACTCATAAAAATGTACAGTATTTATATTTCATGTATTACCCAGGTTTTGATTTCCTTGACATCTTAATAATGCCTTGCAATGCCAAACAGAAATCATGTTTGGCAGACTGCCGCTAAATGGGAGAAGGGTTAATTATTCATATCTTTCTTATTGTTCTGCAGCTTTTAGGAGCATAAAACTGTCATGCCACCAAAGTGGGAGAGATAGGAAAAATGAGATATCATTTAAAATCTTACCAAGCTCTTATGTCCCACAGACTAATTTAATGAGCAAATCTCCCAAAATAGTGGGAAACTGAAGACTTGCCATTTTTGTCCATTTGTTTTTCCAAAGAGGCAATGCTGGAACAACATGTGACTGTTTTGATGTATAACGTATCTGGAAGTAAGGCCCATTTACTGTTGCCACAAGATCATATGATACAGCTTATCTTGAATTCTACCAGTCAGACTGCATCTACCAGTCAGATTGAATTCTACCAGACAGATGGGATCGTATTTGAAAGGTCCCCAATTTAAAAACAAAACAAAACTCAATGCACATAGAAAATTGGCAAGACAGGGAGAAGGTTTGTATGGCTACACAACCGCTGAGATGCTCATTGTTCACAGGACAGCTTTCAAACCACCCACCTGTTCTGACTGGTGTTACCTGGGAAAGACAATGGTGGAGAGACACCGAGTCAGTCAAATTCTCCAGGATTTATTTTCAGCAAACCTTTTGTGATTCACCATTGTCAAATTTATCCCTATTGCCAAATTAATTCTGAATTTCTGGAGGTTTCTTTTATTAGTTTTGGGATGCTAATATCACAATCCATTGGTCTTTTTATTTTCTGAACGTGTGCACTTGCAGAAATGCAACATTTGAAAACAAACATAACAACAATTTGTTTTCTTCTGGGAAAGCAGGTTCTAGTATAGAATTTTAATCTATGCTAGAGCACTCCTACACACTTGCAGAAAGGCAACATTAAAAAAGAAAACAGGATCAACATGTTTTTTTTTTTTTTTAAAGTCCTACAGGAACATACCAGCATGAGCAAGACAAGAAAAAATACCGGTAGCTCCATTCTGTAAAATTAAAACATGTGATATCTATATATGTATATATTTTAACGTAAATGTCTTTCTTCTCTGGAATTACAACAACAATATTCATTTCAGCTATTTCTTATGTTGCTGAAAGAAATAAGCATGTTTTCTTCTGGGAAAATGGGGTCTTAAATACATAATTTTTTAAAATAATTAAAATGTAAATTAAATTTAAATTAAAATCTAAATTAACATGCATTTTTTTATTTGCACTCCTTGTTGGAATATTAGTGCACTCCTGCGGAAAGGCAACATAAAACATGCAAAGGACTAAACTTTTTCTTTCATCTGGAGAAGTAGGGTCATGTCTGTGTGTGTGTGTGTGTGTGTGTGTGTGTGTGTGTGTGTGTGTGTGCGTGCGTGCGCACTGATATGCAAAATCTATTAACATTCTGAAATGTTTCTTGGTTGTTAGAAGAAAGGGGGAAAATACTAAGGCATAAATAATGGCAATAGTGGAGAATGACTGACAGGGTTAGCCACTCATTCCTAAGAAAAACCGCACTACACGAGTCTACCACATGTGTGCATCAGCTCTAACAGTTATGCTGAAAATAGCTTTGCAAGAAAAACACACAATAGTGTGCTGTGGTTATTGAAAAAGATTTTTCATCAGCCTTTAATTGAAATCACTTTTGCAACACTGTTCATTAAAAAGGAGAACCTCCCGGGCCATATGTATTCGCTTTCTGTAAATGTTTCTTAATAATATGCTTACAGGATGGTCATAGAAGGAATGGAGAAGAGGATGCAACGAATATCAGGCTGAGGCTCCCAGATATATGAGCAACTATACATATCAACTCCAGTCAGAACTGTGACCATCTCTTGCACTGAGTGATCTGATATTTTTGTGACTCCATTCTGGTCCTTCAGAATTTCACAGGCTCTAGGTATCAATGACTGACAGCGCAATCCTGACTAAGGATCTGGCGGGCGGCCCAGGCGGGGTGGAGGTCTACTCGTGGAAGGGGACTCTTGTCCCCTTTCCTGAGTGTAAACTGGGGCCGGTCCTATCGGCCTCCTCAGATTTCCACCAGCTAAATAGCTGGCGGAAGTAGAGGAGGCCATGTAATGGCCTAGCCGGCCTGGTGGGGATGGGGATATGGCCGACACCATCCCCCTCACGGACCGGCTACACCAATGGCCCACCTTGCCCGCCGAGACACCCCCGCGCCCGCCGGATCCTTACCTACCTCCTCCGGTGGCTGCTCGGGTGTTCCGGCGACAGAGCAAGGGAGGCCGGCCTCTGCGATGGCCTCCCTCACTCCTGAGTAGTCGCAAACGTGCTTTATGGCACATTTGCAACTGCTTCTGGTGACGGAACACTCATTCCGTCGCCGGCACCTTTTCCAGGATTGCGCCCTGAAACACGAGACATTTATTCCGTGGAGCCCAATATATAAATCCAGCAATCTGAGCCTTTTGTTTGTTTTCAGACATCCAGAAACAAACATATAGGAATCCACTTACATTCATCACAGCCTCTAGCTGTGGCCAACCCTGCACACTACAGTGGTTGTGTTCTGCAGTGGGCAGAGAGTCCCCAATTTTTGGGTTTTTTTCACAGCAGCCACTTGATAGCAATAGACGTACCCCTCGTGCACCCCAATGCCCCATGAAGGAGCAGGCACATAAGCTAGAGGTTCCATTTTGGAATCCACTGCAAGGGATGAAAAATCTTTTCATACATGTTCTTCATAATGAAGAATGGTCCATTCTTGGATACAGTCAAGGTTAAACTGCAAAAAGCAGTGTAAGTTGAGATTTTGGTGGGCCTAAGAGTACAAATTTATAGAAATATTGTACAGGGCAAGCAGTCCCCTTTTAAAAACAAACAAACAAACAAACAAACAAACAAACAAACAAACAAACAAACAAACAAGGGATCTGTGCTCTTGGCATGCATGCCTAGTACATAAACCACTGAATTAGGTTTTATAATGGTCACTCAGTATACAGAACAAATAACTTGGTCAGAAACGTACTCCTAAGTAAATATTACATATAGGCAGTAGCTTGGATCCAAAGAGTTGCATGGATATGCCCAGCAAATCTTTCTCTTCCTCCCTTTGAGTGGCAGATCATCCCATATCACATACTGCACTTCAAAGTTTCCTCAATGCATGAAAAGCGGTTTGCGATATGGCATGGAGATCCATCGTTCAAAAGGAGAACGTCAGAGATTGTGCTGGGATTGACCATGCCCTTGGGTGTGCCCAAGTAGCTCTTTGTATCCAAGCTGATAACATGGAGGGGGGGGGGAACTGAGCCCAGTTGGTGTCTTGGATTACAGATATGCATGGATGTGGGAAAATGAGCGACACCAGCAGAGGGCATCTGGAAGGCCAGCAGACTGGACCCTCTGTTTTCTATTTGGGTGACAAAACTATCTGAATACAATTACAGATAGCAGAGACTTGAGTATCATTACACAAAACAGGACATGAAGCAGAGTGGATGAGTTGAATTTGGTTTATTTGATTCAAGTCAACAAAGTTATGGCATCATTAAGCAGCAAGTGCAAAGTGGTAGCTTCTGTACTTCTCCTTTTGCATTTCAGGGCAAATGACGATACCGTCGCCACTTATCATTTTACAACACTTTGACATTTGTTGCCCACAAAGCCTACAAAATAAAATTGAATGCTGTTCTTTCTGCCTTCAGTGTATGTTAAATAAAGTTACGCCAGTCACTGAATACATCTTGGTGACATAAAGCTTAAGGAAATGAATCCATAGTGAAGACATAAAGCTTAAGGAAATGAACAAGCTGTTTTTGTAATGATGCTATGCTTGTGGAATAGCATTGATTGTGGGGTTTTTTCCCCCTCTCCTTCCTATGAAGGAAGTGTATTCACAAAGAACGGTAGTTAACATTTGATTTATTGAGATGGTTCTATTTTTCATTTATGCTCAACAGTAAATCATTTTGGGGGATTAACTTTACATCTCTGAGCACTATATATTAAAAAGGTTTTTAAAAGCTAATCCTAAAAGGATTGTGAAAAAGCACATCAAAAAGCAGAGCACACCTCATGTTACGGGAGCTTTCCAACGTTGCCGTCCTCTACAGATGTGGAGGCAGCAAATTACACTACTCAGGTTTTTGAAGTGTTTGTAGATCATCAAAAGTTATCAGCTGCCTGCATGTATCCTGTTGGCAAAAAGTTACAGTTGGATATCAGTTTTTCAAATGGTTTCAAAATTGCTGGGACAGGTGGGAGAGAAAATGCTTCTTATGGTACAGAAAATGTATTGGAAAGTCAATGCAAAACCTAGTGAGAACAAATATTCTTTGAGCATTTTTGCCTGTGTAGCCATAATGTCTTTTAAAACGATTTTCACGTGCAAACTTTTATCTTTTGAATTTCTCCCAAATTATTGTCTTAATTTTTTGAGTGTGCTTTTGTCCAGCTGTGTGATGTTCCTTATTTTCCAATAATTTTGATTCAGTATCCCTTAACATCATGGAATTATTGAAAAAGACAAGGCTATTTTTAGGGGGAGCAATGTGGGCAGATTGTCCCAGGCCTCACATAAGAAGGGCCCCACATCAACACTGACACATTGAAAAGAGATGGAAAGGTGTTCCAAGTTTACAAATGTTCCCTTCCACTGAGTAGACCTTCGGACCAATCACGATCGGCCGGGAATGCAGATAGGATTAGTAAGGATTGCGCTGCCCATGGAGTGATGTTATACTATGTTGAATAGAGACAGTTACACTCTCTCTGATATATGTAAGAGAGCCACCTTTTTAAAAGATGCCTCCTACCCAGTTAGCAGGGATACATTTCCCAAAAGTACTTAAGAACATAAGAAGAGCCCTGCTGGATCAGGCCAAAGGCCCATCTAGTCCAGCTTCCTGTATCACACAGTGGCCCCACCAGATGCCTCAGGGAGCACAAGACAACAAGATAACCTGTTTCCCGTTGTCACTCCCTTGCACCTGGGACAGAGAAAACCCATTTCTAAAACCAGGAGGTTGCTTATGGCTTGTAACCTGTGATGGTCTTTTCCTCCATGAATCTGTCCAAACCCCTTTTAAAGGCATCTAGGCCAGGTGCTGACTTCTGACATTAACATCACTCTCCATAAGAAGAATCAGCCACAAATCCTTCATTTTTGGCACAAAATTGCTAGGGCAGGCTGACAAAATGACCGTTGTTGAACATACTCCTCTCACATGTTCTTCATATGCCATGAGGGCTGCTCCTCCGTGAAAGGTGAGGACACTCTATTAATAGAAAATAAGTGGTTAGGCGATGAAGCAGAGATGTGAGTGAATACTGGATGCACGCTTGCACTCAAATACCTAATAAATGAGCTAGCCCTACCTGTGGGTCAAAGAAATGCTGCTAGTTCTCTGGGACTCCCCCCCCCCCCCCCGCACAAGACAACCCTACCTTGTTGCTGAACTAAAACTGAGTCAGGTTTTCTATTGCATATTATCAAATACTGTCAAATGAAGCCACGGGGTTTTTACTGTTGTTTTCGCTGCAACTCTATTTGCTGCTTTGTAAAAGGTGCAATACCTGGCTGCCAATTCTTTTGGGGAGAATGCAAACACTTCCTTTGTGGCGGGAGCCTAAATCAGTTTGTCACCCAGGCTCCAAAATCCCAGAACCATCTTCAAAATCAGGTCTCCAGGGTAGAGGCGCCGCCGCTACATCACCAATTGAAAAATTCCAATTTACTTTCCCCTTTAGAGCCGCCCGGAGAATGAGTCTACATCAAATTGGTATGATCAAGGAAGATATCGCTTGCAGCAGTCTCTCACAAGTCTCAAAATGACTCACAAGGGTTGAAAAGCTGTATGTGCATTGGTAATGAAGAAGAAAACAGCAGGAACAGTAGAGATCAGCAATCCCAGCTTTTCCTTATAGCTCATAAAGTTAAATTTCCAAACAAAAGGAGGTGAATAGGAAAATGTAAATAGAACAGATATTTCAAGGATAATGAGATGGCAAATGCGGACAAAAAATATAATCCTTGCTGATATGAAAATACCTTAAAATGTGTTGGCTTATTTGCTTCCTTTTTTTACCGTCTGTGTGGCTAGCTAGTTATAATGACATAATGATTATACATTCCTGTAATTTCCTACACAGGTCTCACTACCATAGAAATCCCTGTAAAGGATAAACTGTTTTGAAATGAGCAATTCAGTGAGGTCCTGTGCAGTAGTAGCAGTGAGATCTAGGTTCTCAACTGTTGTGGCACCCGGTCTCTGGGACATTCCTTCCAGAAAGGCTAGTCTGACTGCCTCTCTTCCTCCCAGTAGTTAGAAACCTCCCAGTTTAGGAGGGTCTTTGGAGAACTAGTAGAGAAAAAAGTCATTGCTTCATACGTATGGTCTGATTTTTTGATTTTAGAAACTACTCTTTTAGTGTTAAGTGGTTTCGCTTATTGTGAATCTGATTGTAGCAATTATGAAAACTTGAGAGCCCAGTAGGACTGGATGACTAAATGGGACTCTAAAGTTTTAAAATAAATAAATTTCAGCAGGCTGTTAAATATCTGCTGAATGAACTTTGGCACGGCAAAGGTTTCAGGCAGACATCAACTGAAGTGGGGAAAAATGTTGAGGATGGATGAGCAATAAGTTGAAAGAGGGTCAGAGTATTGTGGGTGTGTAAACCCCTGCTAACTGGGCAAGAGGCACCTTTTCAAGTGGTGCTCCTCTTATATTTAGCAGGGGGAGAGTAACTGCCCCCCTATCACCATAGCACAGTGTCTTTCTGGTGGCTGTTTGCTGGTGGTGTTCTGCATCTTTTTTAGATTGTGAGCCCTTTTGGGATAGGGAGCCATTTAATCATTTGATTTTTGTCTGTAAACCGCTTTGTGAACTTTTTGTTGAAAAGCTGTATATAAATACTGTTAATAATAATAATAATAATAATAATAATAATAATAATAATAATAATAAAACAATAAAATTACATTCATGATATATTTGTCATTTGGGGAATGCTACAGAGACCTTCTTCATTGTATGTCTATGTAAAGCTGAGCCAAAGGAACTTTTGGCTTGAAACTGGGAGTAATGGGGATGAAAGTTTCCCCAAATCATCCTCTGGCTCACCTTGTTTTGGTGTTGCCACCAGCCATTTCACAGCCCTAGAGACCAGGGTGTGTGTGTGTTTTTGAGACTCCAGCAGCTGGAAGTGGGCATTGAGGCATCCGCGGGAGGAATCCTTGCCCTCACTCTGGCTTCAGGTGGATGATGATGGGCAGAGGGGTTCTGAAGCTAGTCAGAGTGAAGGTATTGCTTCCTACCCTCACTTTGGGAACTTCTGGGGGGGGGGAAATGGTGGCTGCCAACTGAAGGAACTATCTGCCCTCTTTCAAGACCCCCCCCCCAAATGGCCCTCCAACATTGCACCCTGCAGAATGGAGAGATTTCTGTACAACTAAATGAGTAGTTGAGGGAAGAGGAAAAATCTAGAGGTGAAGGTAATTAAAATATATACCCCTACCCTCAAAGCTATTAAATGGTTAGTAACCAATATGGGTACAGTCTGCACATCCCCTCTTCCCAATATCATATTTTGGTTTACTTTTAACAGTCCAACAATAGCCCAATCCTTACCAGCTTCCCAGTGTCGATACAACCGTAATGCAGCCCCCAGATTCCTTTCCTCACCTTAAGGAGGCCTCTGTGACTGCTCCCCCACCTCAGAATGCAGTGCACACCCCATTGGCATGGCTGTATTCGGTGCTGGAAGGTTGGTTAGGATTGGGCTGAAAATCTACTGTACTATAGTGATTTGTGGATTGGACACTCTGCCATAATGCCTCCAGTTCTACTATGGCACGTTTCACCACAGCCATTATCTCTCTTCTGGCTGTAAGAGATACGATTTAAATTATAACATATTAAAAAATAGAATCATGACATTACACTAAATGACCGAACGACAAGTGTTTTACAATCTACCCGAGAATTATTACTCCTTTTTTTTTAGTTTACATTTGCTTTCTTTTAGCTTGTTGGGTTCACTGAATTATCTGTCTTTTCTATTAACCTATTTTTACAGTGCTGTTTGTTCCCAATATTAAATTAGATTTAAACCATTCATCTTGTGTGCTGCAATTTTCCCTGCCATTCACCCTCTTCTGCTTTTCTCCAGCCAGTTTTCTATATTCTGCTATTTCTGTCAAAGAGATGTGTGGCCATGTTTTTCACCTTTGAAAGGAAACTCAATATTAAAAATGTTCCATTAAATATAACGCTGTTATGCTACTTTTGTAAGTCTGGAGTCAGAGGATGGAACAAACAGTAACAATATTAGTTTCAAATATATTCTGAGGACAAAAATAGCAAAGCATCCCATCTTTGGTTTTCAAATTCCAGATTCATACTTCTTTTTCTCCTAGTTTTGGTAAATAAGGTGTATTTTTATGCTTCATTTGAATTTTTTAAAAACACACCTGTGAAATCAGTTTAACCTCAGAAACATCACAATTATTAACATACCTGAATCAGGCATACATGTGAAAATTCAGTATGGGCCAGAACATCTCTTGGTAACCACTGTGTAAATAACCAAGAGTCTTGTAGCACCTTAAAGGATAACATGTTTATTTAAGCTTTTGTGGACCCCTCTGGGAATTTTATAAATGTGTTCCTATTTTTAACATAAAAATAATTGTAAAAATCCACAAATATGATTGCATTTGCCTCTGCCATAACTATAAACATAATTCACTGTGACATTTAAAATTGCATTCATCTCTGCAACTATCCAAAGGCTGCAGTTTCCATTGAAATCAGTGGGAATTACTTGTGAGTAAAGATGGTCAGGATAGAACTTGAATGTGCTTTATAGCTGGAAGTTATCAATTAGAGAAAAGTACATCCATCAGTCACTGATGAAACAAGCATATATATATATATATATATATATATATATATATATATATATATATATATATATATATATATATATATATATATATATATATATATATATATATATATATATATATATGCTTTCGAAACAAACATATATATGGGAGGGTTTTCTTTTTGTTTCTTTAGTAATTCTGGATGGTACAAATAAAAATAAAATACACTTTTATTTGACTGAAATGAAAACTAAATTGCAGTACTAGCAAAAGGAAATAGTTCTCATCTTGGGGAGAGAGGAAACACCTTGAAAGATAATTCACTGCTGTTACTTGTGCTGGAGGCAGGATTTATTTGTTTATTTGTGAGGTTTTTTTTTTTGTTTAAGCATTTTTTCTTACTCCCCCGCCCCAGAAAGAGGTGCCCAAGTCAGCTTACAAATAAATAAAAAATACACTAATAATATAACAAAATCCAACAAACCCCCCACCCCCAATAAGATACATGCACAATAATATATGAAAACATCTAATCAACTGTGCAAAACAGTTGAGGGGTAAAATCACAGTCGAAAGCATAGCATTATGTCCTGTTCATTGCTAATCCTGTACTGATGATGAAATTAGATCAGAAGTCCATGACATATTGTAAGGTGTTGGAAGAGATTATGAACTGAGATGAAGAAGGGGGAAATAATTTGCAAATTTTCCCATATTTGTTCTTAATTTTTTTTTAATCAATCAATCTATGGCACAATTTCTTCTGGATGCCAGGAATCCTATTCTGCAGTGGTAGCGTTGGAGCACATACCAGGATAATTAGTATTTGATGAGATGTGCAGAACCCCCCCCCCTTTAGCTTCTTTGATCAAAAGTGGTTTGGCTCCTCTTGAAAATTCGGAGGTTTAACCTTGAAAGGACCCCCGATACTCCCTTTGATTGCATTTTCGATGACATTTCAGTGGCGATGTGCTTCAGAAGCCCACTGGGTTTTTTCACGTCTCTTACAGAAACTCATTTAGCTGACCTTGTAAATTCCCAGCTGGGATGAACCCTGCAATTCATTTCAAATTTCACTTTGTCTGAAATTTAGGTCAAACCTTATTTTGGTGTTCATTTCACTTCACCACTAAATCCATGTAATTTAAACTATGGCATTTATAGGATAAAAAAAAATACTTGAAACTAAAATTTCACACTTCTTTTATTCTACTTAATTATTAGTCAGTCCCCTGTACATCTTAACATAGGTGCTAGACTGCTTTACTACATCGGGTGCTTTTTGAAACGGGGGCACTGAGAAATCTATACACTCCAATATCTTGCTTTCTGGTGTACTTGGATATGTGATTTCCCATTTATTACAAAATAAAAGCCTGCATTAGCTGACAACCCGTGGTCAGGTTTTTGACCAGTTACTATCTATGCACCTTCAGACAGCTGTCAATATTTTTTTGCTTTGTTTTTGATTTCTTAATAAGGCTAGATGTGGAGGATATCACCTTAATGAAAGGAAGCAAATGAAAACAACCTCTGAATATTTTTCCCAGCTTCTTTGCCTCGCATAAGAATGTTTGTTCATTTCTATTTCTATTTATTATTCATCAAAGTGCTTTGATACTTAAAGCTGATTACAAGAGAGAAGGCTAATGGTAAATGCATCACAGGGAACTTGGGTATTATTTTCTTTGGAGAGAAACTATTTTTAGACTTGCCCCCCTCAAACTCTCCCTAGAATTCTCTTTCCGTGTTGGTTCTGTTTTCTCCTTCTTCACTTTTGTCTTTTTTTCAAAACTGTTCACTGATCATCAACAGCCCAATCCTATCCAACTTTCCAGTGCTGATGCAGAGTACACAAACATTCCTTTACCTTGAACGTTCCTTTACCGATGCACGCCAACAAGGTGCATGCAGCAGCATCACTGCAGGGGGGGCGGAGCTCCAAGTTCCGTCGGGCTGTGACCCTCTGTTACATGATGGGAGAAAGCGGCCCCGCCCCCTCGCCTTTGGAGCCATTCCGGCCGACAAAAGCACTTGCTTTCGTCGGCCGGAATGGCTCCAAAGGCGAGGGGGCGGGGCCGCTTTCTCCCATCGTGTAACGGAGGGTCAGAGCCCGATGGAACATGGAGCTCCGCCCCCCTGCAGTGACGCTGCTGGGTGCATGCTGCATTTTGCGGTGGGGGGTGTAGGCATGGAGGCCTCATCAAGGTAAAGGAACACTTGTTCCCTTACCTTGGGGCTGCATTGGCACTGGAAAGTTGGTTAGGACTGGGCTGTAAGGGACTGCCTACAAAGTGCCACACTTTTAAAAAGTCTTTTAAGCCCCTCCCCCTCTCATTTTGCCCTTGTTTCGCCAGTGACTTCCTCTTTTGTCACAAGGTGGCGAACTCCTCCTGCCCTTGATATTTTTATGGGTGCTTCCTAGTTTATTCATGCTGTAAAGTTGATAAGGTCAACCGTACCTATCATGCAAACAAAACAAAAAAACTATTCCATTTAAAACTGGATTATAAAACTCTTTTTGAGGATACATAATCACATTCTTTTTATACAAAGAAGAACACCAATGTAAAAATGCAAACTACATTATTTTCTGAGATTATAAAACTATTTCACAGCCAAGTCCCAAATCCTTTGAGTAACCGTTTAATTATCCTTCAAATCTATCATCAGTGAAAATATCACACATAAGTAGGCATGAACAGATCTTCCCAGTTTCACCTTGTGATTGTTCCATGGATTGACCATGGCTATGCCTCCCTGCCTTCTAATTTGACATTGAGAATTTCTGAAATTAATTTTGGAATTGCTCAATATGTGTTTGTTACAGCTATCAAATTCTTCCTTCTATTCATTAATGTGTTTTCCCCCCACGTCAGCTGCCCCATCCCCGTCCCGTTCCTGGGCACGGAAGCCATTACTTGGCCGCCTCGGAGTTCCGTCAGCTCTTGAGAGATGGTGAAAATCTGAGGAGGCCCATTGAGGCCTCCCAGCTCTACACCTGGGGAAGGGGACAAACATCCCCATTACCCGAGGAGACCTCTCCGGAGCGGAACAGAATGAGTATAGGATCTGTCTGCGGCTGTCTGCGGATCTTTAGGTAGGATTGCATTGTGAATCCTGGAGAATTGCCAGTCTGTACCAACAACACTGAACTAATTGGGCCACATACCATATTGGTCTGAGTATAAGACTCACTTTTTTCTCCTAATTTAAGTTTTTAAACTAGGGGTGCGTCTTATAATCAGGCTGTTGCAATTTAATGCCAGTGATTTAATTAATTTTTTTAATAGCACCAAACTTTAAGGGTGCGTCTTATAATCAGGTGCGTCTTATACTTGGGAGAATACGGTATATAAAAACTAGAAAAATGAATAAACAGCAAATGGGTCATTCCGTGTCAAATCAACCAATGAAAATTCCTTGACGTCATGGATTTTGTTCATTTTCGGTACATTTGTAGCTTACCATGAGATGTTTAAAAATTATTTTTTTCAGATTTTTTTGTCCATCCGTTTTTGAGATATTGAATGTTCAAAATTGCCAAAAAAGGCCAAAATCCACTTGTCACCATACATTCAAATGCCAGTTACAGGATAACGATGAACGCTACAGACATGGGATAGGTGTCATTTTAAAGCTTATGAATAGGGCTGTCATTTGATATACAACATGACAAAATTGTAAATTTTCAAGAAATTCAAAAATATTCAAATAATATTAAAAGGACCTACAAATAATTATTTTTTTACTTCTGAAGATGATTTAGATGAGGAATAATATCACTGTGCTGATTCAGAAATTATTCAGCAACTAAAGTAAAATTTTAAAACTACGAACAGAAGTAAAAAGCTCATGATTTTGATAGTTTTACCAAAAAGCTGATCCTGTAAAAGAATAGAAAGTCAATTCATGCTCTCTAAATCTATATCTATAAGTCCTGTTATAAATTTTTGGATTCATTTCAGTTTACCACCTAATTTTATCAATGTAAACTGTAGAAAAATGGACTTGAGGGGTTTAATTCCTGGTCACTACCAACAAGAAAATTTAATTTTTGTATGATACCATTGAGATACCATCTTGAAATTTTGACTGATTGACTACAAGACATATACCTTTAAGTGTAATTTTTTTGAAAATTTTAAAAAAGTTCAATTTTTCAAAATTTCAAAATTAATATTATTTGAATATTTTTGAATTTCTTGAAAATTTACAATTTTGTCATGTTGTATATCAAATGAAAGCCCTATTCATAGGCTTTAAAATGACACCTGTACCATGTCTGTAGCGTTCATCGTTATCCTGTAACTGGCATTTGAATGTATGGTGACAAGTGGATTTTGGCCTTTTTTGGCAATTTTGAACATTCAATATCTAAAAAACGGATGGATAAAAAAATCTGAATTTTTTTTAAAAACATCTCATGGTAAGCTACAAATGTACCGAAAACGAGCAAAATCTGTGACATCAAGTTCCAAAATGTATTTTTTATTGGTTGATTTGACACGGAATGACCCAAATGCATTGGTATCACTCTGCAAACAAGATCAGAAAAGCTAAAATTGGTATAATGGACTGACACATTCCCTCTTGTCTCTTTAATGCAGAGGGAGGCCCATGCAGATCACCAAAAAGTCAAACCTGATCATTACACTGGCCATGTGGACCCTGATTGGCTACGATCACATTCCTAGCAGGAAAAGGTTTTCTTTTAATTAAATGGCGCTAAAGCAGATTTTAGAAAGAGCATTAAATAAAAGAAAAATAGGTGTTAAAAATAAGCATTTGGGGAAGATGAACAGTTCAAGTTCCCAAAAAAATCTGCTTTTGTACTGATGATTTTTTTTGGGGGGGGGGCCCTGAAAATTCAATACATTACAATTAGCTCATATTACGGGCTGCAACTCTCCTTATCCCAGTTCACACCATAAGCCTTTGTAGATCAGCTGTACTCAGCATGGCCCTGCAATCATTTACTTTTTTTTTCCTTTGGTCTATTCTCTGCAACAAATCTCTTTACAGTGGAACGTTATATCATACGCATGTTGGTTGTGACAATTGTGGCTTTAAGGGTTTTTTTTGGGGGGAGGGTAGTAAACAGTGACTCTGTATCCCCTTGAATTGTCATGGAAATGCTGGAGTCCCCTTCACTGAAGGCAAGTGACTGACATCTCTATATATCTATTAATGAAATGCAGCTTCAGCTGGAGTCTGAAAAAAAATTGCCCAGTGTAAATGAAAGGCCTACATGATTTGTGGGTTTGTCACTTTTTTTGTTGCTGTGTGTGTGTCTGTGTTCCTGTGTGTGTGCGCGCGCGCCTGTGTACTTGCGCTGTAGCGGTATGCCATTTGATTCAGGCTGGGTTAATCTTTCCAGGCCTAATAAGTAGCCTTTGCACTGAAACATGATCTGTGCTTTTCCAAGTATTTGTATGGCAGGCAGCTACACAGCAGCAACTTCTGTAATCCCTTCTCCCACAGTTAGAGCTACTAGAAAGGCTTAATAATATCCCAGAGGCAAAGATGAAACCGTATCTGCACAGCTACTGTTTGCTGTAGAGAGCTTTTGAAGTCAAGCTTAAGATGTCTTTATTTCCCTACCAGAAAGCATTCCTTTTTCTTCTTCTTTTCTCTCTCTCTTTTTTTAGTTCCTCTACGGTATTGTCATGATGATGGCTTTCTGCTTGAAAAAAAATATATATTCCAGCGCTCCCATAAAGCACTAGGGAATGAGAAAGGCTTTTCATCAGAGGCTTCGGGTATATCGGTAAGTACAGTTTGTCACTGCGCAAACCCACTGCTTCAATAGCAGAAATTTCAGGTGGGGAAAAAAAGACACACTTTTGTTTCTTTATCAGGTTTAGGGCAGGGACAGCTTTCGTTGGCAGCTTATCCCTCGACATTGCTGGCTTTTAACTTTTCAAATCAAATCTAAATTGAGTTTTATTCTGTAGTCTGAGTCTACTCATGTAGACTCACCGTTTGAGAATACAAAGGAAAAAGGAAGAAATGTCTTCAGCTGTTGATGCCAAGATGAAACTCAAGATTAATCTGTGTCATTGTTTGAGGGCTCTGACTGACTTCCTAAGAACGAACACACACTTCCCCTCAGTTTTGTTAGTCTTATTCTCCATCCCTAGCTGTAGGGATGCTCATTTTTTCCCCCTTCATCTTCTATGCTGTGTTTCTGCTGGGAGTATATTCGGTACCTGACCTGTTTCTTGGTACAGTTTTCAGAACCATGGAATGACATTTAGTGGTAGCCTTCAGTTCTAACTGTAATGTCACTACTACATGGCAACTATAAGGGTAGAGAGGATTTTGTAGAATTTTTGTAGCACTGACAAATGTCAAGGACAAAATAAATATACTGGTTCCTGTTGGGTCCAAGTGTAAGAAATGCTCCCAACTGAAAAGGTGCATAACGGCGCAATCCTGTGTGGAATAGCACCGGGGGAGCGCATGCTTCCCCAGCGCAGGGTGTCATAAATGCGCAGTAATGGTCACAGGCAGATGACGTGCCGGCAGAGTAGGCAGGGAGTTATTTACAGTGTCCACACTGAGCTCAGCAAGATCAGGGGGTGAACCAGGTGTGGTGCTGCTGTTCTTGTACTCTTGCCTTTTAAAAATGTAATGGTCTTCTTATTGTTTTTAGATTGTGTTTATGAGTTTTTAATTAACTGTTTTATTGCTTTTAAAGGTGGCTGTTTTTTTGTAATTGTATTTTCCTGTTTTTGTAAGCTGCCTTGGGTCTCTTTGAGGAGAAAGGCGGGATAAAAATATTGTAAATAAATAAATAAATAAAATCAATAAAGGTGACCCCTGTGTATGACGTGTGGTTATTATGGGGGGGGTGCATGGGTAAAGCTCCCCATGTCGATAATGATAGGAATTGAAGAAGGAGAACTTCATGGTAAGTTCTTGGTTTTAGTATGGATTCCTGAGAAGAAGGACGTGGATAGGCGAGCATAACTGGAATCAGTTGCTATCCATCTGTTTTGAAGTCCTGGCGTTGCTATATCCACATATAATGTTTAATGTCACTGTCTGAAATGGCATTATCTGTCCGGGCCAGCTGGATACTGTTAGCTCCTCAGTTACAAATAGCACTGTGATGGCTTTGTCCTGCTGCCGTCACTGCCTGTATCAGCGTGTATCCATTGGCACCGAGCTTTGCTGCTCTAGGGTTCTCAGCTTTAGAATGGCCTGGCAAGATTTGTGATGCACAGTATTGGTGAGTTATGGCTAGCCAGAATGGGACCCGTTTGATGAATGAGAACAATTCGAATCAGTTAAGTGCCTATTTTGACAACCTGCTTGGGCTGTGCTGTCCTGCCACAATATTAGACTTTCTTGAAAGTAACGAAGTAGGGGTGCAGGTCCAGGCTACAGAAAAGTGAGTTTGAGTCTAGTCTGCACAGAGCTTTTTGAATCCTAAGGCTTTCACATGTGACCAGTTAAAGCATGTATAACTGACATGTTGCAGGCACTACTTGAGGCCTGTAACTTCTCAAGCTTTGCATAGAGAGACTTTTATTTGGAGGTGCCTCCTGGCAAATCACGGGACAGCAAAAATTCACCACATCAGGAAACATGTTCAATGAAAGACCTCATCATTCAAAGCTTGAGGAGCTCTGGTCTCCTAAGTTTCACCACAGTTGTTCAGGTTTCAAGGAGATCTGGTTTTGTTTTTCTTACAGCCCGGTCCAGCCGAAGGCCTCAGCGGCACAATTCAGTCACAAAAGCAGCCTAAATGCCTTAGGCTGAAGTTAGGACCGAATTGAGACGTTGAGGCCAAATTTGTGCTGCAACTGTGACGGGCGTACGACGAACTTACGACGGACGGAGCGCGCATGCGCACTACGGGCGCCGGCACAATTCTGTCCTAAGTTCGGCCTCAAAGTGGGCGTGCCAGGGGCGTGACGGGGGCGGTTACGAATTTGAGTCGGGTTCCTGACACTGGAGAGCTCTGACACGCCCCCTCGAGCACAGCTACGGAACAAAATTTAGGTTGACCAAAAAGGTGGTCACAAATTTGAGGAGACCCATAGGAGACATTTTACCTTACACACTCCAGCCCTCTCCTGAAACGTTGTAACACCCAACTCCTGAGTTACGCCTGAGTTAGGACGGAATCACTGTGGCACAACTCTGGAACCGGACACAGATAGTTACCCTATCAGCACCCAGCCGCACCCAGCCTCTTTCCCACAAAAGCCCAGCCCCAGGCCTCCATTCTCTCTCTCTCTCTCTGAGCACGTGGTGTGGGGTCCTGTCCCCCAGCAGCCACAAAGTGGGACTTTGTCGGTTGAGGGCAAAATTCACAAACACCCCACTTCTCTCTTCTCCTCTCCTCTCTCCTCTCTGCCCCCCTCTAGGGCAGAGAGGGCTGTTCTGGCTGTGGTCAACCTGTTTACAGCTGTGCCTGGGCTGTCTCCTTGCAAGCATTTACTAACCCATGTCTTTCTCCCAGCCTCTCTCTCCCCCCCCCCCACAGGCAACAACACCAGCAGGTAAGAGCAGGGTCTGGGATGGCATGTGTTATGACTTCTGCCTGTTCATGCCAATATATGTTTGACTTTAGCCTGTTCATGCCTATATGTAGGACTTCTGCCTGTGTAAGCCATACCGTAGGACTTCTGCCTGTGTTTGCCATAATGTTGGACTTCTGCCTGTTCATGCCAATATGTATGACTTCTGCCTGTGTTCGCCTTTATGTAGTACTTCTGCCTGTCAGCACACATATATATGATAGCTGCCTCTTTACCAATGTGTCCTCTGATAGCTGCCTGTTGCCATGTGAGCAGACAAATATGTGTTTGTGTAAATGTGACTTGCCTGTTAACAAAGGTGTGTTTACTAACCCGCAGCCTTGCCCCCACAGGGTCTACAACAGGTCAGTTATGACTGGCTAACCATGTATGT
Organism: Plestiodon gilberti rubricaudatus; assembly: GCA_026170595.1. Classification (NCBI taxonomy): domain Eukaryota; kingdom Metazoa; phylum Chordata; class Lepidosauria; order Squamata; family Scincidae; genus Plestiodon; species Plestiodon gilberti. The sequence continues at coordinate 93,665,173 of JANXHW010000001.1, forward strand.
AACCCTACAGTTGTGCTGTTTGTTCTCTCCTTCACTGTTGTCCTTTGCAGGATCATGCCCTTCTGACGTCCAGGTAAGCTCCTCACACTGTGACAAGCTCGTTATATCTAGCAGCTGTGTACTCTGATCTCTCCCTCCAGGCTTTTGCAACTGACACACTGGCTTGTCTTCAATGGTGACTGCTACCACACACCAGCTGACATGTAACTCCCCCTTGTTTTTTGTCACCCCAGGAACGTCCACTACCACCTACCTTCCTTGGAGCACCCCTGGGGCTGCAGGAAGGGTGCCCCACTGTCGTCTGCCTCGATGCTGCCAGAGGTCAGGGAGCCAGTCCTGCAACCCTCCTTAGCTGCTGCCGCTGCTGCTGCTCCACCTCCCTTGCTGTCGTACTTGCTGTCCCTCCCCTTTCTATGGAGCAGGCTGTGGTTCCACAGGGGAAGAGCCTGCGTCTCCAGGTCCATGGGGCACGTGTGCTGCTGCTGCTTTCAGATTGGCTGCTGTGACTACCCCTGGCAGCCTCGCCTGGCCATCCCTGCTACCGTTCCAGAACAATAAAGATGCCCCTCGGGCAGAGCCCCCTTGTGCCCAATGTTACACAAGCATTGCCCCCACACACATAGACAGCCCCCAGCACACAAGCCCCTGCATGAATCCCATCCAGGGACTGCCACTTCCTTCCCAAAGAGACCACAGCAGGGGGGCTGCCAGACCCTCAGGGCTCAGAGGGGAGTGGGGAGTTGGGGGGGCCTCTCAGGCAGGCAAACGACAGGCGACACGGTGCCCATACCGGATCCGCTCGCGTCCGCCGCATCCGTGGAGCGCCCTTTCGGCAACCGGGGCTCTCACCCGTCAGGGCGTCCACCCGTCACGGCGTCCGTTCCGCCCACGGTCCGCCCATCATGGCGTCCGTTCCGCCCACGGTCCACCCGTCAAGGCGTCCGTTCCGCCCAAGGTCCGTCCGTGTCAGTGTGGCTTCCACCCAAAGTCCGTCTGCATAAGAGGCGCCCGTTTCTGCATTGCCTTCATCTGCGAAGTGACCCCTGTGTCCCTATTGGTCTCTGCAGACCCCTCTCCCTGTATCCCTCTCCCACCAGCCTTGTTGTTTGTCTGTTTCTGACCCACCCATGCCCCTCCCCAGCACCCACTCTCTGCCTGTCTGTGTGTCTGCCTCCCCTCCCACTCCCTGATGATGGAAGCTGGCAACCCCCACCCCGCTAGAGCACCTGCCGCGAGGCGCCGACGTCGCCCCATCTGGGGGCGTGATGAGCTGCATGAGCCCTTCACGCTCGCAGCAGACAAGCCCAAGGCATCTCTCAGTCTTGGCCGGGGCACAGAGCAGAAGGCACGCCGGGATGCCTTCTTTGTGGGCATTGCCACGGCCCTGGAGGCCCAGGGCTTCAGGCTGCGCACGGGCAAGTCATGTCAGAGGTGGTTCCAGACATCATGAGACCCCCTTGTGTGTGACGTTCCCACCCCCCTCCTTCCTTTCTCTCCCCCGCTCACCCCCACATGAATCCCACGTGCAGCCTCAACGTGGCTTGGGGGTGGCATCGCCTTCTGCAGGAGGGAGGGGACGGCCACTCTCCCCTGCAGCAGGTGGCTAATGCACAGGGTGCCCTGTGGCAGCTGGCACAGGCACATCGCTCACCTGTCACCTGCCCTGCACCTGCCACATGACTGGCGCAACCCCCATGCCTGCGGTCGGCCCCTTTGCGACCGGGCTGCGACAGACACTGCGGTAGCTGCCATGGATGGACACTAGCACATCCAGACATAGGCCTGCACGTGCACAAGCCAGACGCCTAGCCTGGAGAGCCTGCCTGCCTGGGAGGTAAGTGTTGCCTGGATCCTGGGGTGGTGTTGACCTAACTCAGTCATAACTCAGGCCTAACTCAGGCACAAATTACGCCAAACTTAGGCCACTCTTAGGCCAGATTTGCGGAGGAGTTGGGCTGGACCGGGCCCTTAGAGTCATAACTTTCATGCTTGTTGCTATATACAGTTGGCGCTCGCTATCCGCGGGGGTTCCGTACCCCCTCGCAGATAGCAAGGATCATGTAAACTGGAGTCCAATTTTAAAAATGAAAAAAACGCTGTAAAAAAAGTGTTTTTTTAAACCTTTTAGAGTGAAAACTCTGTGTGTTCTTGCTGTAAACATGCTTAAACCACGCCCCAGAAGTCTCCTCCAGGTTGTGTGACTCCCCCTCCCAAGACTGCCCCAGAATGCTTTGCAAATCATTCTGGGGTGACCTTCGGAGGGGGAGTTGTGCAACCTGGAAGAGGCTTCTGGAGCGCGATTTAAGTATGTTTAAAGCAGTTTCACTGGAGCGGTTGAAATAAGATAATGCTAAGCAAGTACAGAAACTGAAATACAGAACTGGGATGTTGACCTATAGGCACTAGTATTATGAGAGAGGGAGAAAAAATTCTTGGTAGCCACTCTTTCCACACCACACACAATTGCAGAAGTCTCAGCCATGTCCCCCCCCCCATCATCTGTTGCAATGCCCTTTAGTAGGACATATTAAGACCAAAAGGAAAAGAAACGAAATTCATGAACTTGTGGGCTGCCCCAGTCCTTACATTCACAGACAGTTTTAGCAACTGATAAAGTGAGGGTCCACATGCCTGCACCTGAGCTTCAATTGACACTTTTAAAGATAGCTACAGGGCGATTTCTAATCATCTCATCCTCCTTGCTCTCACTTAAAAATTCTCACTGATTGAGATGTTACATATCATTCTGAGTCCTGTTAACTTAATTATATCTTATCTGTGGAGGATTTAAGCCTGCTGGTGTGGCTGACATTAATTATTAAATAAAAGAGGGGGAAAATGATCTGTAGATTGGGATGTTCTGTGTTTGAAGGCGCTTTTTTTTTAAGCTTGCCCTTAACTTCATCTCTTTCTCTCTTTTTTCACCCCCTGGACATTAAAAAGAAGCAGCATCTTGTCGGCGAATTGCTTTTTGACAAAAGTTGAACTCCAGATCCAAAGGGATGTGCTCTTGATCCTGAATACCAGGGCTCATTAACTGATGCTTGGTTTGTCAGCATCTGTCAGGTGTTTAAGATTTTTCCTCTCAGGCCAGGTATGTAAAATGGAAATGTCAAGCTCTCAAGGGAGCTTGTAACAAAATATCAATGGGTAAAAGGGAAACCTGACCCATAGGCTGGGAAAGCCCCCCCCCCAATACAAAGTTCGGCTATAGGGCCAGGGAAACAGAAAGAATGCACCCTTCCTTCCTTTTAAAATTCACGGGGATAAATATTCCCATCCCCATTATTTCTTTGATGTTGAAAAAGAAAGGAAGTCATGCTTACAGGACCATTTCAGTCACACCTGAAGATCGTTCAGTATGAATAGAAGATATTTTCTTGGGATTGTGCCCTCCCTCGTTTCCCCCCCCCCCATTCCCTGGTCTGCAGTATATAACTTGCCGCTGGCCACTGTTGCTATGTGCCATCCCAATAAAACTCTGAACAGCTGCTCAATTGCCCAAACATAGTGACTCAGGGGAAGCATGATAACTAGCTGTAAGTAGATGTTACATCTACTGAAATGTTACCGCAAGAACCAACCATTCTGTTTAGTCCACAAGAAAAGGACAAGATGTCTAGAGACATTCAGTAGAGGTGTCAAGAAACGTCTTCAGTCCTTAGAATCAGCGTTCAGCATTCAGAACATGGATTTTCCAAAGTTGTTATTGAAGACTGTAGAATAGATAGAGTACTCAGTATGATGATAGGAATAAGCTGACGATAAATTCACAAGTCCACATCCTTAAGTGACTGCCCTTAGTACAGCATGGGGTTCATGCCATGGGTACCTGCCATAACTGAATCTATATTATTATCTTAACAAGTGATACAGAGGAGGGATGGACCTATATTGAATATATAGTTACTTCAAAACACAAGAAATAAACTATATCCAAATATGCAGAGCTCCATATCAGTCACAGAACAACATTGAGCTGCAGAGGGAACTGATCTGGTTCCAAGCAAGGTCACTTGACTACTCAGATAAATACTAAATCCAATCCAGTAAGCAGACTAAGGGTCCAATTCCGCTGGTGCAGCCATGCCAAAAACAGGTGCGGTGCACCAGTGGGGTGGGGGGGGGAAAGCAGATAGGGAGGCTTCAGCAGAGAAAGGGGATTTAAATTCCTTTATCTCTCCCTAAGTCTCTTGCTGTGCAATGGGTCTTCTCGGACCTGTACTAGTGATTTTGCTAGTGCAAGTCTGAGGAGAGAAGGGGACTGGAAGGTTGAAGAAAAGGGGGTAGGATCCAGCGCACGCTATTACCACTGGATCCACCCCTCCTGCAGCCTCCCTGCCCCTGTTACACCCTCCCCCGCCCCTCCCTCCTTCCCCACCATCTTACCTTGATCGGTGGGTGGCTGAGAAGTAACAACGATTAGCGTACACTGTGGGGTGTCTGGATCCTTACCGATGCTTTCACTAGAATTGCCAAAGAATGAAGAGCCATGGAAGTGGAGAAGCCATTGACTTCATACCGTTGGCAGTCTCATCCCAATGCTAGCTGAGGATAGTGGCGGTCACGATACAAAGGAGGGGAATCATATCTGCTAGCCCCCCATGAACAAATTGTATAGCCCCCCATACAAACAAATTGGTGATGAAATGGCAACTTTTTAATTTCAGTATCTTAGATGGAGTCCATACTCAAAGCAAACACAAAGATGGGACTGCTAGCTTTCTCATCCCAGCAGAGCTCCTGGGAAGCTGCGCAATCGACAGGCAGAAGTACTTTTGGTTTCTTCCAGAGCTTTACCCAGTGGCGTCACTAGGGCGCGCGCTGCCCCAGAGCGGGGTGCACGCGTCACCTAGTGACTCCTCCCCCAACACCCCCCTTTATAAACCTTTGGCGCGGCCATAGAACGCGCCGCGATTTAGGGGGGCGCCCGACAGGCGCCCGCTCCAGGCGCCCCCTCAATCGGGAGAGCCGGCTCAGGGACGTCTTCCCCGGCCAGCTGCCCAGGGCCTTCTGAGGAAGGCCCGCTGCGAGAACGATATTTATACCGTTCTTTTTGCGCATACGCAGACTGTTACTGAGGGAAAAGGGCTGCCCTTTTCATATAAATACATATAAATAATCATATAATCATATAAATACAAAGATCTGTTCCTTGGAATGTGCAACAGTTACATTCCCTCTTTACTGTATGAACTGGAACATAGAAATGATAAAAAGTATGAACTATTGAACAAGTTGAACGTAACTCCCAAGTGTGTTTAAATGCAGCAAAATAAACACACCATCTTCAAACACGACTGTGTGTATGTCCCCTGAGTATTTTTCCCTACCTAGAGAATATCTTGGTGTTAAAAAAAAAAAATCACGTAAGAAGTGGGCCTGATTTGTAGTGACACCCACACTAATGTGGGAATTGTGGGATGGAACTGGGCCTGAGGCAGCCGTAACCCGAATCCCAAAGCTAGTTTGCCTTATCCACAAGGGCCAAGGCTACTTCTTATGGGTTCTTACTCTTACAGCCCAATCCTGTGTAGGTCCACCACGGCGTGCAAAAAACTGCTGTGCCGAATCCTAGCCTGGATTGGGCCAGCACTGGTGGAGCTGGGGCACACCTCAGGAGAAAGGAACATAATATTCAGAACCTTTCCCACGGGGAGAGCCCCAGCGGCCCCTATGGGCCGCCTCAGATGTGCACCGACAAAATGGCTGGTGCAAATCCGGGAAAACTGTGTAAGGCCGGCTAGGCCTGGGACAGGGCTTAGGATTTTGTCGGAGCATGCTGCCAATATTCCTGCCCCTATCCTGGGCCTGGCGGTCCAATCCGGAGCCTCCCCCTGCCCTCCCCATGCCCCTGCCCCAACTGGCACAGGATTTACCTGCGTCCGCCAGCACTGGACCCGGTCCCGGGCAGAGTGAGTGGTGCCAACCTCTGTGCCAGTGCCGCTTACTCGCCGGGTGTCAACAATGTGCCTTATGGCACGTTTATGACACCCAGCACCAGCAGAGCTGTCGCTCCGCCGGCGCATTGTTAAGCAGTATTGCACTGTTTCTCAGAGGCATTGTCCATATAAAACCCAGGACATGCATAACGCTCTTTCAGGGATTCACATTAAAGTTTAGAGGCGAGTATACATGCCAGCTAGCCATGCCCTCCAACTCTAATATGCTCTGTGGCCCTCCTGTATGTAATGACATCTGAAAAAGACTTTTGTGATGTTTGGAGATGGCGTCGGTGTTTATTTTGCTGCAATAACGCAGACTGGAAATCGCAGTTTAACATATTCAACATTTCATATTCAATAGCATTCCTTTACATCAATGTTTTTGCCCATGAAGAAGAGAGATCACTGAATAGCAGCACTTCCCGAGAAATAGATCATCATTTTGATATTATTACACAGACTCAATATGCAAGCGGAAGACAAAGGAAACGTGATTTGGACATCTGCGCCTTAAATCCTTTCCTAAACAAACAGAATGTGTCGCGTTGTTTTTAGCAAGAAGTTGTTTTACACAATAAGTTTGAAGACATTGATAATGCTTCACTGGAACAGCTCTTCAGTGTCTTGATGAGATGAGTTACTGTACAGATGGCTTCCATCAAGCAAGCCTTTTCTGTTTATAGGGCTGCAGGTGGTAGTAGAATAGGAAACGGAGGATGTGGAGGAAAGGTTAGGACTGAGAAATTCTCACACACTTTAACAGAGTCAAATCTGTCTCCAAGGAGGATTCTAGTTTCTTATCTGTTCTGCCATCAAATCTGTGTGAAACAAGTTTGCAACAAAGGACAACTCGCCTCCCCAGTTCCTGCAGGGCTTTACTTGAAGAAGAAGAAGAAGAAGAAAAGAAGAAACACATTACTCACTCCTTTCACACTCTAAAATGTATATATCTCAAAACTCTTCAAGGTCTTGCAAATAAACATGTCTAGTTATAAACACAAAGACGGCTGTCCCAAAGATGCTCTGATTATTGTGATAATGCTGTCAATTAGGCTGGAATAACCAAGAAGGACCCCGCTGCTGTTGATAAATCATAATGTTTAAGATAATGCATCGTACACCCCCAAATCATAATTGTATCTTATAACCCTAATGACCCATCCTATCCAGGATTGGACTGGTATGCAGAGGGGTTTACGACAGCAGAACACAGTTCCGCCAGACTCAGACGTGTAAATCTGAGGGCAGTGGTGTGGGGGTGGGTGGGAGGAATGGGGAGGAGACAGGGTGGGGAGGCGGGTGGATTGAGGCTGGGAAGGGGGTGGTATCAGTGGCAGTGGTGCCGCCAATATCCTATTCCCCTTCCCAGCCTCAATCTGCCTTCCTGGGTCCACTCGGATTTGCACCAGCAAAGTAGCTGGCGCAGGTCCGAGTAGACCTATGTTAAATGTTCCTTTACCCGGAGGATACCTCTGGGGCCTGAAACTCTCCCGTGGGATGCAGCCTGTGGAGGAAATGGTAAGAACGGGTGGTGACACTTTTTCTTTCTTGAAAAACTGAAAAGCAGCAGTTTCTGAGAGTGGAGGTGGCACCTGTGAATGTATCAGCTGTACCAATTCTGTTGGGTGCAGAGGCGTCGCTCCGGTAGGGGCGGGGCTGTAAGTATCGCTGCGGTCATAGTCTCTTTACCGAGCGAGGAGGAGGCAGCCCCGCCCCCTCACTATCCGAGCCATTTCCATGCGGAGAAAGTAGCCGGCAAGCTACTTTCTCCGCACGGGACTGGCTCGGACAGTGAGGGGGCGGGGCTGCCTCCTCCTCGCTCGGTAAAGAGACTATGACCGCAGCGATACTTACAGCCCCGCCCCTACCGGAGCGACGCTTCTGGTTGGGTGCCCAGTAGATAAGTGGTGCTTCCACTGCTGCCACCACCACCTTTAAAAGTGGTGACTTTTTAAGTTTAAAGAAATAAGAGATCACCGCTGCCACCCCAGTAAGCCTCTGAAAACCATAGATTGTTATGAGGCTACCCACAAAAATCAAGAAAATCCCCCTTCATTTTCTTCAGGAGTTTAAGGGCCGTAGAAAATTGTGAGGAGTTTTAGGTCACTCCTAGATAATTTATGAGTAAACACTCCTGGGAGCAGACCTAGACCCCAATCCTATCCCCCACCACCAGCGCTGATGCAACTGTGTCAAAAAGGCATACACGGCATCCGGGGGGGGGGCAACCTGAAGGCAAATAGGAGGTAAGTATAAACCTCTACATAAGCCCTGGGGCCACCTATGGGTCTCCTCAATCACACACCTATTTTGGTGGCATATGTCCAAGGAGGGAATAGGTGTGAGGAGGTTTTTGAAAGAGGAGATAAGATCTGGCATACGTCATGGCTTCTGGATCCACCCCTTCCCTCCATTTCCCCACCCATGATATGCCCCTCTCACTGGCTTACCTGAAGGCCACCACCGCTACCACTCTTTGTGGTGGTGGCTCCAAAATGGTAACCGGTGGCATGCTGTTGTATGTCCTGCTATGACAGAACTCTGTTCTGCTATTGTAACAGAGCAGATAGGATTGGGCTTTCAGGTGGTTTCGTTCAGTGGCTGTGCAACTGCCAGATTGCAATTTGACATGGAGCCTAAGGTAATGCAATATTACTTGGTAGTGTCCTTTTCCATGGTCAAGACCATTCTATGTGTTATTACTCAGAAGTAAGCCCTGTTGAGCCAAACTCCCCCACAGCTGTACCTTGAATTACAAGCTTCTTCCTTGCAATTTCTATCCCTGCAATTGAGAAGGGAATTACAGAATTGCCCATTGACGAGCTCTTAATGACTCCATTTGTCCTTTTTCTCTTATTCCTTTTTTTCCTCCACCCACCTGGGGGTAGAGGCTTTAATTCCTGGTTCTTCTCTTGTTTTGTTTTAATTTTTTATTGTAAAATAGTGCTTGTTCTGCCCCCTTCTCTGGATTGCTCAAAGTAGTTTACCAAAACACACACACACACACACACACACACACACACACACACACAAAAGAGGAAAACTAGCCCAGAAATCAGACAAATGTTAGTTGAATTTTTTAAAAAGCATTACATCTTTGCAAAAAGTAGGCCAAAAGCAAACAAGCAAGAAACCAGCACCTTGGCAGAACATTCAGAGCCTAGAGGCTGCAGGGGCAAAGGCCTTATTCTTAGCTTTTGCTAAATCTGTAGGAGAGAGAGAAAGAGAGAGAGAGAGAGAGAGAGAGAGAGAGAGAGAGAGAGAGAGAGAGAGAGAGGCCAAGCCTCTCAACAGATGCTCAGAACAAAAGGTGCTCGTTTATTAAGTGATGTATGTATGCCTGACATGTTTTGGCTTCATCCTGCCTCAAGGGCACAAAAAGGCTTCTTGAGGCTTAGAGCAGACTCCACAAATGTGTGAATCACAGGAGAGCTTAGGGTTCTGACATGGGCTGATACAGAACTTAAAACCACCTTATGGCCAAATTGTCTTTTTTGGGATGGGTGGAGGAAGATGCTCTTTGAAACACAAACATCACAAAAGCCGAATGTCGCTGGTAATCAACCTGCTCTCTCTCTCTCTCTCTCTCTCTCTCTCTCTCTCTCTCTCTCTCTGTGTGTGTGTGTGTGTGTGTGTGTGTGTGTGAGAGAGAGAGAGAGAGAGAGAATTTGTGAAGTCAAAGGATCCTAAGGTCAAATTAATTTCTTTGATCTGAATGGCAGATGTCAATGCCAGTGGTTTTTTTCTCACTCCTACACTGAACTTGCATTGATTGATGTCAAGAATAGAAATGAAAGGATAAGATGAGAAGAATATTAAGTCCATATCTACTGGGTTTAGCAGCATATCATGCAAAGCTGTTGGTGGGGCAGGCGGATCATGTTTTTGCTGTTTTGTTTTTGTCTTAGAACAAAGGAAAAATTACTGAAAAATTGATTTCCATTGTAGCATATATTTTTGTCTTTTTCTGTTGCTGGAGACTTTTTAGTAGAACTTCCTGCAAAGCCTATGGAAAATTGCAGCCTTGACTGACAGTTGATGTACAAGAGCAAAGTCTGATATCTAGTCAAATCATTTTTATTCCATTGACTTCACTGAGCTTTGGATCACTGGTGACTCTTCAGTATTAAGGAAAAGAGGAAGAAATAAGCCAAGAAAATAATGCAATACAGTCCATTTATAAAATACATTCCCAGGAAACACGGGATGACTGCTGCTTAAAATGGTTGAACATGAAAATCCGTCTCAATGTTGATTCCATATCATCCCATTCTGCTCCATATCTTGTTGCATGTAAACGTATCCCATATTATGATGTCACTGGCTCTATTCTCTGACATATACAGACCGTATAAATGCATGGCTCCTTGGACCCCAAAAACCGGAAGTGGGCTTCAGAACATGATCACTGCTGTTTAGCGCCTTGGGGGAGGCCTGTGGAGACGGCAGCAGGCCCCCCTCCGGACCCTTTGGGGAGCTGGCAGGACAACCAGGTATGTTGAAAAAAGTGTTTTAGAGTCGGGGGCGGGCGCAATCCTGCATTGTCGCCCCTGATGTTGGAGCTGGCCACCCTGTTTAAAGATATTTTGCCCTCTTCTGGTAAAAGTGGTGGGTCGCAACCCACCATTTTGAAAACCCCTGGCCTGGTGTATTACCCTGAGAATAGCATCCCACAAATGGGGAGATTTCCACTGAAAAGGCCCATCAAATGGACCTTGGTTATTGGTGGGCCAGAGATCAGGGCTTCTGATGTAACATGGACTGATATCAGGCAGGATCACAGGCAGTTTTTGAGATATTCTTGCCCCAGACCAGTGTAACTGACATACAACATGGATAATATGAACCATTCATCTGGCCCTAGCCAAGAACCTGGATGTCCCGTTCTGCACTAATTGTAGCTTCTAATCTAAACTGTTTTCAGAGGGTGCTCTATAGTCAAATCTGAATGTAACTAGAACACGATTCATGAAGTTTCCGAAGTTGAGATAGGATCACAGGTGGCACACCAACTGCTGCTGGGTAAAGACTCTCCAGACTACAACTGCCACCTACATATTCTCCCTCCTTCTCGGATGCCTTGGAGGCCCCCCTAACAGCATTCCAAGTGGTCGGGAGAGGGACTGCCCTATTACCACCATAGGAGTTGCCACCACAACAGGCAAGTACAGGATTGAGAAGACTCCTGGTGGGAGGGAAATAGCTCGGTTTGCCAAGTCCAGCTCTGAATTGAATTAGGGAGGTGGCTAGGATTACTAGCACAAGCAGTAGCGTAGCCAGAGAGGGAGGCACCGTAAGAACAGCACAGCATTACACAGAGGTGTGAAGTGGCCCCTCCCACTCACCATCGGGGCCAGTCCAGCAGCGAAGGCAACACTGCCTTCACTGTTGGACTGTCTCCAGAGGTGAGTGGGAGAGGCCATTTTGCAACTCCATGTAACACCATGCAGCACTTACCACACCACCGTCCCCCCTCTGGCTACGCTACTGAGCACAAGTAGCCCTGCTTCTCTCCAGCCTGTAAAGAGGTATAAAGTGCTGCATGGTCTGCTCTCCTGTAAAGAGGTGAATTTTTCTCTTATACCAGCATACACCCAATCCTCTAGGCAGCTTAACAGCTGAAGGAATGAGACTACAATCTATGCCTACTGACTTGGGTGTAAGCCCCACTGAATACAGTGGAAATTGCTTCTGAGTAGGCATGCAGCGGGTGGCGCAGCGGGTTAAACCGCTGAACCATAAGCTGTCGATCGAAAGGTCGGCAGTTCGATTCCTGCGATGGGGTGAGCACTCGTTGCTTGGCCAGCTCCTGCCAACCTAGCAGTTCCAAAGCACGTCAATGCGAGTAGATAAATAGGTACCGCTTGTGGGAAGGTAAACTGCGCTCCGTGTTCCAGCTGCATGCTACACGCTGCGGCAAGGAGAGTCATGCCGGCCACATGACCACGGAGGCATCTTCGGACAACGCTGGCTCTTCGGCTTTGAAATGGGGATGAGCACCACACCCTAGAGTCGGACACGACTGGACTTAATTGTCAGGGGATACCTTTACCTTTAGGCATGCATAGGATTGGACTGTCAGGCTGTTGCATTCTAAATGTGAGGTATCTGCCTACTGCAAAAGGCACAGCAGGAAATACTAACCAGTCTGTGTTGCATTCCTACAAAAAGTGGGTCTGTTATACACCTTATTATGGCTGTTTCCCTGATGTAGGCCAAAAGCTATTAAAGAAAGAGTTCTTATTTTCTTCTACCTTCACAACTTATCTAACAAAATAATTGTGATAAAACTACAGAAACATCTGTAGTCAGGACACTGCCTAATGTATGCTGGGATATACGTGTGCCCATTTAAATTCAGGACATCAAATCCCAGAAATCTTACAAGGTCTGCAAAAAGCACTGATCCACCAAGCCGTTCTGATGTTCCAGATCTGTGCTCTGATGAAAATATTATATAAAAATAGTTCCTTTGGCATTTGCAATGAACTATGGAGAAAAACATATTTAGACTACATAAAGAAGGAAAGTTTAAGGTGATTCTTTCTTCAATAATTACAGTAATGATGAATTCCTCAGTGGGCACCTGTGGCCAAGGTATGTCACCTTCTGCCACTGTTTGGGGGATACATGGTGGGTAGGGATGTGTGGTAGGGCTGTATGCCAACATCAGACTCCTGATAACTTACTCAGGTATCTTTCAATTCAAAATTCCCTAGAAGTATGAATAAGAAAAACACAGACTGGTCAACTCCTCATTTTAACTACTTCATCACCATAAAGTTGTTGTTATTTATTTATTTATTTATTTATTTATTTATTTATTTGTGTATGTTAAAGATTCACAGCCCAATTCTATGCCGGCCTCTGCCGGCGTAACTAGGCCCTGCAAGTATCCTCATTTTAGGCAAAAGAGCCATAAAGAATTTGGGCTGGCGTGGAGGCCAGGGCTGGCAGGCCTTTACTGGTGCAGGAGTAGCACCCGTTCTAGAGGCAGGTGAGCTCCATACTGGGCAGCAGGGAGGCAGCAGAGGATAAAATGGTGGTGAGGAGGGGGCATTCCGGGGCAGGGGGAGGGTGGGAAGGAGGGCAGAACAGGCCCGGAAGGGGACATAACCCTCTCCCTTTTTTTTTGCAGAATGTATGAATTATGATGCAGGTTGAAGATGGATTTTTTTTAAAAAAAAATAACAAATATGTTTGGATATAAAACACTTACAGCGCAATCCTAGCGCTGGTGCTGCCGGCCCAGTCCATCGCGAAAGTGCCGTAAAACACTTTTGCGATGACTCACGAGCAGGGAAGACCGGCGCAAGGCCGGACTGCCCTGCTCCACTGCCCGGACTGTCTCCCGCCCACTGCCAGACCCAGGTAAGGATCAAGCCGATGTGGGGGGGCGGTTCGGGAGCAAACGGAGAGGGCCGATAGGCCTCGGCCGAATCCTGTCCCCCTCCGTGCGGCTGGGCCGGTACACGGCCTCCTCCGACTTCCACCAGCAAAATAGCTGGTGGAATTCTGAGGTCGATCAGCCCCAGCCGCTGTTACACCCGAGGGAAGGGGATGAGCATCCCCTTTCCCGAGTAGACTTTCTGCCATGAGCTGCCTGCTCACAGCTGAGCACAGGATCCGGTGGGCGGCCTGGATCACCCGTCCGCTCCTTCCGGTAGGATTGGGCTGCCCGGAAGGTTAAAACAGAACTTAAATGCATACACTCTGATTCATACACAGAGTTCTTGTGATCAGGAGGTTCCCTATTCTGTATTGGTGGAGTGTTTCACAGTCATGGCACAGATGCACACCCAGGAGAAAAGCCAATGGAATGAGATGGTCTAGAATGCCAACATGTCATTTTCAGTGCAAGGTGGATTAACAGCAGTTGTCCTCACACTTCTCTGAATGGAGGCAAAGCAGAGCAACTCCGCAACGGGTTATTGGGTCAGCTCTTCTGTCTCTTCGCCACATTGGTTCGATTATGCAGTTCACGATGGTCTGTGCTGGCTTTCTGTCAAGGTCATGTATACTGAAGTTTTAAATATTACTCATATCCTTCTTTCAATGACTCATTAGAGATTTATATTAAAAAAACTTATTGCATGATTTCACCCTCCCTTTCTACATCTGCATTTGAGGAAGTGAATAAAGCTTTACAGTATACCATTAAAATATGTATATTTCCTTGGTGGCAAAAAAAATAGAGTAAAATAATAAATTCAGGAGAGGTCCTCTAGGCAAAAAATATATTTTTAAAATTTATTGCATATTTTATTATTCATCCCTATGAAATGTTAAAATCATCTGTGTTTGCAGTTGCCTGAGACAAACAAGTTTCTGCCTGATGTTGGGAAGGGTTTCAAGCATAATTCCTGCCAGTTCATTGACAATCTAGGAATACTACTACCATGTGTCTACTACCATTAAGAATATTTTCCATTGTTTCTAGTGAAAATCAGTTCGGATGCAGTGCTGTCGAGCTGGACATCACCAGAAACACAGAAGTGTCATCATGGTCCATCACCACAGCTTCAAAGGGCCACTGCAGTAAACTGTGAGGTTAATCCCTTGGGTACATATTGGTACAAGTACTGCAGCAGGGGCAGAGCTTCAAAGCATTAGAGTGGAAAAGGAAAGAAAATACACAGCAGTCCATACCTGTGGGAGTGGTTGGTTCCAGCCTTCTTCTTGAGTTCTCAAAACACACGATATCTCTTATTATTAGTTGCCAAGGTCAGTCTGAGCCCCTCTTTCCTGAGGTGAGCCATCATTGCCACCTCCTCTGGCTATCATGCCTACAAGTGCACATGTCCCCTTCCCTTTCTGCCTCTTCTTCCTGCTACTATGCTAATTTTCATCAGTAAGAAGAAAAAAGTAGAAGTTTGTGGGGAGGAAGAGTGGTGGCCTGATTCCCCCCCCCCCCGAGAGACACTCTTCAACCAATTTCAACTTTTTTTGGCTTCGGCCAGGGGTGTATTCACCCATGACTGGCCCCCTAGGCTTTCAGCTATTTTGGAACCCCTCCAGCACTGAATCTTTCACCCCACTACAGCCATCCTGTCCCTGTGGGGCCCCTAGGCTGAAGCCTAGTCAGCCTTATGGATAATACACCCCTGGCTACGGCCCCCTAGGAGCTCTTCTCAGGTTCCAGGGCTCCCTTTCATACAAGGATACAACACAAACAGATAAAGATAAAATTATTTATTATTGAACACCAAGTCTGTGGCCCCCTTCAAATGTACTAGGGGGGCTCCCCGGGGGGGCATATGTCTCCCATTGAGAATGGCTGCTAGGCCATCATTTTTTCTCCCCACCCAGTTCTGATTTCCTCTTCTTGGTGTTTAAAATTAACTGAGTAGGAGGAAGTGGTGGAAGTGAAGGAAGCAGGGGTAACGGTAAGAGCACCCCATTGCGTCCTTCTTCCACCTCCAGATAGGACTGGAGACTAACTGTTGTGGGAGTGGGGTATGCACAGCCCCCCCTCGCTGCCCTGCACTAATTCACTGTTCAAGGTGCACACTTCAACCAATTTCATTAGGGGCTGCCAATTGTAGTTACATTATTAGTAATTCTATTTAGTGTGCTTCTTTGATTTTAGATCTTTCCATAAACCAAACCCAGGTCGTTGTTCAAGAAATAGCTCATATTAGCTGAGCCAATTCTGAATTGAGTTCTCGCGCCATTCGTGCCTGTCTGTAGAGTGCCGCATGCGACCAGCAAATGTGGAAGTTTCGGGTAGCAGTTGTGGAAAATATGGTAAAATGTATTTTGGTTTTCAATGAATGTTGTGCTTTTAGAATTAGGATAGCCAACAATTGAAAATATCTTGTTCCAGTGTGAAATTTCAGCATATCTTCAGGATATTTATCTTAAGTAAACTTTTGACTGATGACGCCCGATATGAGAAGCTTTTACTGAACCATCTGTTTATGAGGATAAAGAAGTAAACTAAAAGGTGGAGGAGTTATGCAGCTGTTCAGCTCATAATGATTGTCTGAACTTTTTAAATTAAAATGCTCTTTCTGAAAGTGCTTGCATTTTGTCCTTGTTATGATTAGTTAAATGCTTCAGAATAGCACGAGATGAGAAAAATAAATAGCAGTAATCTTTGTTTAATTTAAAAGGGGCTTTGGTTATTGTCATATAGAATGAGGAATTGCTGTTATTTATGAGCAAGTTATTTCTAATTAACACTTTTAAATTAAATACTTTGTTGGAAGTTATGTTCTTAAGTGGGGAAAAACATTATTTTATTTCTGAGCACTGGCATTCTGAGGGTGATGTGGAATCGTAATTGGAGCAGGACGCCGCTACGTGTGTGCAAGTGGCCCCTCCCCCTTGCTGGTCAGAGCTATTCCCAGCGGGTGATGGCTAATGCGCAGGCAGCTCCGTTCCGCCCGTGCGGTAGCCATCACCCGCTGGGAATGACTCCAACAAGCAAAGGAGATGGACTGCTCACACACACATAGTGTTGTCCTGCTCCACTTACGATTCCGCACTACCCTCAGAACACCAGTATTTCAGAGTAAAACAGAGTCCAGCAGCCATGAACTGTGCCCTGCTAGGGCATGTTAAAAATGGATTTATCAACTCCCCTGCTGATATCCATACTTTCAGCTCAATCAAACCTACCCCCCAACTGATACAGGTGTGCCAAGGAGGCACATGCTGCATCCTATGGTGGGGGGTGGTTAGAATGATCTCCTTGGGGTAAGTGAACTTTTATTCACTTGCCCTGGAGAAAGGGCACTTGCCCTATGGGACTACCTGGTTCTGTGCCAGCTATTTTGCTGGCACCAGACCGAGGCATGGAAAGGCAGTAGAAAGGGAGAGGGGTAGGATTCGGCCACACGCTTATGCTGCCGAACCCACCTTCCTCCAGCTTCCGCCCTGCTTGCCTCCTTGCCCAGAACCTCCCCATTCCTCCCCGTCTCATTCCACCCAACACCCCCACCACCACCTTACGTTTCACTGACAGATGGCGACCTGGTTGCTGGTCTATGTATGCGGTCACCAGTGACCGCGCTGGCCAGCAACACTGGAGTGCACGATGCTGTTCGCAGTGTCCTGCAGGATCCAGGCACTGCTCATGGAATTTATTTATTTATTTATTTATAGAATTTCTACCCTGCCTTTCTCCCACAAGGGCAACCAAGGCGGCTTACAATAAAAACATTAAAATACATGTATACATTTAAAATCAAAAATTAAAACAATTAAAACAATTAAAACAAACAATTAAAACAATTAAAACAAACAGCCACAGTGGGTCATCCACATTTACATTTGTTAAAAGCGATTTGTTAAAAAGCCAGCCCGCCATGTCAGACATCAAATGCTGATCTAAATAAAAATGTCTTAAGGCCCCACCAAAAGGTCTCTAAGGAGGGAGCCGTTCTCAATTCCAGGGGGAGGGAATTCCACAATTGGCGCGCCACTGCCGAGAAGGCCCTATTCCGCGCCGCCATCCCCCTCACCTCCGTCAGTGGCGGCACAGTTAACAGGGCCCCCCCGATGACCTCAGAGTACGGGTCGGATTATAAGGAAGGAGGCGGTCCCTCAAATACCCTGGACCCGAGCCATATAGGGCTTTAAAAGTCAAAACTAGCACTTTGAATTGTGCCCGGAAACGAACCGGCAGCCAGTGTAGCCGCTGAAGCAACGGTCCGACTGTGTTGAACCGACAGGCCCCGGCAACCACCTGGGCCGCCGCATTCTGCACTAGTTGCAGTTTCCGAATAGTCTTCAAAGGCAGCCCCACGTAGTTATGCGTGTTATGCCAGTGGATAATCTAGGTAGGATTGGGCTGCTCAATAGCTTGATGGAGTTGTGCACACGTCTTAGCTAATGTAACAGTTAAATTATAAAAGTTTTCTAAGGGTCAGACAAGGCATGATGTGAAATGCATGCTTGCATTTCCCTCTTTCACTTTTTTTTAATATCACCTATGCCAGGGCAGGAGGAGCAGGTTTGATCTACATCAGGGTCTAAAAAGTCAAGAAGCAAAGGAGAAGCAGGTTGACTCCCTTCCACCTATGCCATATCTTGACAAAAATGTCCCTAAGCTTCTGATATAGTTAATATATCTCTGTTTCGGTAGATTTTATATTGCTTTATTTCACTTTTGAGTTTGTATATCATCTTGAACGAAGGAAGGAAATTTATAAATGTATTTCACTGCTCTCATCCTTCTGGTTTTGTTTTGTTTTAACCACATGTCATGTTCAGCTGTTTTGGCAAACTTTTATGTACAGTTTTTCTCAGTGAAATGTTGTGGTTGCTACATTCATAGGTGTGTATTCTTAGTCATGTGATGGGTCTGTGGAACAGAATATAACTTCCAGAGGTGTCGTTTCTGAAAGCCTGAAAGACCTGAGCTTTGGATATTGTCATATTCTCTCTGAGTCTTGTTTTTCTTTTCTTTTTAACTAAAGCTTCTGAATAAAACAAAATAAATTTCTCATAAAGGAAAGGAGAGGAGAAGAGAATTCAGTGGCTGATACAGCTCAGAGCTAGAAAAGCTGCAAACAAGATGGAGACAACAATGAAGCCACTTCTTTGAAAAATAACAGTGGATCAAGGTTTTGGAAAGAAGATTATCTGAGCATTTCTGGGGGTCTCTGCCATTATCTACTACTGAATGAAAAGGAAAGAATGCCAGCCATTCAGGAAATAGTCTTATCTCACTTCCACAATAAAAAGAGCACTTGACCATTTTAAAATTGAAACGTTCTCATAAATGTTTAACTTTGTGTAAATTATGGCTAATCTTATGCCAACATGCGCTCAGAAAGGAGACAGGAAAATATTCTCCTGCTGGCAAGCGAAACCTGTGCTGCTGTCATCCTTTCCAGGGCTGACTTCTCCCTGAGTGCAAAAATCACAGATTGCCAAGATAAAAGCATTTTGAGCAAAGGTATTGGCATGTTTGCCTAAATACACTTTCCTTCAAGATAGAAAGGAAAACACATTATGATATACATTGATCTGGACATGTGCCACCTGGCTCTGGAAAAATGGGATTTTTCTGCAGTACACTTCTCATCTCTGGAAGCAGAGTGTAAATTGTGGGGAGCCTTTTTTTGGTTCTCTTCTTTCATTCAGCAAAACCCTCATCATGGCTATGAGACATTCTGTGGCACTGCCCAGTAATTACGGCAGGACAACACAGGCCAGGAGCAACTCCTGGCTCCTTATAGTTATTGTTAGTTTTGGAAGCTGCTACAGGTAGAACAAGCATTACTTATTAGCAAAAATAAAAACGACAGTGTACGTAGCTACACACACACCCTCACGTGAAGTCACAAGCCCCACCCTGGGGGCATGACAGGGCCGTGATGTCACAAGCCTTGCCCCCACGCTGGAAGACGGGAAAAAGCACCCCCGGTGTTTTTCCGGTCAGTAGCGTCTCAGGTGGGAGAATCCTGTCACCCGCGCCACCCACAAAATGGCCTGTTTTGCCAACGCTGCACCACCAAATCGCCACCGAATCAGCGGCTCGTGCACTCCCCGCTGTGTATTGCCCCATGCACCCAGGGACCCACCGCCACCCCCCCAATGACTCTGTGATGGTGCTAAGTTTATCATATTACTTGGGGATTCTTGACTCTTCAGTTAGTTTGGCAATCATATGCAATCTAGAATATAAAAGGTAACTATTCTTTCTTTGCATGGTGCTTCAAACAGAGGGGCAGGCAGGAGCTCCCAGAACCCTCACAATGTCCCATATTCAGCACAGTTGTCCAATGTAGTGACTGCACCAGAATTCTCTGAATCCTAACCAGTTCCAATGCAGGACAGTGGGGAAGTTAAGATCTCCAGAGAAGGGCATGTGTAATGTACTTAACAGCAGCACTAGGGGATTATCCTCATTCCTATGCTATGTACTGAAATGTAGGGATCAGACCACTTGGTCATAGGCTTATGGCCAATCCTCTGCGGGGATGGCATGCTGGATGCAGGGATGCCAACATGATGTCCGCTGCATCCAAAACACCATCCTGGTGGAGAGGCCAGTCAAGAGGGGTGGAAATACTCACCTGGGCCGCATGGAAGCCTATGGGATTCCTCAGAGTTATGCCAGCTCTGCTGCTTGCATAGCTATGAAGATTCACTGGGGACGTGTCCATCCCAGGACGGATGTTCAGGATCCAGAGGCCACCAGCTCCACCTTGTCCCACCCCTGACCCACTCCACTCCCAACCCCTTTCCCACCTCTCCTTTAGTGGGGTTGTGCTGGCAGCCAGTCTGCACCCCACTGCCAATGGCACAGAAGTTTCCAGCTGCTGCCCTGGTGGCAAAGTGGCTGCCGCAGTGGCAAGGGCATCTTTGTTCTGGGCATAACTGGCAGTAGGTCGGTGCTTCTAGTGGACAGGATTGGGCCGGAAGGATCCCAGAAGAATCCTAATGCTCCAGAGTCGACACAGAAAAAGGTCTTTGTTGGTCTGCCCATCATCTCAATGATGAGAAAAGGGGCTTTCACTCCCTCCCAGACTCCAGATCAGGTCTGGAATCCTTCTGATGCATTCCTTTGCAAATTAACAAACTGCACTGGTGGTTTGTAGAAAGGAATTGCTTTCAGTGGTCTCCTGGCAATCAGTGCTGATTCCTGGAGACTCCAGGCTAGTCTTGGAGAGATGGCAACCAACCCTGCACAGAAATGGAATGTGTTATTTTCATGATCAACATCATGTTTCAGTATCCTAATAACACAACTATTTCAGACCTTACTGAAACTAATGAATATTCTTTAATGTATATAGGGTGTCACTTTACTCTCACAGTCAACCCCTGAATTAACCAATAAGCAAATGTTTCTTCCTGAATGGAAGCTCCATTTTATAATTGAGGAGGGGAAGAGCAAGATGCACACCAAAGTTCAACATTATTAAAAAACACACACACACACTAATGTATTTAAGAGCATTTGCATCCCAATCCTATGGGCTCTTAGCACTGGCAGAACTAGCACTGGCAGCACTGACTGACTTGTGAAACAGTTGTGAAAAACACTCCCATACCTGTTGGAGAATCGGTCCAGACCTGCTGAGGTAGAATGTCGGGGTAGGCGGGACAGGGTGAGGGGAGGGCAGAACGGGGTGGCTACAGGGACGGGGGGAGGGCGGATCAGGTCCAGGAAGGGGGTGGGCTTGGTGGTAACGGCAACTGCCGAATCCTAGACTTGATCCAATGGTGCGGGTCCACACAAACCTACACCAGTGAATTCGCTAGTGCAGGTCTGAGTAGACCGCTCCACACTTTGAAGGTTTACCCATGAGTAAGGGAATGAATGTTCGCTTACCCAGTAGAGACCTCCGCAACTGCCCTCCCCCGCAGGATTTGGCATCGCTGTATTGGCAGAGGGGAAATGAATAGGATTGGGCTATTATATATCATTTCTATATGCTTGGGTGTTCACAGCACATCATATAAATTATCACAGAAATTCTTGCAACACTGCTGTAAGGTAGGCCAGCAATAGTATTCCAATATTGCAGTGGAGGACTGAGGCTGAATGAGAGAGTCTTGCCTATGGTGTGTTCAACGTTTATGGTTAAGGGGAGTGGAATTTAAACTAGGTTCGTCCTAGAATATAGCACACACTCTGGAAGTGCCACAATGCTACAGAAGCTCTTACTTGCTCTCATTACATTTTCCATGCCTTCTAATAACAACTGCAAAGTTCTCCACACAGATCAAACCGACTTCTCCAGCCTTTCATGGATTTGTGCCTTTGGCAAGCATTGCTATAATCCTATTTCCATTAAATAGTTTATTGATATAATATCTGGGTATTTAGAACCAGTGAGTTGGCTAGAGATGTTTGTATACCTGGTGAATAATCATATGTGGTTTGAAACAGTGGAGAGAGGCCAACTGTCCTAAATCTTCATATGCAATCTGTTCACTATAGGGACTGTCTCACAGCAGGTACGTACTATGCCATATGTTCATCCATTTCAATTTTTAATATGAAAGAAGTACATTTAGAGAAACTGAAATATTTCTGGGGGGGAAAGCAAAACCTTGAATGTACTTTTTTTTTGGGGGGGTGCTGCTTTTCATGACTGCAGTCACTGTTTCTCATAAGAACATAAGAAGAGCCCTGCTGGATCAGGCCAAAAGCCCATCTAGTCCAGCTTCCTGTGTCACACAGTGGCCCCACCAGATGCCTCAGGGAGCACACAAGACAACAAGATACCTGTGTCCAGTCGCCACTCCCTTGCACCTGGCACAGAGAAACCCCACTTCTAAAACCAGGAGGTTGTTTATGGCTTGTAACCTGTGATGGTCTTTTCCTCCATGAATCTGTCCAAACCCCTTTTAAAGGCATCTAGGCCAGATGCCATCACCACATCCTGTGGCAAGGAGTTCCACAGATGAATTACACGCTGGGTAAAGAAATTGCATTCTCCTCAATGCAATGCATTCTCCTCAATGCAATGTTTAGGGCTTCTTCCTCTCAAAGTGATCCCACCCAATTAAGGGACAATGAACATGATAACATCACAATGGTATGGAACCCAGTCAGATACGCCTACACAGTAATGTCAGTGAGGGGAAACAAAGTCCATTCAGAGCGAGGGCAATGATTACAGCATGTTACTCTCACAGCACAATCCTATCCAACTTATACTAGTGGTGTAACCAGCAGGGGAGGGCAGGGTGGGAGGCTTTGGGGGAGAGGGGAGATCTAAATCCCCTTTGAATCCCCCTTTGGAGGAGATTTGAATCCTCTTTCCGTTCTAGGGCCTCCCATTCTCGCTGCACCGCTGGTTACACTGGTGGTGTAACTTGGATAGGATTGTGCTGTCAATAACATTATGATTACAGCATTACACCATCCTCACTCTGAATAGAACACTTTTGTTGCTTTTCAACATTATTTCTGAAAAATTGCCACTTTTCGCTGCTGTCAGAAATGTTCACAAAAAGGCACAATCCCCAATTTTGGCCCTGCCAAATATGTACAATGGTGGACAGCTTGTATATCACCTTGTTGGTAGAGTAATGCAGGGATTCTCAGAAGCACTCCAGCCTAATGTGACATTTGTGTTTGGTAATATTTGATTTGTTAATGAAAGAGACTAATTATGCTCTTGTATAAAAATATACAGTAATAAGATTAAGTATAAATCATCACTGCCCTAAGTCCAAAAAGCTTAAATTTATGTCGCAAACCTAATGATCCCAATTTAGTTGAGAAAAGTTTTATAGGAATGTTGCTCAAATTTTGTAACTAGAGCATGGTTCATAACACCATAGTTAAGGTGTTGTCAGCACTTTTGTTATCTCATTTTTCATGAAACTATAATTAGCATGTATAAAATTCACTCAGGGATAGAATGTTAGAATACAAGTTCTCACTCTGAAGCAAAATTGCTTGCCAAATTATACATACCTTAGCTTTACAAAGGAGGAAAGCCTAAGCCCAACAAGAAGCGTGTGTGGGCTCCTCATTTTGAGGCTACTTAATTGGCACATCACAGTGGAGAATGAAACATCTGATAAGCATAAACCGCAGTCTTCAAGGAACATTTGCGCATCTGCCCTTGAAACCCTTGTCAATTGTCAGTGCTGTAGGCTTGTGTGAACCAAAGCTCTTCTGAAACAAAGAGAATTGGTATCACTCCACGGAAAAACAAACTTGCACAGGTTTTTTCTTCTTCTAATACCCACTCCCACTCCCACTGTTACCTGATTCCATATGCCCAGGGTATATTTGCATCTGTAGAAAGCTTGCTTTTTATGGAGCATCAAGGTAGCAGAAACTTCAGGTCTTTGCCCGACAGAATAAAGGGCCATTTAGATGTGACGCTGGAAATGTATGATTTGGGATCTCCTGCAGGTTTTCAGGATTTTCCATGATGTGGCTTCTTGGAAGATTAGGCAAATGGCAGTGGGAAGGGCACCTGGCTGTTGCCCCTGCAGAACGAATAACGGCTTTAAGGTCAGGTGATTTACATTGGAAAGAGAGCATATGGGAAAGGGAAGGAGTAACTCTGTGGCCGTGTGTATGTCTATTGCGCATGAATAGCTAAATGCTTTGCACATCTGTTTCTTTTCTTAGGATGCTTGGGGGTAGGGAGAGAGGGTGTTCCAGAATCATACGTTGTGGCATATTCTCCCCATCCTTGGTGAGCCCCATCCCTAGCTTACTTAGAGGTGCCCTAATTGTTGTAGACCAATTAGCAGCAGAAGAGCTGACATTTCTGGTGGGTGCTGCTCATGTATAGAGTCCTGGAATGTGCAAGAGTTCTGAGAAGACAAGTGTTATTAATTTCCCCTCCATTTCTTTCTGTTCTTCCTGGTCACTGGGTGTTTCTTGTTTCTGCCAAGTGCCCCAATCTGAACACCCCACTTTTGTGTACTAGTTCTCCAGACATGGGACAGGATGCAGTTCCATACCACTTGTCTTGAAAGTATGAGCTGTGTTCCCTTGCTGAACCATCATGGTGGCTACATTTTTAAGTGGTCAATCATTTTGAAGCCTGAACAATCTGCTCAATATACAATTAAGACTATCCGTATGAAATGGAACAGAAAATCGACCTGGTGAGGGGTCAGAAAAGACTGGTGAAGAATTGCTTACTTCAAGCAGTTTACCAAATTTCTATTAGGGTGCAGGGCTCCCTTGCATATTTGTGGCCACCGTGTTTGTGGCCAAACAGAATATACATTCATTTTCTCCTTTTTCCATTTCAGATTATGTCAATGGTGTGAAAAGATTGCAGGATTCCCCTCTGCTGATACAGTGAAGCTTCAAACCAGAACATTCCAGATGCCAGAAAATTCATTTCTGGACACAGGTCAAGGTGCTGGTTATTACCTTTAAACCCCTATACCCAGGTACTTGAAGAACCATCTTGTTAGCAGAGCTGAGGGCATCAATCACTCCCACACTCAGCAAAACTGACTTTTGTTAAAGAGCTTTATTTGAACATAGAGAACTGCAGCCATTGCTACACATAGAAAAAAGTCCGGAAAAGAAATCAAAGGAGAGATCTAGTAACAGTGGGAGAAAGCAAACCACAAGCCTTTAAACTAAGCAACAGACTCCCCCTACTGGTGGAGTCCAACATTTACACCCACGCCCACAGTTATACCAGTCTAGCTTGTATGCTTTCACTCTTCCAACACACCTCTCCTCACCTGAGTCTGTCCATTCCCTAAGATAATTTGTGGAGGCTCTCTTGCATGAGTTGTCATGTATGGATGCACAATCAGCAGTGACACATGGGAGGGCCTTCTTTATGGTGCTGTCCATCCTAAGAAATTCCATGCTGGAGGATATTCATAAGCACCCACCCTGTTCTGTTCAGTTGGTTACTGTGCCTTGCTTCATTCGTGTATCCCCCCCCCCCCCCGGTTTTATTGTTTAATGTTGTGAACCACCTTGAGTCACCTGGCTGGGGAGAAAGGTGGCACAGAAATATGTTTCTATAAATAAAATGAAATTAATTATTCTATAATTGATCAGTGTAATAAAGCATTAGTTATTGTTCATGCAGATACTAGATATTAGATATATGATTAACTAAGTGATGAAGAGTGGCTGTGATTCAGATGGATATTCTACAAACAACGTAATACCTATTGAAAATCAACTCTATGCTGTCCAGCTTCTCAAGTCTACAGTAGTGCTGGCATTTGACAGAAAACATCTGAAACCAATCAATAACAAAGTGCACAGTTTCACACACAAAGATTACCAAAAATTGTCCATTTTGACAATCATCTGAAAGAAGATCATGGTTTCGTATTTTTTTTTATTGACTGCTGTCTTCAGAGGGAGAAAGATGTAAACTTTGAACATTCAAAAGCAATATAACTGTAAATGCAACTTTTGATAAATAGTTATGAAGAGAAAGAAAAATGCTGTGAGGCACATAGAACAAAGTGAGATCTTTTATGGAACAAGTCCAGGGTCAGTTAAAAAAACCACACGTTATCTTTCATACAAAAGAAGAAGAAAAAAGATTAGCAAAGTTCTAGCAGCCCAATAAGAGCAACCCTGAGGCAAAGGAATTTTTGCTCATTTGTATATATAAAAACATTCTTTAAAAACCAGCCAAGGCAATGTAGAGTTTTAAAATAACAAATATAAACAGTCAATAAAAATCACATCAAATAACATCAAACAATCACAGAAACAATAAGGTCAACAGACAAAGCCAAAAAAACCATATACAATCAGAAACTTCCCAAGAGGCTATATAGGCCCAGCGGAACAAGATGGTTTCTAAGTATCAAGCCAATAGAGGGGTCTAGGCCTCTTGAAGGGTGGGGGGGGGCTCAACCTGGGCATGGCTACAGTAAAGCCAAGGCCCCACACCTTGGCTGCCAAAGAAAGTTACTAATGAATTGTACAATTTTTACGGTTTATGCAGTCTTCAGTGGAGCGCTCTAGCACTGAGAGCCTTTCACAATGTGCTGCTGGCATCCAATTTAAATAAGAACTGGTTAAACAATGCTTGATTTATTCTTTCACATTTTTTTTATACCACCCTTCCTCCAAGGAGCTCAGAGTGGTGTACATATTTCCTCCCCTCCTTTTGTCCTCACAAGAACCCTGTGAGGTAGGTGGGGCTGAGAGATAGCGACTGGCCCAAGGTCACCCAGGAAGCTTCCTGGCTGAGCGGGGATATGTATGTTATATTATTGTTAGCTGCTCTGATGAGGCGCCTGACTTGATGGATGAAGCAGGAGAGACATGACGTTATAAATTAACAAAGCTTAGTGGCAATAGCTCCACTGCTTATAAAACCTCTGTCCACATTGCTCCTACTGCCCACTTCTGGACCAAGCACAAAACATTCGCCCAGTACCGTAGTTATCACAAGCATGGATCTGAAACCCCAAACCACGTGAAGTCGATTTCATAGATCAACTTAGCAACTAGGGAGCAATCACGGTGAGTGTCAAATCCCAGAACAGTTCAGTATCACTTACAGGAAGTCCTCACTTACAGTTGTTTCATTATAAGTCATGTTGTTTTAAAGTTGTTGAGAGAAAAAAAAAATCGATTCCCAGCCAGGGTCACTATCTGTGCTCAGTTTGAACATCCCCCCCCCCATGTCTGTGTGGGTTTTCTCTGGTCTGGAAAGCTCACATTTATTTCAGTGTTTAATATTAGAAGTGTTTTGGGTCTTTATTTAGAGAGATTTGGTGATGTTTTGAGACCAGAAATATGTTGTAAACTCTTGTCTGTGTATATCAATTAGCCTACTACGGTAAAACTGGTTTCATTATAAGTTGTTTTGCTTAAAGTTGCAGTTTCCCAAAACCTATCGACAACTTTAAGTGAGGACTTGTTGTACATTGGGCCTGTGCTAAACTGTGAATGTTCCAATAGACATGATTCTCTCTCTCTCTCTCTCTCTCTCTCTCTCTCTCTCTCTCTCTCTCTCTCTCTCTCTCTGCTCCATGACAAACACTGAGAGAATTCAGCATTAACTCGGGGGCTGATATTTAACAGAACACTCAATATTCTGGCCAATGGGTTCATGCATGGAGGAGGGAATGTGTTCATTCCTTAACGGTGCGCTTGCCTCTATGTATGGTAGCCACATAATTCTTGTGGCCTTATATGCACACTGCAGACTGCACACTGGATCCTCCCTCCCACTGCAAAATAATCATTCAGACAGTGCCTAATCCTTCAAATGATCTTTTAACTAGACAGACAGAATGGAAAATGCCCGCTAGACTGTCATGATTCATTTGTTCCACTAACTTCAAATAGAGTTTCTTTCTATTTTAAAATAAATGATTGATTCCTCTAAATACCTTTAGAAGGATCTAAATACATTTTCCATACCGATGGAAATTATTTGGCAATCACTGGACTGTATTTTTGGAAGGATTCAGTTTAGTTCATTGTTTCACAAGACATAATCAACATCTCTTGATGATGAACATGGTGAGGTAAGTGGAGACTGTCAAGAAATAACCCCACAAGCCCTGTAAAGCATATTCATATTCTCTTAAAATCTTTTGTTCACTTCATATCACGGGCACAGTATTGTCTGTAGTCCCATGTGGGGAAACATTAGACTGCCATTGATTTTACATACAGCGGAACAGAACCTCTTGTATGAACACCCAAGAGACCTGCTAAAATCAGTTGTCTGGGAGACTGTATCTTGAACTTCATGCCGAAAAAGCTGTAATGCATCGGATGGCAACCTCCGTTCAGATTTCACTGCACCGCATTTTCATGTTACATTCTGCTGTTACAAAAGCAAAGGGAATACTCTTATGTGCTCTACCCCCCAAATAAGGAAATCGATAGGCAAGATAAATCTACGTCTCCCTATGAAACAGCCCCAAATTAGGCACCCTGGGTCATAGCTCTCAAATTGCTAGGCCCCACGGCTAAAAAGCCATATGGGTCGACGCAGCAACGTGAGAAAGGCAAAATAATAATTAATTTCCTCGAAGTAGATAAGGTTCCCATTAATGTTCCCGATGAGTCAGCATTTTTGCATGAATAATTAACTGTGCCCTCCAAAGAGAGCCATATCAGATTTCCTGTCAATTGGAAGTAATGAAAGAAAAATTGGGCAAATTCTTTTTATAAATGGAGCAAGAGTGCATGCTGAAGGAAGGGCTGTATAAATGAATGGGATGCTGCAGCCAGCATCAATACAAATGCAGCAAATTAGTCAGCCAAAAACGAACCCTTTTTTCCCCCATTTGAGAGAACACAGAAGGCACAGTGCAAGCTTCATACTTCTGACAGGAAAGGTGTCATCTCTGCAAAAGGAGTTTTCTGAGCAAATGCCACACACACACACACACACACACACACACACACACACACACACACACACACACCTTGCTTGTCTGTTAGGAGCAGTCGCCTTCAGCAGTCCAGAATCAATGATCTGCAAACTATAACCATGATACCGGTGGGGGAAAGACCAGAGCTAACAAACTCTGATATGGGAACCAACACTTGACATTTGAAATAATGGGCTTCATCAAAAAGAACGAGCATCTCTAGCTCAGCTGCTTTTTTGTATCTCACCTACTATGTCTTGTGTATGCATGAAGGTAGCACAGGTCATTTCAGTCCTGAGGCAGTTAATGGCTTGCTCTTGCACTTAAAGTGATCAATTGTCTTGAATAGAGGGCTGACTCTTTTGTAAATGGCCCCTGCATGAGCAGAATATGATGGGATCTTGTCATACATAGAGACAATAGGGCTTGGCAATGATGCAATAGGTGTACTTTCTGTCCTTGTTGCCCTGCATGACACAGAGGTCATACACATTTGTGCATACACAGTCATTTATTTTACAATTGCAATTTGCAAAATAAATTTCTGATTGCATTCTTACCTTTGATCTATCTCGCCTTCTATGAATAACGCAATTTTCAAATCATCCTCTGGTTCCCGTGAGTATGTAATTTTCTTCTAAAAATAAACATGTATAAAAACAATACAGATGTTAAAATGTACACAAATACAACACATCTTGCTAAAGATCATTTATTGGCTGAAGCCAGGCCATGGACTGTCAGAGGAAATACAAAATGGCTGCACAGGCATTTCAAAAGTGGTTTAATTTTTTTAAAGAAAATATAGTGGTGCTCCTAGGAATGGCTCTTTACATGATTCTCTTGAAGGTACTCCAATTGTGAGAGGCATTTTATAGCTTCTTCCCAGAACACGACCAAAGCAGGGCAGTGTGGCAGGAGCTTGGCTTGATACAGGGGCAGACCAATCCTATCCAGTACCGGTGCAGTGGGGCCACATGGCCCACGCTGTATCCAGTGCTGGATAGGAGCAGGCTGGAAATCTCCTTGGGGTAAGGGGACATTTGTACCCTTACCTCAGGTAAAGCCCTAGCAGCAGTATGGGTATTCTCAGATCTGTGCCAGCTATTTAGCTGGCACAAGTACGACAGGCCTGAACGTGTAGTGCGAATGGGACCAGGAAGGGGGCATAGGATTCAGCATGCACTAGCACCACCAATCCTGTTCCCCTCCTGGGCCCAATCTGCCCTCCTTCTGCCCTGTTATGCTCTCCCCTGCCCTCCCCCACCCCATGCCGCCTGGAGCAGTCCTTACCTACTCCGGCACATAGACTCCTGGATTCAGCACCAGAGGGACTGTGCAAGCCTGCCTGCCAGTGCTGCTTACTCACCCGGTGTCACAAACATGCTTTACAGCACATTTGCAACACCCTAGGCCTAAGCCACCAATAGAATTGTGCCATAAGCGCATCCTATTTACCGGTGAGTGAGGTAACCCACCACGTAATGTTGCATATAGAGTCAAGAGCATGTAGCATTGTTTCCTACTTGATCAAGATCTACTGGGTCAGGAACCCTGCCCCACATTGGACATTGCTGGAGAAAATGCAGTAGGGAAGGTGCCTGGGATAGAATCATGGAATCTGCGACTCTAGGCTCTTGAACACCTCTTCAAGGATCCTGAATGTACATCATAGATACTACAAGTGAAAGCTGAAGAAGTGTACAAGTTCTATAGGTTTAATGCTCCTGCTAACTGGGCAAAGAGGCACTTTTTAAAAATGGTGCAGGGATGAGCAACTGTCCATATTCACCCCAGTGAATGAATGAATGAAAACTTTATTGGCATGAACTCACCCCAGTTATAGTGCTTTTCTATTGGCTGTTTGCTGGTATTTCTTTGATATTGTTTTAGACCATGAATCTTCTTGGGACAGGGAACCATTCATTTATATCTATGCTAACTTTCAAAGTTCTAAGTTCTATTTCGGGCAGCCCAATCCTACCTAAAGATCGGGCAGACGGCCTTGCATCATTAAAGATGCAGCAGGCAGCCTGCGGCGGAAAGTCTATTCAAGGAAGGTCTACTCGTCTACTCGTCCCCTTCCCCGAGTGTAAGTCTACTCGTCCCCCGAGTGTAACGGGGAAGTCTATTCGTCCCCTTCCCCGAGTGTAACGGCGGCTGGGGCTGGTAGGCCTCCTCGGATTTCCGCCAGCTATTTTGCTGGCGGAAGTCGGAGGCGGCAGTGTAACAGCCCAGCTGCCCTGCAGAGCCCGGCGGAGATCGGGATATGGCGGACGCCATGTCCCCACCCCAGCCCAGGGTGGCTGGGCCTATGGCCACCCTCCCAGCTCCGCCATCCCTCCCCCCCTGTCCGCTGAGCCGTCTGCCGGATCCTAACTTTCTTGGGTCCACCAGCCGCCCGAGTCCTCAACCGGTGGAGCTGGGAAGGCAAGCCTTGCACCGGCCTTCCCAGCTCTAAAGTAGTCAGTAAATGTGCCTTATGGCACATTTGCCACTATTCTGGGTGGTGGACGCTAGGTCCGCCGCCTGGAAGTTAAGCAGGATTGCGCTCTAAGTTAACTTCGTTGTTGATGAAAGCAGTATATAAATATTCTTAATCATAATCACAATAGTAATGGAAAGCCAGTTCAAAATTAATGCTAAGGCATTAGTGTAATAATCTGCTAGGAGATGGGCAGCCAGTTCTGAATGAGACTAGGGAGGACTACAGTTAAAAACAAAATGCCAGTCGATTTATTCACTATCAGTTGATTGAAATAAAATATTCTTACTAGGCATATGGTCTCAAAAGAATTATACATCAAAGAAAAGATATATAATTATGTGATAATTTAAGATCTATACAAGCTTGCAATTTCCCCCTCCTTTTCCAGAAAGGTTCAGACACCTCCTCGAAATTCTTGTGACTTCTGTCAAACTTCCTATCATTGTTTCACCTGAACAGGAGTCTCCAAATTGAAAGTTCATTTGTCTAGGGAGGTGTTGTGGCATAGTGTGTTTCAGTTAAAGGACTCAGATGTTGAGGATGGTTTAGATATATGTTTCATTAAGGCACCCTCACTTAATGACCTAATTTGTTGAATTTATTGAGTTAAGGTCAGGAGAATTCAAGATAGCTGAAGTTCGATGACCTCAGTTATAGCTTCCCAAATTAAAGATGCTTCAGTGGAGGCCTCCAGAGTCCTATTCTTGCTGGCAGCATTACAAAGAGCTTTTAAAGTCAATTACTGATATGCTGCAGGTGAGTAGAGACACTGGACTTAAAAAAAAAAAACCATTGTAGTCATACATATGTATCTTTAGGGGGTTCCAGATACAGATGGCCACTAAGACAACGAGAATGAAACACTGAGATCCTTTCTTGGCCCCCACTATGGCTGACGCAGAGGCGTTGCTGGAGGGGGGTTTGTACTGTAAGTTCCGCGCCATCCTAGTCTCCGTTTACTCCCCGGTATGAAATGGCCCTGCCCCCTCGCCGTCAGAGCCATTCCGTGTGGTGAAGTCAATGGGCAGGAGACTCTCTGCCCGTTGCCTTCGCTGCACTGAATGGCTCCGACGGCGAGGGGGCGGGGCCACCTCATACCAGGGAGTAAACGGGGACTCGGACGGCGCGGAGCGTACAGTACAAACCCCCCCTCCAGCGATGCCTCTGGGCTGACGTATTTGGACCCGAGGCCTTTTTCGGAGATACCCCAGAGTCCAGTGTGACCTGGTGAAACTGCCACTGAGCTAGCGTTGATTGATCTCTGGGTACGCTCTATAGGACACAATGACTCAGAATGAAGCAGAAGTTAAAAGCATGCGTGCACCTGTGTGCTTACCGTACTCCTAGTCCAGTCGGACTGCTAGCTGTCAGTTCCACGTTGACACTGGTGTTCCAAATTAAAGTCGACGAACAACACAGAGTGGAGAAAATTGGAAGCAATAATGCAGCAATTAAAAATGTATTATAGCAATTATACAAGAATCCTCTGAAAGGAGATAAAAATATACATTTCACCATATCTATTGAAAAGTGGCTAGAAATATGCAAATGAACTCCAGATCCTGGAGGGGAAAAAAAGAAACGTATGAATGGAGTCATTCAAATGAGGAATTACTAACAGCATTTAAAAAAAATCAAAAGCAAAGTGTCCTCGGGGACCAGATGGCCTGACAATAGATTTGCTATAAAGCCATAGAAATTAATTTAATACAGCCTGTATGAGATGAATAATATTATCTGGATGTTTTTGTTCTCCCTCCTACCTCTAAATACCAGTTTTCCCCTCCAGAATGTATGCAGGCGAGATATTGACAGACCAGGTTAATTCAGCTATTGGAAAAAGAAATCCTAAGGACACTCTAGCAATGATCTTTTCTATGCCTCCAGCTCAGCCAGCAAGAGCACAAAGAGAACCCTTTTCAGCGGCCCTCCCTGCACCCTGGTATGGGGCCCTCCCCCAGAGACTCACCAAAGACCCAGCCTGAGCTCCTTGTGAAAAAGATGGATGACCAACTCTTGGGACTGGCCTTTAGACTCAGGGTAAAGTCAGAGACAGAAAGGACTTCTCATTGATTTCAAAAAAGTCATATTCTACTTTACTGAAGGGGGGGGGGGATGCACATGTTGCTTTCACGACCTACCTGAGCTTTCAGGATGTGATGGCTATAATAAAACAGCCCAATCCTCTCTAAAATTTAGAGCTCCGCCAGCCTCGGGTGTTGCAAACGTGCCATCACCTGGTAAGGAGGCGGTGCCGGTGTAGAGGCCGCTGCCGCTCTCCCCGCACCAGATGCAGTAGAGCGCCCTCTGGGGAAAGTAAGTTCCCCACTGGATTACAGAGGGTGGAGAGTGGAAAAGGGCAGTCCGGGGGGTGGGTGGGATTGGTCGGCCATGCCCAGGAATGGAGAGGGATCAGCAGTGGTCTCCTCCCCCAAATCCTGGCTGCGGTTACATAGGGCTCTCGGACTTGCACCAGCTGTCGCTCAACTAAGTAGGCCCATTGGAGCGGCTGGCGCTTTACCTGGGGAAAGGGAAAAAATGTTCCATTCCCCCAAGGAAACCTCTCGGGCATCCTTTTTGTGCCCTGGATGCAGCACAGGCGGCACTGGCCTCGCTGCATCGCAGGGCACAAAGCTAGATAGAAAATTGCGACGTAAATCAATGTAGATCGCTTTCTGTATATATACCTACAGATAGCTACAGATGTCTTGGGAGATCCTTTGTTTTTGTCTACTGTATGAGTGGTCCTCCTTTTCACAGACAACCTCAATATATTACCAATTGCTGAAAACATCTAAACAGGCCCTCAGAATATTCCAGTGGATCATCATGTGCCAGGAAAGCACTCTGAGAAATTGAGCCAAAAACGGCAGCCAAGAAGTGACTGGCGTCAGCCATTCTTATGCTTTGTTCCCAGAGAAATTCAAACTGATGGGCAGTGAATTGTGATCAATTTCAAGTGATGCGTTCTTACATATTGATTCCAAATCCTTGACAAGATAAAAAGTCACTGTTTATGCGTAGGGCACAGATGTTCTTTCATTAATATAATCAAAGCTGTCATTGAATATGAAACTATTGTCGTGTCCAGCATTGATGCAACGGATAAAGTCCATCTGAAATGTGTGGGATATGAGAATCAATAAAATACAATCCATTTCAGGCTGAATGTTTGCATGCCCATTGCAGCACTTTCTCTAATATCATTTTGTGAATCCATTGTTTACATCAGTAGCTCTCAATATTTTTTTTTCCCTCCTGGAACTCTCTTCTAAACTTTTGCAACTTACTGAAAGTCCACCCAGAATTGCTGTGCTTTAAAAAAAAAAAAAATCACCAGTGCATGATAACTTTGCTGTGGTGTAACCATGCAAATAAGAATAACCAGTGCATGATCTATTTGCTGTGACGTAACCATGGAGTGTGCATCTGAGCATGTGCAGAGTGGCTTTCTCTGACTAACTGCAGTATCAGACACATTTAATTAATAGAGGACAGGGGTTTTATTCAAGAGAAGAGAACATGGAACATGTACAGACTTGAACCCAACCACTATTATAAGCATTGGCCCCACATCTCTTGCCGCCATTTGGTGTTTAACAACTTTCTTCCCTTACTTCCAGCAAGTTCCCCACAGAATGCTCAAAACTGCTGCCCCCATCTTAATTTATGCCTGGGCAGCCAAAGTTAATTCCTAGGATATCTGGGGTAATCCTAAAGAACAATCCTTCTTATTATGCTCAGGGTGCTTTTCCCTCACCACTGAAAACCAGCAGTTAATAGCATTGCCAGGTCAGATGCATCCCCAAACCTGAGATTTCTGAGTTGGGGCCTGGTGATCTCATCAGACCACTGGTACAGGGTGGAGCCAAAATGGTGGCTTTACTCCCATTTCCCAGCCCTGGCCTCTTTTAGACTTTTTGAAGCAAACCATCTTTTTCACAACTTTTTTCCAACCCTTTCTTTCGAGTGCAAGGTCTCGAGGTTCTAGGTAGCAATGTTGGTACCAGCTTGGTGGTGTCCTTGGGTTCAAGCCCTGTTGCGATCCCCCCCCTTCACATGCATGTGCATCCACCACCATCATCCCTCACTTGCTCAGCCCCAAATGGAGGAGGTGCAGGGTTCTCGTTCACACTGCAGCTCACAGTGGGAAAGAGAGCCGTTCTCCACTGCGGCAGCTGCTTCCTGCTTCCCCTCTCCGTATCGCTCGGTAGGCATCTTTTCTGGTTTACCAGGCAGTGAGGATGAGAGCAGTCCATCTTCCTTCCAAGGCTGGCCATTTTAAAATTCCTAGATCCATATGAGGCAGCTGGGAATTTTAAAATGACCAGGAATTTTTTTAGATTACTACTACTACTACTACTACTATTTATATACTGTAGAAAAGCAGTATATAAATATTTGTGGTACTAAAGGTAAAGGTAAAGGTGACCCCTGACAATTAAGTCCAGTCTTGCCCAACTCTAGGGTGTGGTGTTCATCTCCATTTCAAAGCCGAAGAGCCAGCGTTGTCCGAAGACGCCTCCGTGGCCGGCATGACTCTCCTTGCCGTAGCGCGTAGCATGCGGCTGGAACATGGAGCGCTGTTTACCTTCCCGCAAGCGGTACCTATTTATCTACTCGCATTGACATGCTTTGGAACTGCTAGGTTGGCAGGAGCTGGCCAAGCAACAAGTCGCGGATTCGAACTGCCGACCTTTCGATCGACAGCTCATGGTTCAGCGGTTTAACCCACTGCGCCACCCGCTGGCTTTTTGTTGTACTACTACTAGCCAAAATGTGACAGGTAGGTAGTAGTAGTACTAGTATGACTACTACTAGTAGTAGTAGTAGTAGTAGTATAAAAGGAAGGAGGACCACTACAGCTGCTGCTCCTGGAATGCACAGGCCTTGGACATGTGCCTGACTAGTCCCCACCTGTGCTGATGGCCTTGACAGCTGGAAATGTCTGTGTTATGTTGCACTGCTACAGACTCTTCCATCTGCTTCTATTCATGTGTCTGTCCCACTTTGTGAAACCATGGTTTATGTTGCAGATTTAGAGCTGCCAGTATATTATTTTTTTTTTAAAATGCATCTTGGCAATGCTGTCTGACTGAACTGCAGTCACATCACTGTGGCCTGAATTTTTACAAGCTGCTAGTGGTATATTTACCAATTTCAAAAGTACAGGAATTCAAAACAGCAATTAAAATCCAATTACAACAGGTAAGAACACTGAAAGTGCCAACTCCTTCTCCCCCAAGCCTGGCCTGTTGTTATTCTGGTACTAAACACTGATCTTGATTAATATATTTTGCAAAATTTCTAAAAATTATTTATACCTGGAATCTGACAAGTTTTCAAGGAGAGGTAGTTCCACAGCTATGGGACAGTCACCCAAAGTATCCCTTAAGTATAGGCTTACCAGATCTCCAATGGGGACAGAGTGCTAGACTTTTAGGAGAAGGAATGTGGGCAGGTGTAGCTTGTTAAACCTTAAAGCACAATCCTAGGCATGTTTGCTCAGAAGCAAGTCCCGTTGTATTCACTGGGGCTTGCTTCTGAGTAGACATGCCTAGGGTTGTGCTCTAAGGATTAACAAGCTACACTTGCCCACATTCCTTCTCCGAAAACTCTGTCCCCATTGGAGATCTGGTAAGCCTACCTTAAGTTAAGGTGCATTTACTATGCGAACGTGGTACCTGGTGTGTGTGTGTGTGTGTGTGTGTGTGTGTGTGTGTGTGTGTGTGTGTGTGCGTGCGTGCCAAACCTCCAGGATTAGCCTGAAGTCTGCAAGGATCAGCATCAACCTCCAGGAGACTCCTAAAAGCTATTCATGAGATTGTAACAGGGTCTCCAGGAATTTCCAGCATATTGGGGGGGGGGGACTCTGCAAGAATCACTTCAGTCAGAGTTGGTGACCCTACCTGGATGGTGTTCAACACTCTTAAAGATATAGCATTGGACGTAGTTCTGACAAATGAGTGCTGAGGGAGTAAACCGTAACCGTTGCCCAGACTGGAATGTTTAGACCACAAGTGATGGCTCAGATGACTGCATGCTGCTTCAGGCGAAATAAATAAATAATCCCTGAACATAGAAAACCATGTGTCAAGGAGAATGATTTTAGTAGTCTCTAGACTCTTGTTTTCTAAGGGATAGGAACATGGGCGGGGGGGGGGGGGAGGCTGAGCATTCCATCATATGGGACATAACTGTTCCCCACTGCAGTGTAATATGATAACCCCCTGGCAGAAGTTTACCATCTCAGCAGTTTCTGGTGAGAACTTATTTATTTATTTATTTATTTATTTATTTATTTATTTTAAATATTTATATACCGCTTTTCTAAAAATTCAAAGCGGTGTACAACATACAAAACAAAACAGTAATACAATTAAAACCCATTTTTTTTAAATCCATAATTAAAATTAAATATTAAAATAAAATTACAATTAAAAAAGAACTAGGCCTCAGTTTCCCTCTGGGAGTTTTTGGTAGGACAGCGAGAGCCCTACCAACAGGGCCCCTAATCACCTGACAGATCCAGTTCTAAAAACGAATTATATTAACTAATGCGGAGGAACTATAGACAATGTTTATGAACTACAAAATGTTCTCTTTCCTTCCATTAGCGATCATGTAATGACAAGCACAATGTTGTGACAGAAAACTTCTTAATTGGAGGCAATGAGTCATGATCTGTTTATGGAGCATGCAAGGTGGTTCTGTCTTTCAGAAAAGAGAACTTAAGCTTTTCTTCCAGAACAAGTCAAGGCTGTGATGGTTATGAAAACATTGAAACAAGCAAACAAACAAACAAACAGTACAGGGGAGATGCAAATAGGGCTGCCAACCCTCCGAGATTGGTCTGGAGTCTCCAGCAATCACCATCACTCTCCAGGTGAAAACTGAAGCCATTTTGGACATTTTGAACGGGGCCTCCATTCGCTCCAATGGGAGAAGGTTTTACAACTATGGCATTGCTCCTCCTTGCCACCAACTTGGCTTCGGCTAATAATGGCAACACACATAGGAAGGCCCCTCCAAATGACTTCAGGGGATGTACTGTCTGATACTGGGAGAGGCAGACCCTCAGGTTGTGGTTGTTGTTGTTGTTCAGTCGTTAAGTCGTGTCCGACCCTTCGTGATCCCATGAACCATATCCCGCCAGGCCTTCCTGTCCTCCACTATCTTCCTGAGTTCGCTCATTTTCATGTTCGTTGCATCAGTGATGCTGTCTAACCATCTCATCCTTTGCCTTCCCCTTCTCCTTTTGCCTTCAATCTTTCCCAGCATCAGAGTCTTCTCCAGAGAGTCCTCTCTTCGCATTAGGTGGCCAAAATATTTCAGTTTCAGCCTTAGTACCTGTCCTTCCAGGGAACAGTCAGGGTTGATTTCATTTAGGATTGACTGATTTGATCTCCTAGCAGTCCAAGGGACTCTCAGGAGTCTTCTCCAGCACTACAGTTCGAAAGCATCTATTCTTCGGCATTCAGCCTTCCTTATGGTCCAACTCTCGCAACCATACATTGCTACTGGGAACACCATCGCCCTAACTGTACTTTTGTTGGCATGGTGATATCTCTGCTTTTTATTATGCTATCTAAATTTGCCATAGCTTTCCTTCCAAGGAGTAAGCGTCATTTAATTTCATGGCTGCTGTCTCCATCTGCAGTGATCTTGGAGCCCAAAAAAGTAAAATCTGTTACTGGTTCCATTTCCGCCCCTTCTATTTGCCAGGAATTGATGGGACCAGAGGCCATGATCTTAGTTTTATGAATGTTGAGTTTCAAGCCAACTTTTGCACTCTCCTCTTTCACTCTCATCAAGAGGCTCTTTAGTTCTTCTTCACTTTCTGCCATTAGGGTGGTATCATCTGAATCTAAGGGATTCATGCCCACAGTAGTAGATATGATGGTCGCCTGACTTAAATTCGCCCATTCCCGTCCATTTTAGTTCGCTGATTCCCAAGATGTCAATGTTCAATCTTATCATCTCATTTTTGACCACATCCACCTTGCCTTGATTCATAGACCTCACATTCCATGTTCCTAAGCAGTATTGCTCATTGCAGCATTGGATTTTCCTTTCAACCTCAGACACATCCACAGCTGAGCGTCCTATTGGCCTTAGCCCAACCGCTTCATCCTTTCTGGGTCTACTTGGAATAGTCCTCCGCTCTTCCTCAGTAGCATATTGGACACCTTCCGACCTGAGGGTCTCATCTTCCAGCGTCATATCTTTTAGCCTTTTGGTACTGTTCATGGGATTTTCTTGGCAAGGTTACTGGAGTGGGTTGCCATTTCCTTTTCCAGTGGATCACTTTTAGTCAGAACTCTCTGCTATGACCTGTCCGTCTTGGGTGGCCCTGCACGGCATAGCTCATGGCTTCATTGAGTTACACAAGCCCCTTCGTCACGACAAGGCAATGATCCTTTACCTTTACCTTATCCATTACTACTAGTAATGATGACTATGCAATACCTCCAGGTTCATCTGCTGTATGCCTTTGAAAACCTGTTGCAGGGAACAATGACGGAACGGAAGGATGCCTTTTCTCTCCTGCTTCCCAGAGGCAGCTGGTGGCCACTGTGGGAAACCGGATGCTGGACTACATGGACCTCACGCTGATCCAGCAGAGCTTCTCTTATGTTCTAATGTCACGTTATGCAAAACTTGGTGACAGCTCCAGTTTTATGAATCCAGCTTCAATTACTCAATCAGATCATCCTCCCCCCCGCCCCCTAAAAAATACAAAAGATACATTTTGTCTGGATATTCAGCAGCAAGGGTATTGTTAAGCATTCCTAGTTCCTTGAGTGATGAGAAATCCAGGACAGGCTTGAATTTGATATGGATGAGGAAGAGCACCGGAGACGTCACATATGGAGTCTTTGCAGTTCGTCAATTTGCAGCTATGCCAGCAGAGCATATTAAAAGTAACATTCTCCTCCAAAAGTCAGCAAACCTGCTGATTCTGTATCCGATTCTTGGAGAAACTGCTCCCCATAATACGTCACATCCAGCCAACCCACAACTCACTCAGCTCACTGTCAGACTCCCTTTGTCTGTCTTCATCACCCAGTTCAAAACAGTGATAAACATTTGTTTTTCTGTCCTGCTCACTAGTGAAAGGTGTCCCCTTTCATAGGAAGGGGAGAGATTTCCAGGATCATAGACGTTGTTTTGTTAAACTGAATTCCCTGACTGTCCATTAGGTGACCAGTATGAGATCAATTCACAGCAGTCAAGATAGCTAAACTCATAGCATCAACTCTGCTTCAAAATAACGGTAACTGATTGCATTTGAGCACATGAGAATCAAGCATTTTGGGGCTCCAAGCCAGCCGCCTTTTCCCACAGAGTGGATCCATGGTACTAAACAAAGCTCCGTGCAATTTTCCACATTTTACCCGGAACAAAATAAGACGGATGTATTTTTTCCTGTTTTTCAACATTTCTTTTACTTTTGCTTTGGGTTTTCTTCTTGCAAAATATCAATGTTTCATAACACCGAACTAGAGCACATGGGCCTGCTCCGCTCCAAGCTTGAGAACATAGCAGCCCCTCTTTTTCCCCTGACCCCCAGTCAGCCTCCTTTGTTCCCAAAGCCAAGAATCTGCCCCCTCCTTGTCCAGATGAATTATCTTCTCTCTCATCCCACGTCCAAAGGGAATTCTGTGGGGATGATATCATTCCTCTGACCTGTGTGCTTCTTCCTGTGTCTCACCAGGCTAGACTCCAGACACTGACGTGTGTGATTGGGAAAGCTGAATACCCCCCCCCCATCTCATTTGCAACAAAGGTTCTGCAGCCCAGAAGATTGTGCAATATACTGTAGAAGGCATCAGAAATGATGCACTGAATGTTTCATTATTATTATTATTATTATTATTATTATTATTATTATTATTATTATTATTATTTTAATAAGTCTCATCATGGCAGGAATTAACTGCCACTGTGGCCCACTTGCTATCTTGTTTTTACATTGTTAAGTGAATAAAATGAAGTCAGAGCCTCACTGCTTGCCTTTCTTGTTTTCTCTGGTGCTCTCTGCTCGAGCCTGTAGTGCCTGGAGGGCAGTGTGCTGAACAAATAGCAGATGCCTAGATGGCAGTGGGTCGGTGTGATGAACCCCTCCCAAGGGGGTAGGTCTATGTCCAAGGGAAGGGGGTATGACATGGCAGTGCTGCCTGGAAATGACAGACCAGGTCCAGATGGGGAATTCTTGTTCAGAGAACTCACTCGCTGGGTTCGTCTAAGCCAGGTACCGTGTTTATTGCAATCCAATGAAATACAGCCCTTTACTTCAGTCATTAACCCCTATCGCCATCCCCTGGTTCAGTTTACTGGGGGCGGGGGTTTCATGATGATACTGCTCACCAGGAGCTCCTGTGCAGTGGTGGCCAGGATTCCTGGCAGGAAGGGGTGTGCCCACTGGGGGACACCAGCCAGGGTGGACAGGATGGGGGTTGCCCTTTTCCCAGGCTAATTGGCTGCTAGGGAAGCCTTCCCAGTTTGGCAGAGGGGGTGGACACTTCTGGAGGACTGCCCAGGGACTGAGTAGCCCTCCCTTCCCACTCACGGGGGATCTGCCTCTTCCCACCACCTCACCCCAGCCTCCTCCTCTCCTTCCCTTATACCCGTCCTTTCCTACTCCTTGTTGTGACATGCCTTAACGCCTTGTGCCTCCTGCCTTCATCCAACCCCTCTGGCTTCCCTCCCTGCCCCCTTACCTCTCTCTCTCTCTCTTCCTGTTTGCCTTCATGAGCCTTGTGCCTTCCCAACCAGCTGGTCCACCTCACCCTCACTGGCTGCTGTTGTCCCCGAGGCATCTAGTGATCATGTCATTGCCTGTCATGTTGGGGACTCCTGAGCAGCTGGACAGGCATCGCTCAAGCTGTGCGGGGCTGTGACTCATGGCTGGAGTCCACAACTTGTTTGGTTAATATTCCAAATTGGTCCTTTTAAAAGCATGAGGGTAAAGCATGGCACACATAACTCCCCCGACACTGTGTGCACCATTGCTGAATTGCACTGGGAGTCATCTGAACCACCCTCTACTCATGTCTGAAGTACTAATTTAAAATGTGTGCATGGTTAGGCAATAGCATGCCAGTGTGCTCATGTCCACTCCCATGCTCTTCCTTGACATGTTTAAAAAGTCCAGATCAGACTGTTGTTTGAACCAGTCAAATGACGTTGTTTATCCCTCTATCATATAGACAAGTTTACTGTGAATCATTGCTCTGCTTTATACTCACTCCCTGAGTTCACCTAAGCCAGTATTGTCTACTGAAAGTCAAAGTAGCTCTCCAGGGTTCCAGAGGGTCATCTTTCTCTGGGCCTCTGAGAGGAATTTTAACTGGGGGCACGAAGTTTCTCTTGGGCCCCTTCCCAAAGGGGGAGGGGGTAAAATGGGGCAGGGGAGGGTAGCAACGACCAGAAAAGTATCTGGAGCCCAGGTCTACCAGGCTTCCTGATGTGGTCCCAGGTCTACCTGCCTGGTAGACCTGGCCTTCCGATTGGCCCGGCCACTGTCTTTCACTCTCCATGAGGCCAGCTGAGATCCCAGGAAATTTCTGGGGGCCCTCCTTTGGCTCCTGGGCCCCCTTTTTGACCCTGGGACTGGGTACAATTTACCCACTTTACCCACTTTACCCTCCTCTCATGGGCCCTGTTTCTCTGTCCTACTTGGAGATACCAGGAACTGAGCCTGGGACCTTCTGCATGTGCCCTACCACCAAGTTATAGCCCCTCCCAAATGTTACGACTGTGTGACAGTAGTGAGTGGACACCAATCAAAGCACCAGTGACTGCACATTACAGTGACTGCATGAGCCCTACCTTTGCTGCACAGGGGGCAGCTCCAGAGCAATCAGCGATGACATCATCATCACTGTTGAGCTCTGGAGCACCGTGAAGGAAGCTGTGTGGGGCTTCTAGCTGTGCAGCTGCCTGGCCACACAACTTAGAAGAAACCATGCCAGCGGCAGCCACAGGAGTGGGACTGTAGCTTAGGCACTTGCTTTGCATGCATACAGTCCCAGGTTCAATGCTCAGCATCTCCAACTAGGGTAGATGAAGACCCATGCCTGGAACCCAGGAGACCTGCTGCCAGTCAGTGTTGACGATACTGATGTAGATGGACCAATGATCTGAGTATAAGGTAGCTTCATGCTCATCTTTCTCCTTGTGGGGAGAAGAGGCAAAGGAGAAGGAAAGTTCCAGCTGCACACATCTGGAATGCTTTGGGTGCCCCTTTGGGAGAAAGGCAGGATATAAATTGAATGAACAAATAATAATAAGCAATGCCTGTCTCATTCCTGTGGCAGGTTCTATGCATGCAGAGGGTTCTATGCATGCAGTACCCCATTAAGAAGCAAACGTGTGAACTGGTTGATAGAGATGGCAATAGAGAAGATGGCAATAAAGCCCATTGTGGTGATGCAGCTAAACAGAGTTTCCTCCTTTTTGTCTAGTGTCTCTTTCACTCACTATTCCATAGCATACAGTAGGCAGCTACAGAAATGTATGGAATGCGGCAGATGTTGTGGCATTCATGTTTAAATGCAGCCTCAAAGAGCTCTTGGTATGACTCGACGGGTCTCTGCAGTGTCGGTATAACTGAAGTTCCATCACTGGCCTTGAGATATACCTTTTGCTGTCACTCCATGTCAAAACTTCTCAGCTGTTGTTCTTCTTAAACTAAGATCATGTTGATGTTCCTTTTTCTGCGTTCTAATAATGGATGCAGAAATGTTCACTTCATTCATCTAATCCACATAGCCTCATTCTCATAGATGTTTCTCGATATCTTCATCGCACATGAGGTTTTTTTTTAACTATCTTATATGATGACAGCTTTACTTGGAAGAAAAAAATAAAACATAACACAACAAAAGCCCTGGAGGTTGTTTGATGTTTTGGAAAGGGGTTTCTTCTTTTGGAATTTAAAATGTTTTCAAGGTGCATTGTAATTTCAAATGTGTACCTGGAGTTATGATCCTCCTTGACATTGCTGAGCTAGCTTTTCTACTGGAGAAAATAGAGAGATTGTATAGAACTTGGGGAGGGAAGGGGCTGCCGCAAACTTATTTTTCGGTAATATTTGCATTGCTTACTGAAATTGAAACAAATAGTTTGCTGTAGAGTTTTACTGAAACGTCCATATGAATTTGTG
The DNA here is from genome assembly GCA_026170595.1 of Plestiodon gilberti rubricaudatus. NCBI lineage: Eukaryota > Metazoa > Chordata > Lepidosauria > Squamata > Scincidae > Plestiodon > Plestiodon gilberti. The sequence goes on from JANXHW010000001.1 coordinate 93,709,553, forward strand.
CACCTAGCATATTCAGGCTGCAAACCAGCTAAACTATATTGTTTCTTAGGCTGAAGAATTAAGATAAAAATATCATCACAGAGAGAACAGTTGTGCCTGCAAATTGAATCACCACCCATCTACCAAACCATTCTAGGTAATTTAGATTTATGTGCCAGGGTCTCCTTTATGAACATTCATTTCTGGAGGAACACACATTGTTATGTGTAATCAGGATGGCACTCTAACTCTACTCAAATTTTGAATAAACAGGTCTGCTGCCTCGGTGAAGTAACACTGATAGGGGCAGTACTGTACAATGAACATGTCAAGAATGTGGATCATCAAGGGCTAAGAATTTGAAGAGTCGTATGGATCAGACCAATCAAGTTTAGTGTTCTGCTTCCTGGAATGACCAACCAGATGCCTCCGGGACCTCACAAGAAGGGCAGAAGGCAACAGCCTCTCGCACGTCACTACCCAGCAATTGCCTTCCTGAACATGGACGTACAGACATATAACTATCATGGCTAAAATCCATTGGCATAACTCGCCTCCTCCATGAATGTATGTATCTCATCCTCCCTTTAAAACCTTCTAAGCCAGTGACCATCACCACACTATGTGGCAAAGAATTCCCTAAATTAATGTTGTGTTGTGAACACAACTGTGCAAACTGGGAAAGAGACCTTAAAAAGTGATGCTTCTATTTTAGCAATGGGAGAGCAACTGTCCCTGTTCACACCAGCACACCACCTTTTCCGGTGACTGTTTCCTGCTTGTTGTTGTTGTTGTTGTTGTTGTTGTTGTTGTTGTTGTTTGTTTGTTTGTTTGTTTGTTTGTTTGTTTGTTTTAGAACCTGGTTTTTTCCTGCATTTTTTAAGATTATGAGTTTATGAGATTATGGGAACCATTTATATATTTATTTTGCCAGATAAACTGCTTCACTAGCGTCACTGCAGTGTGGCGGGGGGGGGCGCACAGGGTCTTCATTCAGCCCAATCAGGTCTTCGTTCAGCCCCACTGAAGGGCTCCGAAGGCGAGAGGGCAGGGCCGCCTTGTGCCGGTGAGTAATGGAGGGTCAGAGAGCGGCGGAACTTAGCGTTCTGCCCCACTAACAGCCCATTCCAACCCAAGGGCCAAGCAGCCCAGTCAGCCTAAAGTCAGCCTAAGTCATTTAGAGTGACTTTAGGTCTGGAACGCAACCATTTAGGGCGAAGTTAGGTCAAAGTTAGGGTGAAGTTACGACCGACGGACTAAGAACAGCCCATTCCAACCCAAGGGCTAAGCAGCACAAGTCAGACCTAAAGTTGACCTAAAAGTGGGCAGACCATGGGCGGACCGTGGGTGTAATGGGGGCGGCAACCAATTAACGTCGGATTCCAGACCCTGGCAAGCACAGACACGCCCCCTCCAACACAAATGCTGACACAAATTTTAGGTCGACCAAAAAGGTGGACCCAAATTCGAGGAGACCCATAGGAGCCATTTTACCTTACCCAAGCCAGCCCTCTCCTGAAAATTTCTAACACCCTACTCCTGAGTTAGGTCAGAGTTAGGACGGAGTTGGGCCTGCTAGGTCTGGAAACTGACAGAATTATGCCTAAGATAGGGAGCCTATCAGCATCCAGCCCCACCCAGCCTCTTTCCCACAAAAGCCCAGCCCCAGGCCCCCAGTCTCTCTCTCTCTCTCTCTGAGCACGTGGTGTGGGGTTCTGTCCCCCACAGCCACAAAGTGGGACTTTGTCGGTGGAGGGCAAAATTCACAAACACCCCACTTCTCTCTTCTCTTCTCCTCTCTCCTCTCTGCCCCCCTAAAGGGCAGAGAGGGCTGTTCTGGCTTTGGCCAGACTGTTTACAGCTGTGCTCGGGGAGCTGTCTCCATGCTACCATTTTCTAACCCATGTCTTTCTCCCAGCCTCTCCCCCCCCCCCACACACACACAGGCAACAACACCAGCAGGTAAGTGCAGGTAAGAGCAGGGGTTGTGCTGACATGTGTTCTGACATCTGCCTCTTTGCATATAGAAATATAGGTAGGATACATGCCTCTATACCAATGTCTTGTCTCATAGCTGCCTGCACGGCCTGCCATGATATGCCTCTTTACCAATGTCTTGTCTCATAGCTGCCTGCATAGCCTGCCATGATATGCCTCTTTACCAATGTCTTGTCTCATGTCTGCCTGCATAGCCTGCCATGATATGCCTCTTTACCAATGTGCCCTCTCATGTCTGCCTGCATAGCCTGCCATGATATGCCTCTCTGCCTGCATAGCCTGCCATGATATGCCTCTTTACCAATGTGCCCTCTCATGTCTGCCTGCATAGCCTGCCATGATATGCCTCTTTACCAATGTGCCCTCTCATGTCTGCCTGCAATGCCTTCTCTGAAATGCCTCTTTACCAATGAGTAGTCTCATAGCTGCCTGCAATGCCTTCTCTGAAATGCCTCTTTATCAATGAGTAGTCAGATGCCTGCCTGCAATGCCTGCTATGATATATAGGATACATGCCGCTTTACCACTGTTGTGTTGCATTGCTGCCTGTTGTCATGTGAGCACACAACACCACAAGTGTGGTGGAGTGTGGTGGTGCTGTTAACCGTCTGTAGACACCAGCTGTTTCCCCCCCCCCTTTTTCTCCACAGGGTCAACTGACAGGTCAGTATTGCTAGGATTGCCATGGTTGTGACCCAATATATGTGTTGTCTTCTCTCTCTTTGACCCTTTTCCCTTACAGGATCATGCTCGCCTTACACCCGGGTAAGCAGCTCAGACCATGCTATGTGTGTCACACCTATCAGCTGTGTTATTTCTCTCCCTGCAGGCTTTTGCAACCGACACACTGGCTTGTGTTCACTGGCGATTGCTACCACACACCAGCTGCCATGTAACACCCCCTTGTTTTTTGTCTCCCCAGGAATGTCCACTACTACCTACCTTCCTGGGAGCACCCCTGGGCGCGCAGTCTGGTTGCCCCACTGTCGTCTGCCTTGCTGCTGCCAGAGGTCAGGGAGCCAGCCCTGCAACCCTCCTCAGCGGCCGGCGCTGCTGCTGCTCCACCGCCCTGGCTGCCTACTTGCTGCCCCTCCCCTTTCTATGGAGCAGGCTGTGGTTCCACAGGGGGAGAGCCTGCGTCTCCAGGTCCATGGGGCATGTGTGCTGCTGCTGCTTTCAGATTGGCTGCTGTGACTCCCCCTGGCAGCCTCGCCTGGCCATCTCTGCTAACGTTCCAGAACAATAAAGACGCCCCTCGGGCAGAGCCTCCTTGAAACATATGTGCCCAATGTTACACAAGCATTGCCCTCCACACACAGACAGACCCCAGCACTGAAGCCCCTGCATGAATCCCTTCCAGGGACTGCCACTTCCTTCCCAGGGAGAACACAGCAGGGAGGCTGCCAGACCCCCCCCCCATGGGACAGAGGGGGAGTGGGAGTTGGGGGGGCCTCTCAGGCAGGCAAACAGTGACAGGCGCCACGGAGCCCATAGCGGGGCCGCTTGTGGCCGCTGCATCTGTGTAGTGGCCGCTCAGCAACCGGGGATCTTGCCAGCCAGGGCGTCCGCCCATAATGCAGCCGCTTCCGTCGAAGGTCCGCCCGTAATGCAGCCGCTTCCGCCCACAGTCCGTCTGCGTAAGAGGCGCCTGTTTCTGCATTGCCTTCATCTGCGGAGCAACCCCTGTGTCCCTATTGGTCTCTGCAGACCCCTCTCTCGGAATCTCTCTCCCACCAGCCTTGTTGTCTGTCTGTCTGTCTCTGACCCACCCGTGCCCCTCTCCAGCACCCACTGTCTGCCTGCCTGTGTGTCTGCCTCCCCTCCCACTCCCTGATGATGGCTGCTGGCCACCCCCCACCCTGCCAGAGTGCCTGCCGAGAGGCGCTGTCGTCGCCCCATCTGGGGGTGTGATGAGCTGGGTGAGCCCTTCACGCTCGCAGCAGACAAGCCCAAGGCATCTCTTGGACTTGGCCGGGGCACAGAGCAGAACGCATGCCGGGATGCCTTCTTTGTGGGCATTGCCCCGGCCCTGGAGGTCCAGGGCTTCAGGCAGCGCACGGGCAAGTCATGTCAGAGGCAGTTCCAGACATAATGAGCCCCCCCTTGTGTGTGACCTTCCCACCCCCTCCTTCCCTTCCCTCCCCCGCTCCCCCCATGACTCCCACGTGTAGCCTCAATGTGGCATGGGGGTGGCATCGCCTTCTGCAGGAGGGGGGACGGCCACTGTCCCCTGCAGCAGGTGGCTGATGCACAGGGTGCCCTGTGGCAGCTGGCTCGGGCACCTCGCTCACCTGTCACCTGCTCTGCGTCCACCACATGACTGGCGCAACCCCCCTGCCTGCGGTCAGCCCTTTTGCGACCGGGCTGAGACAGACACTGCAGCAGCTGCCATGGATGGACGCTGACACGTGCAGACACACAGGCCTGCACATGCCCGAGCCAGACACCGAGCCTGGAGAGCCTGCCTGCCTGGGAGGTAAGTGTTGCCTGGATCCTGGGGTGGTGCTGGGCCACAGAAACTGCAGCCTGCCTAACTCAGGCATACCTCTGACCTAACTCAGACATAACTTCTGCCTAACGTAGGCTGCACTTATGCCTGACTTGGAGAGGAGTTGGGTTGGAATGGGCTGTTAGAGTGATGCCACTGTCAGAAACGCTGGTGTATAGGATTGCAGTCTAAGGCCATCTAGTGAAAATTTATGGTAGATTTTCAGTGAGATTGAAACCAGGACAGCTCTGATTCAGAAGACAGTCTCTTAGCCACTATGCTACAGTAGCTAGCTAACAGTACAGAGACTCTACTTCATGTTCATTTAATTTAGATATTTTTTGCTGTCACGTCACTTTATTACTCAAAATTTAGCTCAAAAAAAAATATGCTGCTGCTTTGTTCCATTCTTTAAATGTTTGTCTAGGATTGACACTAAATTCTCTTCCAAACATTTCCAATGAAAGATAGCAAATTATTATTTTTGTTATTTTCTCTTCTCTTTTTTTGCTGCATAAAAATGTGTCATAGATATTCTACATTTCCTTCATTTGCGTCTCAGTGAGACCTCTGATCACAACCATCATCATCACAGTGTTCCAATATGGATTGCAATATCACTTTCTGTTGAAGGGTTTTCAAGTAGCATTTTTTTTTACAATTTAGTTGCATTATGCTTCATATATTTCAGTTGAAATTTCTTCTTCTAACGTGTGCATAGTCAAGGTCAAGCTCTAAAAGGCAGTCTGAAAAACACCCTGCTCCTTGCTTTGAACGTCATTGCTATAATAAGAAATTTCAGAGAAAAATAAAATACTAACTGTTGCCTGTAATCCCCCAATAATACACAAGTGATTTGGAAACGGGTCCTAACATTCCTGACTCTCCACCTTCCTTTTAGCATGGGCTCCTTTCGTAGATAGCCAGCTATTGTCTGGTCCCCCTTCTGATCATTCCCACCCTGTATCCAAGCTATACATTTTCCCCTGATGCCCTGCACTATACCCGCCAGGTGTGACCAATTTGGTTAAAGCACTGTATTCTCTCCCCCCCCCTCAAAAAAAATGAAGTAGGCAGAAAAAAACCTACTCAACCACAGACCAATCAGGTGAAGGCAAAACATTCCCCTGAAATGCAACTAGCTAATCCTAGATGTTGTCCTATGTGGATGGGAGAGACTGTCGGTACTGCTGTCTCTGTTTGTTCAAGATTCCACCTGAAAGTGGCAAGATTTTGCCTGGAATATTCAAGCCCCAGTGTCCCAACAACATACACATTCAAGGATATGACCCCATATATGAGGAGGTTTCCCATCCCATTCATGCCAGTGAAAGGAAGCACACTTTCCCATTAAGCATGCAAAGCACATTAGTCTTAAAGACAAGAACAAGACAAACCTGCTTTAATGGAACTCAGTGTCTTGCCCAAACTTTTAGTAGTAGCTTATGAGAGATTCTCTGTTTAACAGTGCAATCCTGTGTAACCTTGCACCAGTGTAACAGTAGATGCACCGGTGTAAGTTTACTTATGCCAGTGTAAGTGCACTTACACCAGTGCATTTGCTGTTACACCAGTGCATCTACTGTTACACCGGTGCAAGGTTACACAGGATTGCACTGTAAGAAGCATAGATGCTTTAAAAAAAACACCAAAGTGAACTTTTCCTGACAATATGAAAAGAAAAGGCCATGGAATGCAACATGCCTTGTCCTATATTAGTGAACCGCGGAATAACAATGTGAAGGAAAGGAAGCAGTGGATTGTCTAGCTCTTTGATGCATGTATATGAAATCTGAGGCCTTGATGTTATTTGCTGTTGTTTTATGAAAAGAAAAGAACACCCGAACTTACTTAGAACTGAAGCAATATGTATAAAGTTTAGAGTCTGGAAAGTTACAATATGAATGAGGTTATCAAAAGGCAGCAGGACTGGATTAATCATGTGGCCAAGTATTTCGGCTGGTTTGAAACCAAAGCTGAAGCCTTGCCAAAATTCTCACCTCAAGTGAGGCTCCAAAGTCTGACTGTGAGACTCCCCACTCCCCTTCCTCACACACAGGTTTTTCCACACAGCATTATGGTTGGGGGTTTCTCTGACTAGGCATATAAACAGAGTTCACCTTTTACTTGTTATTTCTACACATTTTTCACATGACCAACAATCTTGAGACTGAAATGTAGGGTGGGCTAAATATGAAGGGATCAGCATGTTTTCAATAATGCCATTTGCATTCTAAAAGATAAATAGAACGTTCTTTGTAGAGCGGAAGCTTTCATGGCCTGATATAATATTCAGCGAAATAGGATATATGGGTTCTAGTGCCATGTAAAAATGATAGATAAAACCCTTCAGTGAACGAAATGTCGTGATTTTTAATATTGATGTTTTTAAAGCTCAGTTTTCTACGTTTTTAACGTGTTTTTAAAACGTGTGTTTTTCGTGCTTTTAAATGTGTTTTTAAAACGTACTTGCTGGTTTTATCTATCATTTTTACATGGCACTAGAACCCATATATCCTATTTTGTTGAATAGAACATTCTTTGTTTGCTTGCTTTTTCTTGAACATGCTCCTTTCTTTTATGAAGGGCAGTGAAACCGGGTCCTATAAGCAGGGTCAGCTTTTAGTTCCCTTGTCCTGATTTTGTGCCTAAGAGTTAATTGTAAAGAGGAATATCTACAGTAATAGTTCCCGTCTTCACTTAAGTCTTTGTGCCCAGTCCATGGGCCAACAAAGTCCTTTCCTCTGTTGCTTCGGTGACTCGATAATGGCTCAATATTGGCCACAGTGATTCAATAATGGACAAGGTGATTTCGTGAGTTGCTATTTTTCTCACAGTGATGAAGTCACTGCAGGTTTTTACCAAGCACACAGGCTGCAAGTTGCCTTATCTTTACAAACATCCTGAAAATGACAAGCAATGTTGATATGAGATCTCCAGTGGAGGTAAAATGCTGAGGCGGTTACTTCGCTAGGAACAAAACTGCAATCTGGACCACATTAACCAATCCGAAGGAGCTGTGTGGGTCAACTTTGGCTAATTCTCGAAGTACCTCTGCAGTGTAGTGGCTGCTGCTGCTGTTGGAAAAGATGGTACGTTCTAGCAAGCAGAGCAATAAGCAGAAGACCTCTTTTCCAGCAGCGTCACTAGGGTGCGCGCAGCCCCAGGGCGGGGGGCGCGAGTCACCCTAATGACCCCCTCCCACACATAACCCCTATATGAAGTTTCGGTGATATGGGGGGGTGACCCAACGGGACTCTGCCCTGGGTGCCCCCCAACTCTGCCCACCCCGCACCTTTCCTGTGTGCGTGCCTCCGTTGCAGCTGGCTCCGGGGACATCTTCCCCAGCCGGCTGTCCTGGGCCTTCTGATGAGGCCCACTGCATCACAAAGTAATTTATAATGTTTTTCGCGCATGCCTTTTCCCTCAGGAACGGTCTGCACATGCGTGAAAAACGTTATAAATTACGTTGTGATGCAGTGGGCCTTCGTCAGAAGTAATTTATAATGTTTTTCGCGCATGCCTTTTCCCTCAGGAACGGTCTGCACATGCGTGAAAAACGTTATAAATTACGTTGTGATGCATTGGGCCTTCGTCAGAAGTAATTTATAATGTTTTTCGCGCATGCCTTTTCCCTCAGGAACGGTCTGCACATGCGTGAAAAACGTTATAAATTACATTGTGATGCAGTGGGCCTTCGTCAGAAGGCCCACGAGCGCCAGCCCGGGAGGACTTCTCCCGGCCTCGGAGCCTCCGGAGGGCAACGCGCACAGCGGAGGGCGACGCGCGCGGGTGCGTGTGTCACCCTTCTGTGCGCGTCACCCTCCGGCGGTCCACCCCCCCACCACACTCCAGCGACGTCACTGCTCTTTTCCTATGGTAGATTCATCCACCCGACTAGTTTGCTGCTTTCAATGAACACATAGAAACAGAAGCAGTAAGGTTTAAAAAAGAAATACTTTACTTAGAGCCCAATCCTATCCTCCTCCCCACCTCCAGTGCAGCCATGCCAAAAAGGAGTGTGCTGTATCCAGCATGAGGGGGGGCGCAGATCAGGAGGCTTTGGAGGGGAAAGGAGATTTATATCCCCTTATCCATCCATAAGCCTTGTGCTCCACATTGGGTCTCCTTGGACCAGTACCAGCTCTGTTGCTGGAGCAAGTCCGAAGAGAGAAGGGGGGATGGAAAGGCTGCTGAAGGAGGTGATAGGATCCAGTGTGCACCATTGCCACTGGATCCACCCTCTCTTGCAGCCTCCCCACCCCCATTCCTCCCCCCTCCCTGCCCAGTTTCGCCTCCACCCAGTCCCCTCCTCATCCAGTTTCACCCCCTACCTGTCCTGCCACTGCCTTATCTGCTCCAGCAGCTGCAGTGGGGTCCAGCAACAAACAGGGAACACTTCTGCCTCTTGCAGCAGCGCTCCCAAAATGGCCACCGATGGAGCATTCCACAAGCTTCATAGGATTGGGCTGTCCAGGTGCAATTCTATGCGCACTTACCTGGAAGTAAGTTCCACTAAACACAATGGGATTTACTTCTGAATAGACATGCATAGGCTTGTGCTATTACAGTTTTGCAATTGTTTGCATCTTCTGAGGTATCAGCGGCTTCTACCAGTTAGGGAGAACCCTATAGCTGTTCTCTTTGTGTGGGTATGAGGGGATGCTCGACGTGAGCAATGGCTACCCACCATTCAGGGACAGAGCTCAGGAGCCTGAATGCGGCTCCTTCAGTGGTCTTGATGAGAGGGAAAGAACATGTGGGAGGAAGAAGGAAGATGTACAAAAGAGCACACAAGAACCACAGAGGCTAGGAAAGGGGTCTCAGGTGTCTGGACAATATGCTTCCCCAGAGTTCTGCAGGCATTGCACCCATATTCCAACAGCTGCTTCCGCACAGTGACGTCCCATTTGACACCAGGAAGCTAGTTGTCCAGAAATTCAAAATCTGAACATTTTTATTGCAAACTTAAATATAGAAGCCTAACTGGGCTTATTCCCCACATGGCAAGTTATACGTTTCCAAAAGTGATCTTTCTCTTTACATATGCCCCCCCCCCAATAAAGATACCAAGCAGAGGTTTGGGTAGATGGTCATTTTATTAATAATTATTGAACATCTGCAGGAGCATCACAACCTGACTCCAAGCTATCGCCAGTCGTGGAATGAGGGAGCTTATCACGGCCAACCCCCAAAGGTGGTCGAGGCAGCTGGACAGCACAGACTCCCATGGCCAAGCCTTGTGGTGATGCTTGCCTATTCCAGCCAAGGGGCTTGCCAGCCAGCCTCACCAATCTGGACAAGTATCTTGTGAGCAGTTCTGGCTTACCCCTTGACCCTGCTGACCTCAGGATGTATACCCAATATATCACACCTGTTTACCCAGCTCACATGCCACCTGCCAAAGTGACCTAAGAAAAGACACACAACATAAGGGGGGAACCTAAAACCGCCCCGCACCTCAGCCAGCCTGGGGTAGGTGAAAAAACTGCCAGCCAAGGTCAATCAGGCTGGCAGCAAAAAATCCTACTCAGCCCCGAACGGGCACCGAGTTAATCTCAGACTGTATTAAGGGAATGGTGGGAGGGGCTCGAAATGTAAACGCTATTGAGGAGATGAGCGAACACCTTGTCGCCTCAGTGCCAGGCCCCAGGCAACCTCCCGGCCAATCAAGCACGGGGAAGTTCCCACCTCTGCTCCGCTGCAGGAGGGAGGGGCGATGTAATCGCAACCCCAGGCTAGTGGGGCCTGGCATCATCCTTCTCTTTTGCATGGTTTTCAAAGTAGCTTCCCCCTCTCTGCTGTCAGCATGTTTTTCCCTCAGTGATTTCTATTTCTTTCATTGCTTGTGGACTTAATCCTCTTCAGTCATCTCTATTAATAAAGGGATCCAGGACTGTTAAATACAGCAAACAAATGTTTCAAAGTTTGGGAAAAGATAATGGGCATAGTCATGGCAGCTAGAAATTCAGAGTTCAAAAACTCTAATTTAAACTTTAAAAATGGAGCATAAATGTCAGTGAACGCTAAATGGATAATTTCAAACACAGGGCTTCAAGCAGTTTGATGGATAGCTAATAATAAATTCCACTGGAGTCACACGCATGCATTGTTAAGATGTCTAGGCCTCCATATTCCACTAGTGCATAGAATAAATATAAGGCTAGCACTGTATTTTTAAAAAAGGAAACCAACTTGCCATCCTACAGTCCTCAGATTATATATGCTGTTGATCTGAATAAAGCAGTCCAAAGAACAGTGATGTAGACTTGAGTCTATTGACTCGGACTCAAGTCGAACTCAAGTCACAATGACTTGACTCGGACTTGACTCTGCGATTGTAAAAGACTCAAAAGACTCGACTCGAGACTTGGAGCCTTTTATAACAAGTCGAATTTTATTCAGGTTTAAACCCGTTTTCCCCATTAAATAGATAGGGACTCGCAATTTGCAACCAAAGACTCGGGACTTGGGCCAACAACTTGGGACTTGACTTGAGACTTGGACCCAGAAACTTGGGACTTGACTCGAGACTTAGAGTCAGAGACTTGATCCACATCCCTGCCAAAGAGAATGTTTCCTAAGTTCACGATTCTTTAGCCAGACATACTTTCCACTGAACATCTGGCTTTCAAACTTTGTGTTATGTTTAATATTACTGTTTGTTGTTATTATGTGCAATTATTTCAGAATGAAATAGGCATGTCAAAAAGTGTTTCCATACTTGCTTGCTTGTTTCTTTTTAAATCATTGTTTATGTACTGACATAAATTGGATCATGCAACACACAACCATTTTAAAGGTGAATGAGTCACCATGCTATGATTTTCCCATCAAAAAGCATGTAGTAAAATGAAGTGAAATAGAATCATTCCCATGAGGTAAAACTACTTGCTCCAGGGGAAAAAAAGCAGGACATAAGCTGGGATCCTAACATGGTGAGCATGCTTCCAAAAGATTGTTTTACCACACAATGGTGCTGCTGGAGGGGATGTGGCACCTTAAGTGATGCAAGGTGCTTCACCATGCCTTGAAAACCGGTGTAGCTTGGCCCCTTCCACTTGCCCCTTGAGCCATTCTGGCAGCAAAGGCAATGTGCCTTCACCGCAGAATGGCTCCAGGGGTGAGTGGGAGGGGCCGCGTTACACCGGTTTGAAAGGCACGGTGCAGTGCCCTGCACCACTTATGGTACCACAGCCCTCCAATAGCACTGCTACCACACAAATATTAATGGAACATTCACCTTTAGTTGACTCTTCCACGTGAAATATAATTTTATGAGTCTGCCTTATGGCTGAATCTGATCCCCCTCCTCTGCCGGCATAACTAGAGTTGTGCTGGCAGAGACTGCTTTACAGCTGCCGTAAAGCAGACTCCACTGACGAGCACAGCCGGCAGGGTTGCTGCAGTGGCCTCTCACATGGGGGCAGTGATGGGGGCAGGGAGCATGGCAGATCAGACTCGGGAGGTGGAGGAATCGGGGTGTGGGATCAGCCATTGTCTGTTACATATCTGTCCAGATATACAGTAACCTCAGCAACTAGTTTTTGGGGTAGAGTCCAGTGGGATGAGCCCTTTTTGTTAATAATCAGTATATCTGCTTTTTGTTATGCAAAAGGCCTATGAGTAGGCCTGTCAGGGCGGCCAATTTTTTTAAAAAATATTTATTTATTTTTGCACCCAAAAATGCCTTACTGTGCCGCCGCCACTTTTTGCCGCCGTTTTTGCCGCTCTTTGCGGATGCCGAAACTGCCCCACTACTGCGGCTGCTGCAACTCTTCTGAGAGCCTGGCCAGGCTGCGGCCAGGGCTCCTAGTGCGCCTGTGCGAGGCTCGTGCAGGCGCACAACACTTTTTCTTTTGCTGGGAGAGCTCTCCCAGGCATTGTGTGCCAGCGTGAGCCTCACAAACCTCACACAGGCACACAAGGAGCACTGGTCGACTGCGTTTGGGCCGGCCAGGGCTCCTCGCGCACCTGTGTGAGGTTCACGAGGCTTGCGCAGGTGCACAATGCTTTTTTCTGGGAGAGCTCTCCCAGGCGTTGTGTGCCTGTGTGAGCCTCACGAGCCTCGCACAGCTTGCACAAGGAGCCTTGGCTGGCCTGAATGCAGCCGGTCAGGCTCAGAAGAGTCACGGCCCGCCACGATGCAGCTGGGTGGTCCGGGGCAACCGGGAAAACCAGGACAGACCCAGCCTGGATGGACCCCTGGAAACCGGGATTGTCCTGATTTTTCCGGGACGGATAGTAAACCTAGCTATAAGTGTGTAGAAAAGTATTAGGAAGTCTATCCTCTCCTGTCCCCTGTATCTGCGAAGTTCTGTGGTTAAATATTTATACACATTCTCTGCCTACCTGTTGGTTGAATTGCTTTTTCTCTCTCAGTGAACTACTGAATGCTGTTGAGGGGAAAAGTTATCTTTAGTCTATAGCTGTTTCTAAAAGTTTTCTGAACTGGTCGTGTAGATCAATGTACTCTGCGAAGGGATAGAAAAATCAGGTTTGAACGTGCTTCCAGGCGTATTGACTATGTGTATACTGTGTAACAGTTTGAAAAATCCTACACTGTGTAGTCAGGACTCCAGAGGCTCCTACATCACCGCGCTCCATGTCTCAAATACTTTGTGCCTCCTTAAGAATTAGATTTATAATACTGCGTGCCTCCCAGAGGTGACTATAACAACCTCTCTCACCTTGCCAAAAGGACATCCCTGTCAACCTCATGGTAGTCAATATCCTATAGTGCATCCATTTAGCAGAAGAACGTGGCCCTAACAGGGACTGTGTAGTTCTGGGACTCAGTTGCACGGGCGTGACAGAGATAAATGGCTTCAGGCTGCACAAGCTGAGCAAGGACAAAGGGACACTTCGCCTGGGCCGTGTGAGAATCAGAAGGCCGTATAGGTTACCTCACAAACACTTAATTGATGTGAGGAGAGATTTTAATTCTTTGATTCTTTGAAGTCTTCGATTTAAGGAGTAGAGGGGGAAAAAACACCAAAGGGAAGCTTTTGCTTGATCCTTCATTTTCTGCCAGCAACAAGGGAAGATAAAACACACTTCTTCTTTTTTACAGGTAGGTTAATGTATTTCAAGGTCTATATTAATTTATATAGTAGGTCTTTGCCAGAGTAGCATTGCTGGATTATATTACTGAATGTTGTGCCAGCCTCTGATTTACACAGTTTCAAATATTCCTTTAGCACTGAACTACTTACTATCCAACTATTATTGAAGACGTTCTGTTTTTAACCTTAGAACATAAAACTTTATGGGAATTTGACTTCCTGTCAGGGCTACGTATAGTCTATTATTCTGACATCAGTATGGGGCGTTATCATTTATGCAATTGGCTCAGAACACCTTCCAAAATGTTCGGATGGTCAGATTCGGAGCAGCAGTTTACACAGAACTAGGCATGTCTCTAAAATTCCACCCTCTAAGGTTCCTCCCAGGCTTTGATAGGACTCGTTGCCCATGTCCTGGTTTTAGAGCAACATGGATACTTTTCCTTTCATCATTGGTGGTGACTGGCTGTCTTTCCAGCATCTGCAACGATTGCCATGAATGTGCACTTGCTACAGCTTTGCATACTTTCCACTTGACATCTTGTTGCTGTTGTTGTTCACTCTTCAGCTGAACCATGTGCACGAGCAAATTGTGCACATTAAAACACAGTGCTGTTTGTTTGGGGGCATGCGATTGTGTGCACAATTGCATCAACAGTCCTTGGCAGTTCCATTTTACCTGCTCTTTCAGTTGACTTGGCTTGCTAGTGTTCATCTAATTTTCCATCACCATTGCTATGCACTAGCAAGCATTAAAATATCACACATTTTTTTCCTTTTTGAACATGAGATCATGCACATCATTGCACCTACATCCCTTAGCTGCTTCTATTTTATCTGATCTTTCAATGAGCTGACTTGCCTGTTCTGACTCACTAGTGCTCAGAAACAAAATGTAGTAGGAACCTTTACTGGCATAAAAACAGACAAACAAACATAACACATAATACTTAACACATAATATTTATATTGCAAACATCTACAAGCACAACACAATTATAGCTTAAACATCATAGGGATTACTATCAGCTTTACATGCTATAATGATTGTATTAACAAAGGCTGCCGATCTTTCCATTATGTCATCCATCTCCGTCGATAAAAGGTAATTTACTACCTCCTGATCTGCCCAGCTCTGGAGCTTGACTAATATAGGGCCTAGATGTTGCTTGTGAGGTGCCTTGTGGAGTGGGCAATACAAAAACATATGTAATAATGTTTCTACACAACCCATTCCACAAGGACAATACCTCTCAGAAACTGGGGTTCCACTGTATCTACCAAGTAACAGCGCAGATGGAAGAGCGTTGCATCTTGCTAAAGAAAGGGCTCTGTGCGACTGGGGGCACTTAAGATTACAAATATAAGGTGTCATCTTCCCAAAACTGATAGAGACCCATCTCCACAGATTTTAATACAATTCATAACATTCTTAACAAGAATGAAACATTCTTGATACAATTTTAAACTCAACATATGTGTTGCTCAGAATTCCAGTCCCGCTGCCTACAAAACGTATTATGTTGTTCCACATTAACCTCTCACATCGTTGAGACCTGAGCAGGAAGCCTTGTGTGAAGCCAACTTGCCCAACAGCTGTCCTGCTGCTGACATTGCTGCTATGGGCAACTGGGCCAGTCACAGCTTGGTGCTCCTAGTGATAATGTCACACCAGAGCATTGGCCAATGCAGAGCCACCAGGAGAGGGGGAAGGCAGAGTGGCTGGGAAGTGGAGCTGGTATCAGCTGATATAGAAGGCAGCTGGAGGAATAGGGAGGGGAGAAATGAACTTAAGGATACAGAAAGAAAGAAAGAAAGAAAGAAAGAAAGAAAGAAAGAAAGAAAGAAAGAAAGAAAGAAAGAAAGAAAGAAAGAAAGAAAGAAAGAAAGAAAGAAAGAAAGAAAGAAAGAAAGAAAGAAAGAAAGAAAGAAAGAAAAATCTTCCATCTTCCTCCCATGGAGATGTGAAGAAGAGAAAGAGGACATCATCCAGCGAAGGCCACCACCATCCTGGGTCAGGATGGAAACTGGGCAATGGCTAGAGCATCAGGTGGTTTGGGCCACCACCACCACCATGGGAAGAAATTGCTAGTATGGGACAACTGCATAGCGTCGACATGAGGCAAGGACATGAAGACTATGAATAAGCCCACTGCGGTCAGAGAGAAGGAATTGGAGCTCGACTGATTGACTGGGAGAGACTGAAGTAAACAGCTCTTGTTAAAATGACATCTCCCACCTAGGACTTAGGAAACCAAAGGGGCTTGTAGAGCTTGTAAAACAAAAGCACACATGCTGCGCCATACTCGTCTGCCTCTACATATTTACTGGAGAATGAGTTTTATAGGCTCCTTTGATATAAGGATCGCACTCTGAGGGAAGGAGGAGAATTCAATACCTATATGAGAATCAATTTATGGACTTACAGAACGAGGCCTTCTCCCTTTTGGTTCCTCATTTTTGAAATTATCTTCCAAGACAAGCTTGCTTTGCTTCATTTTTTTGTTGTTGATATTATGTGTTTAGTAAAGACATAAGAACATAAGAAGAGCCCTGCTGGATCAGGCCAAAGGCCCATCTAGTCCAGCTTCCTGTATCACACAGTGGCCCCACCAGATGCCTCAGGGAGCTCTCTGTTTCACTAAGCCTTCAAAATGGTGAACCACTGATGAGGATTCTGACTGCTTTTCTCAACCGTTTTTCCAACTCCAAGCTAGGGAGAAGAATGGATGATTCTCCATCTCACACTAGACTTAGGAGACATTTTCTGATGTCTCTGATGATGGTTGATGATGTCATGGGTCCATCTGATTGGATGGTTTTTGACCACCTAGGCATCCCTATCTTGATTTGGACAGGTGGCGATACATGCCCAATCAGCTGTTGCTTGCCAATCCCAACAGCTGGGTTGGCTGAGACCTATTGTTCTTGGGGAAGCCAGATGAGAGGCCAACAAACCCACAAAACAACCTTTCTGCTTGGCCCTGTGGGCTTCTTGTCATGGCATTGATTTCAAAAGGGTTTCCAGGAACCATCCCAGGACAATGGTTACTGCAGCAGGATGTCACAGCAGACGTTTTTAGGATGTTGAGGAATCACAGAAGACTGGAGTGGAGTTTTAGAAGAGTTAATAATTAAGGGGAAATAAGCAAAAAAAAAAAAACACCCACAAACAAACAGGAAAAACCAGGGATCTTCACCACACACCTTTACCAGAGGCGTAACAAGGTTGGAGCGAAGGCAAGTAGTTCTGCAAGACTCCGTTACACTGGAGTCAGTGGCCCCTCCCCCTTGCTGTTGGAGCCATTCTGGCAGCAAAGGCAACACGCAGGACACTCCCCTGTTGCTGCTGGAATGGTTCCAACAGCAAGGGGAAGGGGCCGCTGACTCCAGTGTAACGGAGTCTTGCAGAACTACTTGCCTCCGCTCCACACTTGTTTCACCTCTGACCTTTACAATCTCAACAGCAGTGCTGAGCATGCAATCCGGGAGGACAGGAGGGAGCTTGTCATACTTGCTAGAGGGAAAGAGGACCTCCGGCATGGTGCTGCAGCAAACAGTTTTGTAGAACCCTAGAAAAAGCCAGTATAGAAATTGGGTAAATAAAATCCACAGTTCTACCCAATATTTATTACTATTAGCATTATATTATTATGAATATTTATCAAACGCTTTCCCACAAAACAGTTCAAAAAGAGGTTTAGAAAGCAAAACAAATCAATAAATGGTGCCCTGTCCCAAAAGAATGAGTCTTCAATGAGGCAGAAGAAGCACCGACAAATTGCCACTAGAAAAGAAGCTGTGATGCTGGGGTGAAGAGGGGCAGTTTGAACTCCACCTGACATTGCTAAATCTTGCTACTGTTATCATGCAGGTTTGTCCTGGGTTGATTCTTCTTTCTTTAGAGGTACATCGAACCACTTTTTTTTTTTTACGGAGGTTGTTGCTTCTCTTTTGGAGCAGCTGACGTGTTGTGATTGCAACTCTGCAATTACGAACCTTGTCTGAAAAAAAATGAGGCTATGGTAATTTGCTCATCCTCACCTTCAAATGGTTAGGGTGTTGTTGTTGTTTTGAAAAAGAAAAGAATGAATACAAAATACCTAAAACAGATATGCTTGCGGCATCTATTTCTTTTTGCTAACTCTACACTTTTTCTCAGTGTTGCTCACCTTCTAAAATGAGCTCTTAAACAAGATGCAGCCACTTGCATCTGAAAATGTATTCTGTGCAATTGAAAACATGACGGAATTGGTCAAGGAGGAATACTGAGTCCTGAATTCATAACCTCACCCTTTGAAATAACAAGAGAACCCTGTGGATATTGATGGACGACTCTTTTTTTAATTAAGCCTAATACCAGCTGCTGCAAATGTAAGAACTACAGAATGTCAAATTCTTGGCATTACATATTCTTTCCTTTTTTCAAGACGATCGACAGATTATGGATCATAACCAAGTCTTGCTGGTAAAACCCTAGGAGCTTTCTTCCCCCCCCCCCCCCCAATCTCTCAACAATATGACAATTCTGGCAAGAGCATCTCACCCTTTGGTGTTAATACAGGGCAAGGAAGAAAGAAGTGGCTCTTGCTTGCCATTGGTCAGTCTTGGAGTTCACTCCAAACCTGGTGCCCAGCAGACACCTTCCTTTCCGGAAGGTAGAGCTACAAGAAAGATACCAGCAGGAGTGTTCTATGCAGGGTAGCTGCTGGGAGCTTTCTATTTGAGACTTTAGTTGTTTGCCACTTGGGGAAGGGGAAAGCAATGAAAGGACCCAACAGTTGATCTACATATTCAGTAGCAAATACTTGTATGAAACGTGAAGAGTACACATAGAGCTTTTCCTTAAGTGAATCTCATGTTGACAAGTAGGAAAGTCATATGTTTCTGATTCGTTTGGCGTTTGTGTGATGCGTTGATGTCTGCCTTCTGTATCTCTGTAACAGTGTGTCTATTTCTGCTGCCTCATTCTGCTCTAAATAGACGTCCCCCAATGGTTTTATAGTTTTTATTAATTATTTTATTTATTGTTTTATATATTGTAATTTTATTGTTAGAACTTTATAGACCGCCTTGGGCATTTGCTTCGGCATGGGAAACGCGGAATAGAAATTTTCAAACAAACAAACAAATAAATAATATAGACTTTATATGTGTCATTTTCAAAATCTGTCTATACATCAACATACACAGAGACACACACACACACACACACACACACAGCACCACCTTTCCTCAGGAAACATGTGAAGCTAAACTACCACTGGAGGATGTTATTTCCATTTGTTTTTGTGGAGCATTATCCTGGCTATACTCTCATGTTGTGCAGGGTGAAGCAAGCATATTAAATATAGATTTAATAATCAGATCTGGTGTACTTGACTAATTAGCAAAATGGATAGTCTAAATGTGTATTTCATTAGGACAAGATGCATCAATTTCCTCCTGTGCTGTTTCAGGGTTGATATATTACACTGCTGTGGCTTATTTCTAGCACATTAGGCTGTGTTGATTCACATGGTTATCTCTGGCAACTTGACAAAATGTGACTTCATTTTTTTTAAAGAGAAAACTTTCCAGCACCAGTGACAGTTTGGAGCTCTAATCCTAAACAAATTTACTTGAAAGAAGTTCCACTGATTTCAGTGAAAGTTTTAATCTAAACAAATGTAATTAACATTACTCCTATCACCAGGTTGAAATCATACACATAATTGCAGCGTAGAAGGTGCTGAAAACTCCTGCATGTGGCTTTGCAAATCTATTATGAATGTTGTATCACAGTCCTAAACTGTATTGGGCTGTTCTGGATTGTGGACATGACTGACCAGTTTACAGTTCTTCCTGGACTGTAACAGCTTGGTGGCTGTTAAACTTTACTAGGAGTGATAGGGACGCTAAGATGTTTTCCGTTTCTGTGGATTGGCTCTGCCTCACATTCTACTCTGTGTGACTTCCAGTTGACTTGGATAATTTGTGGAGGGGTAGATGAAGGGACAAGGGTAATAGAAGGGTCCTGTTGACCACATCTTTTCACTTGGCACTGTGGGATCGGTTCTGGGAAGGGTGTTAGGATTCGGTGGCTGCCACTGCCACGAATCCTCCCCCTTCCTAGGCCTGATTTGCCCATCCCCCAACACTACCCCATTCTGTCCCCCACTCCTGTTCCTCACTCCCCCCCACCTTACCTCTGTAATCGTTGTCTTCACGCTGTCTTCACGCTGCTCTGGAGTATGCAGAAAGGCCTTCCCGCGGGTGCTCCAGCAGCGCACAGCTTCACGCGCTGTCGGAGCACCTTTTATGACTGGCACTGACTGCTTTATGGCAGTAAGCGCTAGCGGAAGAGGAGCACCGCCATCGCCCAGTCCAGGTAGGATTGGGCCCTTAGGGTCTCATGTGCAGAGACTACTTATGTTCTCTGGGATGAGGGCATCTGGGTCTATATAGAGAGGAAATGTCTCTCATAGCAGGCAGTAGCTATTGTGTTATAGAGTTGGGTTGCCAACTCTGACTGCAGCATTCCTGGAGATTATATAATGCTGGAAAATCCTGGATGCCTTGTTAAGATCTCCAGGTTCCTTTCAGTAGTCAGGGGGAGATGGTTGCTGATTCCTGGAGACTCCAGGCTAAACCTGGCAGTTTTACTACCCTAATTGGGGTTCACATATGACAGGGAAAGGCAAAGAGAGAGGGAGGACATAGGGCTTATGGGGATTAAGTTCTGCATGAAGGTAATCAAATCACCAGTATAAAGGATGACATATGTCTTTAAACTACCTTTGTTCCTTCCCCCTTTTCACTTGACACCTCATCCCCCTTTGTACTTTTCCTTCCATTATTCCTAGTTCTCACTCTGTTTACCTGACAATCTTTTTTTTTTCCTGTGTCCCGCTGATCTTTGCTTCCTCATAATCTCAGCACTGGTGGAGTAGTACAAAATATATTTTCAAAGCCATTATTGGCTTAAATTAGGAAAATGAATTTACTTGTCCTCCAGTACAATAAAGCTATGTGTGCCTGCTGCCTGTGCAGATGAAATGACATGACAGTCAGTGGCTTACTTAATATATCAACAAATGAAAAATTACTCCAAATTTCATACTTACGACAGCATCGAAAAGGGCATAAAAACATTTAAGCACCTTTACAGAGAAAAGAGCCGTTTCCCCCAGAGTGAGCTGTAATAGGAACCAGTACACTGGCCTAATTATGAAATGTGAAGCAAATAACCATGCATATTTTCCAAATGAAGATGGCTGAATGAACCTTCATTGCCCAGATACAGCAGTAAACCAATATGAACTGATGTTCCCATTTATCTCCAGTTCTTCAGAGACTGTTTTATATTGGCAGGAGGCAACATTAATAGAGTCTGCCTGTTTGACTATGAATGCTCAGCATAATGTGATATTTTTTCAGTGACCCAGGATGGTGGAATATTATCAGTGTGATAACTCTAATCATTCATGCATTATTCATGAGAAAAAGTATTTTAATTTGCCAAAAGCTCACAGGGTCTCTGTTTGGAGGGTTTCACTGGAGGGGACTATGAAGCACTTCAGCTCAAGTATGTATTCAGTGGTTCATTAGTATGGTTTCAAATACTTCCATCCTAAACTTCTTATATGGGAATAAATTTCACTGAAATCAATGGGATTGACTCACGAGTAACTGGATGAGTGTGTTTTCAAGCTACTACGGATGGCAGCTTAGCAGATAACCTTGGTGAGCTGGGATGGCTCTCCACAGAACGTCACTCAGAACATGGTGTGCAACCTTACCAGTAGGCAGAAATGCATTAGCCAATCAAAGTTCTGGACTGTCAGTGAGCCAAGTTATACCTGTGCTTTCCTCATGATGAAACTGTCACATTCATTAATGGATTTCTCCCATGCAGTGGCATTGCTGGAGGTGGGGCGGAACGCTAAGTTCCGCATCGCTCTGACCTCCGTTACCCCACCCCCTTGCCTTCAGAGCCATTCAGTGGGGCGAAGGCAACACGCTCCGAAGGCAAGGGGGCGGGGCTGCCTCGTGCCGGTGAGTAACAGAGGTCAGGGCGATGCAGAACTTAGCGTTCCGCCCCACCTCCAGCGACACCACTACTCCCATGGGTTGATGGTGATGGTGTGTGAACCACCCATAAAATGTGATGTGATGTGAACCTCTTTTTATGGTGTGCGAACAATGTGTGACAATCCCAGACTAAATACTCCATCAAGAAGTGCCCTGCATTAGCTGAAAGTTGCCCTTTCTTGTACCCCTCCCATAGGCAGAGGAATAAATGGCTCTCCCTGTGTAGGACGTTCTGTTGTTTGTTGCTATCAGTATTTTCAAACTATCCCCCCCTCTATATTCCTCCTCTCCTCCTGAATGGAATTAAGTAGAGTTGGACTTTTTTTATCCACGTTTTTTCTATCTACGGATTTGACTCAACACAGGTAGCAAAACTGTGGAAGAGGGAGTCCACATTACCTTTATTTTCATTGTTGTTGGCCTGCCAGCCGCTTCCCACCTCCTGTGTGTGGAGTATGTTGGGGGTCTGCCAGCCACTCCCGGCATGTTTAAATTGCTGAAAAAAGAAAAATGTGGAACCGGGAGTCTCTGGTGCCATCTACAGGTTGTTTCCAGTAGTGTTTTTTTTTCCAGTCAGTTTAAACAAATTCAGGAAGAGGGAAGCGGCGAAGACGCTAGAAAAAAGGTAATGTGGCACCGCTCCCTACCCCAGTTTTCCTATAACACTGTTTTTTTTTTTAAATCCACTGGGGTTCCAGGAACAGAACCCCAGTGGATACGGAGGATAAACTGTAGACTGTTTTTATTTCTATTGTGAGCTATGAACCTATTTCTCAACTGCTGTTGGAATCAGGTGTGATATAAATCTAAATGAAGAAATAGTACCAGGGCTTGGCTGGGGCATTCAATAAGTGCCCTGATCCAGAAAGAGAAGTTAGCATGTAGAAGGATCTATATACACATTTGTATGCTCTTTAGAATCTCAACGCTCATCAGAGCGCAACTGAACTGGCTAGATGCATCCTTTGAAATAAATGGGGCTGCTGCTGCCTCCCCATCCCAGGTGATCAGCTGTTATATCGACATCAGTGACTACTTGCCCATGATTGGAGTAAGGCCAAGTTCCGGAACTACACATTAATCACATTAAGCTCAGAATGGACCATTTTGCATCTAATACTGTACTAAGAATAAACAAACCCAGGGAAGCTATAATTTGCCTGTATTGGAGAAAAAAACATTGCATGTCATATGTAATCTCCTAGGCAAAGAGGATTAGGAAACTCAGTGTGTATATAATTTAGAGATACAATTCCGAGGGGAATAACTTTCAGTTATCTTTTTAATTTATAGAGACAGTGCTTTGCCCCGTGCAACCATCACCCGCTGATAAAATCATAAAATATGTGTTTCTTACACACAGTCCATTTATCAGCGGCAATGTCAGATTCCCATTATAGTGGTTTAGAAGTGGTAAAGTGCAAGACCACTAAACAGAAGGTCAAAATTCTACTCTCAGCAACCTAAGACTTTAAAATCCATGCACACTCCTTTGCTTATGCTGGGCCTTAACCTCTGTGAGCCTCAATTTGCTCACCAATAAACACAAAGTCCAGTAGGTCTAAGGCATTTTGGGCAAAACCATATTAATCTGCTATCGGAAGCTGCCTGGAAGATATGGGCAAGTGGAGAATGCAATATACAGGCTTGTGTTAGATTACTAGCTACACGTTATGCCCCAGTGTAGAAGGGGATGGACCGAAAAGGTCAGGAGAAAGGTCACTCTTTGGCTGATTGTTGCTTGTTGAGGCGATCATGTTGCTTTAAAGCCGTTACTGCCTCCTGAGTTTCCAGGTGTGGTCTCCCTGCGAACTCCTGCAGGCTGTTCTGTGAGCTGCTGTGCCTATTTAACAAGTTACAGGATCAGGCCATGAGATGAATGAGGTAGTATATACAAAAGGCAACTTTTGAACTTGTTGACATTGCATTGCTACAAGATGTGGTCATGAGCACTAGCTTAGTTGGCTTTAAAAAAAGGGAATACAGGAGTTACAGCCCAATCCTATTCCCCTCCCTGTGTAACTAGTTTTGCTAATGCAACTAGTGATGCAATTAGTGCTGCACCCGTGTGGAGGCTGCTTTACGGCAGTTGCAACTTCCCACTGCAAGCCCGCTGGTGGGGAGGGTGTAGCAGCTTCCCGCATGCCAGTGGATCCACGGAGACGCACTGGAGCAGGTAAACCCACGCAGGGGAATGGAGACAGGCGGGAAGGGGTAGGTAGAACAGAGGAGGGTGTGGATAGAATGGGGTGGTGACAGGGGTGGAGAGGAGGCAGATCAGGCCCAGAAGGGGGGGCAGGATTGGCGGCGGCAATGCACTCCGAAAACCAAATTCCCGTCCTTCCCGATATCTGCCTTCCCAATATCCTGATCCTTCCAATATCCTTCCTGATCTGCCTTCCCGATATCTCTAGTGCAGGTCAGAGTTGACCCATAGCAGCTTCTGGGGCTTATCCTGGGGCAAAGGGACAAATTCCCTTATCCTGAGGAGACCTCCGGCAGCTGAAAATCCCCTGTGGGCTACAATGATAGCCGCACCGGCACTGCTGCATCACCACGCAGGGATTTAGGTAGGATTGGGTTGTTAGGGACCATCAAAATGACTTATAAAGGGGCATTTCCCCCCCCATAAGAAGTAATATAAAAAGGGGTTAATGGAGACCACATGTATGTCCAGGGGCGGCGACAGGGGGAAGCGCGTGGGGCGGGCCGCCGGGGGGGGTGTCGCGCGCACAAGGGTGACGCACGACCCCCCCACACTTACAGTTTGTCGTTGGAGCTGGGCCCGCCCGCCCTAGCGTCCGCTTGGCTCCAAAATGAGCCGAAAACGGCGCGGGTGTGTGTGCTCTGGGCCTGCGCGTGACATCACGCGCGGGGGAGGGGCTGCGTCATTAAAGGTGACGCGCGCGCCCCGCTCCGGGTGACGCACGTCCTTGTGACACGACTGTGTATGTCCATGGCCTACTTTGGAATTTTGACATGAGTTGAAAACTTTGCATCACGTGGCAAGTTGGAGGAGACAATGAGTTGGTGGGGGAAAACCGATGACCGTAAGCTGCCCCCCCCCCAGCCTGCCACCTCCAGGGAATCCAGACTGGTAGGATGTGATAATAGGATGAGGAGGGCTTAACTCTTTCCACCAGTGTCCAGTACCACCGCTGCCTGCTCTTCCTCCTCTTAATGAACCACCACTCCCTCTGCAACCATTAGAGGCAGCAGCAATGCTGGATGCTGAAGGAGAGGGGCAAATGGAGCAGGCAGGGCTCAGTGGGAGAGAAGTATGGCTTTCTCTCCTGCTCGTGGATTTCCCCTGTCGGAAACAGGATGCAGGATTAGATGGGACTTGGGCCTGATCCAGCAGGGCTTTCCCATGTTCTTATGCAGTTTTTAGAGTTCTTGCCCTATGTTACCTTCACCACATCTTGCATTTCATGGCAGGCATGCCTAGTAGAACTTTATTCCATGAATTAACCACTGCCCAATTCCACTTCTGTAGCTTCTTATGACAGAGAGACTAGCCAGAGCTACCCTATAGACAAGCACTCTGAAGGAGGTACTGTATTAAAATGCCAAAGACCTTGAACAAAGATTTGGAAAACTACAAGGAAATCCTACAAGAAATCCTACAAGGATCAAATCCTACAAGGATCTGAACTTTTCCCACATTGCTCCAAAGAAGATCCCAAGGACACTGATGTATCACCTTCACCATGGCATCATCCATAACAGTGCAGAAAGTATGGAATAATGGTGAAGAATATAATATAGTGAACAATATTGAGCTAGCATGCTTGTCCAACCACATTGATCCTGCAATCATTAGAGGTGTGAGATCTGGGTATTAGCCGGATTCACATCCACTTACACAATGAAAGAGCATTGTTAACTTCCTTCTGCTCGGGGGAAATGATAGAACATGAACTTGTGCCAGAAAACAAAGAATATACTTTATACATCGTCATCTCTCTTGCATGAAGGGCACACTGCAATCTGGCCTGAAGCAAACAAGATGAATGACTTCTGTCACACTCTCCAGTGACAGTGATCGACTATGGGGAGGAGCAATTATGAGGGAAAGTAGATTCACCATCACCATTACTTATGGTCTTCAGCCAAGACATCTAAAAAAATATGCTTTTACCGAATACAGTTTGGAGGGGTTGACATGCTAGTAGGTGACAAAAATTCTATACCTAAGCAAGTTCAGAATTCGTGGTATAATTTTTACAAACTATGCATCTAAGACTGCAATGCTAAGCACAATTTACTAGGGAGGTAAGCCCTACTGAGCTCATTGGGACTTCCTTCCAAGTAAATATGGGTAGGATCAGGCTTCAATAGTATAGAGACTCACAATCAAAGTACACATGGTGAAAGGAGTTTTACTGTATTCCACAGCAGAGATTTATGAGGATCAAAGCCCCAATTATATGTAAAAATTCAAAAGGAGAAAACAACAGCAACAACAAAAATCATATTTTTTGTTGTCTAATATAACAGTCAAGGTCAAGACATTTGAAGAAGACTCCTGGAATAATTTTATGCTTCTATCCTTGCTCAAGACTGTTCCTCAACAAGCCGCGTAGTCCTTAATGTGACATTTATTATAACAAATATGAGAGACAGACAATACATCTTTTTAAATATTGACGTGCCTTTTTAAAAAATCAGCTTTTTTTCAGGATAATGGCAAGGCCACCTGATGCAGTCACTGCTATAGTTGCAACTCTCTCTTTGTTTGGTTTTTTCCTCCATCACTGTCTGCATTACTATATGGCAGACAGAAGTGACCATGTTCAGTTTTTCCCAGCAGACACTTGTGCTATTGAATTTCTGCCTGTCATGCAGAGCTATAA
This sequence comes from Plestiodon gilberti rubricaudatus, assembly GCA_026170595.1. NCBI lineage: Eukaryota > Metazoa > Chordata > Lepidosauria > Squamata > Scincidae > Plestiodon > Plestiodon gilberti. The sequence continues at coordinate 93,736,012 of JANXHW010000001.1, forward strand.
AAGGCACAGGAGGTACAACATAAAAACTCCAACCCAAACCACCAGAGAGTGTCTTATCAAAGCTCATTGCCTCTTCTTACCTCAGACAAGTTTGCCAATTTCTTTCCTGACAGAGGCTCCTTGCATGTGTGACAAACGTTAGTAGCATAGAAACTATCAGAAAAAAGATGGTCCCCCTTTTTTTTCCCTGAAACGTGGTCCCAATTCTCAGTGTCATATTGAAAAACATACCTCAGTGACTACCACGTTTTTGTGGTACATTTTGTGGTACCCAACACTGCCACCCAACACTGCCTCCACCTCTGGAGCTCATCCAGGGCTAGGGATTGTTCACAGTATCTGTGGTACAGGGCAACTTCGAACAGTGGGGCTTCAGCTGCTGGCCTATGGGAGGCTGGGAGATGATGGGGGGGGAGTCTGGGAGAGGCAGGGAGATGAAAAGAAGGAGCTGGCCAAGGACAGTCAGGGAGAGGTGTCATGGAGTGGTGAAGGGAGAGTGTGGGAGGAGAAACAGGGGGTGACAGAGAAACCCCCTGTGTTGCCATGGCAACGCGGGGAAGTTATCCTGCCCCTCCCAGAGGAGGCAGGAGGCAGGCTTCCAGAGGCCCGGCCCGTGATTGGCCGGGCCGGGTCACATGGTTCGGGCGTCGACGAGAGGCCGACGGTGCGCAGCTCTGGCCAGCGAAGAGAGAGGACGTCTCCGGAGGCTGCTCTTGCGAGTAGGCCTCCCCGCCCTCCCCCTTCGCTGTTCCTCCGCGGCTTTGGCCGCGTGGCGCCGGAGACGATCCCCTTGGGGGATTGCAGCGAGCGGAGGCCTCTCCGTTGATCTTCGGCCGGGTGCGCCACGTAGTCTGTGGGCACCCCGGAGTTGGAGAAGCAGCGGCGACTGCCGCCCCGACGAGGGAGCACTCGATCATCGCGCCCACGTGGGCTTGGATTCCCGGCAGCCTCGCGCAGCTCCGGCTGCACAGCTGAGTGGCGGAAGCCGCTCCAACGACGCTCTTGGAGGCGGGAGCCTCCAGGGAGTAAAGGAAGCCCACGAGACTCATCGTGGGACATTGGGCAGTTCGGTTGCCCCAGCGGAAGGCTGTTTTGTTCTTGAGCTTCATCACTGGGCACCAGTCCCAGTGCACCGCAGGATCCGCACTTCAGATAGGGGGCTGGGCACGCAGCCTTCCCCCTTGGGTATATAGTTAAGCAAGAGCACCACACACACACACCCTTGGTCAATTGTGAACACAAGCACGGTTTGGGGGAACACCCAGGTTTATTGTTAAGCAAGTACACTGCTGCCTATCCACCCAGACGACCATTGCCTCCTAGGGTTCCAGTTCGAGGGAGCGTATTACTATGACAAATGCCTTCCTATGTGGTTAAGTTTATCGTGTTCACTATTTGAACTTTTTTCATCCATGTTGGAACACGTAGTGAGGTGTAGGTCGGGTTTCCCTTTCACGGTGCATTACTTGGATGACTTCCTGTTTATGGGCAGGAAGGACTCCTCGGAACGCCACCTGCTCCTGCAGACTTTTACATCACTCTGCAGCGAGCTAGGGGTGCCTTTGGCTAGAGGGAAGCTGGAAGGCCCCGCCACCCGGCTTACCTTCTTGGGGATAGAGCTTGATTCTGAGGCTGCTTGCTGTCGTCTCCCTGCGGAGAAGTTAGGGCGGGCAGCGCTGCTATTAGACTACGACATGGCAGCCAAGAAACTGACCCTCAGGGAGCTTCAGGTGCTGGTAGGGCACCTGAATTTTGCCTGTAGGGTGGTCACCCCAGGGCGGGCCTTTCTGAGGCATTTGTGCGAGGCCATGGCGGCGGTGAAGAAACAGCACCACAAGATAAGGGTCTCTGCCAGTATGCGGGCCGACATGCGCATGTGGCGAGAGATCCTAACAGGCTTCAACGGCGTGTCATTCTTCCACAGGAGTGGAAGGTGCGTACCTTCCAGTCTTTCCCGACAGGCTTTTCCCCTGCCGGAGCTATGGCCGGTCCCACCAGAACATTTGATCTGCTTCGTGTTGCACCTCTGGGACAACGGCCTCGCAGCTAGAACAATCAGAGTGCACCTGGCTGCCATCGCCTACTCGGCAAGGGTGGCCGGCATCACCGATAGCTCAGGGGACTTCAGGGTCCGTAAGACCCTGGAGGGCCTGCGCAGGGCGGCCCCAGCTTCCCCAGACTGGAGGCGACCAGTAACCCCCACCATTCTGGGGGGCTTGGGGCAGGTTTTCGCAGTTTGCTGTGAGTCCGTATACAAGACGGCCCTCTTCAGAGCAGCAGCATTTGTAATGTTCTTTGGAGCCTTTCGTCCCAGCGAAGTACTGGCAGCTTCCAAGCACGATACATCTGGCCGGACCCTGGGGTTGGGTGACCTGGCACTGGCAGAGGATGGTGCCAGGATCATCCTCCGTAAGTCTAAGACGGACCAGCGTGCACGGGGGGCGACTGTCTGCCTCCCAAAGGCACGAGGTTCACCCGTTTGCCCAGTCGCTGCCTTGGATGCGTTCCTGGGCTTCAGGGGCAGAGGGCCCGGCTGGCAGTTTCGGCACGCCGACTCGTCGCCCCTGACGTTATACCAATTCAGGGCTGTGTTCCACCAGGGCCTGGCCTTGCTGGGGCTCGCCCAGAGCGAGTTTGGGCTCCATTCCTTTAGGATTGGTGCGGCCTCCACGGCCGCGACGCTTGGACTGTCCGCCGAGGCGATACGAAGGATCGGTCGCTGGCGTTCCGGGGCCTTTCGCGGCTACATTCTTAAGTAGTGGCCCTTCGAGGCCACTCGTGCTGTCCTCTCCCCAGCTGTGGGGCCCAGGTGCTCTGCGGAGGGCATGAAGCCTGGAGAGGGGGGGGACGGCTTCGGCCTGCGGGCACTCAGAGTAAAAGTTCACCATGATGTACTGTTTCTGCTCTCTCTTCTTCACAGATTACTACTCCCCTGTACCTGCGAGGGTCCTCGTGTGCGGCCACTCGATCCTATTCTGGGCCAGGAAGAAGGCGTCTGCCTCCGGTTACAGCGACCAACTGGGACTCAGCAGTTTCGCCGTCGTGAGCTGGGCCGCTCAAAGGGGCATGCTCTGCGGCCAGCTCCTCCCCACGGTCCAGGGGTTCTTGCTCACCCATCCCCCGCCCCAGGCGTTAGTTCTACATTTAGGGGAGAACGATCTGTGTCAGAAGACCTCGATGTCCCTCTGGATACAGCTCCGGTGAGATTTAGCCATCATCTCCCAGTGGGTGCCCGATATTAAGTTCCTGTGGTCCCACATGCTTCCCTGGAGGGTGTGGCAGGGGGCCATTCGTCCTAAAGCCATCGACATCGCCAGGAGGAAGGTAAACGCCCTCATGGGGCGGTATATCGCACGGAATGGCGGGGCAGTCGCGGCACACCCACGCATCACGTTTGATGCGGTGGAGCTGTTTCGGGGGGATGAGGTGCACCTCTTTGACCAGGGAGCCTTGATTTTCTTGGAGGACCTGCAGAGCGCTTTATTGCGCGCCCTGATCCAGTGGGGCTGGGCGATCAAGCGCTAGGCTGGTCGCCCATTGTGGCAGGTGGCGAGCGTGTAAGGTAGGTAGGCTTGGTAGGGACCGGCGTGCATCATGGGCTCAGCAAGGTCAGGAAGTGAGCCAAGACCGCTCATAACGATGCTCCAGCGGCTCGGTGAGGCAGGTTGGCAAACTTCCGGGCTGGAGCAGGCGAAGCTCAACACTGGCGTGCCAGCATGGGTTTCAAAGCCTGCTCTGCTGTCTCAGCCCCTTGGGGGTTGGCAATGAGAGGCTCCCCAGGTAGCTGGCCTGGGGGGCCTGGAGCCAGGGTGTGGACACCAAAACAAGCAGGGGGAGAGAATGGCTGGGCCATTTCCCCCGACCAGATCACGCACGCCGTGGGGGGGGGGGCGGAGTTTTCCCCTTACGTTATCTCTGCAGGTCTTCTTCTCCAACATTAACAAAATAAAGTGACCATCTCTCCATAAGCAGCTTGTCCTGTGTCTTCTTTGGGTGGGTGTAAGGATAAAGCAAGGGCAAAGACAGAGGGAGGCAACAGACAGTGCAGAGCGAGAGTGGAAAGGACCATCGATGGTTAGGGAATGGGGAAGAGAGACTATATGGAGTGTGGGGATCGGGCATAAGAAGACAGGACAAGGAGTGGCGAGAGTGCATGGGAAGCTAGGAGGCAGAGTGGAGGCAGAACACTGGAAGACTGAGTGGGGTGTGGGACAAGAAGGTGGCACAACCGGAGAGAGAAGTGGGACTGAGTGAAAAGTGTCTGAGTCTAGAGAGGAAAGAAGGACCTAGACTGGGGGACAGGCAAGAAGAACGTGCGGAGGAAGGAGGAGACCTGCGTGGGCCACTCCCAGAAGGGGGGAGGGGGAGAGGTATAAAAGAGAACAGGCAGAAGGGAGGAGAACAAGCCAGGAAATGGAGAGCTGGGGACTAGGGGGAGGAGAGATATGGAACTAATAGAGCGAAGGGTTTAGCCAGCATGCTCATTGGGGCAAAGACAACCAGGAGTATGAGATGGGGAAGACGGGCATCCCTGTGAACCTGCAGGGAAAGGCAAGTTGTCCCAGAGCCCTATTCCAGCCCTAGGGATGTAACTCACAGCTTTGGAGCTAATTGCCCCAGCTGAACAACAAAATAAACAGAATTGAGTGAAGAAATCCAGGGGTCAGAGCAGTGGCGTCTTCAGCCCTCCTGCCGCCTGGGGCTAGGAGGGCGGGGGCTGGCCAAGCGCCCCCCCGGACGTCACGTGACGTGTGATGTCACGTGACGTCAAACGCCGCTGTCGCTCCAAAGCTGGAGCGCGGCGCCCGCCCGCCCGCCCATTATGGCGCTCCAGCTTTGGGGTCCGAGGAGAGCGTCCTCGTCGTCTTGGCAAAGCGCACAGCGCGCGCCCGCAGCCACAGGGTCTGGGCGCGCGCTGCGCGTTGCCTAGACGATGCAGTTGCTCACCTCGGACTCGAAAGCTGGATGTAACTCACAGCTTTGGAGCTAATTGCCCCAGCTGAACAACAAAATAAACAGAATTGAGTGAAGAAATCCAGGGGTCAGAGCAGTGGCGTCTTCAGCCCTCCTGCCGCCTGGGGCTAGGAGGGCGGGGGCTGGCCAAGGGCCCCCCCGGACGTCACGTGACGTGTGACGTCACGTGACGTCAAACGCCGCTGTCGCTCCAAAGCTGGAGCGCGGCGCCCGCCCGCCTGCAGCCATAATGGGCGGGCGGCGCTCCAGCTTTGGGGTCCGAGGAGAGCGTCCTCGTTGTCTAGGCAACGCGCACAGCGCGCCCGCAGCCACAGGGTCTGGGCGCGCGCTGCGCGTTGCCTAGACGACGCAGTTGCTCACCTTGGACTCGAAAGCTGGAGTGCCGCCCGCGGCGCTCCAGCCTTCGAGTCCGAGGTGAGCAACAGCGTTGTCGTTTAGGCAACGCGCAGCTCGCGCCCAGACCCTGTGGCTGCGGGCGGGCGCTGTGCGCGTTGCCTAGACGATGAGGACGCTCTCCTCGGACCCCAAAGCTGGAGCGCCGCCTGCCCATTATGGCTGCGGGCGGGCGCCGCGCTCCAGCTTCGAGTCTGGGGTGAGCGTCCCCTCGGAGGCTCGGCGCCTGGGGCCCTGTATATCAGGGCCCCAGGCGTTACTACGCCACTGGGTCAGAGGTGACGGATTTACATGACAACATCCTTCCTGAGCCACTATAATGTGGACTTGCCCCTGGGGAGGAGGTGGACGGGGGAAGGACAGCGACCGCAGGGAACACTTTTTCTTAACAGACCCTGATGTGATTCTGTATCTTAGAGATTGTGTGAAAGCAGAGAGTCTGGATAAAATAAGTATCAAATCTCATCATAAATTGGTACACTTAGAGATGAAATGATTCCCAAAAGTGATTCAGAACTTGACTGCCTCCCCTATTTGCCTGAGGTTAGTTGGTCAGTTCGCTCAAGAGGTTGATATGAGGCAACCTCTTGAGCTAACTCACCAAGCAGCGATTAATGCTGAGTTTTACACATATCAGTTATCAAGTGATAATGGTGGCTGTCATGTGATGAATGTGGAAAATTAGAGTCCTATCCCTTTACTGATCCTGCTCTGTTTCTTCAATACCAGCCTGGAACTCAGCAGTCAGGGAAGCTTTCCTGGCCTGAAGTTAAAACGATGCATAATTTCTGCATGCTGGGCTACTGTTCAAAGGCCAGGAAGAAGGCCAGTAAAGGCTGGCAACTCTCTGATAAACAGGGATTTCCAAAGGATAGTTCAGTATATTGAGAATGATTAGGTTGTCTCAAAATCTTACCCTACCAATATAGTAGCAAAACTAGAGTTGACCTCATTTGGGAAGAATGCAATCTGTATAATATTTTTCCTCTCTAAGAATTCTAACGCACTTATAGCAAAAGTATAGCATTTATACGCTTATAGTATAAAAGGATCAACTTACTAATCACCCAATATTTTTCAGTGCTGAGGAATAGCTTGGGGCAAGACAGAGGAAACATGCCATTTTCAAACATGGCAGTCAAGGTAAGCAGATTTAATTGGAACTTGGCTAGCATAGCAGGGCCACAATACCAAATACACAGGGAATTTTCAAGCACAATTTTATGCCTCATTTAAACGGCTGTTGACTAACCTTTTCCCCCTCCCTCTGCATCACACAAATACAGATGGCGAAAAGTTCTTCGGCACAGAAAGTTTGCGGAATGAAGCTAATTAACTTTCCCCATGGAAATTTTCATTTGGACATGTTTGCCATGTTAAAAATTGGTTGGAGATCCAAAACACAGAGCATTTTCCAATCATCCATTAATTATCAGTACAATTGAATGGAAATCAATGTTTCTTTGAAGCAAAGAGAAACATAAATTAGTAGTTTCAATTCTCCACTTGACTTCATTATCAGGATTCTTGTATCATCTGGCCAGTTTTAAAAATCCTTTTGTCTTTAATATGCACAAAAGATTGAGGAGAAACCTGCCAGTTAGTGGAATCCAGTTCATTTCCATTTAGTCATTCCTGTTGCTTCTAAATAACAGCAGTGTAGCTGCCCAATCTCTGCTCTGTGTTGACTTTGGGTCATTCCAGGCAATTTTAGTTTTCGTGTAATAAATGTGCCATCGTTTATTATTGCATGGGGTTTAGATGTGTATGTGCAATGCAGAGCAACATATTTTATGGGAATATTGCATTTTCCTGGCACTCAGATCACAATGTCCTACTGACAAAATGGGGGGTGTGTGCTTTTTCTTTTTAAGAGCATAAACAAATCTGCTCTCACGTGGTTTTGTCTTCTGTTAAAAGTGCCCCAGTTTTTATTACATTTGGTGCCTGTTTTAAAATATTTATTTAGTTCCACAAGAAGTTTGTTTTATTCATATCCCACCTTTCTTCCACCATAGATTGCAAGCGAGTATACACAGAGTTCCCAAGCAGACTCCAATTCAGTCCCTGGCCAAGACACGTTTGAACAGTTTCAGCAAGGTTGCTGTAAGGCTTTCGTGGCCTGTATCACTATCATTACAATTAAAATTATCTGGAATTAAAGGCCACAGTCTAATAAAAGCATGAGTAACTACCGTTTTGCCCACATCTTTGGTGGGCATTCTTAAAGGTTTGTCCTTGAAATATTTGTTGCTATGTAGCAACAGCCTTGTTGCTATATTAGGTACCTTTGGACTAAGCCTTGTCTTTGAGTTGCATGCTCTTTCATTGATATCTTGATCTCATGCTTGATTAAATGAAACTATTCCATGTGCTATCTAGCATCTTCTCAGCAAGGCAGTATGTGTTCCATGCTACAAAATGTCAACATTATTATGCACCCCAAAACAAACTCTTTCACCAACAAATGCTGAAACAACTTGCCTTGTTTTTTCTAACATTTGCATAATTTCTGCTAGTTGGGGAAGGGACAGAGAATGAGCTCGGCAGGACACTGAAAGTCGGAGGAGAAATCTGATGACCAAGGGCATTGCCTGGTAAATATGTAAATACATTGGGCATTATTATTATTATTATTATTATTATTATTATTATTATTATTATTATTGTATTATTAACAATAACAACAGTAGTATTTATATACCGCTTTTCAACAAAAAGTTCACAAAGCGGTTTACAGACAAAATCAAATGATTAAATGGCTCCCTGTCCCAAAAGGTCTCACAATCTAAAAAAAGATGCAGAACACCACCAGCAAACAGCCACCAGAAAAGACACTGTGCTGGGGTGAAAGGGGGGCAGTTACTCTCCCCTTGCTAAATATAAGAGGAACACCAATTGGAAAAAGTGCCTCTTGCCCAGTTAGCAGGGGTAGATTCAGTGGCACAATCACAGGTGGACAATGCATAATCCTTTAGAATGGCAGCTGAAAACTTCCCACATTCAGAAAAAGATGCTCATGAGCCTGATGGCCATTTTGCTTTCAAAAGTACACTTATGCTAAAATTGGGATTGCAGTACGTATAAGCTCATGATCATGGTAGATTTCTGCAATGCTGTGTGTGTGTGTGTGTGTGTGTGTGTGTGTAATGAACGTGAGACACAGGCTGGCAAGGACTTTTTCTCCATTGTAATATTGCGGGAGATGGACTGTTTCAGTGTGAAGGAAAGAATCTGTCAGTATTTACGATTCCTTGTACACAGCCTAATCTTTTAAGAATGCATTTAAATGGAGTCCTTTTCATAAGATGGAACAATAAATCTGTTCTTGCTTTTACAGTTTCCATTGTGACTGTAACTGTTCTGATAGCATTTTCACCTCTAGACAAGAATGCTCTGGATTAAAGCCCACATCTGGTTCTGGGAGTCATAAGCGGCGCCCTTAGGCTCTGACCCACAATGCACCGATGACTTCAGTGGGCCAACACCCAGCTGCTTCCTATTTGGAACCTAGGTTATGTAGTACATTATTAAATATTACAGGGTAATCTATCCTGCAATGGATTATACATATCCTTCATTTTCTGCACCACAGGGAATCATATTGAAATCAATGAAACTAACTATTTGCAGTCACAATTGTAAGCACCTGAGCAAATCTTTGCAGAACAGAAGCACTGGAAATCAAGGCAGTCAGTTTCCTTTGGATGCCACATTAACATCATTGACGGTGGAAGGTTGGCAAGAGTTGTTCAGTAACTTTGGCCCTCCCCAACCTGCAGGAGACAGCTGACCTGCCAAGACCCCCTTGGGTGACTTGAGGCTCCAACCTGAGATTGCCTGTCGGTGACCCCAGCTTCTCAGCACCAGTCCCTAAGGAAGGTCAAGGAAGCTGAATTGCTCCACCTGCCCCAAGCCAGATAGACTTTGAGATAGACAACACAACTGAATCCGAGAGATTGCCAGCACTGAGCCAGACAGCCTCTTGGGAAGTTATGGTGTTCCCTCTGACTTGTGCTTGCAGTCTACTAGGCTGACTGTGGTCTGACTGCCAAGGATCCCACTGGGGGCAGAGATAATGTACCAAGGACGCCCCCCACCCGCACTGTTAGTGGGAGGGGCAGCATTCTGCCACCATTGCAGCCTTATATGAAAAGGATATCTACTGTGAACCCTTCTGCTAAATATTGTAGCAATTTTAAAAATGTGAACTTAAGTAGGAATATATAGGTGTTAGACAATTCATCATGAATCCTAATTCAGGCGCAGTAGCTTTGTAGTAATGTTACCAATTTCAGCTTCATTGTGCACTTGCAACGTCATCAACCAGGCTAAAGGTGCATTCAGGTTCATGCTGATGGGTAGATGCATCAAATTTTACAGCCACTTCAGAGTAATGTGGCAGAGACGCATCAGTGGAAGGGGCTTACCTGACGACCTTTTCTTGGCAAGCGAGTGAGCAGCCTATATCAGCCCTGGGCTTCATCTCCAAAAGCACTGGAGCAGCAGGCTTAACACTGTATTTCTTCAGTACTCTGTGAAAATGAAAGCCAGAACTCCAAGGTTTAGTATATAGGTGATTTGTATTTTCTTTCGCCTGTTGATTCATGTTGAATTTTTAGCACTAGTTTATGAAAAAATCCAGACTTCTTCTCTTTACTATCACAAGAAGGATACTCCAAAAAGCAGAACTGAAACCAAGTCAATGCTCTGTCCGTGCCCATTTCACATCATGAATACCCTAGAAGCAGGCGGAGAATCCACATACATGAATGGATGTTTGTATTGGAAAAGCTCAGAGGTGGTCACTGTACAACTGCTAGATCACCCACAATTTTGTGTTGTTGCTGTTTTCGATTCCATCTTTCCTCCAAGGCATTCAGGGCAGTGCACGTGGATTTCCTCTCTCCCAATTTAGTTCTCACAGCAGCCCTATGAAGTAGTGAAACTGAGAGGTGGTAACAGAACTAAGGTCATATTGTCATGGCTAAGTGAGAATTTGAATCCAAGTCTCCCAGTGCCTAATCTGAGATGCTAATCACTGCACCACACTGGGGCTCATTGTTACCTAATGTTGGTTTTCCACCAATGGTATGCTTGGCACGATCCTTCATACTTCTCTGTTTTCTTGGTTGCCGTCTTGTTTGCCCCATAAGTAAAAGTACATGTGGCTCAGTATTGGTCTCAGTCAGCTTTTTGTGGAATCGGGGGGAGGGGGGGAGGCTACAGCTCAATAGCTAAATCCCTGCTTTGCTTCCAAAAGGCTCTTGGCTCAGACTCAGTCCATGAAATTTATTTATAGCACTTATTATTAATTTTTCTGTTTTAAAAATGTCAAATAACAGGGCTGAGATCTGAGGTGTGTGTCCTCCCCCCCCCGAGGCCTTGGAGAGATAGTGGGGCTAGTTTTTGTAGGAAGATGCTCACCTCCCCATCTAAGGTGTGAGTTCTGGGAAATATTCCTGTATCCCCTGCAGAAGAACTGTTGGTGCTTGGGATGCATTGGGCCCATTGTAGAAAATTATTTCGTCACCTTTAGAAGCATTTTTGTCCGATTGGAGAAATACTGGCAGTTAGAGAAGACAATGTTGGGTTTTGTAAAGCTTGACTCAGGATAACACAACTTCATGTGGTCATTTGATGAAGGTACCAAGAAAGATGATAATATTTAGGATCAAAAAGTGTCTTCATTTATATATAGGTGACTCTTGCTGACTATGTCAGGACATATGTGTGAATAAATGAATAACTCTGTTCAAGACTGCGACCTTTTCCTTCACCTGGTTGACCTGGAGCTCACCTACTGAAAACAGACCCTGTCCGCACACAGGGAGAAGGTAAGAGGGGAGGCACTTGGTGCAATATGGCTGTTATTCAAAGCACATGCAGCCCTTGTTTAAACATTTTCTTTAAACAGTGCCTCTTTTAGACGTCACGCTCAATAAAACACTTGTTCTCCAAAACTCAAAATGAATTAAAGAAAAGAAGGCGAAATAAAAGCCACACTTTTAATAGTACCATTTTTATTGGAATTTAAACACCCCAGTGAAAGGGATTTACATAAAAGAACCTGACCTGGATGATATACTCTACATGACTGAAAATTGCTTTTTGGCTCTTCATAAAGTTTTGGCTTGACTGGCAGGTACTGCGTAAAAACAATATGTGAGCTCTGCTTTCATTTAAATGTGCACTCTCACATGTCACATTGCATTATATATTTTCATTTAATATTTTACAACAGCAATAATCACCTCAAGTGCATTAATATTAGGCTCTTATATGGAATAAACCAATATGTGTCAAAACAGACTGGCATTTGCTTAACCCTTGGTTTGCTCCTGCTCAGAGAAAGCGATGAGGAATTTGGAGCTTACCACAAACATCATAGTGGCAAAACTCCAAACAAACCCATTCCCCATCTTCGAAGCATAAGTAAGTCAAAATGTTAGGAAAAGCTCACACACCCAAATGCAAAATTGTGCCATTCGACTGTAATTCATCTCACCAGTGTGATAGCCTTAATTGTTCAGCACTATGAGTTGGAAAAGACCAATAGTCCTGTAAAGAGGAGGAGGGAGAGAAAAGGACGACCGGAGGATGAAGATCCATCATCATCATCATCATCATCATCATCATCATCATCATCATCATCATCATCGCTGCTGCCTCCTTAAGAGTGGACTGTGCCCCTCCCCCTCCAATGGCCACAGAAATATCAACGGCCCTCTGAGGAAAAAAATTATGCTACTACTCAATTTTGACATTTTCTGTCCTCTTTTAATCCCCCAAACCATTTTTTCCCTGTAAGTTTCTAAGCTCTTTGGGTACAGAACTGCTACTAATATATAGGGGGGGAAATTAGTGTAACCCGCCTTGGAAACCTCCCATAAGGGAAAGATGCGATATAATTATTTAAAACAAACATACACTGCTGAATCTCATTGCTTTGTTTGGCATCTAAATTCTTCCACCCTCCTTTAAATCTTCCTAAAAATATTTCATGTTAAATTGGCAATGCTTTATTCTGAATCCAATGCATGGATATTTTGAGCAAGAAGCAATATGGTGACAAGGAAGACAGCTCTGGGTAAATGCGAGGCAAGGGATGAAAGAATGGTTGGAGACCATGGGACAGTCGCCAGAAGTGCCTTCCTTTTGATGTCACTCATCCTGAGCCAGTGATTGCTGACAGGCATGGCATGCAAATGTGTGCCCAAAATTCCCTTTCCTTTTTCGGCCACCCCTTGAAGATAGCTGGTCCATAAGAGCAATGTGTGAAGCAAATGGAAGCATATGGAACCCTGTGTGAATGAAGAACTGAATGTGTGTAGAGGGGGAAGAGCAAAGAACAAACAGGGTTACTGGCTTGAATATTTCAATCTTTGCCCTACGACTATGAGAGCTAAAAACTTTACTTTGAAAAAATGATAAAATTTAAGATATGTAGAAATCCAACTGCTGCCCCAAATATCAGATTTCACATAGAATTACAATGAACATGCCCTATCTATAGGTGTTCTGGTTATTACAGTGATCCCTACTTCCATACATATGTTAATCACTAAATTGCTCTGTTATAGCTTAATTGTGAACTGAATCCAAATGGTCATGTGGAGTGAAGTCATCAAGTCATATCATATATCCATATAGCAGCAGTCATTTTTCCAGTTCCCTCCATCTTGGAAATTTGTCCCTCTAGGCATCAGTAGAAAAGAAAAGAGGAGCAGAGAGAGAGAGAGAGAGAGAGAGAGAGAGAGAGAGAGAGAGAGAGAGAGAGAGAGAGAGAGGATATGAAAACATATCGATATCCAAGTCTTCCCTGCTGTGTCCTCTCACCAGGAGCAAGATAAAACCCTTCCCTTCTGACTGCACTCCATCACGCTATTTGAGAAAATCAACCTTGGAACTTGGAGGGAGGAAACCTCATGCTCTCTAATGGAGCAGAAGGAGCTAACGGGAAGCCCTTCTACATATATGGAAGCGGCCCAGTGGCGTCACTAGGGCGCGCGCCGCCCTAAAGCGAGAAAGCACCGCCCACGCTCCAGTGACGCGTATGTGGAAGCCCTTGTGTAGATTTGAGAATTCTTTGGATCACAACCACTGCCTATAACTAACATCACAAAATAGCAAACAGAGCCATTGCTCATTTTTTAAATCTACCAGGGAACCAGCTCTTTCAATATTCTTAATAGTGTGGGAGCTCAACAGAACACAATATATCCCTCCTAAGGTGTTTGGGTGATCCCTTCCACCCTTCCATGCAAGTGTATTCAGTGTGGAAACCAGGGCAAAATTAAAGGAACTGCTTGAATAGATTAATGAATGTGAGTGCATTGCTATAGAGCCATCCTGAATCACAAGGGAATAAGAATGAGCCTATTATTCCATTAGTCTATCTAGCAGGAGTATGAGGTGCACTTCCTGTGAGCTTTGATGGGACTTTCTCCATATTTATTCGGCATAACAATAAGTAGAGAAAGCCCAGGCAGTTTTTCAAGTCTTTTGTCCTTGATTTCAGTAAGCTTGACTCTAACCCTAGTGAACTTGTCTCAGTCAGTGAAGGGGAGAAAAAAAAAACCTACTTTACAAAATGGCTCTTTATTCTAGAAAAATGCCGTGTTCTCTTCCAAATCTTGACAGTTCTCAAAAGCTTTGTTGAAAATGATTCATGAAAGATGTGATACTGTTGGTTAGTTGAAAAATGCAAATGGTCATGGTTACAGGGGGGAAAGGCTACCGAGCTGGGGAGGAATAAGAGTAATTAAATGTCACAAAGGAAGACAAAAAAATAGTTTTCAATTAAAGGTGGAATGAATGCATTGTATCATGTCCACTAAAATTATGGACGGTCTCCACAAAAAGTAACCAGGCCAGGCACTGTTGAAGTTAGTGGGGCTTAAGTTAAGTTAATTAACGGGGCTAGCACATATGCCATCTTAAGTTTGATGACAAAAGAAATGCAGGATATAAATTAGCAGATCCCATAGTAGTCAGTACATTTGTGACCAGGGAGTACAAGAAGAAGCAGCAGCAGCAGCAGCAGCAGCAGCAGCAGCAGTAGTAGTACTAGTAGTGAAGGAAAGTAGACAAAAATGGGTGGTGCCCCACCGATCTGCTGGCCTAAGGCGACTGCTTCAGTTGGCCTCCAGGATGGGCCAGCCCCACAGAGCTAACCTGTGACCCTATGCTCTCATCTTTTGCAAGTGTGGGAGTCTCTGCTTCCACAGAATTCTGTTTATATCCTCTTCCGTTTGCAGGAAACACCCTCTGCAGAACTTTGCCCTCTGTTTAAATGAATGGGGAATGTGAATTTATTGTAATAGAGGGAGGCAGCTCTGTGTGCTCTAGATGTGCACCTCACCCTACATGGGGCTATCGATCGGGTAGTCTCTTCTCTTCTACGATCAAGATTGTTTTGCACATATACAAAACTGGGTGTTGTTGTTGTTTTTAAAAAAAAAAGTTTATCATTTTGCTTTTACAAAACTCTACGTACTATAATACGACACTACTAACATTAACAAAAATTGCATCTAGGCTATAATTCTGTAAAACAAAATATTTTTTTAAAAAAAAAATACTTTCAGGAAATGACTATGTTACACATTAACATTGGAAGTTGCCACGTGTTTTGAATCCACGGTAGGTACCAGTCTGACATTGATATAAAGCCTCGGATAATGGTTTTCGCACACTAAGCACAAATTTACATGATGGCAAGCGCTTTCTCCATTACAGCTGGTATTAACCATATCCATCTACTTCACAATTTTTGTCACTTCCCTCCCTGTTCTTCTTTCTCACAGTTCCCTGGAACTTCAGGGAGTGATGATCCGTCATTTCCCTGTCATCTAGAACTGATGATTTAGCTTGACACCAAAACTCAGTTTAGGGGGCAGGAGTTTATTGTGATGTAAAATAATTCAAAGTACCACAATTAAGCTTTGTCAAACAGGGGGTCATTCTAGTGATTGCATTGCCCACATTTTTCCCCTCTCGTGGATCAAGGCTCACCTTTAAACATGTGTTTTAAATTACATAAACATATATTTTTATGATGTTGCATCGAAGCAAGGGCAGTCTGGGGTACAGAGTTTCTCAGCAACAAGAAGTCTGGCTTGTCTGCAAAATGTTTCTCTATTATGGTTATGGGGGGCAGGAGAGACAAGGGGCAATGCTTTTGTCAAAATGATGAATCATACACATTTTCAGAGAATTCTGTACTAAAATGAATCATTACTTATAACCTTTAGCAGGCTAAAAGAACCGGGGGGGGGGGGGGGAATCTGGCAAAGTGGTGATACAGAAAGTAGTAATTTCCTAATATACATTATATTTAGTCACTTCCTTTGATGCTCAGCCTTTGTGAATGGCTTTACCAATGACTGGACCTTGGAGTTGGGGTTGGAGGGGACAAAGAAACTCCTCATTGATGTCGACTGCCAACCGGATTGTGCTGTGGGATCAGGTCCCAGTTCAGACAGCACGTGCCGGGGCATTGTGTCACATCTGTTCTCCTGGTGGGATTTTCCAATGGAAAGGCTGATGCTCCATGTCTGCTGGGCCTCATTGAACCCAGTGTGGAACACACGTTGAAATAGAGATGTACAACACAATCATAAGCATATCTTATGTCTGGCAGGAGGTCTGGCTCAGTTGGTAGAGCGGCCGTCTCGTAAGCCTGAAGATCTCAAGGATGGCAGTTTGGGCCGGCCGGAAGTCTGTCGGAGAGCTGCCGGCATGCCACTGATAAGCTGCAGAGCCTCTGTGAGGGAGAGAAGCTGCAGCTGGCACCTTGAATGGGAGTCAAGGTTGCCTGACAGTTGAAGCGTGATGAGGCGGATGCCAGAGAGAGTCTGGACTGTGAAAGAAACCATCTAGATAGAATGAAGGGTTCTATGAAAGATTAGAACATATTATCGTATTATAAAAAACCCTTGGGGTTTAGAAAGCCTACCTGTGTAAATGACCTTTGAATTAAAGTCAAAGGAGAAATCCGATGACAAAAAAGTGGTATATAAATAGTGGTTATTATTATATCTACTCAGAAGTAAGCCCTACCAAATTCAATGGGACTTACTCCCAGGTAAGTGTGTATAGGATTGAAGCCTAAGGGTGTTTTCCAAAAGAACAAATGAGCCCTGTCTCTCAGAGCCAAACTAAGCATTACATTGAGTTTGCAGCTGCATCTCTCCTTAGTAGATCTAATAGAATGGACCCATATCCTAATGCCATGACATTCTGTGCCTCTCATCTCCTACATTACATCATTGACTGACTCTGAGAAACCCATGGTACTAGTAGACTGTAAATTCAATCTAGCAATGCACACCACATTGGAACTTGCAAATTGGAACTTGGGATGCAAAGCCTCAAGAAAGATCTACAAACATGGATTTGCTTGGAAAAAGAAAGACATTTTGGATTTCTTCATTTTAATTTTTATCCAGAATTCTGAAGTATTAAAACAAAAAGGGCGGGAAGGACTTATGGCGCAATCCTAAAGGGCCCATCTAGTCAAGCTTCCTCTATCTCACAGTGCCCACTAGACGCCTTAGGGAACTCTCAAGTCAAGATACCCGTATCCTGTTGCCAATCCCCTCCCACTGGGGCCCCAATGTTGGCAACAACCATTCCAACAACATAGCCAGTGATCATGGAGTTCCTCTCAGGACCTCTGGGTGGATGCCATATAGGACGACACTACAGGGTATCAGGGATGCACACCAGCTTCAGAAAGTCACATAAGGCCAGTCATTGATGCCTGCTGCAAAGGCACTGTGGAACTGGAATTGAGAACAGGTATCTTTGCCTTGTCATCCTATGGTGACCCTTTTCCCATGAGCGGCGAATGGCAACAACTCCTTGCACCCAATTTCCCAAGTGGACTGCTGGCAGATTCTATTGCTACTGCCACCACTCCCTCCATAGAACTCTCCTACCTATACATGGGCAACTGGGAGTGCCGTGGGGTTTTAGTTCCTGATCCCAATATTAGAGGTACAGAACAACTGTCCATTAAAAAAAAAAAAAAGATATGGCAGCGACATTGTGTGAATGGATATTGGTCCCTTTAGGCAGAATTTTGGATTACGTTGCCTTCTGGCTCCTTCTGCCCATAAGGAATCGAGCTCACCCCTTGTCACTTCTTTTCTATGCAGCATTGAGAGGACAGCTAGGTTTTCTCCTGCCTCTCCCATTGCCAGCACTACTTAATTCTTTTCACATCCATCCATCCTCCATCCTCCACGAAATCATATTCAAAACCAGATAGTATTAAAGTGGTTGCATTCTGCACATCGCCTTGCGTTTGTTATTCGCTCCACTAGTTCCCTAGTGTAGGTCTGTTTGACATTTTTAGCAGCTTGTTTGGCTATCGAGCGTAATTTTCATTTGCCCTTCATCACACATTGAGCACAAGACTGGCAGCAATGTTCACAACCTAAAACTCATGCTCTTGAAGGGCATGGTTCAATGGAATTCAAATCTTTGTCAAACAAGCTCCACTCCCGCTAGGTAAAATCCCTGCACTTTATGAAGGCCTGAAGACGCAGTGAAATTATCAACAACCTGGCATACTTCATGTTTGCACTTTTTGGTTCATGGCTCATACAGAATGCTGACCTAGCTTAATGTAGTGAAAAACAACAATACAGTGTGAGGGAAAGTTAGACGTCAAGAGTTGTCTTATGCAGAGCCACACCATTGGTTCATATAGCCCCGTTACTACCTCTCAGAGTAACAGCAACTCACCAGAGCAGTGGCATCGTTAGAGGGGGCGGGAGGTGGTGGGCCCCCAGGTGGCGGGGAGACACGTGGATGGGGGGTGCACACGAGCTGCCGAATCGAGCCGCTCGTGCACCCCCTATCCGCATGTCACCCCGCTGCCCGGGCGTCCACGACCCGGGGGTGCACGATTTGGGGCGATGACGTCGGCAGAAGCCAGAACGGGCACTTACCCAAAGTTCGTGCACACACCCCCAAGGCCGGACACATCCTTCTTGCTGTTTCCGAGACGCTAGAGAGGCTGTGCCTGCGCAACCTTGCTGCAGCCTCTCTAGCATCTCAGAAACAGCAAGAAGGATGTGTCCGCCGTTCGGCCTTAAGGGGGGTTGCACAAGCTTCTGGCTTCTGCCAACGTCGTCAACCCGAATCGTGCACCCCCCAGGCCGTGCACCCTCCCAGGGGCTAAAACAGGCCTAAAAACCCAGGGGGTGCTTTCGCGCCGTCGTTTTGCCACCGAATCTTGGTGACGGTGGCGCAAAAGTCTTGTGCAGAGGCATTTTCCCCAGGCCTCGTACTTGAGCTTCTGCAACTGCCATACAAAGCATGTGTTGTCCCACCTGAAGCATTGACACCTCCCCCAAAATATTGGCCAGAATAGTGGCTGGAGCAGAGAGGCAAAAATTAGATCATCTCTTCAGGAGCAAGACTCGACCCTGTGTGTCGGAGATCTTTATGGAGCATTCCTGCCCACACTGGCTGACAGCACAGGGGGCAGAACGTAGAAGGAACTGCTTTGTGCCACATGAAACCATTACTGTAGTTTTAGCTCAGTAATTCAGCAACTCTAACACAGGTCTTGTAATGGCTCAGTGTGTTCTCATGCCGAGGAAGGCTCCTGAGACTGAAGATGGGTTCTTAAGCATGTCAAGGATGGATCTGATGTTGGATCTACTACTCATTCTGTACCGAGGAAGAATGAAGCAGGTTCCCTGCATTTTAAGAAAGAGAGTCAGCAGGGAGGTTCATACAAAACAAGGTGGTCCTTAAGATATCGTGGATCAAACAATTTGAGGCCTTAAACATGAAAGTCCTAATACTTTCAACTGGGCTCAGAAACAGTTTGGAAGCCAATGAAAATGATATAGTATTGGAGGAGCTCTATGCCAGGGCGTACTCTAGCATGTTGACCCAGCGGATATTTCTGCACACTCTTCATAGGCAGTTCTGTTTACATTACAGTAATATAGCCTGGATGTAATCAAGGCATATTTGAATAATTTGATAGTGGCTTGATGATCTGACTTTTCAGGAAAGGGCACAGCTGGAAAAGGCGCAACTGGGCAAAGTGCTCTTGTCATCACCACCACCTCTAAGTCATAAGAACATAAGAACATAAGAAGAGCCCTGCTGGATCAGGCCAAAAGCCCATCTAGTCCAGCTTCCTGTATCACACAGTGGCCCCACCAGATGCCTCAAGGAGCACAAGACAACAAGATAACCTGTGTCCAGTTGCCACTCCCTTGCACCTGGCACAGAGAAAACCCACTTCTAAAATCAGGAGGTTGCTTATGGCTTGTAACCTGTGATGGTCTTTTCCTCCATGAATCTGTCCAAACCCCTTTTAAAGGCATCTAGACCAGATGCCATCACCACATCCTGTGGCAAGGAGTTCCACAGATGAATTACACGCTGGGTAAAGAAATATTTTCTTTTGTCTGTTCTAACTCTCCCTCCACTCAATTTTAGTGCATGTCCCCTGGTTCTGGTGTTGTGCGAGAGGGAGAAGAATTTCCTTCTATCCACACTCTCTATCCCATGCATAATTTTATAAGTCTCAATCATGTCCCCCCTCAGTCCAAGTGCAGGAGTGCACTCCTATCCAAACCAGATTGCACATCTGTCCCCAGATCAACTGTTCTGCTGACCATCGGCACGTCCATCTTGCCTGCATTAAACTTCAGTTTGTTAACCCACTTTCAGTCCCTGACAGTGATCTCTGACAGCAGTTCAGGGCCTCGATATTGCCCCTTGAATTTGATGACAGCAGAAATAATGCTGAGTGGCATCCGCGTATTGATAGCATCGTCCTCTAAATCTCCGGACAGCTTCCCTCACCAGAGTGACCAAGGAGGTCTTAGTCTCAAAACCAGGTCAGAAATCAGATTGAAAAGGACTGGTTTTGACTGCAACTGCGTGTCAGCTGTCAAAAATGGTTGAGTAATGACTGCTAAATGTCAGATGCTGCCAATTGTTGACAGCTCCAGCAATTTTTTTTTTTTAATGTCAGAAGCTAATGCAGAAGGTGAAATATTCAGCAAATATCCACACAGCCAGGAAAGTATTTAGAGATTCTTTTCCGTCGAAATTTTCAGAAGAGAATTTTGGAAAGCATTATGTGTTTTGTTTTTTTTCCAGATTCGTTTAATGTAAGCACACTTTCTCTAGGCTTTGCTGTAGGCAATATGTACAAAAATGTCTTCCCCACTGAGAGATGCCAGGGGCTGAAGCTAGAACCTGGTACATACAAAGTATATGGTCTACCACTGAGCTACACCCACTCCGCATAATAATAATATGTTGGCATCCAAAACAAACTCCTTCCTTCTACATCCAGTGCTTTACATCTTCATGTGCAGAGAGCTTCTTACCAACATGTACATGAAAGCAGTGTCACCCCATCTGCTCCACCATCTACTCATTTCAGGTAATTGTGAATATATGTTGCCCACAAAGGCCAACCTGAAAGAAGAGGAAGAATCTTCTTCAGACACTTGTAACACAGATGACCTCACAGGAGACAATAATGACGTAGTTACAACAGTCGCATCACAAGACCAAATATGGTTTTATATGTATTCATAATGGATATACATGCTTACTAATTTTCCATATCTTTTATGTGTGTCTGAATCTATAATAAACAAATTTTACTATATGTCATATGTGAATGGTCAAAATAAACACAAATCTCCATATCTATGCCTGCTGGTTAATTACACTCTGTTTGACAGTCACAAAAAATGTATCTATGAATGTATGTACAGTATTTGAAAAATGTGTACTCCACATTTACTCCCACTAAGGGACACAAAGCAGCTTACAACATAAAATTAAAATAATCAATACAAATCATACAATAATAATTAAAAATCAACAGCAGCAGCAGCAGACTTCTTTAACCAAAGCAAACAGAATCTAAATAGAGGAAGCAGCAACTCAATCCAAGATCTAAAACCAGGTCGTTAGTCTCTGGTGGAACAACAGCAGAGAAGAGGTCAGGCACACATTAAGAGTGCAATCCTGTGTAACAAGGATACACGGCCGCAGTAGCGTCACTAGGACGCGCGTCACCCTGGGGCAGGGGGCGCACGTCACCCTAGTGACGCTTTGACATCGCGGCGCGGGGGGCGACCCGGCTCCCCCCCCCCGCGTCGCCCTCCGGACGCTCCGAGGCCGGCCCAGGAGCTGGCCTCGGAGCGTCCGACCCCGTCGGCGCTCCAGGGCCTCATGCAGTGCGTTCATGGGCCACTGGAGTGCCGACGGGGTCGGACGCTCCGAGGCCGGCTCCCGGGCCGGCCTCGGAGCATCCGAAGGGTGGCGCGCGTCACGGAGGTGGCGCGCATCACGGAGGTGACACGCGCGGGGGTGCGCACGTCACCCCCGTGGTGCGCGTCACCCCCTGGCAGCCCGCCCCCCGCCACGCTCCAGCAACGCCTCTGCACGACCGGCCGCTGTATCCTATGCCATTCCCTGGCTGTACCGGGCAGCCCAGGAGCACCTCGGGAGAAGGGGACGTTCGTCCCCTTTCTCGGGTGCAAGTTGCCCGGAGCTCTATGGGCCTCCTTGGATGTACACCAGCTCTGAAGCTGATGTACATCTGGGGTGAGGGAGTAAGGCTGGCAAGGTTCGGGAACGGACCTAGGATATCGACAGAGCACGCCGCCAATATCCCCGCCCCTCCCAGCCTGGCCCAGCCAATGGCCCTTTTCCTTCCACACCCCTGTGGTATGGGGTTCCAGAGGAAGGACACCACTAAGAAGGCCTTCTTACATCTCACTGCCAGCCTAGCCTCAGAAGATGTGTTTCCTTGCCTTCAAAAACATGATTTTTTGGCACCAATAACTCTTCTATGTATCGGGGTTCATGAGAGATGGAATTTTGAAAATGGTGCTGTATGATTCCTCTACAAATCTGATTCACTGTGGGGATTGTCTGTTTATCAAAGATAATTTATCAAAGATGTTTATCATCGATGGAAATTTTCATATGAACCCATATTTATCACACCTACAGCAAATGGCTGGCTGGAAAACATGCAGGAAAACTCACAGTAATTTCAAACACATATTGAAATCAGAGTTCAAATCTGACAAATTTCCAGGATACGAATGTGAATCTGGAAGTCTCTTTACAGCTACAAATTCTCAATCGAAATTTACAAAGGTCTCTGAACTATTATTTGCTTCCTATTTACGAATTCAGTACTTACACAGTTTACAGAAACAAAGTGTCGGCTGAGATTAGTCCCAACTTGCAAAACAAATTCAATGAAGTCTTGAGTTGTTGCAGTGAATTGAATGGAGAAGTTGTCAAAGTGTATTTATTCAAAGCTGACATTCTCAAATTATGCACATAATGTGCATATGCATCCATGGAAACAGAGATTCGCATCAAGGGAATTTGAAATGCTTGTGTTTACGTATGAAGGTGCTGGGTTTGAGACTTTATTTGAACATGAAGAAATACTCTGACACAAATCACATTGAAAATTATTGTTGGGTTGTCCTTACAGGTGATGCCCACGGCGGGGTTTGGAAGGCCTCGTCCTCCTCCAATCCTCCGCTAGCTGACTCCGAGGAGTCCAGCGCGCCTGCTACGCTCTAAGCACTGTAGGAATGAGCACAAAAAGGGGAAGGAAAAGGGAAGGGGGAAGGGCCTCAGAGGGTATAGGAGGGTGCCGGTTTTGTGCACCGGGCAGCACCTCTCCTTGGGGGTAGGTTAGTTGGTGGGTCTGTGACACCAGTCAGCGCTCGTGAGGCTCTGGCACGCTTTGCCTAGCCTCCTCATCACTGGCCCCGGGGGGATTAAATAGGGAGGGGAAAGAGGAGGCTGGGCCTCCTGGGACGCTTGGTAGCCAATCTGCATCGGCTGTGCTGCCTGACATTGATGGGCTGCAGCTGCTTTTGGTTGTCATGCTCTGTTGCCGGGGGCATGGCCGAGCGCGGCCGGGGCGGGCTGCCTCAGTCGTTCTTGCCTGCTCATGTGTCTTCTCTTCTTGTTTCTCCTCTGCAGGGGCGCCGGGTGGTGGAACTACTGGCCCTTCTCCTCGTTGGATGCCAGCTGTGTCAGGTAAGTATTGTCGGGCTGTGGTGTTGTTGTGTCCGTTGTCGGAGGCGGGGAGTTGTGGCTGTCGGCGCTGGGTGCCGCGGGGGTCGTCTCCCGGCCCCAGCGCCTTGGTTCGGGCCTCGAGGGGGCGTGGCTGCGGTCCGGGCCCGAGGGCTCGCCTGGCCGTCGGCCGAGCGGCGTAGCTGCTTGAGCGAGCGCCTCCTGGCCTCGGGGCTCCAAGACGGGCCTCGAGGGGGCGTGGCCGGAGTCCGGGTTCAGAGGCTCGCCCTGCCGTCGGCACCGCTACCGCCGCGATCGGGCGAGGGGCTATCGAACCCGGACAATTATATTGTTCTGAAGTGTAATTAGCTGGAAATTCTTGATATCCAACTTCCCTCCTGTCAGGGGCTGACTGCATGTTACACTTGAATGCTAGTGATGGTACCCCAGAACTTTACAGCCAACATACATTTTGAAACCTGTGAGGTAAAAGCCACTTGGGAGTGATTTGGAGTAGAGAAACAGGGTAGGAAAGGGTCAAGCATTTGTTACCCCTTCTAGTGGTTTTCTGCTCTGAATTCCCCCCTCCCAAAGTGAGTAACCATGGATTGCTCCTCAGTTCTGTTCCATTAATAGAAGGATACTACCTTGCTTAAGCATGCAATCCTGCTTTCTCACTAAAGAAAAGAGAGTGTTTACCTATTTGTATAATAGAAAATCTAAGGCTGCAATCCTATGAAGAACCGACTTAGGGGCAAATCACGTGTTACTGGATTTTTTTCTAAATTCATTATTTTTTTCTAAATGACTTTAAATGGAAAAATGATTCAATAAAAATAGTGTGAGAGTGTTGGGCTGGGAATCACAGTGGGGGGGGGGCAAAGAGCTAAAGACCCTACCACTGTTGATTTCTCACTGATTTACCCCAGTGTGCTACAGTATATAGAAGAAAACAAAGGGCCATGTTATGCATTTTTTACAGTGTGTGATTTGGCCCTTAGGGGTAAGTCCAATTTAGTATTGGGCAGCACAATCCTATTGGGTTTTCCCAATGGCGGAATGTGCATTCCGCTAAAAAGCAGCCATAAAGCATGCTCCGGCAGCACACAGAGTAGCGGAACGTCCTGTGCATGTCGCCAGTCCGCTGACCACCCAATGGAGCAGATAAGCCAGTGGAGGAGGCGGGAGGGAAGAATGGGGGCTGGGAGGGGGTGAAACTGGGTGGGGACGGGGGAGGAATGCAGACTGGGAGGGGGTGGATCCAGCGGCGATGGCCAGATCCTATCCCCTCTTTTTCGAGCCTCCCTTTCTCTCCTTGGATTACTCTCCTCCTCAGGAGAAGGATAGGGTTGGGCTGTAAAGCTGCAATCCTATACACATTTACTTGGGAGTAAATCTGTCAATTGTCTGAGTAGATATGCATAGGATTGCTCTGTAAGAGGGTGACCTAGATTACACGGGCAGAACAGGGGATGGTCTGAGAGACACGATCCACCCACCTTCTTGAAGCAGGTATCAGGCTCATGATGGGTGACAACCTATGAATCCCATGCAAGCCACCATGAGTTCCACTGTGGAAGAAAGGGGGGATAAACATGTGATAAATGATACAGATCAGGAGGTGTGCCGGTCAAATCATCACTTTCTGCTATGATGAACTCACTAGCTAGCCTTAGGCAAGATGCTCTCTCTTGGCCTTTGTTGCCACTAATGGTCACCTACCTTACAGGTTTGTCGTCTGGTTAGTGTACCAAAGCACCATATTAATGCTAAGTAAGGGTTATTATTTCTACTAAGGTCAATGGGGCTTAACAGCACATAAATATGCAGAGGATCTAGCTTTTAGAGACACTTGCTCTACTCCAGCTCTAGCAAGGGACTTTTCATTCCAAAACCTTCTCATCACATATATAAATATGTTACTAAGGACAAGGGCACAAGCCCCTTGATCTATTTGCCTGCAAATTTGTTAGCACAATAGTATCATACCCTTTTGCCAAGCAATTTAGGGTGGTTTGCATCATCCCATTTTATCACCATAATGATCCTAAAAGGTAGTTTAAAATGAGATACAGTGATCCCCTATCTGAATAGTAGCGATAGCAGTAGTTAAACTAAAAGTTACTACTAAATTACTAATTTAGTTACATGGTAATTACGGCTACTTTAGAAAAATTAGTTCCAACTACAAATGACTACTATTGTACACCTACCTCTAACTACCATATTAACTACCATTCAACTACTACTGTAGCTTAACTACTAATGATAAAAATATTTTAATTCATTAGGAAAAGAAACATTTTTATTTAAATATGATTTATTAGCTATTAACATACTGAAAACTTTGTATAAAAGCCAATAGGAATACCAAATCAATCACTAAGAAGAATGTAGGCATTCCTGCAATTACCAGTAGAGGGTGTGGCTCTTCCATTTCTACAGCTGGCTTCTAGGAACAACTAAGGGGGTTGGCTACATACCTAGAATATTCTGGCAGTTCAGCCTGGCCAAGGAAATAAGAAGCTTTACTAGAGGAATAGGAAGCAATGCACAGAATTTGCTGTTAGTGATCAAGGTTGATTACCCCTTATCCGGACATCCGAAATCCAGAATATTCCGAAATTCAGACATGGGGGGGGGGAGCTATAACTTAAAAAAAAATTCCAGAATTTCGCTGGGATAGTGCAAGGCATGCTACGGCACAAAAATATTTAAAACTATTGTATAAAATTACCTCCAAGCTATTTGTATAAGGTGAGTATGAGACAATCGAATTTTGTGTTTAGACTTGGGTCCCGTCCCCAAGATAATCTCATTATATTTATGCAAATATTCCAAAATCCAGACAAATCCGAAATCCAGACAACTTCCCATCCCAAGCAGTCCAGATAAGGGATATTCAACCTGTACAATAAATGCTAGTGAGCAGCAATAAAAGGTAAAAATGCCCACAGGACCAGCCCAGGGTCTGCCGGCCCCTGAGGTCAGGTGCTAAAGGCCACTCCCCTTTACCACCCTCTTCTAACACCACTCTCACTCTCACTCTTTGAAAAGGAAGAAGAGAATGGAGCTTAAGAAAAAAATGTGGAGGCGACGGGGCCTTGCTCATTTCTCTTATGCTCTATATCTGTCTTCCTTTTTAAGACAGAGGTTTTTAAGATGGAGGTGGTGGTGGAGGAGGAGAAGAAGGCAGCTGAGGGCAGCAGAGCAATGATCACCTCAGTTGGCCTCATGGGCAGGCAAAACTCGGAAACACCATCATCTCTCATTTCAGTGTCAGCGTTTATTTCACAAAGACCTCAGTCCAATTGCTGAATTCACGATTCCCCCTTTATCGAGGCCCTGTCCTCCTCTCTCCCCAAGCAGAAAATAAGTCCTGTAATTGCTGATAGTATTGATCATATATTTGGCGCGCTCTCAGGTCTCTAGGCATAGACAAGAAATGTAAAATTTTTAAAAACATTTCTAAAGTCAGGCTCCTAATACATTTTATTAATATCAATCAATCATTAATGTTGTTGCATGTTTGGGGTGTTCAGGTAGGGCTAAGCTACAGAAGCTAAAATATGGAAAATTAAAGATTGCCTTGAGCTTTGCCTGACTTTGAAGAAAAAAGGGGAAAATAATAACATGCTGGAATAGATTTTCCTTCCAACATATTTTTGAATCTATTAACTTTCCACTGAAATCTATAAACTATTCATTAAAAGTATTTTCTTGAATCCAAACCAATTCTATTCCTATGAGGCTTTTTTTTTTTTTGCTCAAACCATTATTTTCACAATGAAATACACTTGTCTAAGCTCAATACACATTTACAGTAACTGCCAAGTTGTCACTCAAAACCACTGAATATTAATGGTTGCCTTTCTTTGAACTAATGCATATTAATTGAGAGTGGCATTTTACAACTACAGAAGGCACTGAAACCCAAAGCAATTATTGTTCATTTTAGAACTGGTGTTTGCTGTCATATTTTTGCACTGAAAAAGGAGATCTGTAATACGGTGATAAGAGAACACCTCTCAGGTAATATGCTAATGTTTTCTTATGTGTCGGTCATTATTACGTGCAAAAGCAGCCAAAAACAGCTTCTGGAAACATGACGTGAGTTTATTTAGAAACTGTCATTATTCCTTAAAGTGATCGATCACAGGGTTGTTTGTAGGTAAAGCAGATCATAAACAATAGCAGCACAATAGCAGCATCAGGAAGCACATTTAAGTTCCTGTTGTGTTCAATGGGAGCATTATGCTTGGGTTTTGTTCTTTTACGTTGAAATTAATTGGATTTAAAAATGGTTTCACCTTTGGCTGGATCATGCCCTTGCACTACAGAATAAGACAAACTTGTGAGTGCTGTGAATGGTAATGAACTTTCATAAGAGGCATTGCTCTAAAGAATGTCATTGGCGCATTATCGCATGCAGCCAGTTTTACCTGGCCCTTCCTGGAACGCATATCAGAGGCGCAAAATTGCAACCTCTAGTTGGGTGGGCTGTCAGACCTTAGGAGAAAGCTGGGAGCATTTCTCATAGTGCAATCCACCGTAACTTTAGAGCAGCATGCACTCCGCCGTTCTAAAGTGTTGCAAACGTGTCATAAAGCACGTTTGTGACTACTTTAAAGTAAGGGCCGCTGGTGCTAGGCCGGAAGCCCTTACTCTGCCACTGGATCTCCATGCAGCCACCAGAGGAAGGTAAGCGATCCCCCGGGCGTTCGCCATATCCCCGTCCCTGGCTGGCCAGTGTGGCCGTTACATGGCCTCTTCCTACTTTCGCCAGCTATTTAGCTGGCAGAAATCCGGGCCTCCCCCGGTTTACATGGGGGAAGGGGACGAACGTCCCCTTTCCCTGAGTAGACCTCCGGGCCACTGCAGAGTGGCCCGTAACGGGAATAGAATCCGGCGCCACTATCTTCCTGTATCCATTTTACTTTCATCATTCAACCTCATCACTGAATAACCCCCTTTCATACTCTCCATTGAACATGTAGAGCTTGGAGCTGGAACAAGTGGACACAATCCCACGCCCTTTCACACATTCAATATACATGCCTACTGAACAAGGCCTTTTGATTTGCACCATTCTTGGTTTTTATGGGTTATTTTAACACCTTTATTGGTTTGCTCAGGACTTAGGCAAAATGCTTTCAATTTTTGCTGCCCCTTATGCAAGAGGCAGAGACGATGCTGCACCCCCCACTGCCAACGCTACGGCCCACGTGACACTGGGCATGACATCACGCGGCTCCGACCACGCCCCCCGCGCCATTTTCCAGCCCATTTCGGAGCCGTACACCTCCAGGGCAGGAGGGAGGGCCCAGCGAGAGCGAAGGAACCAGCAATGGTTACATGGAACACGACCTACAGGCAAGTTCTACGCCTTGGGGCCCATGCCCCCCATGCCCCTACCACCGCGACGCTTCTGGCAATAGGCAAAGATTGGGTAAAATTGGTAACATAACTGTGATATTTCAGGAGTTTAGAGGTACAAAAATCAACCCCCAGTCACAGCAGCACTTTCTTTTCAGTATGTCACCACCACAAAACTCAAGTAGTGGCAAAGAATGGTAAAAGGGGGTGGCGAGTAATTGTGACACCTGTTCATTTTCAACCCCCTTACCTCCTTTTCAAGCCAAATATTCTCAGGAAAACATTCAGCTCAACCCTAGGTCTGCTACATGCCTGTTGTTGTTGTTCAGTCGTTAAGTCGTGTCCGACCCTTTGTGATCCCATGAACCATATCCCGCCAGGCCTTCCTGTCCTCCACTATCTTCCTGAGTTCGCTCATTTTCATGTTTGTTGCATCGGTGATGCTGTCTAACCATCTCATCCTTGGCCTTCCCCTTCTCCTTTTGCCTTCAATCTTTCCCAGCATCAGAGTCTTCTCCAGAGAGTCCTCTCTTCGCATTAGGTGGCCAAAATATTTGAGTTTCAGCCTTAGTACCTGTCCTTCCAGGGAACAGTCAGGCTTGATTTCATTTAGAATTGACTGATTTGATCTCCTAGCAGTCCAAGGGACTCTCAGGAGTCTTCTCCAGCACCACAGTTCAAAAGCATGCCTACACTGAGACTATTTTATACAGGCCGCTAAGTCAAATGCACCCAAAAACTGGATACTTCTTAGGTGGGTCCTGGTGATGTCTGAAGGTGGGTTCTGATGAAGTTATAAGACTGTCAAAACCCTTGAAAATGGGGGGGGGGCACGACTGGTACTGGGGTAGAGCTCTGCACTGAAGGAAAAAACCCTAATGGTAAAGGAATGAGACCAGTGGGAAAATAGTGGAGCCCAGCAGTCCCCCCAAAAAATTGTGTGACTAAACTTTCCCACTTGAGGAAAAAATACTAGAGAAACAGGGTCAGTTGAGCAACTTCTTTTGAAACATTGCCGTACTTTGAAAAGATATTTTCTTTTGATCTGCATCACTTTAGACCATCCACTTCAACTTGACAGTTTGTCACATTTGCTAGTTGCTAGGCCCTGATTTCCGAAGTAAGAAGCATTTGCAGCTTCCTATGATACAGGCTACATTTTCATGAAAAGGAACCACCCCCTTACCAATTAGTTACTTTTCTGCTAGTCATAACTTTTAAAAAATATTCACCTGATATATTTCCTACCATCTCTAAGGGATGTGACTTATTCCTAGCCATCCCACTCAGCTGATTGGCAGTACCCCCAATTACTTTTACATCAACAAGGCAGGGAAAAGAGTTACAATTTTTTCAAATAATTTTTTTTTAAACTGATTAAAGTGAAACCTGTACATCATTCAACTTTCTAGAAAATTTAAAAGATTTACACTCACTGTTTGGAGCAAGAACATTTTTACTTGCAGCTGTCAAAACAAGCTGTCAGTTCAATTATCGGGAATGACTATTCGTTATTTTTTAATAAAGTTTCAGCTACTTTCCACTGCCTTTGAATGAATGAAATGTTCCTGCACACTGTTTGACTATGAATTTCACCAAACCTATGAAATTGTGCAATTGTATGAAAGCTACTGTTTGATTTTATTATAAAATGCTGTACAATTTTGCATTCTGTGGCATTTCATTGTCATCATTTTTTGGTCATAGGCTGCTGTAATATTTTTTCCTTTCATTTACATCTTTTGCAGTAAATCTAAAACTAAAACCATGACTTGGGGTACACTACAATTGTTACAAGAAGTTAGATGATGATAGGGTTTTTAATCCTCAGAAATGTTACACCCAAATCTTCATCACTTGGTTTTGTCTGGGAGCATGAAGCTGACAGCGTATAAAGGAATGAGCATTTTGAGGATCTGATATTGCTGGTAATTTTATCCCATTACCATTCTGATACATCAGTGATTTCCAAGCTTAAGCGTAACTGCCTCCACTGTATTTTTCCAACAAGGCAGATATTTCTTGAAACAAATCTTACTGACAGGAGGAAAATATTCATGCAGTACAATCTGATGGATGTTTTCTCATGCTGGTTAAGAGACAGACAGCACAACCCTGCACAACTATAGGCCAGCGGAGCTAGCACTCCACCAGCCTAGGGTGCTGTAACCGTGCCATAAAGCATGTTTTCAGCACCCGCAAGCAGTGCCGGCACGGAGGCCAGCGCTGCTCACTCCCCCAGCAGACCAGACCTACGCCCGACATCCCAGGTAAGACCTAGGCCACTCGGTCCCAGGGCGGGGACAGTCTGGCTGGGGCAGCGAGGGAGCAGGGCCATTGGCCAGACCAAGCTAGGAGGGGGTGGAGATATTGGTGCTATGCCACTTCCCAGCCCAGGTCAGCCTTAAACGGCCTCCCTGGATGCACTCCAGCTTCAGAGCTTACATGCATCCAAGGAGGCCGATTGCGGCCCATGCTGCTAACATCAGGGGAAGGGGACGAAATCCCCTTCTCTTGAGGTGCACCCGGTCTGCGCCAGGGCAGGATTCAATGGGCCTAGGATACAGTGGCCGGCCAATTAGGCTGGCCACATATAGTTAGGCAGGATTGGGTTGTGAGCTATGAATCAGGTCTTCCCCGATTTGAATCTCATCTCTGCCATGACATCACTGGATGGCCATAGGCAAGCCACTTCCTCTCAGTCTCAACTCCCCATCTACAATATGGGGCTACTCCCCTTACAGGATTCTTGTTGTAAAGATTACAGCAAGGTAATAAACAGGAAGAGTTTTGAATACTCAAAAGCACTATTCAAATGCTTATTATTTGGAAGAAAGTCCCACTGTGCTCAATAGCAATTATCCCCTGGTAGGTCTGTTTACAATTCCACCGATAGCTGAACATGCACTCATGCAAAGAAATATTGCGTTCAGATTCACAAACAGATACAATTAATTTTAAAGATTAATGTGCATGGGTATGAGAGATGATTGTGTAGAGAAAAAATTCAAAATTTTGTTTTTATATATGATAAGTGTAGCAAGAATTTTATATGCACAATATTGGAAGAATTCAGAACTGCCTTCACTGGAAGATTGGTGGATAAAAGTTTTGGATTATGCGGAAATGGACAAATTCACAACTTTAATTAAGGAAAAATCAATTAATCTTTTTTTGAGTAATTGGAAACCATTTATTGATTTTTTAAGAGAGAAAGAAAAAATGATGTGATATGTAGTTTTAATGAATAGAATGTTGATGTTATTTTGGCTTAGTTGGATATTACAAATAGATAATTAGAGAATAGTAGACTAGTAGGATTTACTTCTTCACACTGTGATGTGTGAATATATGATGTATTGTTTTGTTTTATTAGTATATCAAAATTTAAAAATATAAAAAATAATTCCACCGATAGCTTCTCAACACCTCCCCATCCGTATAATTAATACTTAGCATTATATAACACTTACAAGCATGCAAAGCACATCACATGTATCAACTTAACGTAATCCTTACAACAACCCTGTAAAGTACTACTAACCCTACTAGTACTACTATAGTACGGCTTGCCTAGTGAATTTATGTGACAGGCGAGATTCAAACTGGAGAAAAAACGCAATGCGGCTCTGCTCAGTCTTACTATGCTACACCAGTTTTCATACATGTATTGCAAACGCAAGCGAGAAGGTGATATATAGTGTGGAACAAATGTCGGGGTTAAGGAAGGCTGTTGATGCTACTGATTAAAGCAGAAATTATATTCATTGTGACAAATTGTCCCTTTTTGATAACAAGTCAAGGAACTCTGGTAGCTGTCAACACTCCAATCTGACTAGTTTGCAACATACCAGAGAATGAGAATTGCAAAGAAGGTGGTGCTGATGGTGTGTGAAGATGTACTTCAACTAGAAGAACACAGGGGTTTCTTTCCACCAGGGTGGAGAGAATCTCTCGCTCTCGCTCTCTCTCTCTCTCTCCCATGTGGAAACTGATTAATGATAGACTTGAGACAGACACACAAATTCTTCTTCACACAATGATTGATTAACCGACAGAACTCACAATGACAAGACATGGTGACAGGAATGGCCTGAGCAGATCTACTATTTGAACTGGGTAAAAAGATCCACCACCCCTGCAAGTAGGCACCCTCCTTTAAAAACAGAACAGCAAAAGCCTCGCACACAAATTAGCTGTTGCTGCCAAGGCCACCTCTTCCCCACCCAGCTGTCACTTCTGACGTCCATCTCAGGATCAGACTACTATCCTAAATGTGCAATGAAACTCAAAATGGAGTTTTAGTTTGTTTTTTACCCTGTTTCCCCTAAAATAAGACCTCCCCCGAAAGTAAGACCTATCATCATTTTTGAATGATTTTTGCTGGCACTCGTCAATATAAGTCCTCCCTGAAAGTAAGACCTAGCTAGGATCATCAGCCAGACAGACGCGGCACCCCACGCGACCCCCCGGCACTTACTTTGACCGATTAAAGCTTCATTCTTTCCTGAGGGTGCAAAGCACGTCGTCTCCATAGTGGAGAACTCGAGTCCTCCACCATGGAGACGATGTGCTAGAGAGACTCTGCAAGGTTGCAGCCTCCTTGCAGGCCGTGCTGGCCTCTCTAGTACATCGTCTCTATGGTGGAGGACTCAAGTGCAGACCTTCCAGGCCTTGCAGAGCCTTGCACCTTCGGGAAAGAATGAAGCTTTAATCGGTCAAAGTAAGTGCCGGGGGGGGGGGGGGTTGCGCCACAGGTTGGGAAAGAAGACCTCCCTGAAAATAAGACCTACTGCATTTTTTTTGAGCCAAAATTAATATAAGACACTGTCTTATTTTCGGGGAAACATGGTAATTGATAGTGTAGGGGCTCCCTCCCAAAATCTAGCAAAACCATGAGGAAAGGAAAGAAACGTTAGTACTTTGTCCCCACTTGATCCTTATCATGCCCTCCGGTGGCATCGCCAGGTGTACGTCACCCTGGGGCAGACGCACGTCACCTGGGGGCCGCGGAGGCGCGCGTCCCCCCCCTTTACCCACCGGGCCCCTGCCACTGCGTGTCACCTACTCTGCACGGCTCGGCTTCTTCGTCCAGCGGCTCAATGTGCGCATGTGCACATTTTCGCGCATGCGCACAACGCCGCTAAGGGCAAAAGGCTGCCTTCTTGTCCTCAGTGGTGTTGTGCACATGCGCGAAAACGCCGCTGAGGGCCTAGTCAAAAGAGGCCGAGACGTCGGCCGAAGAGGACGCATGGAGGCCCTCTCCCAGACCCGGCTCTCATACTGGGCGACCACAGAGGGGCCTCCAGACTCGGAGGGTGGCATGCATCACCCTCTGGCATGCGTCACCCCCGGTGGCCCACCACCCCCGCCATGGCCCAGTGACGCGTCTGATGCCTCACACACACACATTATTTTTTTAGTTTAAATAAAACCTTCCATTGGTTTTCAACCCTCAACAGTTTCACTAGGTTTCACTCCCCCCCCACGCATTAAAATATACTTCGGCTCGTGTCTCGTATATGGCCCTCAAAGTTAACCTCCAGGAAACCTGTTATCTTACCAACTCTTGTGTGGAACTTGAATTAGTTTCAAGGTACAACAGAAAACACATTCACATCTTTCTTGTTTGAGATACACCTTCGTTATAGCTGAAGTGTTCTTTATAAAAGGCCATATTGTAGCAGGAAGTTTATTGGGTTTTGCTTATTAATTAATAGGCCCTTCTTTGTTCCCCTCCTATGGATCATTTTCATGTTACGTTTCACTTCCCAGGCCCCTGTGCACTAAGTTTAGCCATGGCCTTAAGTAGGAATGACACACTGTCATTTTTCATAGGCCATTCTTTATTTCATTTTTTTAAAGTGCTTCCTAGATGAATGTTATAAAAAAAAGCGTCTGCTTTCTCTAAATGGATTCTAATTCAGGTGACACAATATTAGATACCATTTTCAAAAGCACAGGCCTCATATCACTATGTAACATGGATACAGGATTAGTGTATGAAAAAACCAAGAAAACAACATTACCAGATGCAATACAGACGTTCAGACTAGTATAACAGCTCATGGATCTTCATGTACTGCTCTTGTTCTCCCCTTAGTGCCTCAAAATATTAATTGATTTTTCTTCTCCATTTCCCTATGAGATTTAAATAGGAGGTATTATTATCACATTTGCAGATGAGGAACAAACACAGGGAGATTAGGTGACTGCTCCAAGGTCACAAAGGAAGGCTGTAACACCGCAGGAAATTGCACCCCATTCTGAACCGAACTCTTAACCACAAACCCATCCTTTCTGACTTGTGAAATATATGTTCTCATATAATTAAAATGAGAGTTGTAATGCATATGCACAAGGGAACAGATGTGTGGCTCTGTCAGCCCCCTGAATTCAGACACCTTCTGCCTTCAGAGTAATTGTCAATTCTAAAGTACAGTATGTCTATATTTAACAGGAAGTGTCGCATTTAAGGTCTATCAAAACAGGACTCAAACTTGCTTGGCATCCACACTTACAAATAACCCACTCAACAAACCCTGTATCTTCAATGTCACTTCAGTATGGACCAGTCTTCCTCGCAATAGCAGACAATGTGAGGCGGTGTGGTAAAAAAAAGCGCTCAGAAGGAGAAGGCAACCTTTGATGGAAATTTGAAGCTATCTTGAATGTGAATATTTTAAGCAAAATTTACTAATGATCAGTGGCTTCACTATAACGGGGCTGGGGGGAGCCAATGCCCCTGGGTGACAACCACAGTTTCCTCGCGAGGAGGAGCACGGCGGGTTTTTTTGGGATCCGTGGCTGCTTTTTTTTTTTTTTTTTTTGCAGCCAAATGGCTGCATTTGCATTCGTGGAGCTGAAACGCGTCAAAATTGGCACGTTTTTCTGGCCCTCCCACCCGCCCTGGCTCTTGGAAGGCTTCAAATGAAGCCTTCCGGGAGCACAGGGGGCGGGTTGATGATGTGAAACGTGGTGTCATCGCCCCCCATGTGACCCTGCTTGCAACGCAGCTGCTCATGATTAATTGCAGTTAATCATACAGTTAAAGCTATGTAAAGATGTTACTTGATTAACAGCACAATCCTAAGATGTAAGTCCCTTGGAGTCCAATGACACTTGTAGACCAGTCCTAACTAAACCTTCCCTGCCAACGCAGCCACTCCAACGGAGCACGCACTGCATCATGCAAGGGACAGTCCCAGAGGTCTCCTTGAAGTAAGAGAACTTTTGTTCCCTTACCTTGGGGTAAGCCTCCGCTGCCCCAATGGGTCTCCTTGGATCAGCGCCAGCCATTTTGCTGGTGCAGAACTGAGGAGGGTAAGGGAGAGAGAAAGGGGATAGGATCCTGACACTCACCTGTTCGTCTGTGATCCACACCTGCCTTCCCTGTTCCACCTCCTGCCAGCCCTCTCCTCCCACCCTTCCCCGACCAGAAACTCTCCCATTCCTCCCTCTTGCACCCATCCATCGCCTTCCTCCCGCGATGGCTTACCTGCCTCAATGCAGGTCACCCTCTGCAGCAGCGTGCTTGGGCCACTGTCGCCATTTGCAGCGGCATCCCCCAAACAACCGCCAGCATTGCGCCATTTGCGACATCATAAAAGCATGTATGCTGTACAGTACTACATACCTTTACGACATCGCAAAGCCTAGTTAGGATTAGGCCCTTACTCTGTAGGAAGTGTGTTTAGATTTGCAGCTTGAGTTACAGAGTAGCGTGGAGCTGATTCCATGCAATTTAAACCTGAAAACGTGCACATGTTGTGCTGTTGCTGTAGAGCCAGCAATTGTCAATTTAAAAATGAGATATTTATGACTTAGATGGAAAGATGTAACACCAGTGTATTTTCCTCCTACCCCCTCAGCAAATTTGCATTACAAAGTAATACAAGTGTTCTTTGGGGAGGCGAGGTGGAGCTGTTAGGTAACAGATTACGGACAGCTGAAACAAAAGATGGCACCTGCTGTTTTGTAAGCTGAGGAAATTAGTTGCATATTGCAAATTTACTGGAATAAACAGATGGCCAGAAACCCTTTTTATTCCTTGCCTGTAGTTTATCTCCTTATGCCTGAGAAGGTCTGACATTACAAGTCCCTGGGTAATATTTTGTTTAATAGAAGACTGCCGTATGTGTATAAGAACTGTCTATATAAAAAGTATATCTTTTGTATAAAGAAATGATTGTGTGAAACAGGTGTTTGATTGTATTATGATACTAGCCACAATCAAGCTCAGAGTTAAGAATCTAAGAAAAGCCCTGCTGGATCAGGCCAGACCAGCATCCTGTCTCCTACTATGGCTCACTAGCTGCCTCCGGGAAGCTCACAAACAAGAGAAAGAGGCAAACTTCTCTCACACCATTGGTCCCCTGAAACTGGTGTTCAAAGATAGACTGCCACTGAACCTGGAGGCAGTGCATAGCCAAAATGACTAGTTGCTATTGCTACACTTGTCTTCCATGAATCCTTCCAACCCTTTTTTTAAACCTATTCAAACTAGATTTCCACATCATGTGGCAATGAACTCCACAGATTAATTATATGCTGTGTGATCTACCTTTTATTGTCCATCCTAAATTCCCTGGTTCTTGTATTGTGAGAATGAGAAAAGTGTATCTGTATCCACTGCCCCCAATTCAGTTAAGATTTAAAGAATTAATCTCAATTACAGCCCGACCTTAACTAACTCCTCGTGCGGCAACACAGTGGCATTGGCATTCACTCAGTGGCATTAATTCTACCGCTGTATCCTGCAGGGGAGTTTTGGCCATTGGAAACCTCCATGGGGTAAGGGAACATTAGTTCCCTTGTCCCAGGGTAAGCCCCAGCAGCTGCTATGGGTCAACTTGGACCTGTGCCAGCTCAATCGCTGGTGCAAGTTCAAGTTGTTCCGTGAAGGTGGATCAGGCCCAGGAAGGGTGTCAGGATTTGGTGTGCATCGCCCCTTCCTGGGCCCGATCTGCCCTCCTCCCTGTCCGTCACTGCCCTGTTCTGCCCACCCCACCCCGTTCAACTCCCTCCCGACCTCCCTCCAACCCCCTGTGCCAGCTTACCTGCAGCAGCAGGTATCTGGCATCTGTCATAAATACATCCAGCTCTGCAATGAATTGTAAACATTGAAAACACACATGAAAGTACAATCGGGCTTGTTTTTCAACTCCTGTTTCCTGTTACAAAAAAGAAGATGCAAAACAATGTATACAAATGAAACGATAAGAGTAACAACAGTGAGCTCACACAGATCAGTTTTATAAACCCACACCAATACAGTATGCTGTCATGATTGTTCCCAGTGTCAGTATGTGTAATGCTTCTCTCCCATTCCCACAACCATACAGAGACAGCTCACTCCTATCAAAATCTCCCGCCCCTGCTGATGCAGCCACACCAATAGAATGAACACTGCATCTTATGGTGGGGGGCAGTCACAATGGTCTCCTCAAAGTAAGGGAACATTTGTTCCACTTTCCTAATGGGTCTCCTTGGTTCTGCACCAGCCATTTCATTGGCATAAAACCAAGGTAAGAGAAAGGAAAGAGGAGAAGGAAGGAGCATAGCATATTTTTGGCGTGGCGGCTCGAGGGATGGGGAGCACCGGGTGAGCCGGCCATACGCGGCCGACAACTCAGGTGCGTTCTCACTCTACGACTCATGTGGAAGGATCTGAGGTCTCCTCCCTTATCGATCTTGATCTTGTGTTTCCCTTTGGGACCTGTTACATATTTTTTCAAGCTATTTCCCTTTGACATTGGCACACATGAGTGCCACTGAAAGCAGCCTCCCACACCCTTTTTCACCACCTGCCCTCCCTCCCCGCCCTGACACTCTCCTGTTCCTCTCCTTCCCTGCTCCATTCCAACCACTGCCTCCCTACCCCCACCACCAAGTCACCGGTACCGGCAGATGGTGGACTCTCCACTGGCCCACATGCACAGCCGTCAGCCATTGTGCTAGTGGTCTCATTGCACTTGCTGGCAGAATGTCACTTCTGTTGGCATCATCTCGCTTCCACTGGTGGAAAGAAAGGACAGGATAGGTCTGTGAATATAGTTGAAACTGTTGAAACAAATATACAGTATATGCTCTATCTCTCTCAAGTAGCTGTGAATATCTCTGTTGCTGCTGTGCTTCTCCATTAATTCTATATGGTTTGAATTAGTGATACATGGATCTCATCACTTTCAAATCCATGCATTCCGTAGCTGATTTCAGCTCATGGATTTTCCCACAGGCAACAGTGACAATAAACATGATTGAGACTCCAGAAGAGTTCCAACAGCTTTTGTTATGTCTGAAACACATGCCCATGGTCACAGTTTGTTATTCATCACAAAACGTCCTTAAACTCGATGACTGCAGTCTATTCACTAGAAACTGTATCTGAAACAATGCCTGAGCCAGAGGCGTCATTACGGTGGGGGCGGTACTGTAAGTTTTGCACCATCCTAGTCCCCGTTTACAACCTGGTACGAGGTGGCCCTGCCCACTCGCTGTTGGAGCCATTCAGTGCGGCGAAGGCAACAGGCAGGGAGTCTCCTGCAGAGACAAAGTTGCACCCCCACGTGGGGGGGGCAGCCGACGTGACGTCCCCACATGACGCCGCCAGCCACGCCCCCTGGAGCCAAAGTAGTAGGCATTTCAGAGCCGAACGGCTCCAGGGCGGGTGGGACGGCCCAACACAAAAACGGACCGGCTGGCTCCAAGACGACGGGACGCATCCCGGAGGCAGGTACTCTCCCCCACCACCTTGGGGCCCACGCCCCCCGCCCCTACCCCGACTATGCTTCTGGTCTCCTGCCCATTGCCTTCGCCGCACTGAATGGCTCCAACGGCGAGGGGGCGGGGCCACCTTGTACCAGGTTGTAAACGGGACTAGGACGGCGCAAAACATACAGTACCGCCCCCACCATAGCGACGCCTCTGGCCTGAGCACATTATCGAAAATGTACTGATACTGCTTAACCATAGTACTTTGTTTAAAACTCTACCAAAGCAACTCTCAGGATTGTATAGCTACCTGAAAAAATACAAAAGAGCGATGTTCTCATTCTACTTGATCTACTCATTATTGTCCACATAAGTACAATGGATTAGGTCAATGCATTATATGTTCTCCTTTTTTCCAATTCAGTTCCCAATACATGAAAGCAAAAACATTTGTCTTGCTGAATGAAAGGTGCTTGTGAACGCAAATGATGAATGTTTATCGCTGATAGAATAGTAATAAATCCCATCACTATTCTGCCTCAAAATCAAGCTGATGACACCAACCTTTCTGCAGGGAAATTGACAAACATGGCTTTTAGCTGCCTCTTTTTATTGATTGCGATGTATGTACAGTGTTCTATTAAGAGACCTCAAGAGTGTTGGGTTTTTTTAGCTTCATCTTCCTTTTTTCTAATTCTGATGACCAGTCAGGCTCCAAAGCTATTGAGCAGTTTAAAAGGCTTGGAAGATTTGGAAAAATAAATGGAATTATTAGGATAGCGGATTGATTCTTTTGGTTTGTTTGTTTGTAAGTGCACCAGCTAAAAGCTTTTGAGGAGTTATTATGAACTCCTAACTGTACTGTAGAGTTCTGTGTGCCCTTGGCTAAGAGCTCAAACAAATGAGCAGGGGTCCCATCTTATGTATCTATAGCTGGGCTGTTGTGGGAAGATCGAATTTTCCATAAATAAAATATTCTTTATGCATACAAATGATTATCGCCGGGAAAAAGCCAGCATCTAAAACCTTCTCCTTGACGTGCCGGTTTTGTGGGCAGAGAGCCAATTATCAGTGAGGGAAATAAACATCAAACATTTGCATCCTCCCACCTTAAATAGTAACGCCTAGCCATAGATATATAACATAGGAATTACGGGATGTTATGTATAGGAATCCATTTTTGCTCTAAGCTCTTTGCAGTCTTTTAAACCTATGCCATAACACAATACTATCTTTACTTAGAAAGAGGGAAATCTACTGTAGCTCAGCAGCTGAAACCCACTTCACATTCCAAGCCACTTACTATCTAACCTTGGGCCACAGACTCTCAGCTTACAGCGCAATCCTGTGTAACTTTGCACCGGTGTAACAGTAGATGCACCGGTGTAAGTGCACTTATGGCGGTGCAACTGCTGTTACACCGGTGCATCTGCTGTTACACCGGTGCAAGGTTACACAGGATTGTGCTGTTCATCTAGTTGTGATGTAACATAAAACAAGCCTGGGAATGATCACTCTCTGAAACCCTGAAGAGTCGGTTCGCAATTGTTCCAACTTGCACTGAGCAGCAAGCTGTGGGAAGTGGCCAAAAGACTGGGAGTCCATCCCACTTCAGACAGAGCCATGCTGTTCCCCTTTCAAAGCAATTTGGAAGGCAGTGACTCTACCTCTTACCTGCTCTATCTTTGTGAATCTACCTCTTCGAGTGCATTTACCTCTTACCTACCTCTTACCTGCTCCTTCTCTGCGCAGGGTTCCTTTAAACAAAACAGAAAGTATGGGATGCATGTTTAAAGGGACTGCATGATGAAGGAGAAAGGTCAGGGTAGGAGGCATGCTTGCTGCCTTCCACACAGTGGGGCAGGAGTGCAAGGTGTGAGGCACATAGCAGAGGCAGAGGTAGAGGCAGAGGTGGTGTTGAGTGACGGATCACTTTCAGCCACCCCTTCAGTCAGTGTAGACAGAACAGAGCTAGAAGAACCAGAGGTCTGACTCATTACAACAAACCAGTTTTGCATGTGGTTGGTGGCCAAACATCATAAAGTGTAGTTTTGGTCATAACATCACTAGCAAAAAACAAGTCCAACATAAGCTTGAATTTGGTACAGTTGGTTAAAGCACATGGAGACCTTCTATAACATGTTCTTGGGGGCTACTTTTGTTTACTTGTGTATGTCATTCTCTGAAGATCACACATGATATGTTCCTTTTCTGATAACCATCACAAGGAAAGACCAAGTGTGGATGTGCCTGTGAAGCTCATGAATATGTGCAAGAGCCCAAGAGAAAACACCTTGAATTTGGGGATGAAGGGGTGGAATCTGTAAAATAGGGTTTGCAAAGAAGCCATACCAAAACAAATGCATCTCTATGAAAGTAATAACATAGAACTAAATGAAAAAGGACGAGGCCGTAAGCTGAAGAATACTACTGAGAATCCCATCATAAACTGGCCTTTTTTCATAGCTAAAGGTCAAACTCTTCTGGATTGTATTGATGTCTGTCTATATTTATCTAACACCTAAGCTCCAAACCAAGAAAGAAACAATGCATACATTCCAGTGACAATTTCTCGGATAATATATCGTCCACCACCTGATTCAGCCCAAAGAGGAAAATCAAATCACAGACTAGCCTGGCTAAAAGTTCTAACAACCTTGCAAAAAGTATTTTCGGATCCAAACCACATTTAGCTAGGGGAATGAGCAATACCCATATGTTCACCAGATGACGATAGGGATGGGTTGATGGAGTCAGAGTTCAAGTTTACAACAACAGCAGCAGCAAAAAACAGTTTATTTCTTTAATGCTGTGGTTGATTTGCATGTTGCTTATGAAGAAATTCCTTTAGAAGCTAATGTCTCCGAGGTAACTAGGAAGGAACTGAGTACAAGTGTTTAATGATTTGCATTTTTTATTCAGAATGGAGACTTTTTTTTCACACATTAGGTCCTTCAGTCAGTATTAGTAATAGATCAATCCCAAGAAAATAAATCTGACTGGAAATTCTAAAATAGGTGTTTTTTTTTTTGGGGGGGGGGTAAATATTGCCATATTTTAAGGCATTTAGGGCTCAGTCCAGCCTAACTCAGGCACAGTTGAGGCCCAATTGTGGCCCAATTGTGGCCCAAACTAGGACCGAGTTAGGCTGCAACTGTGCCTGAGTTAGGCTGGAAGCAACAGCATTGGGCCAGGATCGCGGCAAAACTTACCGCAGAGGCAGGCAGGCTCCTGTGGGGAGCTGTCAGTCTTGTGGAAGCGAAGAGCCCCCTCCTCAGCCCGTCTGCGTGCACCTACCACAGCTGCTGCAGTGGTCGCAGCAGATGGGCAGCCACAGGCGGGCCTGCAGGCACTGCGCGTTTGACAGTCAGCTGAAGGGCAGAGGTTGTGCCAGTGCCAGCTGCCCCAGGGCACCCTGGGCATCAGCCACCTGCCGCAGGGGGGAGTGCGACTGCCCTCCCTCCTGCAGACTGCGATGCCACCCCCAAGCCACGGTGAGGCTGCACGTGGGAGTCATGGGGGGGTGAGCGGGGGAGAGAAGGGAAGGAGGGGGTGGGAACGGCACGCACAAGGGGGGGGGTCTCATGAGGTCTGGAACCGCCTCCGCCAGGACATGCCCGTGCGCTGCCTGAAGCCCTGGGCCTCAAGGGCCGTGGCAATGCCCACAAAGAAGGCATCCCAGCATGCCTTCTGCTCCGTGCCCCGGCCAAGACCGAGAGATGCCGTGGGCTTGTCTGCTGCGAGCGGGAAGGGCTCACGCAGCTCATCACACCCCCAGATGGGGCAACGTCGGCACCTTGCGGCAGGCGCTCTGGCGGCATGGGGGGTGCCAGCGTCCATCATCAGGGAGTGGGAGGGGAGGCAGGCACACTGACAGGGGGTGCTGGGGAGGGGCACGGGTGGGTCAGAAACAGACAGACAACACGGCTGGTGGGAGAGGGATACAGGGAGAGGGGTCTGCAGAGACCAATAGGGGCACAGGGGGCACTTCGCAGATGGAGGCAATGCAGGAACGGGCGCCTCTCATGCAGACGGACCGAGGGCGGACACGGACGCCGTTGATGGGCAGAAACGGATGCCGGTGACGGGCAGACAGAGGGCGGAAACGGACGCCGGTGACGGGCGGACACGGACGCCGGTGATGGGCGGACCAAGGGTGGGTGAGAGCCCCGGTTGCTGAAAGGGCTCTTCGCGGACGTGCGCCACAGTGCCCGTCAGTGTTTGCCTGCCTGACAGGCCCCCCAACTCCCCCCTCTCCTCTGGTCCCAGAGGGTCCGGCAGCCCCCCTGCTGTGTTCTCCCAGGGATGGCTGTGGCGGACCCTGGCTGGGATTCATGCAGAGGCTTGTGTGCTGGGGCCTGCCTGTGTGGGTGTGTGGGGCAGTGCTTGTGCAACATTGGGGACATGTGTTTCCAGGGGCATCTTTATTGTTCTGGAACAGTGGCAGAGATGGCCGGGCGTGGCTGCCAGGGGTAGGCACAGCAGCCTCTAGGACCACAGCAGCAGCATCAGGCGAGCCCCATGGACCTGGAGATGCGGGCTCTTCCCCTGTGGAACCACGGCCTGCTCCATAGAAAGGGGAGGGACAGCAAGTAGGCAGCCAGGGCGGTGGGGCAGCAGCAGCAGCTGAGGTGGGTTGCAGGGCAGGCTCCCAGACCTCTCTGGCAGCATCAAGGCAGGTGACCGTGGGGCAACCAGACTGCAGGCCCAGGGGTGCTCCCCGGACGGTTTGTGGTAGTGGGCATTCCTGGGGGGACGAACAACATGGGGGTGTTCCATGGCAGCTGCTGCGTGGTAGCAATCGCCATTGAAGAGGAGCCAGTGTGCCAGTTGCAAAGGTCTGCAGGGAGAGAAATCAAACACAGCTGAGTGGTGTGAGACACATAGCCTGGTCTGCGCTCCTTCCCTGGGTGTACGGTGAGCATGATCCTGTAAGGGAAAGGGGTCAAAGAGAGAGACAACAACACAACTTGGGGGTCACAACCATGGCAATCCTAGCAATACTGACCTGTCGGTAGACCCTGTGGAGAAAAGAGGGGGGGGGGAACAGCTGGTGTCTACATATGGGTTACAGTTCCACACTCATGGCATTGTGTGCTCACATTAATACAGGCAGCTATGAGACAAGACATTGGTATAGAGGCATATCATGGCAGGCTATGCAGACAGCTATGAGACAAGAC
The DNA here is from genome assembly GCA_026170595.1 of Plestiodon gilberti rubricaudatus. Lineage (NCBI taxonomy): Eukaryota > Metazoa > Chordata > Lepidosauria > Squamata > Scincidae > Plestiodon > Plestiodon gilberti. Next base: position 93,780,705 of record JANXHW010000001.1, read on the forward strand.
ATTGGTATAGAGGCATATCATGGCAGACTATGCAGGCAGCTATGAGACAAGACATTGGTATAGAGGCATATCATGGCAGGCTATGCAGGCAGCTATGAGACAAGACATTGGTATAGAGGCATGTATCCTACCTATATTTCTCTATGCAAAGAGGCAGACGTCAGACCACATGTCAGCACAAACCCTGCACTTACCTGCTGGTGTTGTTGCCTGTATGGGGGGGGGAGAGAGGGGCTGGGAGAAAGACATGGGTTAGCAAACACTTGCATGGAGACAGCTGCCCAGGCACAGCAGTAAACAGTTTGGCCACAGGCAGAACAGCCCTCTCTGCCCTAGAGGGGGGCAGAGAGGAGAGAGGAGAAGAGAGAAGTGGGGTGTTAGAAAAGTTTTCAAAGTCCCACTTTGTGGCTGCTGGGGGACAGAACCCCACGCCACGTGCTGAGAGAGAGAGAGAGAGTGGAGGGCTGGGGCTGGGCTTTTGTGGGAAAGAGGCTGGGTGGGGCTGGGTGCTGATAGGGTAACTATTTGGGTCCATGTCCAGAGTTAGGCCACACCTGTTCGGTCCTAACTCAGGCCCAACTCGGGCCCAGGGTGTTAGAACTTTTCAGGAGAGGGCTGGTGTGGGTAAGGTAAAATGGCTCCTATGGGTCTCCTCACATTTGGGTCCACCCTTTTTGCTGGCCCAAATTTTGGGCCTGAGTTGGGCTCGAGGGGGCGTGTCAGTGGCTCTCCAGTGTCTGGAACCGGACCAAAATTCGTAACCGCCCCCGTCACACCCCCGACACGCCCCCAACACACCCACTTTTAGGCTGCAATTGTGCCTGAATTGTGCAATTGTGCCTGTATTGTACCGCAGTTGCCTTGGGCTGGACCGGGCTGCAATTCAGTCACAATTGCAGCCCAACTCAGGCACAATTCAGGCACAACTCGGGCCTAAAGCACTTGGGCTGCAATTGTGCCTGAATTGTACCGCAGTTGCCTTGGGCTGGACCGGGCTGTTAGATTTATGATTGAAATTTAGGTTTATGATCACTAAGACTCAACAGAAATGTGGAAATCCTAAGTTTGTTCTTGAACTTTTATATTCAGTCAATGTATTTTATAATATATATCGGAAGTGTTATTTCCACATTCCACATTTCCTACACATACAGAGTAAGATCCATTGAAACCAGTGAGGATTACTTGCAAAGCAAATGCATTTGGGGCCGATGTCTTAGGAAGATATGTGCACTTACATCTTTCTGCGTATTATTATATAAAATTTAATAAAGTTGAGTAGGCCTTGAAGAGAAGTATAGGCCATTATATACAGCAGTTATAGATAGTTAAGAAAAGAACACATTTTTATATATGCAGGCAGCTCTTGATTTACTTGGGGATTACATTCCTGGAAAATGACACATATCTCAAAAACACGTAAATAAAAATGGTTTTCCCATAGGAAACAATGAGATTAGTATGGATTAGGGGAAAGTGGCTTTTACTACTTCTCTGCCCATCCTTTCCTCCAGTTCCCAAGAGAAAGTGGATGAAATCCTGCCCTCCAGCCCAAAGTGAAGCATCTTAAAATCCTATGGGGAGTGGGGCCAGGAAAGAGAGTGAAGCACATTGTTCAGGTCCTCCCCATGAAATCAGAGAAAGTGCTTATCTTTTTTTTTTCATTCTCCCCCCCCCCCCGCCTTTAAAGCGATTTAAAGAGGAATCCTATCTATTTAATGGGGAAAATGGGTTTAAACCTGAATAAAATTGGACTTGTCGTAAAAGGCTCCAAGTCTCGAGTCGAGTTTTTCGAGACTTTTACAATTGCCGAGTCAAGTGCGAGTCAAGTCATTGACGCGACTTGAGTCTGACTCAAATCTGAGTCAATAGACTCAAGTCTACATCACTGCCACACACGCTTTGGAAGCTGAGTATGCAATCCTTTACACATTTTCCTTGATAGTAAGCCTCACTGAAATTTGTGGCACCCCTGGCTTTAGGGTCACTGTTTTCTAAAGGAGCACTCAAAGCCAAAGACTTACTTTGAGAAAGTAAGGTCTGAGTAGATGAAGGAGTCCATTTCAGGTAACTACACAATATATGACACTGGTAAACAACACAAGTAAAATATGTTCCACGAGGTCTAGCAGAACACAAACAACTGATGATGAGTAGGGCACGAATAGTATGGCTATGTCACCATCCTCAGCCTCAGTATATAATGAGAACATGGTTGACTTATCCTATAAGCTTCTTGGGAGGAAGTATGAGATAAGGAAATGGTGTTACTCTTCTTAACCTTGAGATTTGCTTCTTACAACATGTTTTAAAAGTATGCAGTGGTTCTTGCAAGTCACTGCTGAGTGAAAAGATGAGCAGGCATCTTGATTGGAAAGATAAAATAGGCTGTTGGATCCAAGACTGAGTTGTGAACTGTCTTAACTGCTTTTAAAGCCTCACAGCTGACCATCTGGCTTGGAACTGGAATCATTCATCACATTACCCATTCAGACAACATATTTCTGTGTAAGAATTTATTGTGAAAGGTAGTATTTTCATGTATGATGACTGGAATCTAAATGGGGGATCTAATGCCTCCATGGTGGACCCCCACCTTACTAAGGGCAATGTTCAGTGGTACCATGCAACTTGACATGAAAATAGATGGTAAAATAATTATGGCATGCCAAGCACCACATATAAGCCTGCTTCTCAAGAACACTGCACACATTCACTCTATGTATGGAGTGGAATCACAACAGCTGGTACTGTCGTTGATATCGTTGTGCAGGCTGGCCCTGTCCCTCAAGTTTCTCAGGTTGAAGCAAAGATTAAAACTGAATGTGTATGCAAGTTCACAGCATTAATTGTGTGGAAGAAGGATCTATGCATCTGCTGTTGTACATGTGTGGGCAGAATCCTAGTTCACACGGTTGCCTCAATGCGAACTGAGGAGTGAGGCCAGCCAGCCCAAACCTAATCCCTCTCTACAATTAGAGCAAACACATGGAGCATTTGTAAGAAGAGGGCTGTCAGGAGTCACATGTATTATCATCAGATGTGCTAATAAACTTATGTAGTGCAAGAAATAGAGTAAAATATTACCATCACAGAGGATATTCTTGAGTGGAACTCCTTTTTCTGTGGGATGAGAAAGAGAAACTGGACCCACTGAAGGAGTGGCTACTAGTTCTGAGGATGGCTATGTGCTGCCTCCGGGCTCAGCAGCAGTATGCCTCTAAATAGGAGTTGCAAGACATAAATATGGCAAGAGTGATAAATATGACTTCCTCTCCTGCTTGTGGGTTTCTCAGAGGCACCTGGTGGACCACCACCATGGGAAACAGGATAGTGGGCTGAATTGGCCTTTGGACTGATCCAACAGGGCTTGTCTTAGGTGATATTCTTATTCTCCTGGGGCTAATAGCAGTTTGGGGAAGGGGGAATTTACTTCGGGAAAGCAGAACACAGGAAAGAGCTTCTCTGCCAAAGCTACCTCTGTAATTACTTTAAAGAAAACGTAAAAACCTCAGGAAATCCCATTTCACATCCCTGTGCCATATGTAATTCAGGCCGTAGCTTCCGAGTCTGCTCTAGCATAGCCCTTTCAGAGTTGCCTTAGGAGTGTCACAAGCCTAAATTACAGGATTGTTGTGAGCATAACAATATATTGTAGTCAACATCGAGTGGGAATGAAATCTGAATAACTAATGCCAGATATATAATGAACAAACGTTTTATGATGAACTAACTTAATCAATTCAATTCAATTACTGGTTTTTCTTTTGTGTAAAAATGATTTAATTTAGTTGCAGTAATGATTATTGGACAAATTAAAAATGAAATTACAACAAGTTATCTACAGCACAGAAGTCTGTCTCAGGCCACTAGTTTACACAGCTGTCTGCAAATGAGATGAGAACATTGCAAAGTCTGGACCATAAAAAGTCTCGCTGAGATGCTGACACTCATAGAATACATAAATTCTTTTTCTAGGCTGCAGTGAGTTATGATATAAGAACATTTTATCTGCCCAGAAAAGGAAATCAATCTCGTTCTCATTCTCAGTGCCATTAGTATACCGGGGGGGAGGGGCTGGCAGGGTGCATATTCCATTTCTCTATCCCGATCATCAATGTGCATCAAGGTGATGATGGTTAAACCTTCAAAACTGCATCTGGAAATACCAGTAGATAGTTTGCAACATGTGTAGAGCCAAACTTGAGCTTGTTAATTTGCAGTTCCCTTCAACCTAAGTCCATAAGGAATGCCCAGTTGAACATACAGTGCAATCCTATGCATGTTTGCTCAGAAGTAAGTTCCAGTTTAATGGTTCTGGTCTTTACTACCACTGATCTGAATCAATATAAAATTGTCTTTTCAATGAATTTTGCTTTTGAAGGTATTTCTTCCTAGTTCAGTGTGGAGAAGAACTTTGTTGGGAAAGCATGGACAAGGAAACATGAGGGACACAAATGAAAAGAGGTTTGGAGTGGGGGGCTTAATGCAGATTTATTGTTGGTGCAAACTAGCAATCATGGAATGTCTTTACACTTACAGCCCAATCCTTACTGTGCCAGCTGTGCCTCAGGTAGTCCTGCAGGCCTCCTCCAGGTAAGGAAACATGTTTTCCCTTGCCAGGGAGTAAGCCTCCACTGCCTGAATGGGTCTACTACTTGGACCTGCACCAGCGATCTTTTCTGGCACAAGTCAGGAAGGTGGATCCAGGTGGATCCACAAGACCCAGGAAGGTGGATCGAGGCTAGGAACGGGCATAGGGCATTGGCAGCGCCACGATCAGCCTCGAGCCTCTTTCTAGAACAACCCCCCTTAACTAAGAACTGCAAAAAGGAGGATCCCCCACTCCAGCTGATCACCTTTCAGCGGCTTGGGCTATAAATTAAGACTGTTTATTCAGTGGGAGAAATGAACCCACCACAAGTGCGTGAAACGTTTTCAGGGCCTGTTTAGAGGCTCATCCCTTGCCCGTACCCATCATTCAGGCTACGGAGAACTGCGTCCCAGCCATGGTGTTTTGAAGCAGTCTGAACCTTAGGAATCCTCCTCCCTCCTTCCCCAATCTCTCCAATTTTCCCTTCTGTTCTTCCTTTTCCACATTCCAAAATCCTTTCTTCCTTCCCCAGGTTCCTCTGGAAAACCCAACTGGCCGGGGGCGGCAGGCTGCGATGATGCCCCCCTGGCAGAAGTCACACCGTCGCTGCATGACATCACCCAGAAGCCACGCCCCGGGGTGACATCACACAGCCTGTGACTGGCCAAAAATGGCCCCTGTAGGCGGGTGGGAGGGCAGGGAACACCTCCCCGGCCTCCGGAAGCCTCGACAGCGGTGCTGCTCCCCTGACCTATCTAGCTCTTAAGGTGTATGTGAGACAGTTCAGTTAGGCCTCAGTTTTGAATTCCCATTTGGTTTGGCACTAAAATAAATCTTTTTGTTTTGTTTTTGAACTTTTCACCCTCGCCTCTTTTCCTTTTCCCACCAAATTATACGGCTGTCTGTGCCACTGACCATTACGCAGGATACCTGCGCACATTTTTCCCCATGTGCACCAGTTAGTTACCATGTTTTAAAAAGCACAATGGTCACACAAGTTGCACCACCTGTCAAAGCTTTCCTATCTCTTTGAGAAGAATGGATTTCTGTCATGAAATGGCTGAAGCTTGTAAGGTTTCTGTATAAGCAGACTGACAGGATGAGAAACACAGTAGAATATGACTCAGCAATTCTTACTGCGTATTGGAAAAAAATGCTTATTTCCCCACTCAGATCAAAGCAAGTAGACAGATATCCCACAAATCATGTTACTGAATTGCCTAAATATGATACGATTCCACAAAGATCAGACATGTGTAGGCTTCATTTCTGTAGTCTTTCTCCCCTTTTTGAAAAGGAATGAATTCTGCCAATGAGGTTTATGTGCATATTGGCTTGTGGTACAAGTACCAGATAATGGGGAGGGGGAATACATGCTTGCTCCTCTACCTCGCACATGGCTTCTCTATATCAAACAATAGAAAAAAACAGATATTTTCTCACAACACTATCACCTTTCCTTCTTGCATCCTGCCTTTCTGCATCATTATAATTAATATGGATGGCATGTTTCACTTTTCGTAAACTGAGACGTTAATAGGATGTTTTCAAGATTTTTTGTAAACTCTCCACATCTATTTATGCCATTCATAATCGAAACAGATTTTGATGTCTTTATTATTATTCAAGCCATAGTTACAAGCATGCATTAATTATGATTCTTTGAATTGAATGCTGAGAGATAATTCCATCAATCTGATTGGATAACAAGCAGGACACTTATTCCTCCAAAGTACCTGGTACATACTAATTAGGGCAGGAAGGAAACAAAGGAAAAATATATCCATTTATTTATTTCCTGCTTTCCTGGGAATTAATGACCTGCTGGAACTGGTTGGTGCCCTGGCGTGTTTAACCACAGGTTATGAACTCCTACAAGCTGGCCATTAATACTGGGGGGGGGGGGGGCAGATCCTGAAGCACAATCATTAGTGCTTAACTTGTATAATGTGATCAGACTTTAACTAAGCCTTTAAGGAAAGTGTATGACCTTTTCTCAAGACAAAACAAACATATTGTATCTGACAAACATTGCATGAAAAGAACCTCTTCATATATGCCTTCTTTGAATTATTGTCCTTTTAGGCATATACATTTTTTGTTTGCCTTGCCTTCTGAGTGAAACTGTCTTTCAGCAATCGGCCTCAACATCTGTCTGAGGCCCATGAACAAAGATATTTGCATTTCGATGGAAACTTTAAATAGAAACATCAGCATAACCCACTGAAATACAGATGTGCCAAGTGAGTCTAATAGGACACGAGTATACTGTCTCATTACCAAAAATATTGTCATCTTCTTTTGGAAGGAGCTTGGCAGGCTCCTCTTTCCACTTCTAGGCCTTCAACCTGCTCTCCTGAATGACAGCACAATCCTGCCTAAAGATACATGGTCAGGCTAAAGGGCCGACCACTGTATCCCATGATTGACCCAGGCTGCCCCAGGGCAGCCCGGGAGCACCTCAAGAGAAGGGGACATTCTTCCCCTTCCCCGGGTGTAAGTCGGCCAGGGTCCTATGGGCCTCCTCGGAGGTACACCAGGTCCAGATCTGGCATACATTTGGGGAGGCCGTGTAAGGCCAAACCAGTCTGGGAACAGGCAGAGGAGTGCGCTGCCAATATTCCCGCCCTCTCCCAGTCCGGGTTGGCCAATGGCCACCCCCTATCTGCCCCTGTCCACCTTCCCCCCACCCCTGCACCAACTGGTGCAGGACTTATTTCCACTGGTGGCTGCAGGGTCTGGAGGCCTGCGGAGTGAGTCATAGCAAACGTGCTTAATGGCACATTTGCAATGGCTTAGAGTGGCAGAGCATGTGCTCCACCACTCTAGGATTTAGGGAGGATTGCGCTGCCCATCTCTTAGTAAAAGGTGGAAGATTTTTTTATATATTTATTTATTTATTTGAAGGAGATACTCTGGCTTCATTACACAATAAACTTCGTTATACAATTAAGACAAATAAGTGTATGGTATTAATGATTGACATGGGTCATTTGTTTGGTCAAGTTCAGATGAAATTTACCACTTGCAGTATCATACTGTGCACATGGAACTGCATCAAACACCACATGTGAATCAGACTTATGGGATTGGAATTTTGGGTCATGACCCAGTGAAACAATCTCACATGCACTTTTTATTGGCCTTTCCCATTACATTGGTAGGAGGAGAAATAGTCCTATGTGCTTATGGAGCTCTGTCCGCCATAGTAGGAGAAAGGAATCCCATAAGCAAAAACATGCCTCCGAAAGCGCTGCGTTGGAGCAAGGGTCCGGCGGTCCGAGTACCACCAGCAGTCGGTTGAAGTATCACTAGTGGTACTAGTACCACTGGTTGAGAACTCCTGCACTAGATAAGTGCGGACCTTTGGGTGATCCTAAACTGACAATTTAAATCCCAGTCATTATGCAGAAAATCCATTTGAGATCCTATACACTGGCTGAAAACAAGTCCCACTGAGACCAGTGGCATTTACTATTAAGTAGTGTATTGAAGACTTCGGTGTTACTGAAAACAAATCGAGAGTATAAAAGGGCTTAGTAGGCCCCAAATTTAAATAATATATGGTGTTTAAGCACTTCATTATTATCTTGAGCTTTCTTTGTTGACTTTAATTAAACTCTTGCCGAACTTGCAGACTTGATGAGATTCAAATATATAAATGTGTATATATTTATAAAGCTTTGCTCACAGATATTCTGTCCGTTGTTAATGTTCTAATCAATGTTTGACAGATTGTGAAGTATTTACCCAATAAAATGTGTTCTGCTTGACAAAGTGATTATAAAACCGGTGCAATGAATGGAGCTTTCATCTCTTGCAGCTAGAAAAGAGAGTTGGTTGTTCTAAGACACAGAAAGAAAGTTTTGTTATTTTTTGTTGTTGAAAACCTTGTGGACTTATTGGACACATGTGGCCAAAAAGGTGGGAAGAAGGGGCATTTTGAGAGAGGGATAGAGAAATCCGGTGATTAAATACAGAGAAATCAGGAATCGAGCTGTTTCGAGAAATTTTGCTGTCATTATTTTATGAAGTTTGTATGCTACCTTGGGCACCCAGGTTATTGGGGGGGGGGGGAGAGGCAGTGTGTGTGTGTGTGTGTGTGTGTGTGTGTGTGTGCGCGCGCGCGCGCGCCTCTCCAAACTGGTACTACAGCACTTCTGAATGAGACGTTGACCCCAAAATAAAATCAAAAGGTCTTTGGAGGCCTTGCTGGATTGGTAAGACTCCATAAGTCTTCCTTCAGAGTAGACATGCATAGGGTTGCATTGCAAGGGGGCTTTCTTAGAACTGAGGTCTAACACTTAAACCCTCCCCATTCTGCCCACCCCCCTTTGATGTACCCTCCTTGGATAGCAAGGAAGCAATGAAACTGAATTACTATAAGTTAATGCAATATGCCACATGTTTGAACCCATTGTTGTTGTTTTGGCCTAAATGACCTTGTTTCTCTCTATGGGCAAGATGTCCCAATCTTTTCGTATGGCATGTACATCTCAACAATGCAATTAAGTAAGTGCAGTTTCTTCAGGAAATGTCCACATGTTTTCTCAAAGTAAATGGGGGGGGGGGATGCTGCAAAGAAAAAAAAGAAATCATTTTAAGTTTAGTTCAGGCTACATGCATTTCTAGCATTGACTCTTGACCAAAGACATGTTCTAGGGAGACATTGCATTACAACCTGGGCTGCTGGCTAACAGACACTTACGGCAAAATGCTGTGTAAGGATCCAGCCGACGGCCCCGGGCCATCCGCTGGATCCCATTCTTACTTGGGTGGTCCCGGGTTTTCCGGGATGGATGGCAAGTCTACTTTGTATTGTATTTTTTGTATTGTATTTTCTTTTGTTGTTGTTGTAAGCCGCCTTGGGTCCCTTCGGGGAGAAAGGCGGGATAAAAATACTACAAATAAATAAAATAAAAATAAATACTCCTGAGGGACAGCATTTTAGCTTTATCTCACCCTGTGGAGTAGGTTAGACTGAGTGGGTTGCCTAAGACCACCCTGTCAGTTTCATAGCTGAGTGAAGTTTGAACCAGATTTTCCTATGTCCAATCCTAATGCTCTAACGACTACAGCAATTGGATTTTGGCACATATCTAGCATAGACATAGATCTAGATTCACACACATGTGCACAAAATGTTATTCTTGCAACCATTTCACAAGGAAATAGCTTTATTCAAGGAATTACCAATGCACAATTCCAGTTGGCATCTAGAAAGTTGCAGTGGTAGAACTCTTTTTTCTTCTTTTTTGGGTAGGCTTAAAGATAATAAGACCTTCCACACTTTTTCTTGAGCATATAATTGGTGGGAATACAATTTTAAGTCATACTTACCCGGCCCAACGTCATGTGTTACCTGTCATTCACTGTCAAAACCGTCGGCAATCAAGTTATCAGAATGGACAAAACAGCAGATGTCAGAGAGCCTCATGTACCTGAGCATATTAGCTGGTTTAAATGTTCTCAGCTGTGTATATTTGAGGGAAATAGGCAATTTGGAACAGAGCAATTTTTTTGCCAGAGATTATGATTAGTGGTAGTGGCAGAAGTGATGATAGGCTGAATAGCGTAGAATCAAATGGCATCCATCCAATATGTCGTAAGTCAGAGAAATGAAGTAATTTGGCTACTTGCATGACTTCCCTTTGAGCCTTGTCTGAAGACATTCTTTTCTTTGATCCATAAGCTATAAATGAAAAAGGACCACAATAGGACAAAGGAATGTTTTGTTTGGGAAGGGATAATATGGCTCAATATGTCCTTCAAGCCCTACAGCCAACATTCTTCGCAGTGTGGTGTGGCTACAGACCAAGAGCAATCATTTCTCCTCCTTTCTGGTTTGCAGATAAATGTAGCCGGATGGTCTGTGGGAGATTTTGCTTCCACCTGAATAATGTCTTCCATTGAAACCCCGTTTCTTTCCCTAGTCACTAGTAAAGCATGGTTTTGTGGTGGTTCACATGTGGGCTATGGCTATACCACTACAAAATATCTATAAAAGCAAGCTACAGTATGATCAGACCCATGTGATGCACTTTTGCCAGATTGTACCACTTCAGACTGCAATAAGGAATTGAATACTTGAATACTTTTCCATATTGTCATTTTTTTTTAAAAAAAATCCTCCTTGAACATGCAATAAAACCCTATCAAATCAAGCCTCGGAGATGGCTTAAATCTAGTTTTCCCCATGGCCTGATAGTTTTGACTACACAAGTTGAGTAACAATTGATCCCCCCCCATGCAAGCAGAAGTAGTATGGTCCATCAACAGTCATTGTATGTGAGGCTGCTAATTGTGTGGTTCATCTTTACGACTTTTACTGAACATGGTATAAATCAGATGGATGGATCAACTTCCTCTGAAATTTGAGTTTGTTGAAATACCCTAAGCAAGGTTGAGTTGGTTGAAATATCCTAAGCAAGGTATTTTTCTTTGTAACCACATACGAACTGTTTGACGTGGCTATTTTACAGAAAATTCAAATTGCATTATGATGTGATCCACACTTAGGGGGTCAGTAAGCTGTTATATGGGGGGGGAGCTGTACAGATGGGAACTGTAATGACAGAAGATAATTACTAAGCATATCTCAACTGTCAGGTATTATGTTCACTTGAGAAGACAGTGCTCTCTCCACAAAAGCTGATCTGCAAGTTGTCATGCTGAAGATGTGGCTAATATTTTTGATAATATTTGCAAATGTTAGGGATGATTCAGTCCATACTTATAACTCAGAGAATGCCCACTGTCAAGAGACAGAGAACCAACAGGTGCAGCTTCCTCCAGCACTGCATCTCAATGCTGGGCTATGCTGCACTTCTTACATTTTCAGCTGCCCTTGGAAGGACACAGGTGGAAACTGCACCGTTGGCATTTCCCCATTCACTGCTCCTGGTGCCAGTGCTGTATGCACTATGTGTCATGATGAGTAAGAACCCATCTCCTAAGAAAACTTCTTTCCCCCCCCCCAAAAAAGACAGCTCTCTGTGAATACTGAGGCTGACCTAGGAAGCAGCCTGTCAGCTTCTCCATTCTGACTAGAGCTGTAGTCATGTCTCACACATAGCCTTCCTCTTTCAGATGTAAACTGGAATCCCATGACTGCCTGGTATCACCAGAGAATAACAGCCTTGACTGAATCTAACTCACACCTGATCACTGGTCCAGTTTTGCTCACCTGACTTAGGAACAGGAAATGTAAATGATGGTTAACTTAAAACCAGCTTTTCAGAGCTTGGGGAACTAGGCTTTCAAAAGGGGCGATAAAAGCCCAGCTGTGCTGAGTGATCCAGAAACAGAGCAGATGAAAGCCATATGTGAGTGGAGCTTTGCAAGATGCCAGTCAAGCCAAGATGCAAGCCCATATGCTGTTCAGCTAGGAAAGAGTTAACTCCTATGAAGGTCTTTCCCTCTGGTGCCAGGCGGATGCTGATATTGTCAGTAGATTCTTTAAGCTAGGGAGCTCTTAGTTTGACTCTGTTTTTACTTTATTGTGGAACTTTGCCTCTTGAGCTCAAGTATAGAATTTGATTGTTTTCTCCTTTTTCCATCCTTTGTCCCCCCCCCAAAATCTTTTTATTTTGCTTTGATTAAAACCAAACTGTCTGGTGCAACACACACACACACACACACACACACACACACACACACACACACACACACTAGTTGTGGGGATCTCAAGCAATTCACTGACGAACAGAGTTCTAGAGCAAACATGCTACTTTAGCTGACCTCCTATGGCTGGGAGTGGAAATTTCAATGTAGTAAAGAAATTTTAAAGGCTAACAAATGTTTGTGAAAGGAAAGACTTTGGCTTTCATGACTATTCCTTTCAGAAGATGATTTATAAAGCTGTGTTTGTGCATGTGTGCACGTGCGCACAAATGGCGTGAAAACACAGACACATATGAAATGAACACTGCAGCATAATTGTCTTGAAGGGTTGAAATCTTAAAGAAAGTAGCAGAGAAAGAGGAGCTCACAAGGAGTGCTTGACAAAGCAATTTAAGAAAACAACACTTTCAGCAAAACAGTAGGGGAAAAAGGCTGACTACATAAATTGAAGCTAATGAAGAGAAGCACTAAGCGCAGGCGATTTCTAAATGTGAGATGCTGGAGAGAGAGAAGGGGGGGAAAAACCCCAACAAGCTAAAGAAGTCTGGAACTGCAAAGATTTCAAAGTCACCACTCAACCCTTTACAGGGACGAGAAATATTTTGCTACTCTTCTCCTCTCTGTTGAGGAGAAGCCAATTTATTTTTTATCTTCCCTCCTAAAATATTCTTGAAACTGAAGCGGAACCTGATAGTTTGATCTTTTAAGTGGAAATAAGGAGGAAATTGTGTATGGTATTCCATCCATTTTCAAATATATGGTCAATCCAATACAATACAGAGCGAAGTGGAAGGAGGCATTGCTATTATCCCATACAAAACCTACACTGGCCACAATCCAGGGAACAACTGTGTGATTAGTTTCACAAGCCAAGCAGGGAGTTGGATTTTTGATTCTCAAAGAGAAGCTGCCTCCCCAAGTTGCACAGCAAATCACGTTGGAAACTCAAGGAAGTTTCAACAGTTATTTGTGATATAGTATGAGGTGTGTTGTCCAGAAAGTCTAGCAAAAGGAGGGGGAACACAGTTATTGAAAATGGCCATTAAGTGAGGGATTTGCGGGGGAGAAACAATGGGAAGGGGAAAATATTAGTGTTGAGAACCACATGCTTTCCCTGTAACGTGTAATCTTGCCCTCGGTGTCCAGTCGTTCTGTTAGAGTGTCCTGATATCCGACTTCTATTTGACTTTTAGGTTATATGTTTGTCTTGGAAGAAAAACTATGATGAATCACTCACAATACTATGGTAGAGTTGAACCATCAGCTGAGAACAGTGACAATTTAATTGAAAACCTTTTTTTTATTAAATATAACATTTACAAAAATGTTTTGTCTTTCCTGTGGACTGGTCTAGTTCCAAAATTTTGGCCAGCTGACAGGATTTATACTAAGAGAGCATTTGAAGACAAAGCCTAGCCCTATAAATTTATTTAAAAGGAATCCTTTTACTGACTTGATTGTTTTAATTCATTTTTATTGCTTTGACTTTCTGCTGTGGTTCTGATCAAATTCAGTTGAGTGTAGTTGAATTATAAGGGAGGATATGCTGATTAGATTTAGGGATGAGTAATGCTCCATTGTGAGGCACAATAGATTTTGTGGCTCAGTTTTTTTTTTTAAAAAAAAATAGCCCTACCTGATAGATACTAAATTGACAGAGATGTCAAAATGCATCGATTTGATTACTGATAGTTCTAAAAATAGCCCTTGCTTTTGATTGTAGTTTCTACAACTTACAGATCAGTTACTTCTCTCAGTCTGGATGACATTAGTCTTCAAATTATAGACCATTACCCACAATTGGATTGTGAGGTGGGTGCACAAGTGGGGACGAGTGTTTTGAAGGTGTAGATTGCAGTATATAGTCCCCAAGGTGAGCCCCACCCACTACCCACTAGAATGCCACAGAAGATGATGCCAAGGCACATCTCTCACCAGAGACGGAGCCAGCCCATTTTCAGGTGGGGTCTCAGCCCGTCCGCCGCCCCCCTTTGATGTGTAATCCAATCATCAAACCTTTGATCTGTGATCAAAGAACCTTTGATCTTTGATCAAAGATCAAAGGTTTCTCTGGGGTTTCCGGGTTTTTTAAACTTTTAAGGGGGCTGGGGGCATGCAGGGGCATGTGTGTGCTTTTGGGGCACTTATCTTGTCTCTGCGGGGCGCAGGCAGCTTCTTCGGGGCGCTCTCAGTTCTCGTTCCGGAACTTGCAGCATGTTCCTGGCATACTCTCGTCCCTGGCAGGAAGTTCCGGCGCCGCCATCTTGAATGGGTGGGACTCTCTAGGACCATAGAGACGGAGAGTCCTAGAGAGTCCCACCCATCCAAGATGGCGCCACTGGAACTTCCTGCCAGGGACGAGAACATGCTGCGAGCGCCCGGAAGAATCTGCCTGCGCCCCAAAGCACACCCTGGGGCCCAAAAGTGCCCCAAAAGCACACCCTGGGGGGGGCGCACGAGGCAGCTGCCACCCTGGGAAGCAGCAGGGAGGCGGCAGCTGTCCGCGAAAAAGAAAAAAAATGAGAAAAAAATCCAGAAAAAGGTAAGTAAAACTGAAAGTTAAGGGGCCCGCGCCCCCCCGCCCAGCCTCTGCGCCCCCCGCCCGGGGGCCCTGCCCCCCCGCCCCCACCTTGATGATGTCTCTGTCTCTCACACTGTTAAAATTTCTGGAGCTGCCATCTTGGCTACGCTGCATGAGGACATTAACAGCAGAATATCATTCACAACACTAAAGGGAAGAGATGGGAGGGAAGTGATGCACAGAGATGTGAGGTGAACAAAACAGAGAGAGAGGGAGAGAAAGGGGGAGAGGGAGGGGGTGAATACTATGTTAAAAATGGGCCCTAGCTCAGGAAAAGCTGATGACCATTGAAGAAATGGTGCATGGCTGGCTTTATTTAAAAAGTCATATAACCCAGAAAGCAAACACACTATGTGGAAACTACAGTGTGCCTCTGTTTATGAAGTCCTGAAGATAGGTTGTCTGGTCCAGCAAGATAAATCAGTACAGAATTAGTCTTTTGTATATGACAATCTTTGCAGGATTACAGCTTGCAGTTGTTGCATGCTTGTGCTGCAGCAGTTGGCCTTAGCACACGGTCAACCTGGAAATGGATCCTGATTTCAGAGACTTCAGTCCTGGGAGATTGGTAACCCTAAAGCCCCTGCCTGCGGACTCACCATCAACAAGATTGCAGGCAGTCTAAAACATTTCACAATGCCATTCAAACAACTTTTTACAAAATGAGAACAGCTACTCGAAATGTTGATCTAACCAGATAGTGCTGGTGAATTGAAAAGGACCTAAGTTCCTTCTCTTTTCTTAAACAGCCGCTGTTTTACTGCTTGAATTGCTGATAGTGAGTGTATGGCAGTATCAGGAATCAAGCAATTCTGAATAATGAACGGCTAATCATGAACTATAAATGTCTGTGTATTCCTTCTAGGGGCATTTGATGTGGGCTACTTGATTTGAGGTCTTCTCTCTCTCTCTCTCTCTCTCTCTCTCTCTCTCTCTCTCTCTCTCTCTCTCTCACACACACACACACACACACACACACACACACACACACACACACACACACTGTTGTTGTTAAAAAAAACAACTTGGGATGCCCTTCAGGGAAAAAAAAAGACAATTTTCAAGTCTTCTGGAGAAATTAAGTCAGTGGCAAAAGTTCTAATAAGGGAAATAGGAGAAGGTCACCATATTGATTCGTCTTGAGAGCAAACTCCAGTTTCCTGATCCCATTTTTATTGTAAAAGTTATGTATTCTGAGTGCACTACTGTTGTAAATAAATCCTTTTCTTTTGCTGGGTAGCATCAGGGCAGCCAGGGTCCAAGGACCCACACACAGATGGGGGGGGGCACCCAGTGGAGTGCTGAAGCCCTGGGACCTGGTGGCAATGGCAGCCTTGGGGCCAGAGGCAACCTTTCCTGGTGTCGACGCTGATCCTTCCACACAGAGATATAGAATGGGGGTGACGCACCTTGTAGCGGTGCCCGCTGTTGCCTGGCCCCGTCCAGCAGCAGCAGACGGAGGCTTCTTATCCCGGTCTCTTCCGGGAGCGTCGGGCCGGGTAGATAAGATAAGCAATTGGTGTACATTTGGAGGTAAGCAAGGTCAAGGGGTGAGCCAGGACCGCTCAGATGGTGCCAGACTGGATCGGTGAGGCTGGCTGGCAAGCCCCTTGATTGGATCAGCAAAGACAACCTCACGGCTTGGCCTGGGGGAGTCTGTGCTGTCCAGCTGCCTCGACCCATCGGGTCGGCGGTGATAGGCTTCCTCAGTCTATGACTGAGGATAGCTTGGAGTCAGAATGTTACGCCCAAGGGTAACTCAGGGGGAGGCAGATGGCTAGGTGCCGTTTCCCCCAATCTTAGGGCCCGCACGTTGTTTGGGGGTTATATATATATTCCCTGCTGCAGTTTACACATGTTGTTCAGTTAATAAAGTTACCCTTAAATCCAAGTCTCTGTCTGTTGTGATCATTGGGGGGTGCTCAGGTAACAGTTGCCTCTGTATTGTAATGGGAATTCTGATGTGTTGTGCACTAAAAAGCCTTCTCAGTAGTAGTAGTAGTAGTAGTAGTAGTAGTAGTAGTAGTAGTAGTAGTAGTACGGCATATACAACTTGTTCCCCATTACAATTTCACATCTCAATCAGTTTTGGGAGTATGGCATCTTATTTTTATAACCTAAAGTGCCCTCAGTCTTGCAGAGCTCTTTCTCTAGCGAGATGTAACATGCTTCCATCCGTAGGCTTACCAGATCTCCAACTGGGACAGAGTGCTAGGCCTTTAGGAGAAGGAATGTGGGTAGGTGTAGCTTGTTAAACCTTAGAGCACAATCCTAGGCATGTCTACTCAGAAGCAAGCCCCATTGTGTTCGGTGGGGCTGGCTTCTGAGTAGACATGCCTAGGATTGTGCTCTAAGGTTTAACAAGCTACACCTGCCCACATTCCTTCTCCTAAAGGTCTAGCACTCTGTCCCGGTTGGAGATCTGGTAAGCCTATCCATCTGCCATGTTACAAGGTCAATATAATGGAACCCCAGTCTCTGAGAGGTATTGTCCCTGTGGAATGGGTGGTGTAGAAACTTTACAACATATATATTTTGTATTGCCCACTCCACAAGGCACCCCGCAAGCAATATCTAGGTAGGCCCAATGTTAGTCAAGCTGCTGGGCTGGGCTGGGCTGATCAGGAGGTATTGCGTTACTTTCTACCAGCGGAGGTGAATAATGTAATGGAAAGGACAGTAGCCTTTGTTAATTTAATCGTTATAGCTCGTAAATCTGATATTATTCCCTTGCATGTTTGAGTTGTAATTTTGTTTAGGGTTTGCAGTTTTTAGATGGCTGTAATGAAAATGTTGTGTAAGTGTTATGTTTGTTTAAGGGTTAAGTGTAGGGTTACCAGATCGTCAACCAGGACGGAGCGATAGCCCCTTAAGGGGGAGGAGCGTGGGCGGGGCCGGTAACCCTACTTAAGGGGCTATCGCTCCGTCCTGGTTGACGATCTGGTAACCCTAGTTAAGTGTTACATGTTGTTTTGTTTACATGCCAATAAAGGTTCCTACTACTACTACTGAGCCTTCTCAGTGTATATCTGTCCAGAGCAGGAATTACCAGCTGCAAGGAGCAGCCTGCCCAGCAAGCCCAGGGCCATGGGCATGCCAGGAGGGGCAGGGAAAGCCTCCGCTGGGCAGGGTGTGGGCTACTGGCCAGTGGAGCAGAGTGCAACTGCTGCAACTATCTTCAGGAGCCTCCCCGCCCCACAGTGAGTATCTGCAGGAGCCTTCCCATCCCCTGAAAGAGGAGATATAGGATCTAGAGGGCGACCAAGGAGGGAGAGGGGAACCAGGAAGGGGAGGAGGGACCAGGCAAGACCAGGAGAATATAAGAAGTGGACCAAGGCTGAGAAGGGGGTGGCTGAGGGCTGGAGGCTGCCTGTCAGAGAGACTCCAGAGCCCTGGGATACTGAAGAAGGCCCTGAGGTTGAGGAGGAGTAGGATGCTGGCAATCCCCTCCCTGCCTTTGCTCTGAGGCCCAGGGGAAGAAGAGGGGAGGCAAGCTAGGAAGGTGTGGCCCATGAAGCCTTATGGATATGGCTGGACCCATGGGGGCCCTAGTGGCAGGTAGGCTCCCAAGTCAATCCCCCCTTTTGGGAGGCCCTGTCAAAACCTTGATACGCCTTAAGAGTATCCAGTTTGAGGATGTGCATGACAGGATAGTCACAGCTACAGCTTCACTTCCAAATTAGAGTTCTTCCATCTACAGTACATTAGAGATGAATGGTTTGCTATAACTGATATGTGAAGCAGCTGCTACATCCACATAGCAGCCATAATCTTTAGTTAGGGAAAGATGTACCGTTCATTACAGCCCTAATTCATTCAAAATTAAACATACTTACATTCCATTGGGTTCAGTGGGAGTGATAAGCACATGTATAGTTCTTTCCCACATAACCCAGTTGGGCAGCCCGATCCTGCCTAAGATGTGGCAACTGGCCTAAAGGGCCGGGTGCTGCCTCCTAGGCAGATTGCTAACCTCGCGGGAAGGGGATATTCGCTCCCTTCCCCTGGTGTAAATGCTGCGGGCCCTGATGGGCCACCTCAGAAGTGCGCCAGCTATAAAGCTGGCGCATATCTGATGAGGCTGTATAAGGCCGGCCTGGCCTGGGAAGGGACATAGGATATTGGCGCAAGCCAGCACCGATATGCCTGACTCCTTCCATGCCGGGCCAGCCAATAGCCCCTCCCTTGTCACCCATGTTCGCCCTCCCCACGCTCCTGCATCGACTAGCGCAGGCCTTACCTGTGTCAGCTGGCACAGATCCAGGTAGGTGCCAGAGTGAGCGGCTCCGGCCTCTGTGCAGGTGCCGCTTACTCCAAACGATCTGCAAACTTGCTTTACGGTATGTTTGCGACTCTTTAGACAGGCGGAATGCTTGCTCCATCAGCCTAAACTTAGGCGGGATTGCACCATCAATGTTTGATTTGGGTGGAATTGTGTCCTAGATGTGGGTTGTAGAATTGAGTATGTCAAAGGATTAGGTCAGAGAGTTAAGGGCCCCTGAGAGGTCACACCGCTTGCCTCCCGGGATGAATACCATTGGAAGAGGAAGATCACCCTTATCACTGTCCAGAGAATGGAACCACTGCAGGGAATTTGTCTCCCCCTCCCTTCCTGAAAAGTACTCTGCCCCCAGTTGCCCAGAGTCTCAAGAAGTGAGTGGAGGCATCGGCCAAGGAACCAAAAGGCTTGTGAATTGTTTTCAGTCATTATTGTAAGTTGCCTTGTGGCTTATTTTGATCAAAAGGCTGGGTGTAAATCTATACATACATCTATACATAAATTAACAAATAAGAAAAACCAAGAGGCAAAAGCGAACAGCAGTGCAAGAATTCATATTGTTAAGTGAAAAATAGACAGTAGTAGGCCATATGGCATATGCTGTCTTCTTTATTAGAGAACTATCAACATTTTTTTCTAGCAAAGAATACTCTCGTCATATGAATATTATTTATCAGGTAAGTCTGGACTGCTAAAAGAGATAACATGCGATATCGTTGACTTTCAGTTTGTCAAGTTGATTTGATATGAAATATATTTTCACATACATCTTTTACTTCTGATATCACTGTAAAGAACAGGACATTATTTTCATCTCTCAATATATGTACTGTTTTATTGTGTACTTTTTATTCATTCACCTATACATACTGTTTTATTGTCCATTTTTATAGTTCACTAATGAAGACAATATGTTTCTCAAAATGCTTTGGGCACTGACAATATCTGAAAGAGCCAGTCTCCAGGACATTTTATAATAAATTATTTTTGGACATACAACAGAAGATATTTTCCTGTGCACCTGTTGGTTTTTGGCTCTTATTACATCATTTTGGAACTAGCTCTTTTTTTGTCAGCTATATTCATAAGAGCCTATTCCTAGTGGGCTTACAGTCAAGACTGAGGTACATTCAGGCAAATTTACTAAAAATTGCCAATGAGCTTCTGGTGTTTGATAAAACACAGTGACTGTCAAAGGGTTGCTACAATAATGTAAAATATTTGCATTTTTCCCCCTTTGGAAATATTCATGTGTCTGGCTGACCTAAAAGGTCACAATTCGGTACACAATTACGTGCACTTGTCATATTAAAAACATAACTCTGTACTGTATCAGAGAGAGTAGGGTAGTGATATTGACTCATAGTATTATGTGTTGTGCTAGATGCATCCTATTCAGTGTGCCTTGACGGACTTCATACTATTTTTCGACATAAAAGAATCCTTGAAGCGCAATTATCATGAATATTTTATGGAATGAGCATCCTTTCTTTAGAGGAACATAAACAATAAATTTCAATGTGAACAGAATTATTAAAAGCAAAAAAAAGTACCACAAAAACACTCCTTTATGCTTCGTTTGCGTGGGCTGTTATTCATTTTTTGGCCACCTTTATGGAAAGGGTGAAATTTCATAGTTCGATCTGAAGTTGATTGTATGTCAAACTCATTATTGTACAAGTACATCAGTTCAATAGCTGGTGATGTTTAAAAGCTCTATATGTTATTAAGGCAAAACTAATATTTTATTGTTTGATTGACTTATGGTCCAATCCTATCTTTGCGGTATGCCAGTGTACCGCGAGGTCTGCTGGTCTTCAGGGTGCTACTGCCAGTGCAAAGGCCAGAAGGCAGTGCACTGCCACGGTACCATGCAAACTTGGCACCAGCTGCTGTATCCTGCATGCTGGCAGGGGACCAGGCCAGCTGGGAGAGGTATATAAAGAAAAACTTTACTTACCACCCTGGCCACTGCCCGGTCCCCCATGGGTCTCCTAAGATCTATACCAGCTCTTTTGTGGGCATAGATTTGGGGAGCCTGCTGGGGGTAAGTCATGCCTAAGACAGGAGTTTGGATAGAATGAATGCCGTGCCACAGCAATCCACCCTGCCCTGTCCTGATATGCCCCCTTTTCGGCCTTTCACCAGCAGAAACCTGCCAGTGGCTGTTGGCAGTGCATGACCTTCCGGCCTTTGCAGTGGGAGCAGCACTCTACAGACCAGTGAAGAGGCTGCCGGGACAGCATACGACAAGGATAGATTGGCCCATTACCTATCCTGGCTGACCTGGTCCCCTACCCGCATGCAGGATATAGCAGCCGCTGTACTGGTGGCCCTTGCTTCCTTTGCACTGGCGTGGGATGGCATTGGGTCATTAGTATTTAATATTTGCTATTGTATTAATTTGAAAGAAAGTCTTTTCTTTGCTGCCTATGTCCCAGCACTATACCCTCCGGCTTTTGCCAGATGACAATAGATACCGATTTTATTTCATAATTTCACAATGGGTGCTTTTAATGCAGATAAAGGTTATAATAATTCACAGTTTTGTGATTTCAAACGAAAATATAGCTATAATAACAGCTAATGTCCACTGGCCAACTTTGTTACTTTTGCCGCAAAATTTCCTAGAACAAAATATCATTCAGTCCTATAAAGAAAATGTTTGACTATGGACCCAATCCATGTAGGAATTCTCCTTTCAAAAGCTCATTCAAGTGAATGGGACAGACTGTGCTAGAACTACCTAAGACTGCAATCCTTAACATACAAACCTGGGAGGAAACCCTATTGAATCTAGTGAGTTTACTTCTGAGTAGACATACATAGGATGGCACTGGGGCAGCCCAATCTTGTCTAACTTTATGCCCTGCAATGCAGTGAGGCCAGTGCAACCTCCGCCACATCCAGGGTGCAAAGCAGGCAGCCGGGGCGGGGGGGGGGGGTCACCAAGGGGGAAGGGAAAATTTGTTCCCATCCCCAGGGTAAAACCCCAGCTGCCCTGATGGGGCTACTCGGAAGTGCGCCAGCTATTTTGCTGGTGCACATTCAAGCGACCTATGTAGCGGCAGCCATGCCCAGGGAGGGGGATAGGATTTTGGCAGAGCCGCTGCTGCTGCTCCCTCCCCCTTTTCAGGCCTGGCCAACCAATCCCACCTACCCCCAGGAATGCCCTGTTCCATCCTCCCCCTCCCCCTGCCCCTTCACTGCCACGTGGGGAACCTACCTTCCCTGGCGGATGCTCCAATGGATCTGCGGTGGGGAGAGGGGTGCTGGTCTCTTTGCCGGGCGGCCTCCTTGCCAGTTGCCTAAACCTGCTCTGCCAGTCTTATGTCTAGACAGGATTGTGCCATAAATGTACTATTGAACTGCTGTGGCTCATTATTTAGCATTAGTGCTGAGATCTGCAACAGGGTCCAAAGTGTTACATACATTTTGTGTGGTTCGGCCAATACAACACAAACCTGGTTAGCTTTAATATGCCTTACTATATTTTGAAACCAACTGGCAAAAAGGGGGCTTTAATGTGGTCATTAGTGATGTTTCTAAAAACTCTGAATTACCATGATTCATTATGAAATGAAAGTGCAGAGTGCACATAGATTTCTTCCTTTTCTTACCCTCCAAATGGCACTGATGGATGGTGCATCATTTATCATGCTCAAACTTAATAATGGAAATTACTTGTATATTATTTTGTTTACACATACCTCCTTGCAGCAGCTTCTTGTAATTTTGCCTTATGATTAGTAACAAATCCTGCACAGCAGTGCCTTCTAATAGAACTCAGCATGGACAATTTTCCATGCAGACTGAATCTCTGCCCAAATGCTACTAATCCTTTGATTGCTCTCAGGAGAAATGTTCAGTTATCTGTAGTGGTCCCACTACACTGACTATTTGTAAAGATAATCACAATCTTCAGAGCAGCCAGGAATATAGGCCTTACACCTGCTCTTTCGTCTAGTTGAAAAGGGGGCCACATTCACAAATTAGGTCTAGGATTACCAATCACCAGGCCGTGATCTGTGTTCTGTCTGTCATTGCTTTAACTGAAAATAGGATTGAAGACTTGCTGAAACACATTTCAGTCTGCTGGAGCCATTTTGGAGAGAGTCTTGAACAAAGTTTTAACTGGACGTTATTTACTTATTTATTCCAAATGTTTCTATGAAGGGGCCATCAAGGCAGAGCAAGCCACACAATCATCTGTAAAGCAATATTAAAGCCAATGGAGAACAGAAATCAGAACTACATACACTCATAACCAGAAGAGATACAGCGAGCGGGGCACAGACAACCAAACAGAAGAGCAGTATACAACCCTGGAGAAGCGGGGAAAAGGCAACCCAAACAAAAATAGTGTTGCTGCCTATTGAAAAGCAGGCAGCATAAAGGCCATCCTAGCTTCATGGGAGAGGGAGCTCCTGCTTGAAGGGGCTGCCGCTGAAGGCTCTGTCTCACATCCCCACCTGTGTTGGATGGTGGTGGGACATGAAACAGGGTCTCTGCGGTTGACCACAGCATGCTGTCTGGTACCAGCAACTCTGTTTGTCCTCCTTCTCTGTCCTCAGTAACACCAATTGAAAGAAAACACATGTTGATGTGACATAATTGTTACAGGTCATTTTTGGATTTTGAAAAGCTATTAGATGACAGTAGCCAAGTAAACCTGTGTGCATGTACGTGTGTAAGAACCAAAGAACATGGCTATAGACAGACCAAGAAATTTTGACAATTTGAGATTGTCCAGCTACAAGCAAGATCGAGGCATATCTGGATCACTCCCATCTGTGTCAGTTTTCTACTCACTGATATATATGCAGAGAAGCATTCGAAAATGTGGTCTTCCCTTCCACCTCAGGTCAAAATGATACTGTCCACTTGCAGTGGCGGCCCAACTGCTCCCGCTGGTGCGTCATGTCTGCGACCGCCGTAAAGCACCTTATGCCACCAGAATACTAGTTCCGGCAGCGTAAGGGCGTCTTATGAGTGGGCTGTAAGTATCTTTAAGATTGAGATTTCATTTACTTGGACTATCAACCACCAGCCTGAGTGAGTACTCCACCTCTCTCTAGAACCCACAAGCAAAGAGAAAAACATTATAGACTTCTGATCTCTGTAGCATTTAACATGTGTTTGCTTCTGCAAACAAGCGCATACTCACATGATATAAAGCTATAAATATTAGGCATGCATCCTACATGGTTGTGTGTCTCTTATGATTATCGTTTCTTGTGCCTTGAAGTCTCCTGACAGCAGCAATAGCTGATATTTTCTGAGCATGCATGCTGTGTTATCCCATGGTCACAATTGTTCTTTCTTACTTTGTTCTTTAAGGCTTTGTTGCAGTAAAATAAAAGTTAAAAACTAGAATACCCTTTGCATATTGAATGAATGCAGTTACATTGTTAGCAAACCGTGCTGAAATCTATATTCCCTCCCAAAGTGTTGATAAGTCTTCATGCTGGGAAAGTAATAGTCACCACAAAATCCACTAATTACATCACAAGAGCATATTACTATATGCCATCATCTCTTTGTCTGTATCATGAAAAGACTAGAGGCTACCAGTCAGTATGCCAAACACAACTTTCAGTGCAATCCTAACCAACTTTCCAGTGCTGGTGTAGTTATGCCAACAGGGTGCACACTGGGGCAGTCATGGAGGCCTCTTCAAGGTGAGGGAACATTTGTTCCCTTACTTTGGGGCTGCATTGCAGCTGCACTGGCGCTCGAAAGTTGGTTGGGATTGCACTGTTTATCGTCTTGTAACAGTACGAGAAAAGCAAACAGGAAACACCTGACTCCACCTTGATGCTACTAAAAGCAATGCAATCTAGTGACCAAACTATATGATGACACTAATTCACGTGACCTGTTTGGATGAAACTTTATCCCCTGAACTTACCCCACACGTTAACTGTCATGCTTTTTGCGGCCACCAGGACTGCCGCTGCTTCATCTTCATCCCAGCCAGCTGGCTGCATTGCAGCGGGCCAGGACTCTTCGCACGCCTCTTTGCTGGGAGAGCTCTCATGCGCCTGTACAAGCCTCAGGCAAGCACGAGCTGTCTGTGACAGATCAGGAGAGAAATCTTGGGGTACTGGTGGACAAGTTGATGAAAGTGTCGACCCAGTGTGCAGCAGCTGTGAAGAAGGCCAATTCCATGCTTGGGATCATTAAAAAAGGGATTGGGAATAAAACGGCCAATATTATTATGCCCTTGCACAAATCGATGGCAAGGCCATCAGCTTATGGCACATTCACAACAGCTTTAGGCGGCAGAATGCTCGTTCCGTCGCCTGACGTTTCTTCAGGATTGCGCCGTGAGACGTATCAAATTATGCATGGGATGGAGAGAGTGGATAGAGAGAAGTTCTTTTCCCTCTCACACAACACTAGAACTAGGGGGCATCCACTAAAATTGAGTGGAGGGAGTATTAAAACAGATGTGCCGACCTCCCGCTGGGGAGTAACGCGCACCCCTGCCCCGGGGTGACGCGCACCCAGTGACGCCATTGCCTTAAATACTATCCTTTGAGGCAAAGTCTTTTGTGACTTCTAAGTCATCAGCAAAACAGAGCTACACATGAAAAAGACCAACAGAAGGGTCATTCTTTACAGTAACATCTAGATTGTTTGTTGTTAACTACAGTAGGCCTTCCTCATCTGCAGGTTAGCTATCCGCAGATTTACTGTAAATATCCACATTTGGCACTGCAGAAGAGGGAGTCCCACTGGAGGCAGGGGCAGTGCCACAATTGGTTATATCTGATTATCTTTGGATTTGATTATCTTTTGATTCATTTTGGCATCTGTGGGGGTTCCAGGAACGGAACCCCCATGGATACCAAGGGCCTACTATATAACCAATAATAATTTGTGGAAGTATTACTAATAACCAAGAACGATCACAGGACATTGTAATGCATAAATACATTAGGGGGTAAACCTACTAGAAACAGAATAAATTGAGTATGCTATTATTTTATATGCTTATTGAAAATCACTGGAGAAAATCATTAGTAATAACATTGGCAACTAATGATAAATATTTCCATATAAAAACTTCAAGCATATTAATAAATAATAAAGCAAACTGTTAATACGGTATAAACTGATTTTAAGTTGTGTTGCTAGAGCTAGATATATATACGGACTCCTGGGATATGTGAAAAGAATTAGAATTTTTTTTATTTTAATTACTTTAAGGTTACATAAACAAAGAATTATATAGTGTGAAGGATGAGACATTCATGATATCATATTCTGTAACATTACTGTAATAAAGCACTTGTAAGGAGAGGAAATATTTATCTTTTTAATTGAGAAAACATTAAATGAGAAAAGAAATGAAAAAGGAGAGGTCAAGACAGTAACTCCTATACTATACTATACTATACTATACTATACTATACTATACTATACTATACTATACTATACTATACAGTACATACAATACTAGGCCAGCGGGTGGTGCAGCGAGTTAAACCGCTGAACCATAAGCTGTCGATCGAAAGGTCGGCAGTTCGATTTCCGCGACAGGGTGAGTGCTCGTTGCTTGGCCAGCTCCTGCCAACCTAGCAGTTCCAAAGCATGTCAATGCGAGTAGATAAATAGGTTCCGCTTGCAGGAAGGTAAACAGCGCTCCGTGTTCCAGCTGCATGCTACGCGCTGTGGCAAGGAGAGTCACGCCGGCCACATGACCACGGAGGCGTCTTTGGACAACGCTGGCTCTTCGGCTTTGAAATGGAGATGAGCACCACACCCTAGAGTCAGACACGACTGGACTTAATTGTCAGGGGATACCTTTACCTTTACATACTATACTAAACATACAGTACACTAGATTCAAGCCATCCTCTCTAGGACCTATAGAGTTATGGATGGCTTGAATCTAGTGTACTGTATGTGAGAGAGTATCTTACACACACACACAAAAGGCATGTCTATCTTACCTCTGTTGGAGAGGCCCTGCAGATATTTCTTTCAAATTAAGGACCAGTCTTAGTGGAGCCAACACCTAGTGGGCCCAGTCCTGTGTTCCAACAGCACAAGGCCCTTTATGGTGGCGGGAAAGCCAGGCCCCTGTCGTGCTCTTCTGGGCCGCTGCTGCAAACGGGCAGTGGCGCAGCATATGCAACATCGGCTCCAGAGGCCTCTGTTGGCGCCAGTACGTTTGCAGCAGAAACGTGTCTTAGGCAGGAAGGCGATTATGATGATTAATCAGAAGTGTGAACAACTAGGCCTGGGGTTTTTTTGAGGGCAAAGAAGATGGAAAATAGCACTGAGTACTGCAACTCAGGTATTTTGAGTATTGCAACAAATACCCAAAATGGCCACAGTGGAATAATTTTTGAACTTTGAGAAACAGAATATGAATTAGGTTGTGTCACTTGGGCTCAGCTATATTCTTTGTGGAAAGTGACACATTGCCCTTGTCCTCAGTGGGATCATTGGCAGTAAAGGCTTCAAGGTCGATCTAGTAGACTGTCAACCCTGCCCATGGTTGTGGGTGGGGATGTTCATTTTGCCAGGACCCAGCCTGCATGAGGCATTGGATCAGGTTGGGAACCTGATTGGTGCCTGAGCAAGTCGAGGGTAGGGCCAGTCAGTGATGTGAAGCTTGAATGTGGCCTCCATCCCTCAGCATGAGTCTGAAGAAGTCAGTGTGCAACCAGCCCACCCACCCATCAAGCTTGTCTGGGATTGCCTGGTCACCATTAGGGGCTGGGTAGGAATGTTTTGCTTTACACCCGATCGGTTGTTGGTGTGTAGCTTTTTTGACTTTACTTGAGGTGTGATGTTTAGTCAAGGGAGCCATGACTGGCAGGTATTATGTGGACAGGGAACAGTAAAAATCTTACTATTTTTTAAATCAGTGGGTACTGATGCCTTCGGTTAGCAGTTAAGGTCAGTCCTCCAGGGCCTTTCACAATAGTGCAGCAGTTTTTTTGAACATGCAAATATTAACAGGAGTGAGGTTCTAGTAATTAATTGTGACATGGCATGAGATTAGCGCACAATGCTATGCAAATAGGCTGCATAGTTCAGAATTGCTGCTTCTGTTGCCATATGAAAATGTAAAGTGGGGGAATGCTCTGTTCTGCAGCACCTTCAAGCCTTAAGGATATCATTTGCATAGTAAAGGCACTTCAAACACAAACTCAAATGCCCTTTCATCTTAACTGGTGCTAGTAATGTGGAACACAATTCGTAATATTAGGAGCTAGCATTAAATGATGCCTTTGGAGCTTTTGACCAGCTTCCAGCTTGGGTTTTCTCTGTGCCAGGTGCAAGGGAGTGTCAACGGGAAACAGGTTATCTTGTTGTCTTGTGTGCTCCCTGAGGCATCTGGTGGGGCCACTGTGTGACACAGGAAGCTGGACTAGATGGGCTTTTGGCCTGATCCAGCAGGGCTCTTCTTATGTTCTTATGTTCCAACTGAGGCATATTTTGTATTGGCCAAATTAAAGGACTGACTTGTATTTTCAGAATAGTTGCATGTGGCATTTGCTGTTAAGCAGGTCTATGGCACATTTGTATTTTTACCAGAATCAATCCAATTTCCCCCTTCTCCACCCACCATCTGTCCAAAAGCATGGTACCATAGCATTTGGTGCTGTCTCCAACCGTGGCCACTGTGGATGTGGGCTACCAACTCCAATGCAAAGGTGAGTTGTACCTTTTAAAAAGGAGCCCTTGCTCTTCTCTTTACACACTATAGCCCCCAAAAATGTATGTTTCTGCTCCACTGTGGACAGAAGAAACCATCAGATGGTTAGCCTAGCCTGCCAAAACATGTCTTCTCTGTAGAAGAGAAACCACATCTTAAAAGCACTCCCTTAATTCAAAGCTGATTTAAAAATAGCTTATCTACAGTTTAGGAAGAGTCGATCATATTTAGGGTTCTTTGAAACCTGGTTAAAGCTGGAAATTCAAAGCAAGAATTATGTAGAGTTTTTCTAAGTGCATATAGCACTTTACACACTCAATAATTACACAGGATTGCGCTGTAAGTCTAAGACTATTCAAGCCTGAGTTCATGACTGAACTAATAGTTGAACCAGTACCTTCTATCTCATACTCATTTGGTGAACCACTCTGCCTCATCAGGCTTTCTTTAATACAAACAAACCTCATATTGCCTGAGTTTTCCAAACACAAAGGTATGAAACACAGCGACAGAAAAAATCAACAAAAATTACTAAAAATGCCTTCTCAGGATATTCTAAGTATTGAAAGAATAGAAACTATCCCTCATAAAAAAGTGTGGATATTTTCTAACAATGCAGTCAATAGTTCACCACACTTTCCCACTATCATTGCTTTCTTTGCTGGTGCCAGCGTTTGATTGTTGTAAAATATATTGAGAGCTGAACAAAATATACCCATTTTATATCCCAATCCTAGCCAACATTCCAGTGCCGATGCAGTTGCTCCATGTCTGCGTCCCCCCCAACCGGAGGATGAAGTGTGCACCCTGTTGGCATGGCTGCAGCAGCGCTGGAAGATTAATTAGGATTGGGCTGTTACCCTCCAATGGTCTGCATAGGAATGAAGGAAAGGGTACATTCTCTTCCGTCAGTGCACAATTTCAGAACCTTATGTCAGCCATCAACTGCTAAATGAAACTACAAACGCATCTTTTGTTGCTTCCAGAGGATGCTCAAGTTTGGCAAAATGGGAACCAGTGGCAGACCCATCACCAAGAATCATTGTTGATTTGTGGCCCCAACAGTTTAGTTCAAAAATGTTGTCATTAGGAGGTGTGCTCAATGAATGGTGGCTTTAGGAAGTGAAATGGGATGTATGATTGGAAGAGGAGGGGATTTGGGATGGACAGGGGTTCAACTGAAAATAGGAATTGTTTAGGAATCACTGGTTGTTGTTGTTTTTTTTACATTCAGAGTTACTGATATCAGGTGTCACAGATATACTAGCTGCTGAAAGATAAGTTGCTTTCATTTTTATAAGGAAATATATAGCCGATCATTAAAAGGTGTAAATTAAAATCTCTCTTCATTAACATTAAACTCCAAGGAACGGCTATCACAGAAAACCAATGCAATTCTTATATACTGTATATATTTTATGCAAATTTATTTTACATGCCATTTTTCATTCAAATACTGTAATTTGTCATTAAAGTCTGTAAATTAGTTTAATTCCTCTTTACATGAATATTGTGTATATTACTCAATTCAGAAGCAATTGTTATTTTCCTAAATCCAAGTATTTTCTCAGAAGGAATTCATTTGAGATTTTGACAAGTCTTGTTCACATCAGAGCTATTTACTGTTTTGAGGACTGGCAATGGGACCTACTGTTTTGAGGCAATCAAATCTTGGGCAGTTACAAGACAGACTCTTCAAGTATGTGGTACTTGAACAAAGTGTTTTCCTAGAGAGAGAAAGAATAGATCTACTTAGTGGGGAGGGATGTACTTCTTTGTAGTGAAAGAGGAAAAGGCAGCTTGACCCCATGTAAGGTCTATGTGCCTATGGAACTATGATGCTCTGAATCAGGCACAGCCCATTAAACTGATGGGCATCTCTTTAAAATAAGGCGTATCTGTCAACCACAACCAGGTACCTTAGACTGTGGAATGGATGCATATTTCAATGACTTTAGAAGATAACAATGTTGGGAAAGCTGTAATTTTACATGTGACTTCTGCTGATTGACTGGATCATTCTTTTTTTTTTTTTTTTTTGTACAGTGTATATATGGTCGCACATTTCTCTGTGCTTCTCTCTTATCGACGGTTTCGTTTCCCTTTCGTATGCACCATGAATGTAAACAGGCCATTAAGGCAATTCACTCCCAAGCTCACGTACTGAAAAGTGTAGCGAATTATCAAAGCCCGGAGATAGGGAGCACCTAGCTGTCCTTGATCATCATCATTTGTTCTGACAAGCAGCCATCGCCCTGTCCACCTACCAAAGTGCTCGTGTCTTGTTGTGTATTTATTTTTGGACTCATACTGTTTATAAAAGTAGACTTTGAGATGAAATCTGTAGCATCTGGCTAGAAACTTAAGCAGATGTATGGAAGGAAAGACCGACTGCATATACTGGAAATAGTCCCTTTAGGGCAGGGGTCTATACACTTTTATTTTACTTAGGATGCACACGCTACTGCCTTTACGGAACTGGGTATTATGAATGTCTGAAGTTGCCTTATACCAAGCCTGTCCACCTGTTCTAGCTAGCTCAGTATTCTCTACAGTGACTGACAGCGACTACCCAGAGTATCAAAAGAGGGCTTTCCCAGCTCTACCTGCAGATATTAGGGGTTGGCCTGACCCCTGGCTCCTATGTGCTGAAATATGTATTGCTGGTACATATATGGATACTGGCACTAATCCAAAATGTTATGTATGCTCCAGTGCATATGATGCATTTATGGAGCTCCCCACTCATTTTCATGAATGGAACCAATCTGAAATGAACAGGGAAAACCATTTGGAGAGGACTCTCCATATGTGCACTGATGCTCCTGTTGCAGGAATGTATCTAATTATGAATTGAGGAAATGGGAAAGGTAGTAAAGGCCACCAACTACCATGCTATGTTTAAAAAACAGCTATTATTTCTGAAACACCTTTGTAATGTGCTTCGATCTTAACTCTTCAAAGGCTACATTTTCCCCATCGCATTTCCCCTTTTTGCATTAGACTGAACGACTGCAAATGTATGAAATAGTCTTGATTGCCCCTACGTTTACATTATTTCACTTTGATTGATCATAATTTCTTTCCTTCTCTTTTAATTATTTTTATGCTCCAGAATAAATTGCTTTAACAGCATGAAAATAATGGATTTCATGGAAGTTTCAGGTGAAGGTTATGTTGTAGAGCAATACACTAAATAAGGATAATGAAAAATATTTGATTAAATCTTAATATTTTCTTATATAACAATAACAATAACAATAACAATAACAATAACACAAGTATTTATATACTGCGTTTCTCTGGTCATCGTATTTCTCCTCCGACTTTAATTCAAGGCAGTTTACATAGGCAGGCTATCCAAACCAAAGCGGTGTTTACATATTACAAATGTTTTGATCTTGCATAGAAAGCTCATTCGAGGTGGTTTCCTTCACGGTCTGGCCTCTCTCTGGCATTTGCCTCCCACGCATTGACTTCACGGCAACACTGTCTCCCACTCAGTGTGCCAGCTGCAGAATTCTTTCTCCCACAGAGGTATCTGCAGCTTTTCAGTGGCGTGTTGACAGCTCTCGACAGGTCTCAAACTGCCATCGTCAGATATTCTGTCATATGAGGCAGTTGCTCTACCACCTGAGCCAGATCCCCTTTACCAAGCCTCCTAGCCTACACATACTTACCTACTGTAAAGTATTTCTACTTGCATTGTTACAACAATCTATGTTTGCGGAGTGCGGCCATGAACCTCCAACATCAGACAGGATTGTGTTGTCAGTTATATTTTATTTATTTATATATTTATATGTATAGACTGTTTTTCTGTCCAGTGGCCTCAAAGCTGTACAGCCATTTAAAAAATAAAATAATAACGGAGGACAAGAAACTAAGTAACAAACAGTCCAACCCTAACTAATGATTACGACAGCAGAACAGAGGTTCCGTTTTCGCAAATAGCCATGTGGCAGCATGCACAGTGTGCTGCCACTGGCTATTTTAGGGCTGCCACGGTAAACGCGAGAACACGAAGAAGAGGTTCGGAGCAGGCAGAAGACCACTGAGTCTGGGCGGCAAGTGGGCTTTTCCTGTGGTGGCACCTGCTCAATGGATGTCACTAGATGCAGCCCGCCCCCTAGCGACACCCCTGGGGTAGGGTGTTAACCTTCACCCAGGTCCTCCTCTTTCAAAAGAGCCTCACAGCAGTGTTGGCTAGCCTTCTTTCTGGGCAGGATGCAGCCTGAGGCCCTCAGCCTCCTATCTCACAATCCACCTCTTTCATCACTGACCAGCATTGCAGGCTGTGCAGGCTCCAGTTACTCCCCCTCTACCTGCACAGCCCAGATGGACTGTTTGGGTTGCTATGGCAACAGAGGCTGTGCTGGGCTTGCAGGCACTCCTGGACACATGGTCAGTTTCTTCAAAATGTGAATTGCCAGAGGGCCTCTACAGCTACATGCACAGTGTGGGAACCAGTCTGTCCATAGATAGAACTGCAGCAATTTCTGTGGTTGTAGTAGCTGGAAAAAGTGTTTCTGTGATCCCAAAAACTGGAGACAATGCTATCCATTCAGGCTAAGAGTAGTCATGCCATTTCAACTAAGACACTGCAGCTGCTCATGTGTAGGGAAACCTGAGTGTATGTTCATTCATGTAACAAAACAGGCTCACATATGCACGCAAAGGGAATTGTGTGGGGCATTAATACAGTTTCCTACAAGTCCCAGGCAGCCCAATCCTGTCTAGGTAGGCTGCAGTGCAAATGTAGAGCCCGCAACACATCCTAGCCAGATTGGACCAAGCACTGGAGCCGCTGGAGGCCTCCTTAGGGTATGGAGACATTCGTCCCCTTACTCTGAGTAGAGCCCCAGCCTCCCCAATGGGTCTACTTGAATGTCCGCCAGCTATTTTGCTGGCCGACATTCTAGAGGGTGATGTAATGCCAGGCAGGCCCAGGAAGAGGAATAGGATTTTGGCGGAGCCACCACCGCTGATCCCTCCCCCTTCCCAGGTCCACCCAGGTCCAGCCAACCAATCTCCCCCTCCCAGAAGGCCCTGTTCCGCCCTCCCCCTGCCCCATTGGGGAATTCACCTTTCTTGGCAGGCACTCCTTGGGATCTGGGGTGGGGAAGCGGCGCCGGCCTCTTCGCCAGCAGTGTTTACTCCCAGTGTGCCGCAAATGTGCTTTACGGCATGTTTGCGACACCCTAGACAGGCAGAGCAACTGCTCCATCAGTCTCCAATGTAGACAGGATTGTGCTGTAAGAAATTCATGCAGTGTGAAGTGGCTGGGACCAAAGACGGTGAAGGGAACAAAAAAAAGAAAAGGATTATCTGAATCCTTGCAGAGTGAAAAAGAGAAAAGAAATAATTAGAGGAAAACAGCTTTTCATATCACACTCCTAAATGTAATAATCCAGGTGTAAGTAGGCATGCAGTCATTTTTGGATGGCATCTTAGAGCAAGCTCACTTGAGACTGTATTTCTTTTTCTGTGAACAGGTGACAACTTCAAAAAGGTGGTCTTAGACAAATACCAGCGCTTGTACGCACTGGAGCATTAGCTATGAGGGATATAACATACACATAGGCATAACTTGTAAAAACAGTATAAAGATTTACCATTTCACCAAGGTTGCAAAAATAGTTTTATATGATGGATTTACAATCCACCCATGTAGCTAACGGTTTGAGCAAAACATGACAGATTTCTACAAGTGTAAGAGACACATAACACATGATAGGCTATGATAAACTGAGAACTGAGAGAATTATGTATGTTATTGCCTCGAGGGTGGATTTATTTTCAGTATCTCACTCAAATCTATTATACATTCCACATGCACAAATATATGAAGGAGATCAATTGGCTATTTCCGAAAGCTTTTTTATTTCTTTCCAAGGAGATATATCTGCCAGATCCACAGGTATAAAATCTTGACTCACATAACAGAAAGAGAGATTTCATCGAAATATAATATTTTGAAGTACAATTCATAAAGTGCAAGGCGATTGTTAGGGGAGGCATAAGCTCCCTTCCGTCCCTCTGTTCAACCTCTACCTTCTGAGTCACCATGAATATTCCCTGAAATATCCCACCTGGCCTCATCAGCTGCTCCTCAGCTAAGCAGCAGTGATTTGAGAGAATGACCCCTTCCCTAGGAGAAAAGCGAATGATAGGTTAGAGACCCTGCATGGAGGGACAAGCAGCGGCCCTTAAGCAGGGAACAAAGGAGAGAGGTATGAAAGAAAGCAGGGGGTGGTATGTGTACATTCTGGGAGGGGAAAAGGCAGTGGGAGAGGACACTTGTGCTAGGGACAACATTTTGTGTGTCAATGAGTAGAGAATGGAAACTGTGTGAAATCACTGTTCACATTACAACTCTTGATCAGGTCCATCATATGAAGGACAACAAGCGTATGCTTTCCTCCTTGCCCGCTCAGTATGTTAGCACCAACTCTGCCATCCCTGCATAAAAATGTGGGGCCAGAACATCTGAATACTGCCTATGGCTAGGCTTACCATCCGTCGGAATGTCCCATGACTCTGGGCTCTGAAGGTGTATATGGAGTATGTGAAAGAGAACAAAAAGAATAGAATACACAGTTGAATAGGATGCTGATAATGCTGAAAAGAAAAAAAAATGTTTTTTTTCTCAGGGGGTGGCATTCTTTTATAATTAATAGTTAATTATAGAAAAAGAAAAAATGAATCTTCATTTCACTGTTTTTCCCACTTCCCCCCCCCCGACCAATTTAATTTTTATTTAATATTTTATTTTATTTTTCAATTTTTATTTTAATAAGCATTCTTCAGCTTGTTTCTGTTGGGAAAAGTTTTCATAATGAGTTGTTTGGTGTGTGTTTTTGTGATGAAGTTGAAAATCTAAAACAGGGTCTAAATCTAAAACAGGATTTTCAACTTCATCACAAAAACACACACCAAACAACTCAGTTTTCGTAATGAGTTGTTTGGTGTGTGTTTTTGTGATGAAGTCGAAAATCCTGTTTTAGATTTTTTTAAAAAAGTTGAAAATATTCACTGTTTTTATTTCTTTGTTGCCATACTCACTTTTTTTTACCTCTGACATACAAAAATGTTTGATAATGGCAAGTTTAATAAGTGGTTGGCCAGCTTTCACAAAATAGAACTTCTCAGTTATCTCAAATACTCTGACTGTATCTGACATTTCATCATTGCCGTTACTGGTCTCGAGTCGAGATGGCTAAGGAATGACCTGTGGATGTTAATGGGTACTTTCTGATTGGATCTGTATTAATGGAATGTTCTGCTTCCTAAGAAAATATTTATAAAGACACAGTGATTTGCATGCCTTGATACATCGTATTTTTTGAAAGGCATACCTAATGCGTATAATTTCTGTATTTAAAGGCAGAAAATTTTGAAAAGGACTAATTATATCCTACATTATCATTTGATGACACAGTATCAACAATCTATTTTAAGTGACAAGCAATTTGCAGGAGAAGCATTGCCACTTCGAAATGTCACTTCGAAATGTAATCACTTCTTCCAGAGCATGGGTTTCAGGGAGGCACGAACAACGGGTACTAAAATCTACTGACAGAATAACTGCACAACCCCAGGCATCTATTTGAAAAAGTTCAGGCACAGGTGTGTGTGTGTGCGCGTGCTCATAGGCACACATTGGAGAATGAAATCTTATGTATGGGATGTGTTGTGCTTCTAAAGCAAAGAAAGGTAAATATACCCAACTGTTCAGATGTCTAGATTATAGCACTACACTTGCAAATATGTGTTGCATATACTATATATTTAGGACAATGTGTAATGTACAGTTGCTTATTTATACAGCATCAGTCCATTACGGAAGATCTTTTTCTTTTTTAAAAAGTATTTTTTTTCTAACTTCTCTGCTATCTGATAGAATTCCATACATATTCTGTATCCCAAACTGTATACACTATCGACAATATAGGTGAAATATATTATTTGATTATTAAAAGTTAATTATTAAAAGTGTTTATTAGCAGGAACTATTGTTTTGTTCTCATCATTGTCATGTATGGCCTTTCAAGGCAACTAACAGCACAATCCAACTTAGGTTTCCCATGCAATGGTGCAGTGGGGCCAACACGGGCTGTGCTACGTCCTGTGTGGGAATTTTGCAATCTGGAGGTCTCCTCGTGGTAAGGGGACATTTGTCGGCTTGCCCTGGGGAAGGTCCCAGCCTACGCAACAGGTCTACTCAGACCTGCGTGAGCCACATGGCTGGTGAAAGTCTGAGTGGATCCGTGTTGACTCCACAGCAGTTGGAGTGTCCCTCTTCACTCCAGTGCAGTGTCTTTTCTAGTAGCTGTTGCTGGTGTTTCTTCCGCATCTTTTTAAATTGTGAGCCCTTTTGGGACAGGGGAACATATAATTATTCAATTTCATCTGTAAACTGCTTTGTGAACCTTTTTGGCTGAAAAGTGAAATATTTGGGTGAAAAGTGAAATATTCTTAATAATAATAACAACACAGAAAGAAATGTCATTACTATCTCAGACATAGGCCTGGTCTATTCATGGAGTAGAATAACAACCCAATCTTACCTATCTCCCCAGTGCTGATGCAATGAACCTATGGAGCAAGCACTTCATCCTGCTGGGGTGTTTTGAGCTGTGTCAGCTTCCTTGAGGTAAGGGAACATTTGTTCCCTTGCCCTGGGGTAAGCCTTTGCACCCCACTGGGTCTACTTCAGATGAGGAAGGGGGATAGAATATTGGCGGTCCTCTCCCTCCCCCACCCCAGTCTCCTCCCTGCTTGACGCAGCTGCAGGGAAGGGAACGATAGGCTTGGGCTGTTGGTTACTTACACATGGTGCAAACAGGAACCCAACTCCTATAAATGCCATATTTCTGGTTTAAATAGTTTGCTCCCTTTCGTGATGGCTATTGCTAACTATTGTCTCACATAAACAATTTCTTTCAGAACTACTTCTTAGCTCATTTTTAAATGACCTATCCTACTGAAGGCAAGTGAAAAAGGATGCTGCATTTAATAGAAGCATTTATCATCAAGAAAGAACACATATGACCTCTGGAACCACTTTAGGTTTCTTGCTTGAGGGCTAGTTTATACAGTGAATAGAATCGAATAGGGAAAATTTTCATCTCAGGCTCAGTGTGGAAGATCACAGCTTGAGTCTTCCCCATCCCATCTAAAAAACTAAAATCCTTGGACATAAAAAACTTGCGTATCAGGAAGAAGGGTTCATCTTAGCCTTCTTCGTGACAATACTATTTGTGGGCACAATCCTAGCTGGCCTCCGCATCAGCATAGCGTGCGCTGCATTGGTGCTAGCCATTGCAAAAGTGCCGTAAATCATAGCAGTTGCTGGTGCTGGTGGTAAGGCCCATGCCCATCTTCGTGCGCCAGCAGAAGGAGCAGTGCATGCTGGATGCAGTGAGTACGTGCTGATTGGCTCAGGTGTAGGTGAAAGGTGGCGGAAGGGCAGAAAGGGGTTAATGGGGCGGGGGGAGGCAGGAATGGGGGGCAGGAATGGGTGGATCGGGCCTGGCAGGGGGGCGGGATCAGTGGCAGCAGTGCACAACACATCCTGTCCCCCTTCTGGGGCCTGATCTACCAACACGGGTGCTCACGCTGACCCTGCAGCATCAGTGCAAGGGAATTTGCGCTTGATTGGGCTGCCCCTTTGTTAGGTGAGCTTCTTCTTTCTTTTTTTAACATGGGATAACATTCAAATTGCAATGCCTGATGTGGTACTGTCCAGGAAAATCTTCACTTGATTCTGCCAAATGTATATAAACTGACCAATTAGCAGGGCTTTGCTTGTGAAGGATGCATACGTTGTGAGTTCTCCGAAATATTTTTAACAAATCTTTTAAAGTTCACCCATGACTACCTAGTAAAATGATAAATTATTTTTTATCAGGAATTTACTTCTGTTCTAATCTTAATAAAGGTATCCAGATGAATCAAACTTGAGAATATGGATATAAGGAACAAGAAACATAATTTGACTGTATTAAAATTAGATTCCAGAAAAGAATTCTATGATTTTGGTGTATGGTACTTGATTGTCCAGAATACCATTCCTTCGCCGACCATTGGGTGAGCGAGGGCATCTTTGCCCCTTCCTTCCCTCACACAAGGCAGGGTGGGAGAATTGAGGCACCTGATTGGGTATGGCTGAAGTTGGGGGAGGGCCTGGTCATCAGGCAGCCATGCTCACCTTACGTTTTGGCTCACTGTTTTTCAGCCCTCCAGTGAACCCATTCATATTACAATTTTTTAATATAAAATATTATATACAAATATTTTTTACAATATAAAAATATTCAGGGTTCAGATTACTAAAATGGACTACCATTGTAAAACTGGGGTCCACTGTATAAAGATTAGTGACTTGTTGTTGAACAGGGTGTGTGTGTGGGGTTGTTCACCTGGAGAAAACCCCAAAGTTACATCTGTGAATCTTGAGCAGCTGCCCGAGGCATGCTTGATGTCATTAAGGCCAAACTCATAAATGATGGTAATACCATGCAAAAGATTGAAGTTATACAAGGGAAACATGTCAGTCCTGGATAGAGAGATGGTACAGATGAAGAACTGTGTGAAATGCTTATGATCCCGGGAATGATCTTATTGAAGTCAATATCAAAGCTCTCATTGATTTTAGTTTTAATTGAACTGGATTGCTCCTTCCCTAGACATTTTTATCAAGAGATATTTGAAAAGTAGGTCATCTTCCTTGAAGGTCACTGAAAGGCTAAAATAATAAAAAATAAGAACATGCTGTAGTGTATCTTACAAGAACTTAGATTTGCTGCACTGGACACTTATACGATATGTGTTTTTCTTTTCTTTCAGAATCTAACCTCAAGTTATGATTTATCTTAATCATAGGAAGATCAGATACAGAGCACAAGAATAAGCCTAAATGATTTTAATCAAAACATTTCCATTTGATGTCTGCTTTATTGCAGACTAGAATGTTATATTTGATTCATCTTATGCAGTCATTATTATTTCAGGTCGAATATCCCTTATCTGGATTGACTGGGACGGGAAGTTGTCTGGATTTTGGATTTGTCTGGATTTTGGAATATTTGCATAAATTCTTATGAGATATCTTGGGGATGGGACCCAAGTCTAAACACAAAAGTAATTTATGTCTCATATACACCTTATACACATAGCCTGAAGGTGATTTTATACAATATCTTTTAAATAATTTTGTGCTCCAGCATGCCTTGCGTTATGCCAGCCAGGTGCTGGAAAACGTTTTTTTTTAAACGTCATAGTCCACAAAATGTCTGGATTTTGGATGTCCAGATAAGGGGTAATCA
Organism: Plestiodon gilberti rubricaudatus; assembly: GCA_026170595.1. NCBI lineage: Eukaryota > Metazoa > Chordata > Lepidosauria > Squamata > Scincidae > Plestiodon > Plestiodon gilberti. The sequence goes on from JANXHW010000001.1 coordinate 93,820,791, forward strand.
ACTTGTGTTTGTTCATGACATGCAGTATGCAAACTATGTATGTACTTAGATGACCGACAGCACAATCCTATCCAACTTACACCACCAGTGTACCCAGTGGTGCAGCAAGAACGGGAGGCCCCAGAACGGAAAGGGGTTCAAATCCCCCCTTTGGATCCCCTTTCCATTCTGGGGCCTCCCGTTCTTGCTGCACCACTGGGTACACTGATGGTGTAAGTTGGATAGGATTGTGCTGCCAGTGGTATCTCAGTCCTAAGCAAAACTCCAGCAGTTCTTGAATCCCAAAACAAATCCATTGCAAGGATTGCTTGCATGTTAAGGTTTGGCAATGTTGATTATATAACTATTTATTTGAACGCAACCCAGCAAGGCCAATCCAGCACACTAAAGGAATGCTGCACGGGGTTAAAAAAATACATCTTCATATCCTGCAAAGAGGTTACCCATGACATCTTCTAACAGTTTTGATCATCCCAATTGGGTGGGTTTGGGTAAAACTCCACACCCAAACATTTGTCCCTTCCACCTCTGTTGTCTCTATTGGTAATCTACACCTGGAAAACCCCATTATTTCAGTGGAACTTACTTCCAAGTTAATGAGTTTAGAAGCAAAGCCTAAGGGAGGGTGTAACTATAAAGCTCCCCTTTTTACATATAATACAAGTCACTCACCTCAAGTGCAGTGCTTCTCAATTAATTGAGTTCCAGTGGAGGGCAGACATGTGATGATTAAGTTAGTTCAGCACTTTTCGTAATCGCAATTGGCCATTATAATCTCTTGGATACTTGTTTCAAGGATTTACTTGCAAACATATTTTTTTATTAAATCATGCTGTTAACTGTAGAGACTGGACTTCCTCCCTGCCCAGTTCTCCTTAGAGCATTAATCAAAGGCGCTTCTGAAGTAATGGACTCTGAAATTAAGACGGACTTTTCTTGCATGATGATGAAGGAGCAAACTTTCATCTCTCTTGGCTCAGTGAGATAAGACATGTGAAGTATTTATTAAGTCAAGGCAGAGTTTTCTCCTTGTCAAGGTTATTTGTTTATTAATTTATTTATTGCAGAGATTGATTTCCTACATTATTTTCCTGTGGGAAGTGCCTCAATAAAATGTTCGCATAGCGGAATCAGTAAAGAAGCTTAAGAGCTGTGTTTCTCTTTGGGACATGATATACTGTAATTTTCCTTTAAAATCCCCCTTTTCCCTTAATCTGTGCTTTTCCTTACCTTCTTTTTAAGATGTGCTTGATGTGTACCAGAATTACTTCATGCAGAGTGTAAGGATGCTTTCCTATTAGGTTTCTAGATGAGCAGTCTGGAGATCTACTTGAGAGTCAGAATTGCTCCGCATCTTGATTTTCTCATTTGTAAAATGTTTTATAATTATTCACATATCATATCAGGAACATTTAAAGGACAAATTCCTCTTCAGACATGATTTTTTGACTCTACTATGATTGCAATGGATTAAAAATAAGACAATATTTAAAGCCAAGAAAGGTCCAGATACTTTGTTTTCCCCATTTGAAGTGGCCATGGCCCACTGCAACCTTTTACTGGACAGAAATCTGAAGATGAACTAATTAATTCTATTAGAGTATTAAAAATGAATTTGGAGCTATACCAAAGCTGTCCCTTGGGCAGGATAACTGGGGCGGCCAACCTGGGCCCCGCACTTCATGACCAATATAATATGACCATAATAAGGGAGGCAAGCACCAGTTAAATTTCCCCAGGCCCACACCCTTCTAGGGATGGCTCTGGCTATTACTATTCCTTCTAACTTACCCCAAACATATCCCATAGGGAATTATTATATAGAATATTTATGTTCCACCACTGGCGTCACTGCGGGGGGGCGGAGCTCTAAGTTCCACCGCGGTCAGACCCTCCGTTACATGGGAGCACGAAGTGCCCCCACCTCCTTGTCTTTGGAGCCATTCAAGTCGGTGAAAGCATATACTACCAGCTCATCCAGCCCACACCAGTTCAGGTAAGGTGGCAGCAGGGGTGGTTTGGTGGCAGTTTGGGGGGAGAATCGTGGTGGGGATTTGGCCAAACCAGGTGGCAGGTGTGGGAAGATATCAGTGGCAGCAGCACACACCAAGTTATTATCCCCTTTTCCTGGCCCGACATGCCCCCTGAGGCTCCTCAGATTGATGCCAGCTATTTAGCTGGTGTAGGTCTGAGGAGACCCACTGGTGGCCAGGCAGTTTACGGGGAGGTATGTAAAAATTATTTTTACTTACCTCTTCTGGACTGTCTGGTTGCTGCCCTCACCATCACATGCAGCAGGCACTCTGTCGGTGCCACTACTTCGCACAGGTGCATAGGAAATAGGATTGGGCTGCCCGTTTCTTACATGGATACTGCAGCACAAATACTGTATGCAAAATTCTGGAGATCGGACATAATTCTAAGTCTCAGAGAATGGGGAAAATGTTGTATAAATATGCAAATATGGCCAGACTTACCTGTTATATTCAAATTAAAGAAGGGAGGCAGAAGACAAATGTATTTGTGGGACAATGGCTTACATTCGTTCTTTGATCCCTCCAGGTTTTAGCTTAGAACTTAGTGGTATGAATGCCGTAAGCTAACCTGTTAGGAGTGTGTATATAAGGGGAATCCGATGTCCTTGTAATTGCTTGATGGAAATGACCTTAAGCACAAGGACAAATACAATTCTATGAGGATGATTCGAATAAAATTCAAAGAACAGACCTGGTCACAAGCATTTACTATAGTTACAGCCTTATAATGCTTGGGGGGAAAAAATGAATCCTACATGCTCAAAGGACATTTTTTGTTAGGGCTGAAATGTTTCCTGAAAGCACCCCCCAAATCTTACCATTTTGTGTCCACTGGTATTGAGTGTGATAGGCTACAACTTTGGAACCATTTGCTTTTGTTTGTTTTAAAAGAATACAGTGATTTTACTACCGAATTCTGTAGTCCAATGTCTTTGTCACTCACAAGGTGCTTAAAAAAAAAGTACACTTACATTATCAATCTAGTAAGTCGACCACAGTGTAAAGTCAGTAATATAAAGTTTAAGGCTTAGTGTTTCATTTGTTCTACATTAAACAGTCTGTTTAAAATCCTCTCCATTATGGTGCCCAAGACAAGTAAATCCTATCACTGTCACATCACTATTTCTCAAAAGCCAATAGCCATACAATTTGAGCTTGTAATGTTTGTACCTTCTGTATGTCAAAAACCCATACCATTAAATGGAGTAATAGAAATGCCATTTTTCGTACCTTCCCAATAGCCCTAAATGTCACACAATGAGACCTTAATTGACATGAAGTGACTATTTGACATGCAGAACTGAGCTGTGTCATCTAGACTCCCACAGGTAGCAAACACTTAGCAAGTGACGGGTGGAAGATAATGCAGATTTTAATAAAAGGCCAGGGGTTTTCAGGAGTTCTACTGTGTAATTACCTGAAGCAGCAGGTGAGATGGTGCATGTCAAATAGGAAAATTACAGTCTAGAAGTGAGCAACAAGGCCTTTTAGTGGAAGAAAACATGAAAGAAGATAGCTCCAAAACTACCGGATGCATTTCATATCAGCATGCAAAGTCTTTTGACCCACATGTAAGTCTGGTGTGAGGTGACAGAAATGCTTAGAGGTCTGCTACGCTCACAGTACACATAAGGTTTGGTGGTGGCATAAAGGGCAGTACACTCAAGGATTCCTGTTGATCATACATTGGAATAACATTTAATTACTGACTAGCTAGAGGATTTTATGTCCCTAGCATATTGAAATGTTTTCACATTGTTTTCAGAGCTATGGAATTATACCTGCAGAGTCAAATAGGTGCAGGTATTCTGAACAAGTGGCTCTTTGCACATATGAGAGTGCCACTGTCTGTCACAGAGTTCATTGTACATATGTGTGTTGCAATCATTGTGCATTGTGGCCTTGAGTCCAGAGCTCCCAGAAGAAGAAGAGTTCTCCCATTGACCTCAATACTTGCTATGGGCCGGCTGGGAGAGATAAGTAATATATATACTTACCTCCTCTGCTTCTCTCTGGTCTCAATGGGCCTACTCAGATCTATCCCAGCTATTTTGCTCGTGCAAATCTATTATGCCAAAGGGGGGCATGTTGGGCCCAGAATAGGGGCATAGGACCCTGTGGATGTTTCTGCCACCGAGATCTGCAACCAGCCCACTCTGACCCGTACCCAGCATGATCTGACCCAAACCCGGCATCCAATCCTCCCCCGCTACAGTTTGGCTGTGACTCTGTGTCATTTCTCATGCTTCCACCTGTGCAAGTGCAGCAACATCTTTGGATTACATTTTGCTTTTCTTGTGCCATGCTGTAGCACATGGTGCCCTTTGTAAGTGCCTTCCCCATTCAGAAGGACAGCTTCAGATCTAAAAAGTCATACATTGTGTTCTCTAATTCATGGAGGACAAGTCTATCAGTGCAGTGGGTATTAATTATTATGATGAGCTATACGCTACCTCTTGGCTCAGAGGCAGTATGTCTCTGAATATCAGTGGCACTGGCAGGGGAGCAATGCTTGTGGTCTCCTGCTTGTGGGCTTCCCAGAGGCATCCGATGGGCCACTGTGGGAAACAGGATGCTGGAATAGAAGATGGGCCTTTGTCTTGATCCAGCTGACCTCAATGTGAAAGATCATCAGAAATGAGTGACAGCGCAATTCTATCTAACTTACACCACCGGTGTAACCAGCAGTGCAGCGAGAACGGGAGGCCCCAGAATGGAAAAGGTATTCAAATCCCCTCCAAAGGGGGATTCAAAGGGAATTTAAATCTCCCCTCCCCTCCAAAGTCTCCTGCCTTGCCCTGCCCCGCTGGTTACACCGGTGGTGTAAGTTGGATAGGACTGCACTGTGACAGTGATAGAATGCATTAAAAATAATGAGTGACTTGCCATGGAACCTCAATACAACATTAATGCCAGAGTGTTCCACATTTATGGTATAATAACGTTCTTTCTCATTTTGATGTGCCTTGAATTGTGTTCCATCTAATGAAAATCTCATAAAACAATGTAAGGTAATGCTAGTAAGTACAAAGACACTTCTACCAACCTGATGCAACAGAAAGATTGTTTTTGGATTTCTCTGGAACTTATTTTCTCTACTAGGTCTTAAGACTATTAGACATGTTATGAACAAAGCATGAGTTTGGCCATTTTATTCTGTTTTACTTATTTACTCATTTTACTTCATCAAGCTATCAGAAGTGTACTATTTAATGCAGTCAGCTCTGGGAACCTCAGCTCTCACACATTTCCTGAGGAAATCCAGGGTATACTGGACGAAACGTTGGAATATGAATTCTTTTAACGTACGACCATGGTCCTTAAACCCGGATGTTTTAACTGTGTATGTTTCGTCCGGCCATGAAAATTTGAGAACCTATTTTAGTCTGTTTTTATTTTTGTTTTTAATTGCATGTAATGGGCCACATGTAATGCTGCAACCCATGGCAAAGGGAGGGGAGCTTTCACACTTAGCTCTCACCATGTTTCTAATCCTGATCGTCTCCTCTCCTGCTATTTACAGGTGCCGTGTTTTTTTTTTAAAGCTTCAAATCTCATGGCTAATAGTCACAAATAAACTCAAGCAATAAACTGATGCATTTAACATTACACATCATTTGGCCTTATTCATACCCAGCAATTTCTCTTGCATGTTAGTATCATAATCACCTTAGCAAAGAAACCACCATAGGATTTGCAAACAGCATCTGGGCAGGTGCATTTTCTTGGGAGATGAATTTGTCTCTCTCACCGCTCCAATATAATAGGCTCCAGTACATTTCTATAACTACCCAGTACAAACAAACAAAAAAACAAACACCAATTTCTTTAGAACCGGAAATCAGTTTCTCCAACATTTCAAATATTCTTTGGTGTACAATTTCCCACATAGTGGTTTCTCACCTGCTGGAACAAGCCTGCAATATGCTAGTAACATTCTTTGGTGAGTGTGACTGTTATAGCCTCTGTGACTAATTACCTTCCTCCCTCGCCCAAGAAGCAACCCTTATTGGAGGATCCCTTTGAATGCTAATTAGGCATCACTACCCTGACTTCAAATACTAAACCTGTACCACATTGTCTGTTTCTTGCTTCTGCAGTTCTTAATAAGTCCATTTTATCAATCCCTGCAATCAATATTAATCATGTTTCCTTGAAAGACAATTTGAGAACATAACAAGAGAACAACTGTGTTTGGCCATTACATGCATGTTGACTTCTAACTACCCAGGGGAGTCTATCAAGTGGTTCCTACCTGTAGCCATTGATTCAATGGTATCTTTCTAATGCCCACCTCTTCTCAAGAGGTATCTAGTGTGTAACTATATATGAAAATAGAAATAAAATAATCAATCTAGTACATCACAAAACAAGTATTTTAAAAAGTCACTGTCCGGAGCCACAAAATAGTTAATCAGCAAACATTCTCTAAAATACAAAAAGCATAAGAATGCCTCTATGTGCAGGGAAGTGGATTAACAGCGCAATCCGACCCAACCTTTTGCCATTGTAACCAGCGGCCCAGCGAGAACGAGAGGCCCCAGAACGGAAAAGGGATTCAAATCCCCTTTGAATTCCTCTTTTGGAGGGGATTTGAATCCCTTTTCCGTTCTGGGGCCTCCCGTTCTCGCTGGGCTGCTGGTTACAATGGCAAAAAAGTTGGGTTGGATTGCACTGTAAGTCTCAAGTCAAGTCCCAAGTTTCTGGGTCCAAGTTTCAAGTCAAGTCCCAAGTCTTTGCCCCCAAGTCCCGAGTCTTTGGTTGCAAGTTGCAAGTCACTATCTATTTAATGGGGAAAACGAGTTTAAACATGAATAAAATTGGACTTGTCGTAGAAGACTCAAGTCTCGAGTCGAGTCTATTGAGTCTTTTACAATCGCTGAGTCAAATCCGAGTCAAGTCACTGATGTGACTTCAGTCCAACTCGAGTTCAAGTCAATAGACTCGAGTCTACATCACTTGAGACTCAAGTCTACATCACATACACAAGTGTGTGTCTCCAGGGAAAATAAACTGCAGTGTTGTCGTGCAATCTTCCCTAAAATATCCTGCCCGGCTTCATCGGCTGTTCACTGTTGCGATTTGAGAGAATGGAAAATAAATGGGATGAAGCGGCTGAGTGGTGGTCAGGGTGGTCAACCCCAGCCCAAGCTGGCACCTGAAGCAGCATCAAATGCCGGCACTCATCCATGAGTGCACAAGCACTCACCCCCATCGCTGCTGCCTCTGTTCCTTCTAAACTGGCTGGCCGAGGAGGAATCTGGGAGTTGAACCACTCACAGGATCCTTCCTGCCTGGTCAGCATAGAGGAAGAAGTTGCAGAACAAAAGAAGTGGGTTAGGTGGTGGCGGCTTGGAGGTATCAAGGGAGCTGCAAACAAAATGGCAGCAGTGGCTACATCCTCTTCCATCGCCACTGCTGTGATGGGCAGCAGGACCCTGGAGAAGGAAGAGGTAAGCAGCCTCTCAAAGAAAGTATGCAAGAAGAGGAGGGGACAGTGACCAGAAGTGATGAGGCACCAGGTTCTGCACCATTGCTTCAGTTGGCCTGATGGATGGCACACCCTAGTGGTGGTGCACAGGTTACAGCTATCACATAAGCCCTATTTGCATATAACCAGGCTGAGGGAAATCCTGGGGGCACCTTCCCTCTCATCCTTGGCCAGGGCCTTTTTATCCATGGGAACAAATGTTCCCTTCCCCTGAGGTGACCTCCCGGCTGCCTGCTTTGTACCCTGGATGCAGCAGAGGCTGCACCAGCCTCACTGCATTACAGGTCACAAACCTAGACAGGACTGTCAAGCTCCTAGTGAATCTCTAATGAAAAGAAATGGCAGTGTTGTAGTGTAACCACCAAGAACGCCTCTGTAGGCTGGAAATCAAAAGTGCCCATCTACTAGTGGAAAGTCTCTTCCATTCACATAAAAGATATTCCTGAGCTACTAGGTGTGCATGTGAAAAGTGATCCCATATCTAAAGATGTTCTTCTGTTTGCAGAAACTCTTCTGCAAGACTTTACACAGGCTCTGTTTATATACTACAGCTTGTTGCTTTCTTATTCATCACATCATTTGTACTGTAATGCATCCCTGCATTCATTGTGGTGTCACATTATGAGAAGTCTTCCACAAGCATTTGTACAGGAGTTCAGAGAACATCACTATCACATTTCCTCCTTCCATTCATAGTTCTTTGCGTGATGTCCTAAAGTTCCACAAAGAAGGATTTGTTGAAAGGGTTTTCACAATGTTCTCAGTTAAGCTGACAGAGTTCAGTGTCATTTCTGTCCCAATAAATGTGTACGAAGGCTCATCTCTTACAAACATCACCAGAATCTTTCAAAATATATTGAACACAGCCCATCAGATATTAGTCCCGTTTAAACTCAATGAAATCAATGGAATTGAACTTATTGTGACTAATGGAAGATCATTGGCTTGTATTCCACAGAGCACTTGAATGAGCCAAGACAAGCTGGCACAACGGGAGTCTCAAATTTCCACTGATTGCTGTACCTCATCACTCACGACCCACCTCCGTATCAAGTCGTGACCCACCAAGTAGGTTGCAAGCCACAGTTTAAGAAGCCCTGCCCTAGAACTCCACATGAAATACCATGATGTTGACAGTATCAGTGCAAATTCAGAGAAATTCCACTGTAATCAATGTGTAGATCAGTACGTCTGTCTGTCTGTCTGTCTGTCTGTCTGTCTGTCTGTCTGTCCATACATGCATGCATGCATTGTATGTGTTGATTGAAATCACGTGCTCGGTTAGATCTGGATTAAACATGAACAGAATTTGTCTCAGTGTACTTCTGACATTAAACCAGGGAAGCTGCTCCTCCTAGTAGGCAACAAAGGTTTGCCAGCTGGCTACTACCCAGGGCAATGCAAAGCATTTGCATATTTCAATTGTATGGAATTTCTATATTGTTACTCTTATCTTTCAGATAATCATGTTCTTTACTCTTTGGGAATCTTCATTTTGAAAAGGAAATCACTACTTGCTAGAGTTTAATTTCCTTATTCAAAGAACTAATATCTGTGCCTATATTCTATAAAACTAATCAAATCTATTATGGGCTTTAATATATCCTCTTAATTGCTAACTCTGATAAAAAAAAAGCAACCATGCTCCTTTAGTGTCATTTAATGAAATTAAACAAATCAATCAGTAGATTACGTCTTCAGTTTTATATTAGCTTTGCGAAGCGTAAGAGTCCTGTTCTAAACAGCACTGAGGGAAAAAGAGAAGAGAGTGTATAGTTCCTTGAGAATACAGAGCTGTCTATCTACAATGTGTAGAAATATGACACAATTGTATTAAACATCTTTTTGGACAGAGGATGGAAGTAACATGTTTCCCTTGTGACCATAAGATGAGCTGCCGTGAATCTTTAAAATATTGACAATATCCTAATTCATAAGTCCACATTATATGGTCCTTTGTTCAAGTTGTTACATTGAGCTGTTTGGTTGCTGGGATAAAAAAAGCTAATGGTAGAGGGGAAGCAAAAAATGGTACCACCTTATTAGATAGGGGGAAAGGAGCACTTATTCCATGCTGCTGCCATTAAATGCAATATTGGCTTACATTCATTTTGATTAGCAAGTCCTTCATTCCAAAACAGATTGTTTCAGTGTTGTACTTTACAACTACATTCTCTGATACTTGACGTGGGATTTAGCAAGCTTTAGATAATATACAATCTCTGTCTAATGGGATTTTTTTAAGCCAGTTGTTAAGTATATGTCTTATAAGGAAAAAAAAAAGAAAAAGAAAATCACAATATCAAAGAGTGAACTGTAGGTAGAAAAGTTCAAGAAGCGGACAATATATATATTTTCTATCAACAGAATTGTTTAATAAGAATCTATCATCAATGCAGGAAATGCGAGGAACACCAGGAATAAGTGAATCATGATGACTTATTCCTTTTTAATTCTATGGTCCCAGCTGGAACAAGGTGTGATTGGAGAATAGTTTAATTGTTCATAGACATCTGTCTTTGGATTCAATTGAAAAATAATATCCTGGGCATAAAATAGCCTACAGAATTTTTGACATTTTTATATCTTTCACAATCAAGGCATTGTCAGAAAGTCAGGTAGTGTAGCTCTTTAAAAAAACCTTATAGACACATTTAAACTATAAGAGAATAAAGCTCCAGCAATATGTCAATAGGCACAGCTGGAAAGCAGATGTTCAGTTGAGGGTTCTCAATGCTTAGGGAAACCTATTAAAACTGTTACTTACTCAAATGAGAAATGTTGATAATTTATTGTTCTTTTATTTTGTAGTTCCCCTCTTTCTTTAGGTTGAATACAGAAACCTTTATCATCGTCATCGTCATCATCATCATTGTTGAAGTCAATTATACCAGCAGTCTGACTTCCTGCTATACAGTTCATGTTTTTTCCGAGGAATGCCCAAGGCAACTGTCAATCAAATTACCCATTGACTTATGAATTGTTTACGATACTTTGGAACGAAGTGATAAATGTGTGTCAACCAGTAAAATGTGCCATTTAGTATTGGGCATACCCACTCGAAATAGGTTTTTCTTTGACTTTATTCATTTCTCACCGGCCATTTTTAACAGAGCCCTGGTGATTAAAGGAGACATATAATATTGAGCTTTATAAGGTATTTGTAATCATGCAGTTCAAGTTCTCAACGTCTGTGTGGTCAGTCTCCCGTTCTGTTTTCCAAATGCATGTAAAAGTGGTACTGGCACACTGCCTGCCCTGAATGTTTTTCATCTGCCTTATGAATAGTGACAAAAAATAATTGGTTTCCTTGAGCATTCTACTGGCTTTGGTTCCCGAACAATAATCATCATTTGGATGGAGCACCACTGGCTCAAATTATTAGTGCCATGCAGAAGCCAGAATGAGTGCAGTTTTCTTGAACTTAATTTTTTAAAAAAGTCTAAATCAGAAATTAAAACTGAATCATTGCTTTACTGTGTGATGTACAATTGTTCTGCATAAATTTGTATTCTGTTCCTACTGTGACAAAGATGCCAGCTTGGATGCTTCGACTTCAGAAGTCAAAGCGAGGAAAAATCTATTAATATGATCCAACCAGGGTAAGCACCTCATTATTTAATTCATAATTAAACCCCTGCTAACTGGGCCCTTTCAAAGTAGTGGTTCTCTTATATTTATCAGGGAGAGAGCAACTGTCCCTATTTAATTTTCTCCCCATTCTCTTCCAGAGGCTTTTGCTGGTGTCTCCTGTGACCTTTTTACCCTGTTTCCCTGAAAATAAGACCTCCCCTGAAACTAAGACCTACCGTCATTTTTGCGTGATTTTTGCTGGCACTCATAAATATAAGACCTTCCCTGAAAATAAGACCTAGCTAGGATCATCAGCCAGACGGACGTGGCACCCCGGCACCCCCTGCGACCCCCCCCGGCACTTACTTTGACTGATTTAAGCTTCATTCTTTCCCGAGGGTGCAAGGCTCTGCAAGGCCTGCACTCAAGTCCTCCACCATGGAGATGACGTGCTAGAGAGGCCTGCAAGGAGGCTGCAACCTTGCAGAGTCTCTTTAGCATGTCGTCTCCATGGTGGAGGACTCGAGTGCAGGCCTTCTAGGCCTTGCAGAGCCTTGCACCGCCTTGCACCCTCGGGAAAGAATGAAGCTTCCTTTAATTGGCCAAAGTAAGTGCCAGGGGGGTCGCACTACAGGTTGGGAAAATAAGGCCTCCCTGAAAATAAGACCTACTGCATTTTTTGTAGCCAAAATTAATATAAGACACTGTCTTATTTTCGGGAAAACACGGTAGATGTGAGCCATCTTATTCCATTTACTAGGTAAGATGCTTCTGAACAACTTGTTGGAGAAAAGTGTAGTAAAAATAACAATAATTTAAAAAGTAACTGGACTCAAGATTTTCTGAAAGCTGCACTCGTCTCGGATCTGAAAGCCATGTCCTTAAGCCCTGTTCTTCTGAAGCTTTTCCTTGGTGACCCTTGGACTAAAATCAACCTTTTGACTACTGTTGTTAGCTACTCTGGTGCTTAATCATGCCAACAGATCTGAAAGCTCTGTTAAGCTATTTGTTAGAAGCTTCATTGCATACTTTCAACAGAAAACATTTCTCCAGACAGACAGTGTCCATCCTTAAAGGATTTATTCATTTTAATGCTGTTTTCAATCTTAGGTGTTTACACCCATTTGAACGGCTTCAATTTAAAATGCAAGGTTGACGTTTATACTATGGGATATGTGTGTGCAACAGTAAATATGGCTAAGATTGGGCTGCATATTTTTATTATTATTGCACCTCCGATGTACGTGGCACTTTACAAGCACTGAGAAGACAAATGCCACGGGGCTCACCATCAAAATGTGACATAAGGAAAGCAACAGAGAAAGGGGAGGGAAGTGGAAGCTGGGAAATGTGCAGTTATTTAATGTATCCATACCTAGGCTGCAATCCTATGCATTTATCCCTGGAAGTAAGCCCCATTGAACACAATAGGACTTAGTTCTGAATAGACTTGCATAGGAAGCACTGTTAATCAGGCAGCCCGATCCTATCCCCCACCAGTCTGCACGATGCAGCAGCGCCAATGGAGCATGAGGTGCAACCAGACGGCCCGGGAAAGGTAAGTAAAAATCATTTTTACTTACCTCTCTGTAAGCCGCCTGGTGCCAATGGGTCTCTTCGGACCTATGCCAGATATTTAGCTGGCATAAGTTCAAGGAGCTTCAGGGAGCGTGTCAGGCTAGAAGTAGGGGAATAGGATCTTGGCATACACCTCTGCAGCTAAGATCCATGCCCTCCTGTCCCCAGTTTGACCCATTCCCTGCCCCGATCCTCTCACAAACCACCTCTGAACTGCCCCCACCACCAGATCACCTGCTTTAGTGCAGGCTGAGTGAGTTGGTGGTGTATGTGCAGGGCCTCTGGCCCTTTGCACTAGCAGCCCCGAACAGTGGCACAGCTTTTGAGGCGCCGGACCAGGACTTACAACAGTGGGTCACGAGACCCACTGCCTTATGGCCTGGATAGGATTGGGCTGTTAGTTACAGTATAGTAGGGGTACTGGGTAGTTGGACCAAAGGCTTCATGGCCAAACCAGATACAGTTTGATGGCAGTGAGAATCCTAATAGGATATGAGTTGATGGAGTTGTCCTCCTCCCTTAACAATATGAGGGTTGCCCAGCCACAGAGTTCATCCTATCTGTCTTGCACTTGCAAAAATAATTATCACTAATTATTTTCACTCCAGTGGGCTAACTTTTGTTCATTAGCAACCTGCATAGCACCAGTGTCACTGTTTTTGTGTGACATAACTCATGGCTTCATTAAAGGCCCTTATGTTCTCTCCCTCTCCCTACAGGACTTTCTCTTTTAACATGTAACTGTAAGGCCTTATTTTGGTGTGAAACTAACCTTAGCAACTCAGCTAAGTGGTTGAATCCTTTTAGCAAAGAACAATTCTGTTAATACTAACTGCAGAGAACAAAGCAGAGATTCAGCACTCTGGGGTGCATTCATTGTGATGACATCAAGCCCCACCAGTCTGCACACTCAGCAAATCCAGCAACAATCATCATTTTTCAAGGTGCAGAACGTGAAAAAGTCTCCCTTTCCTTTGGACTTACTGTATGAATTAAGTTATTGCTGGATTTTTTTCTCTCCTCCATTTCATTGCATTCACATGTTTTTCCTTTATCCACCCACATTTAATTCCCTAGCCCTGCTACTGTGACAATCTCATAAAGCCTACACTCCTTTGCAGACAGCTTCCTAGGAACAGTCAACTGAAAAACATCTTAGTATTCCATCCTTGTGCTGTACAGAAGCTACAGTCCTAGTACCAGTGGGCCGTCAGAGCTGTGGCATATCACACAGTTGCTTTGTGCAGCTGTTGCAAAACCAACTTGCCATGCCTGGTCTCAATTTTGGATCATGGGATGCTGTGGGTTTTGCTGTTGACTTTGTTCAGGCGCTTCCTGCCCTACTTTGTGGAGTTCACCTTTTGTAGCCCCTTCAGGATTCATTGCACATGTATACTGGAAATGTTTTAAGCCTATCATAGCCATAGCTGAGATCTTGAGGGTGTGGAAATGTTGGCCGTTTTTAAAGATCACATATAATGTAAAGGAAAAAAAATAGCTTCTTAATTTGATATGATGCCTCAGAAGACAACTTAGAGGAGAGACATAAGTCCAAGACACTGAATGTGTCCTGATTAGTCTAGCAGACACAATAGCAGCCCACTGTTGTCCAGGGCATTGTCCCAGGTTGGAGAGCATGATCTGAAGACATGCCATTCAACAACCTTGCTGACACTTAGCAGGTCTGGTGTTACTGACAGTGCGTTTTAAAACACATGTAACATGCATGCACAGAGGGAAAACAATTGGGTGCAAGGATCCTGTGCAGTAGCTAATGACACAGCTACATAATTTGGGGGGGAAAGGGAAAATGTAGGCGAGGGTGAAAGGTGCAACAGAAGTTTTATTCTGGAGCCCAATCCTATCCTTCCCTCCCCTGCCGATGCCGCCATGCCAAAAAGGGGCATCTTTTCCAGCAGGGGGACGGATCGGGAAGCTTTTGAAAGGAAAGGGGAATTATTTCCCTTTACCCCTCCACAAGCCCCATGACCACCAGTAGATCTTCTTGGATCTATGCCTGCTCTGTTGCTGGCACAAGTCCAAGGAGAAGAAAGGGGCAGGGAGCCTCCGAACAGAGGGGATAGAATCTGGCACATGCCATTGCCACCAGATCCACCCTATCCTGCCACCTCCCTATCCCCATTCCTCACTCTTCCGTGCCCAGTTTCACCCCCTGTCTGCCACATCCCCACCCCCGCTGCAGCCTTACCTTGTCCAGCAGGCGCAGTAGAGTCCAGCAATGGAGTTGCAGCGCTGCGGCACCTTGCAGCAGCAAGCACAAAATGGCCACTGACAGAGCGCTGCACACTCCATGAGCAGCCATTTTACAACAGTGGAAGTAATGGCTTCCCAATAGGATTGCGCTGTGTGCAAACCAAAAGGGAATTCAAAATTGGGGTGTAGCTGAACTAACTCACACTTAAGCTAGACAAGGGAATTGTCTGACTCTCTCTATGGAACCTTGAGGGGAGGCCTGTTAGAAGGAGGAGAGGGGAGGGGAAGAAAAATGTCTTAGAAGGAGAAGGTGCACAACAAGAAGGGAGAAAATGTGGGATGTAGGGAGATTAGATGGGCTTCCCAGAGGGACCTGGGAGAAGAAAGTGGAGCTTTTGGGGTGCAGGAAAGGAGGAAGAAGGGAGGAAACTGGGGAAATTAGTGGGAAAGAAACGAAAAAGTTGCTTGAAGTCCAGGTAGCTAGCAAGTGGCTCTCTGAAGCCAGAATCAAGGCTACAGACAAGGGGTGAGGAGCTAGACAGGTCATGAAAGCACTTCACTCACTTGCAGTGGGGGGGAGCTAGTCTCTCTCACCGCATAAACGCTCCTAGTCCTAACCAATACGCCAAACCTCTGTAGGCAGATTCACTGGAATAGAATTCTCCTTTTTTGTGGAGTTCTTTGTGAACCGGTTAAGGGGGGAGGGTTCAAACGCTCACACAAACACTACACAGCACTCACAAACAGAGAAGAGAAAGCAGCAAACACTAATCATGCTCTCAATATGAGTAACACAAGACAGAAACCAGGAAGGATTGGGTGACGTTTGTGGGACTTGGGCAAGACTGCACTGAAGAGCAAAGTAACTGTTCCTTTTTCTGCAAGGCTTGAGAGTGTTGTGTTTCAGGGGCCACGGCTGCAAGGGAGTTGAGCCACGCAGATCTCCATGAGCAAAGAGGGGTGTCAACGATGGAAAGAGGGCTATGAAGCAAGCCCTAGCATGCACAATGGTAGTAGCCTGGCGATGAGCAGGGCCAAGGAACTACACGTGTTGAGAGGTGGCCCACAGAAGTTAGCTGATCCGCCCATGCTGGCTCAATAGCTTCAGTTGTGCTCCAGGAATGAAGCAGAAATACTGGAAAGGAAAGGGGGAGTGAGGTGTTACCGATCCTGGGTGCCGACTGGCACAGTGGTCCTTGGATGGCAACCAGAATGCGGGTGAGTTCTCATAGCACCAGCAGGCTAATGTCCCTTGGATTGACAGCATGGCTGGATAGCAAGTGAAGGACAAAGAATACAGCAGAAGGCAAAGAATGATCAATGAGCAAGAATGCAAGGTGCTTAGTGCTTAGGATTTTTATAGATATTTGTCCCATAAAATCCCATGAGATCCTAGGTGGGATGGAATCATATTTGCTGGTTGAGAACCGCTACTGGGTTCTGCCTTTGTCTTTCCCAATCAGCTGAGGGTGCGGTGGCTACTTTGGAGGGTGCTCGCTTGTAAACAAGCCTCCTTGATTAGACACCAACCATGGAGCTGGTGACGATCATTGGAGTCAGAGATCCTTCTTCTGTTTTGCTAAACGTGCTTCTCCCAAAGTCAGGCAGTAGCTACACTCACAAGGCAAGAAATCTGCTGTTCCAGCAGGACTTGGAGCTAATAGGTTTCATTTGAATTTTGGAGGTGTGAAAACTCCATTCGAATTTAAGGAGTAAGCAAGTACCGTAGTGCTCAGAACTCCATTACACCATTAAGGTGTCATTACATGGTTTAATCACAAATATGGCCTTCCTGGCCTGTGGATATGAGGCCTCTTTCCATCAATCCTGTAAACAGCCATGTTATTTATCTGGCCCTTTGCTCTCCAGGCAGGCACTCGGCACCAAGTACCCACGTGTAAATGCATGCCTTCTGCATGCCTTGAAATAAATGGATATAAAATATTGACCATGTAGCAGTGCCTGCATGGGGGGGTCTGGTCAGTGCCTGAATGGGGAAGTGTCCAGTAAATAGAGTAAATCAACAGCCCAATCCTAATCAACGTTTCAGCACCAATGCAGCCACAATGCAACCCTGAGTTAATCCGTTATCTTGAGGAGGCCTCCATGACTCCCCTCCCACCGCAGGATGCAGCGCACACCCCACCCCAGTGGCAATAGTGTGTGCTGGATCCTATCCCCTTATTTTGCATCCTCCTCACCCCCTTTTTCTCCTCCAACTTTCTCTCCTTGGACTTGAGCCAGCTAAAGAGTTGGTGCAGGTCAGAAGAGACCCACTGTGGAGCGGGAGACTTATGGACGGGTAAAGGGGATTTAAATCTCCTTTCTCTTCCGAAGCCTCCCAATCCACCACCACCCTTGTATACATCATGCTCCTTTTCAGCATGGCTGCACTAGTGAGGGGGCAAAGGATAGGATTGGGCTCTGAAGCCTACTCTGAAAGGTTAGAAAAACTCCATATTGCACTTTTCAGATATATGACTCCAAATACATATTTCTTTCCTAAGTGAGTCACAAAGTTTTAGATTCCTAATACTGTTTATTCTTATTTTCTCACTTGAATTCTTAAAAACAAGTTTGAAATGTAATCATCAAAACATCCATGTTTTGCCCAGTGACTTGTAATCATTTTAGTTTCTGCAGGTTCCTTGCTAGCAAAAGGACACAATAAAACAGTCCACCATGAAAACATTTCAGATGGAATAAAACATAAATTGTGAACTAATATGATAGGGGATTTTCTATTGACCTGTTTTGCTTCCCCTTCAAAGATCATTACCCAGTACAGAAGTCTTTTCATCTAAACCATTAGTAGTTATTTGTTTGCTAAATGAGTTTAGAGATCTACTTAGACATAATTTAAATACCATTTAAAACTCCATTAGCTATGTTTATTACCAAAATTTAAATAGTAACTTCTTCTCTCTTGCTTAAAAAAATGGAGGAGAAAACGCAGGAATGGCTGGTAGAGTTAATTAACCCAGTGGTCTTCAACCTCTTGAGGCAAAGGCTCAACACCAACATGGCTCATTGACCTGCAACAAAACACATTAGTAAGTCTGCATTGAAGTCACCACAAGGTGGAATGGAAAGTACAGGGAGAATATCAACTTCCTATTCACCAAATTTTCCAGGTTATAAGATGAGACATTTTGCTGACAAAGTAGGCACCTATGTGTGGGTGAAGAACCAAACCGTTGTCTGATTGGTCAAACAATAATGGACCAATGCCCATAAATATAGTAATGCTCACTCACCTGTAGGCTCAAAATGGATCAAAATGTATTTAATCTTCTGTCCTAAATAAATGTACTCTTAAATAAATGTATAAAATTAATATATTAAAGCTAGCCTTGTCTCGCCTCATCTAGTATTTGTGATCATGTTTTCTAGCATGGTCTAGAGCAGTGGTTCTCAGACTTTTTGGCACCGGGACCCACTTTTTAAAATGACACTCTATCGGGACCCACCTAGCTTTACAAGACTAAAAAAAAAAGGTGATCTAGAAAGAAATAATCTTTTTATTTATTTATTTACAAGTAATATTTTATTTATTTATTTGCAAAAATAACCCTCAATCCATTTCTTGTAATGAAGCAGTCCTAATGAAGTGCCTCAAGGCTTGAGGGGCTTAAGTTATGTGACCCAGTCTTCACCTGCCCCCACTACCTGTCATTGACAGACTTGGAAAAAAGCACACCAGAAAAAAAAGAGCTTAAACATACATCTCCCTATATTTACACAAGCTTGCAAAATGCAGGCGCTCAGCTCCTTGCAGGGCAATGAGCAGCTATCTGTTTTTTGAATAGTCTCAGGGCTTGTGGCAATTACTTATCTGATCTTTCCATCACTTGGGACCCACCAAAAATCAGGTCGCGACCCACCAAGTGGGTCCTGACCCACAGTTTGAGAAACACTGGTCTAGAGCAGATGTTCTCAAACTTTTTAATCTCCAGATCCCTTTACACTCTTAAAAGGAGTCTTGGGGA
This sequence comes from Plestiodon gilberti rubricaudatus, assembly GCA_026170595.1. Classification (NCBI taxonomy): domain Eukaryota; kingdom Metazoa; phylum Chordata; class Lepidosauria; order Squamata; family Scincidae; genus Plestiodon; species Plestiodon gilberti. Next base: position 93,839,672 of record JANXHW010000001.1, read on the forward strand.
GCTCTGCCGGCACATATGTGAAGTCTCAGTGAGCTCCAGAGTGCTGATGCATGCATGGAGTGGCACAGTGCCGATTAGATGGCGGCCACTTATCAGAAGAGTCTCCAGGCCCCCCGTGGGTGGGGGCCGCCGCCGACATGCCCCCCCATGGCTGCTACACACCATGTGTGTTCACGTCCTGGTGTGTGTGTTGATAGCTTAGCGCACCTCCACGCGCACGGACACGCCCCCTGGCGCTTTTTGGCTCCTTTTTGGAGCCAAACGGGCACAAGGGAGGGTCAAACTGCAGCCGTTCTCGGCTGTGAAGAGGACAAGGAAGCGATGGGGTGGCATGTAAGACCGGCCCGCACCCTGGGGCCCACCGCCCCAATCGCCCCCAGTGGTGCGACGCCTCTGCCACTTATGTGTGCTCATGGAGACCCTGAAGGGGACTCAGGGAGCCACAGGGCTCCTAGGAACTCATTTTGAGACATGCTGGTCTAGAGCATACCCTCATATTATACTCCAGAATGACTTATCTATGGATAGAGGCAGTTCATGTTGTGGATTTTGGTGTTTTCTAAAAATTAAAATTGCTGAAAGTGGTGTTATGTGTTTTTATTCCAAAATGTTCATTTTTATTAATTGTAAATCATTTTTTATCAATTGTAATAGCTTTAAAAGTGTGCAAGATAGGTTGTGTAGTGTCAGCAGATGCAGTCACGACTTTTATAACTTTAAAAAGTTATAAAGTTTATAATTTTATAAATTTAGTGCAAGGACCACGTTTAGGCTTGCAGCAAATTGCCAAGTGCATCAATACACCAAATGCTTTTTATATACACCAACAACCCAGCTTTTATAACAAGGTTATACATTTCTTGTTTAAACAGCACACAACACACTATCAAGCTTGTTTCTAAAAACCTTTATCAATGCTTTATTTTCATTTTGTAAAAAGAAAACAACAAAGTAACAACAAAAATAAAAGTACATGTGCATAAATGTAGATATATAAGTAAATATCTAGAATAGAGTATACAGTTTGGTAAATAACAGATAAATTATTTGGGGGGGAAAAAAACCATAACTGAAATTGGTGTGTATTAAAGAGAAAAAACACACACCCATGCACGTGAAATTTAAAAAAATCTAAAAACCTTGAGAAACAGATGAACATTAGGACATTGGAACAGCTTGCTTTACTTTACTTTGCTTGAAGCATAAGCAGCTTACCTCCTCCGGAAATCGCTTCTGGTTGCATTATTATTTTCTTTTTACGGGCATTTTACAAGCTTAGAAAGCAGCGCAAGAGGCAAGAAGCGGGCGGAGGGGCCTGCACAGCTGTTAATAAATAACAGCCCAATCCTGTGTAGGATACAGCGGCCGGCCTATCGAATTCCCAGGCTGCCCTAGGACAGCCCAGGAACAACTTGGGAGAGAGGGACGATCATTCCCTTCCCCTGGTGTAAGCGGCAGGAGGCCCAATGGGCATCCTCGAATGTGTGCAAACTCTAGATCTTGTGCACATTTGCGCCGCTCAGGCAAGGCCGTGCTGGGCCTGGAGAGGGCTGGGGATATGGCAGATCTCACCGCAGGTATTCCCGCCCTCTCCAGGCCTGGGGGGCGGCCAATGTTCGCCCTCCCTGCCCGCCCGATCCACCCTCATCTGGGACATGGAAAACTGGGCAGGAGGCTTTGCCTCCCAAGTCAAGCTCTGCGCAGGCCACTTCCGGATGCTCAGCAACCTGGAAGTTTGGCAGTGAAGTGATGATGTCACCGTCAAACATCTGGACCCTTTAAAGGGAAAGTTTGCCGACCCCTACTCTAGAAAATATGGTATATTAATATTTGTAACAAGTACTGGGAAAATCAAAAACAGGTATTTAGAACACCAGTAATCAAAACTAGAAAATGGCTGAAATGATGTAGAATAAATGTTTCACTTGACATTTATATTCAAAGAATTACTTTTGAACATGGTGTTATATGCTATACAGAACATAGGAGTCATGTTGCCCAGTCTTGTGAGGATCTACATTAAAAAATGCAAAACAAATTGTGACTAAGAAGAAGCTCTGATCTATGCTAAAAATTGTGTTTTTAACAAACAGAAAAGGAATATGGTGCTTTGTATACACAGGGAACATATTTATCAAATGTTTCTATTTTATGAGCATGAAAAATCATCAGGGCTAGGGGTTTTTCTACCAAATGTAATGACTTCTCTCTACTTCCTTTACATTTTGCATTATTGTTTTTCATTTACATTCTACAGACAAACAATACTCAAAAGCATGAAATCCCAAAGTCACCTCAGGATAAAGGAGGTGATTTATAAACACATAATAGTCATTTTTGATACTTTTCATCATTAGTCAAGCTGAGAGAACAAATTGGAATCTGAGCGTCTGGTGAGTTTTGCATAGGGATCCACAGATAAATGTAACCAACGATGAAGGATAATTCATATTAAAAGATAATGGATATTATATGCAATTATGACTGTAGCCAGCCCAAGTGTGTTTAAAATGAATGCCTCCATGTGAAAACGCAGAGGTGGGTGAATTAATCATTGGGATTGTTTTCCGCAGTTTGTTCTTCTGCAGAGTTACCTGTACACCTCTGATTTTATTAAGAACATGGCAGGCTTTCTGGGTCAAATGTTTCTAACCCCCACAAATACAGCATAAATCAAATAGCATTGTAAGTATGGTGCCTTTCCTTCCACATATGCTAGTCCATGTGCCAGATTCCCCTGCTACTGACCCCTTTCTCATGGCTATCCCTCTTCAAACATGGAGAGCAATGCTAACACGAGGTCTGTGCGCTCACATTGCCAGATGTAGCGCATGGACTGAATGTGATCTGGGCGTGACTCCCTAGTTACGCTACACCTAACTGAACCATATGCCCTTTAAGCAGGATGAAAACACTATTGATCCGCCAACAGTGATGTAGCTAGCCGCAGCTGCACCCCCGTGATGTCACTAGCCCCACCCTCGCTAGCAACGTCACCCTGGCTGCATTACGGCCACGAAAACAGCCCCGGGCAGGAACAACGCCGGGAAAAGATCGATAGGAGCCCGGGCAGGTGGGTGGGCAAAACTTTTTTTGGCCATTTTTCAGCTGCTGAATTGCTGCCACAGCGGTGCACTTATCACCCCCCTGCGTGCCACCCGGGGGGGCCGCCCCTGTCCCATTGCTTCTGCTACAGTCCGCCAAGCATCTTTCCATAATAAGATATCTGATTGCATAGAATATATATGCACTTTAATAAAACCTCAACCAACAAGCCTTTTAGCCTGTGATTCTGTACTTCATTTACTTCAACTGGATTTGGCACGCATAAGTGACTTCAGGGCTGCCGCCTCATTTTGTTACGCAAGATATATGGCTATTTATTTTGTACCATCTGGATAATTCTCTTCAGAATGCAAATTCAAATACCTAAGTGTAAGGGTGTTTATCATTTATTCCCTAAGTCATTTGCACTTCCTTGAGTTTTTGTGCCAGCATTCCTACTTCACCCTAAATTATGTTGCCGGCAAACTTCCTTATGCTGTAACAGAACAATCCGTGTCAAGGCAGAACCACCTGTGACCTGTCAAGCTCAATGTAGCCTAACATAGGTCAATAAATCTCCTGACTTTTCTGCCTGCCTGGGACTGCAGAAACAAGGATACTGTCAAGTATCTGATAAGCCACAATACATGGCTGCTGGGCTGCAATCTGCTTGATGTGTCGCAAGTTAGAACATAAGAAGAGCCCTGCTAGAACAAGCCAAAGGCCCCTCTAGTCTAGAATTCTGTTTCCCATAGTGGTTCACCAGTCGCCTCTGGAGAGCCCACAAGCTGAATATTGATGTTATGCAGCTTTATTCAATAGATAGGCTTACCAGATTTCTTCCCGAGACAGAATGTAGCCCTTTAGGAGAAGGAATGTGGGCAGGTGTAGCTTGTTAAACCTTAGAGCACAATCCTAGGCATGTCTACTCAGAAGCAAGCCCCATTGTGTTCAGTGGGGCTTGCTTCTGAGTAGACATGCCTAGGATTGTGCTCTAAGGTTTAACAAGCTACACCTGCCCACATTCCTTGTCCTAAAGGTCTAGCACTCTCTCCCGGTTGGAAATCTGGTAAGCCTATCAATAGACCTGTGCAGATTGAAACATTTCAACTGAGATGCTGTTTACCAAGACATTTCTGATTCCTTCTGTAAAAACAAAAACAAAATTGAGTATAATTACTTCAAATCATAGTGTGCCTGGATACTTGAATGTTGGTATTATCCATTGTTAGGCTTATGAGATCTCCAACCAGGACAGAGTGCTAGACCTTTTGAGAAGGAATGTGGGACTTCACTCGCCGCCGGACCCAGGTAAGTGTGGATCCAGCGGGTGGGTGGGTTGCTCGGCGGACGGGGGGGAGGGACGGCGGAGCTAGGAGGGCGGATGCAGGCAGCCCGTGGTGGAGCGCTGGATCGGGCAGATGGTCTTGGCCGGCCGGCCGACCTTTAAGTAGGATTGGGCTGCCCATTGGTTATATCTGGGCCTTTGTGGTAGTGTTTTAAGCAGTGGACAGGGTGGCGGAGGAAAGCTTGTTCTGTGAGTTTTGCTCTGAGGATGCTACCAATTTGAGTAGCGAAATGTCAGACATATTACATCTTTTATGCTTTAGTTTTTAGCTATTTATTAATCAACGGAATTCCCAGAAATCATGAATGTTTTTAATTCTGTTATATGGACAAGTCGTGAAAACCTGAGATTGTTTCTACAGGAGATGTTCTTAGGCAACCTCCTCCTGTCCCTCAGCGTTGGAGCCTCATCTTAAATACAGATATAATAACACTGTACAGAACTGCTGGCTAGGATCATGTGTGCACAATTTATATGTATGTGGAGGCTAAACATCATTATTAATATACTCAAGAAACTGCTCATTCACCAGAAATCTTCCTCCCTGCTTTCCTTTCAGAAACTCTCTTAAAACAATTTAAAAAATGGTCACGTGAGACTATTCAGCAAGGGTTAGTTGAAGTCCTTAAGGTTTATCATTACTAATAAAGTGAAGGAAATGAATTCTGATGATTATTGTTCTTTCCACAATGAATAGGATTAAACTAAGTCAGGCCTGTATAACTATCTTTATCCACCAAACAGACACACAGCCCACCAGACATCTATTCTGGTGTGCAGGGCACTTGTCAACATCCTCATTTGTTGCAGTTGGAGGCAGACAACGTAAAGAGAAGATTGCTCAAACCCTTGGTCACCGTATATGGCTAGCCTAGAGGGTGGCTGCATTCGGTTTGGTGACTGATGAATCACAAGGCCTTTACTGCTCTGCTATACCTGGGTTGCTGTTTTTTTTAATCTGCCACTTGATATTTTAGTTGGGTGTTTGTTTGTTTTTGCTACTGATGGTCATTTTTGTGGTTTTGTTTTTAAAACATAGTACATTGTGAGCCACCCTGAATTGGATGAGACTGGTGGGGTATACAATTTTAAAATAAATAGATAAATAAGTTGTACAGGCCTAAAAATAATAGCTGATCTATTATCTCATTATCCTGCACACACGAAGCACAGACAAAACAGGACATTACCTAATGCCAGTCATTTTAAGTGTCATGTCCTTTTTTCACTGAAATGAATCCGAAACATTTTTCTTCTTCATTACTCGCCCTGTGTCCTTTCCCTCCACTCCTCCCTCCAACATTTGGTGATTTTGCTGCATCCTATACATATTCATGAATGTAGGTCTCAAAAATCAAACAGGCACTTGCCTTTATTGCTGTGCCTAATGAGAAAGAATTAAAATCCAGCAGGGACATGACCCAGAACCTTTCTCTTCCTCTTATGTGTCAGCTTGACTCTCCATAGCTTCTGTGATCAACTGCATTCTAAGTGGAAGTTGACACTGGCTCAACTTTCTGCAAATGCAGGTAAAATGGAATGCGAACACCCTGAAACTCAATGCTGATGTAACCTGGTTCTGCACCATTACCCATAATTGGTGTCTTCAGCTTTGTATAGCTCCAATTTCATTTCTTTAATAGCATGGACTTCGATAAGAATCGTGTTGGGGTTTTTTCCCCTCTCCTCTTCTCTTCCCTCCTGGTGCCAATGTTGAATTCTTGCTCCGCGCAAGTTCATTTCTGAAAGAAATCCCTGCCATTGTGCTTTAATAACAGCTTAATGGGCTGTAAAATCTCAGATTTTCCCCAACTGATTTTATTACCAGAAGGAGTGTTCTTCATTGCTTTGAGTTTGGTCAATAAAGACCTCTTTCTCTTAAAAAAATACTATAATGCTCAGCAAACTAGAGAAATTGTAGTCCAAATCAGATCTAATAATGAATGAAATTCTTTTTTATTCCCTTATGGTAGCTACAATATTTTGGAAGAAGTGCAGCCTCAGGTATTATTTGTTATTCCTATGTGAATCAATAAGGCTCATTGTAAAATACTTTGGTTGTGCCTGCTGTGAGCTTACACATATTCAATGAAAGGACTCAGAGGGAATGCATCATCCATAAGTTGCTCATCTGCTTCACTTTGTCAACTGTATTGTGGCTTCTTTTGTTACCGGCCAAAATTCCTTTCTTTTCCCACTCGTTCCGCCTCCCCATACAAGAGCATTCTTAAACAGAAGAGGCTGGCCGGGGAGAGAACTGAAAGAGAACAACATTGTGAAACAGGATTTCTCATCATTCCTGGGATAGCCCAAAGTAATCTGCTGCCTGACACCGTCCCAAAAAGTCAAATGGAAGGGCGTATTCCAGCCCCTACCTCCTCATAGTGCTATTTCCCACATGGTTCCTTTCGATAAAACAGGAAGTGAGGGACATTCTGAGACTTCCCAGCGTATCTTGCACTTCCTGTTTTGTTTAAAGGAACTGCATGGGAAGGGGTGAGGTAAAGGGATAGGAAAGTGAATTACCACCTTAAGCATGGGTTGCACTGAACTCAATCCTATGTTGGCCTCCGCTGGCAGGACTAGGCTCCGCTCTGTTGTAAATGTGCTGTAAAGGGGCTCGGTAGAAAAGGAGGCCTCCTCCGAATCCTATCCCCCATTCTGGGCTTGAAAGCCTGACACAGGGCTGCTTGGATCTGCGCCAGCCATTTTGCTGGTGCGCGTCCGAGTAGCCCCATAGGACCTTCTGGGGCTTGACATGGGGGGGGAAAGGGACATCGAGGTCCCTTCCCTCGATGAGACCTCCAGCCCTGCACAGGATGCAGCAGAGTCTGCTCCGGCACCGCTGCATCCGAGAGCGGGGCTTTGAATAGGATTGAGCTATTTAGGTTTGTGTGGTGGCGGTTGCAGTGGCAGCAGAGATCCACTCCCCTAACCGCTTACTTCATTTCTTTTTCACACAGTCCCTTAAATAAATCAAGAAGGAAGTGTGCACGGAAGGAGCAAAGTCAGTCGCCTCCTTCAGATCCACTTTCAGCTCAAGCAAATTGGAGTGGCTCCAGCTGTAGTGGGTTGTATGGAGGCAGTGAAAGGTTTGAAGTGAAGGGCACCTAAAGTCTTTTTGCTGCTCCCGACTACTCAACGCCAGCTCACATTATTAGCTTCATGGATGGCCCTGCCATGTTTCTGATTGATAATTCATTGGGGAAATAGCGAGGATGGCAATCTAGAAAAGTGCACAAGTGTTTTGTTTTGTTTTGTTTTGTTTTTCCTTTTGGGCACAATCCAGTCAAAATTAGGGATGGCATGAACTTTTTGAGCTGGAGGAAATGTGATGGAATAACTGGTGTTATGACTCGAATAAAAACATCATAGAAAAATCCACCCAAGCCACCTGCCTTCGACAAAGTGTTTCAATTTCACTTTTCATCCTTTCCTGACTAAACCAATTGCAGTTGGGCTTGTCAGCCATTAGGCGGCACATGGACTGCAATTTCACTCTCTATAGTCAACCACACAGTCAACCGCACATGGCCCCTCCCCCCAAACCTTAAAAAAAATGGAGAAACTTCATTATTCACAATTCACAATTTAATCAGGATCAGCCTGCTAATGAGGTGTGTGTGTGTGTGTGTGTGTGTGTGTGTGTGAGAGAGAGAGAGAGAGAGAGAGAGAGAGAGAGAGAGTTGGATACTTAAAACATCTTTTTTCAGTCTTTAAAAAGTTAATGGTTAATTGTGACAGAGAGCCAATGTGATATAGTGATTACAGTATAAGAGTAGGACCTAGGGCCGTGATGGCGAACCTATGACACGCGTGTCACAGGTGACACACGAGGTCATTTTGGGTGACACACCAGCGTTTCCCCCAGGGCCCCAACACACCTTATATTTTCTCAAGTTTTACAGGCTTGTCTTGAACATTTAGGACAGGGATTTTGGCAGACCTCTTTCAAATTATTATCTAGTAAAACTCAGCAACAAAAAAGTCACGAATTGATGTTAAATAAAATGCAATGTGTTCTAGCTGTTTTCAGCTCAGTTCAATTCAAAATTACTACTAAAAGTAGCAATAGTCAAAGTACTACAGTATTAAAAATAATGGGGGGCAGCGGCGACACACACCAGCAGAGTCATGTTAGGCATTTTCAAAAATTTTGACACACCAAGCCCAAATGGTTCACCATCACTGACCTAGGGGATCTGGGTTCAATTGCCTACTCAGCCATGAAGCTTCTTGGGAAACTTTGGACAAATCAATATCTCTCAGCCTAACCTACTTCACACTGTGGTTGTGAGGATAAAAGGCAAGAAGAGCAACATGCATTGTCCTGAGATCCTTAGAAGAAGGGCGGAAAATAAATAAATGCATAAATAAGTTTAGCACCACTGTGTGGATGAAGGATGGAATGCAAAGCAATCAGCACTTCAGCGGTTTTTTATTCCAATCAAAATTGCAACAAAGTACACTTTTACCTTTACTGATGGAAAAGGTGGCCTGTTTCTGAGGCATGAGACTAATTTGACAAAGGAAACAGGAGCAGTTTCAACCACCGTTCATCAAAATTAAGCACTATTGGATTCTGTTGGCCCCAAGGACGGAATGGTTAAGCATGAGCATAACTCTTTTCTTGCAATCTGTGAATATTGGACTTTGGCTGGATTGAGTCCTTATCTAACATGTTTATACCTCATTTTCTAAAAAAAATGCTCAAGGTGGCATAACCTCCTCTGTTTTCCCCTACACTGCCAAGAACAAAGTAAGGCAAAGAAAACTCAGAGAACATTTTTTACATGTGATCAAAATTCAGATCTATATAAATAACAACTTCAAGCACTCCTGGCTTATACTGTCTCCTTCAAACATTCATAAGCAGCGATACACAACGCAGTTATACTTGCAATATTAAAATTTCAACCTTTGAATCTGAATGTTCTCTCTTCTCAGATTATTCAAGAATTTGCAGGCTACCATTTAGGAGGAGATCTGTCTCTGGCAATCCTGTTCAAATCCAGTTTGCAAAAGCCCTGTCTGAACTTCTCAGTGGAACCAACAGTCCAAGAAGGTAAATGAACTCGGAAACAATCAGCAACACAGAAACAATCTCGGAAACAATCAGCAATACATGCCATTGCCAAAAAGCCAACTGCTCAAGATTTTACACCACTTTGGTTGGTCCTGACAAAGATATTCCTGGGATCGGGTACTCCAGTTTTCATGGCCACAAGTTGTAGACTACGAAGTAATTGTGTGATTTAAAGCCATGTTTTTTTTTTAAAAAAAGCCATTGAACCATTTCTTCTTTCCTTATTTTTTAATACCATGGCTTTAAATCCTTTACATACTTCGGAAAGCTTTGATGCAGGTACTGAGTCACCTGCCCGTTCTGAATGGGGTTGCACTCCCCCTGTAAGAACGGGTGCGCAGTTTGGGAATACTTCTGGATTCACAGCTCTCCCTGGAAAGCCAGGTGCCGGCTGTGGCCAGGGGTGCATTTGCCCAGCTTCAGCTGATGCGCCAGCTGCGACCATACTTGAGTCGATTGAACCTGACCACGGTGGTCCAGGCCTTAGTGACGTCAAGACTGGATTACTGTAACACGCTCTACATCGGGCTGCCCTTGAAGACGGTTCGGAAGCTGCAATTAGTGCAGACTGAGGTGGCCCAGGTGGTCACTGGAGCTAGGCGGTTTGACTCTGTTGAACTGCTGCTTCAGCGGCAGCACTGGCTGCCAATTCAAGGTGCTGGTAATGACCTTTAAAGCCCTTCACGGTTTGGGCCCAGGATATCTGAGGGACCGCCTTCTCCCATACATTCCGGCCCGCGCTCTTAGGTCATCTGAGGGGGCTCTTCTGCGGGTACCACCTCTATCGCAAGTTAGGGGAGTGGCAACACGTGAGCGAGCCTTCTCTGCCGTGGCGCCACAACTGTGGAACTCCCGGCCAGGGGATCTGAGAACCACCCCCTCCCTCATGACTTTTCAGCGAAGGCTCAAAACGTTTTTGTTTCGTCTAGTGTTTGGGTGATGGGTTGTGGTCTGCCTCCTATGTCTCAAGATGCTCTGCCATGCTGCTTTTGTGCACCATACTGTCGCCCCCCCCCCCGTGGATTTTATTGTTTTTAAATTTAGTTATGTATTGTTTAAACTTATTTTATGTATTATTTTAAATTATGTATTTTAATTTTTGTTGTAAGCCGCCTTGGGCATTTGCCTTTGGCATAGGATAAGGCGGGATATAATGTTTAAAAATAAATAAATAAATAAATAAATAAATAAATAAATAAATACTTTGTACTCTATATTCCTGGAATATTACTTTGAACAATGCAAAGCGGGCACAATTTGCCTGCTCAAATAGGCAAAATGATTGTGGTGCCCTTTTTTTAATTTCTCAACCTTTATTGTAACTGAGTAGATTGTACCACTTTTTGCAGTTAAGTCTGCAATCCTATACACACTTTCCTGGGAGTATGCCACATTGAACACAATGAGACTTACTTCTGAGTAGACATAGGATTGTACTGTCTGTCTCCTAGTTGGGCCACCCAATCCAACATAACTTCTGCCCCCCACTAATGCCTATAACCACCCCCTTCCTGTCCTCAACACACCCAATCCCTGCCCCGGACCCTGCCTGATTCTTCCCCCTCACTGCCCAACGCTCCCCCAACCGCCCACCCACCATGCCAATTTACTGGTGCCGGGACAGGACTAGGCAGGACTGTCACCCAGCTGCTGCCTTTCATTGTTTATGGCAGCAGCCAGGGTGTGCTCTATGGTGGATTGCATTTTGTGATGAACATAAAATGTGCTGCTCTGCCAGAACACAAGTTCTGGCAACGCAAAAGGCCCATAGGGTTTGGCCGTTATATGCTGACCGACTGGCACAGAGGGATAAACTGTCTCATTATTTCAACTATACTGTAATATTCTCACGTCCTTCTAATTCAGTAGCTGTCATCAGTACAGCAGTACAGGGGCTCCCCCCTTCATGGGTAGTCTTACAATATTTCCCCTGCACTAAACTGGGACAACCCCCCCCCAGAATTTTTAATTAATTAAATAAGTAATTAGATAATTAAATAAATAATTGATTTTTAAAAAGTCCTGATCTTTTTTTTTTGTGGGCCCACTTGTTGCGCAAAAGGCACCCAATTTATTTATTTATTTATTTATTTATTTATTTATGGCCATTTTGGCCACAAATAAATAAATAAATGGCCATTTTGCCACCTGCCGCTGCCACATACCTGTCCTGCCATCATTGCCATTGCCACCACCATCCTCCTCCTTGTCCATCGCCCTCCTCGCTTCTGGAGCCTGGCTGGGTACATCTTGGTCGGCCAGGACTCCTGCACCCGCACCCGCTGCCACCGCTGCTTTTAAAAGGTTTTTTAAAAAACTTAAAACTGATCTCACAAAATTACTGTATTTCAGTACTGTCTCATGTGCCCTCACGAGATTTGGGCGCTGCCATCTTGTATCTCGCAAGATTTTGTGAGATTCAAGATGGCCGACAGGAAAAAAAGGTAAGTTTTAAAAACCTTTTAAAAGCAGTTGCAGTGGCAGCGAGGGCTTCACCGGGCCCGGAAAGCCCAGGACGGATCCGGAACCGGATCCTGGGACTGTCCCGGGGTTTCTGGAATGGATGGCAAGCCTATTCATGGGCCCTATCAATCACTCTGTAACAACTTATGGACTGGGCTGGACATCACTGATGATACCTATTTCCTGTTCACTCAGTTGCACTTACTATCTGTAGTGGTATACTGCAGCTACAGAGGTGCAAGCCACTCCTTGCAGCACAACAATTTAAGCTGTTCCATCAAATCAGGTTTCCACAATCTCATCTTCTGACTTAGAGCATGTGTGTGCCTCTGCTTTTGTTGAGTACACTGCAGTTCTTCACAAAAGAGATTACCTTACAGAATGGCATGGGAATATCTGGCATACAATGGATACAGATATAGGTATGCTTCTTTTTAAATTAGTTAATTATATACAACAATAATATTATAGCCCACCAAATTGTTTACTAATTCAGAACTGGGTACTTATTTATTGTTGGTATCCATCTTCAGCTCCCTTATTACCAGTACCATTAAAACATCATAAAACTGGTAAGAATTGCCATTCTTTAATATACCCCTTCATTAGTGAACATTATCCATCTGACACATTTTGTAAACACCAGAGCTTCATTGAACTGTTCATCCAAGATTAGTCAGCCCCTCTAGGAAAAAAAAAAGAAATGAATTTCTTTCACCTTCTTATGAAAGGGAGAAGTAGAAAGAAAGCCCAACAACTGCCGATATGTATGCATGAATAGCGTGTGATTCTAACATTTTTATGTGAGAGCTAGATCTAACAGTGAGAGAGAGAGAGAGAGAGAGAGAGAGAGAGAGAGAGAGAGAGAGAGAGAGAGAGAGAGAGAGATGAATTTTAGTGAAGATCACCTAAACACATGAACATGACAATTAAATAAGATCTGAGATTTTCATGGCTAGCAACGATTAACAAGGAATGGATGTCAGTTACAGGTTCGAAAGCCATGATGTTTTTATCGATTAAAACACGGTTCAGAAAAAAATCGTATTTTAAGGAAATAAAATGATATTAAAAGTTCATAATAATAGCTACATTTCTGCTTGCCTGAAGAAGTTTGGGAAACTCCGAATGAAACGTAGCAATTATTATGAACTTATAACATCATTTTGTTGCCTTAAAATATGTTTTTCTGAACCGTGTTTTAATCAGTAAAAGATCATTTTAACATCATGGCGTTCGAACCCGTAAGTGACATCCATTTCTCATCAACATGAACAATTGTTCATTTTGCTCCTTGGGTATAAAATATTTTTTATTTATTTAATTTGTGGATATGCCTAATTTCAGCTGCTTTTCACAATTAAATATGGGGGGAGGTATATATTAATTTAACATTTTCAACTAAAAGATCCAGAGTCCAAGTGTCTCTTGTATAAACAAAACATTTAGAACAAAATAAGCAAAATCTGTATAGTATGGATATTATCATGGCTGGAAATACTTTCAAAGGAGGTAGAATTTATAGGTTTAAAAGCCATATAAAAATCTTTAAAATCTTTAAAATACGTGGAGAATTCAACACATTTAAAAGTACACACATAAAATACACACAATTAAAATAGCTGAGACCAACACATAATAAAAAATTTCAAAGTCCAACGTTTCGTCTTACACCAAGGACATTATCAAGGAACACAGTGCAGGACTGTGTAGATGGAATTCCTGAACACAATAGGGCTTGCTTCTGAGTAGACATGCTTAGGATTGTGCTCTAGGACTTAACAAGCTACACCTGCCCACATTCCTTCTCCTAAAGGACTAGCACTCTGTCCCGGTTGGAGATCTGGTAAGCCTACTCAGCAGCAGTTCTTCTATTATATACAAACTGTTCTATAATCACCACTTATATATTGATTTGGTTGCCTCTCTGCATTTGCATTTCCCTATCTGGGGGTCCCCTATCCGTAGGCTTACCAGATCTCCAACCAGGCAGAGTGCTGGACCTTTAGGAGAAGGAATGTGGGCAGGTGTAGCTTGTTAAACCTTAGAGCACAATCCTAGGCATGTCTACTCAGAAGCAAGCCCCACTGAACACAATGGGGCTTGCTTCTGAGTAGACATGCCTAGGATTGTTATCTAAGGTTTAACAAGCTACACCTGCCCACATTCCTTCTCCTAAAGGTCTAGCACTCTGTCCCGGTTGGAGATCTGGTAAGCCTACCTATCCGCTGATCCGTTATCCACGGTTTCAGTTATCCGCAGATAGCAGATGGACCCCCTCCTCCCACGATCTCCCCAAGCACTTATTGTTAGCATCGGAAGCTTCGTTTCTTCTTCAAAAGGAATGCAGGCGCGTTCCTTTTGAAGAAGAAACAAAGCTTCTGACGCTAAAAGAAAACCCCGGGGGGGTCGCAGGGGAAGGGGGTGCACGCAACCCCAACGGACCCCCCGTGACCCCCTCAGGCACTTTTAACTTTGGAGGCTTCCATTTTTTTCAATACGAACATGATGAACAGGCCTCATGGAGACTCATGCGACTTCCTGCAGGCCCGTCCATGGAGACTAGGTGCCTAGAGAGGCTGCAGAGACTCTCTATGCACCTAGTCTCCATGGAAGGGCCTGCAGGAAGTCGCATGAGGCCTGTTCATCACGTTCATGTTGAAGAAAAAGGAAGCCTCCAAAGCCTGGGGGGTTGCAGGGGTCTGTGGGGGGTCTCACGCGCCCTCTGGTATGCGGGGGGGCCTCAGAAAACTGCAGAGGGGGCGTTTGCCCCTTTCTGCAGTTTCAAGTATCCATGGGGGGGCCTGGAACGGGGGGCCATGGATACGGTGGCCCCCCTGTACTGTAATTTATCCCTCAATAAATAGTACTGCACTTCTTGAGTACTTCTAACTTCTATTTTTTTCTTACTGCCCAATACTATCCGTGGACCGCACTGCCAGAACTCACATTCCAGCAGCGCAGAATGCATTCTGGCCATGCCAAAGCCAGACTGCTGTCGCGTGCTGCCGTGCCACTGCCGCAAATGGTGAGCAGCATCGTGCATGTGGCAGCTACTCCTCCAGCTCCCCCGACAGTGGTAAATTGACATAGGGTTGGGCAGTCAGCAGGGGGATCAGGGCAGAGAGGGGGAGGATCACGGCAGGGACTGGGGCTGCTGGCATGTCACTGATAGGCTATGGGTCTAATTAGACTTGCACCAGCCAAAGAGCTGGTGCAGTTCCAAGTAGACCAAGGTGCAGCAGAGTAGGTCAGTACAAATTTCTTTTACTTACCTCTCTGTTGTGCCACGTTCCCTTGCCAGCCCAAAGGATGCAGCAGAGGCCACGTCAGCACCACTGTACCCTGCAGTCTGACCAAGGATAGGATTGGGGCCACAACCTCTCAAATGCCAAGCTTCATTTGGGGTGTGCCACTAGTCAACGGACAAAGGTCCCTGGAACATGCAGATTTGGTAAGTCCCTGGAACATGTAAGTGCACTTATACGTGGCATTGTTGAGCATGTGTGATAACATCTGATATAAAGAGTCTACCTAAATATTTGTTCTTCCTCCATAATATTAAAACGTGTTTTATGGGCATTCTCTTATGCAGTGGATGTTTGCACAAAACCTAGCGCATGATTTGTGAAAATGTTCTGTATGTCTTTCTTAGTGCAGGCAGAAGGGAAGTCAAGCATACAGATCTGAGGCAGGTAAGCCCCCCAAATCTGCTTCAGCACACAGTCCTTGTGTCATTACATCTGTCCCCATCTTATACTTTTTCTTCTTTGGATGAAGCTGTTGTTTTGGGGCATTCCAGGAGTTCTTATTTATTAGTCGAAATGTCTTTTCACCTGCTTCCAAATCTACACTTACCACTCCTTCACTGCCCTGCTCTTCCTCTGCTTTCCCAGACATCATATAAATATGTGGAAATCTCATCTCTCTTTTCCCTTTGGTGTCAGCTTCTTTGTTGTGGTTCCCCTGTATCAAGCTGTCAGATCGAGGACTGCAGAGACACTAGGAGCGTTGCTTGATAACACTGGGTGTCTGAGCCACTCATCACTGAAGCAGACAGCTGAGTTGAGACACCTTCAGGGAACAATATGTGGAACAGGGGAGAGACAGAGAAGGAAAGAGAGGTTTTATTCTTTACAAGTACATGGCTGGAATCTGATGGGAAAAAAATGGAGGCACTTCTAATAAATCAGGTATTGGAAGTGCTGTATTAGAATCACATTCATTGTCCCACACAATTAATGATGATCCATAATTAAGGAAAAAGAGGATGGGGGTGTAGCTCATACTTGGCATGCAAATTATCCCAGTTTGGAACTCTGGTATCTCCAATAGAACTGGGAATGACCCCTGTCTGGAACCTAAGAGTTGCAGCGCAGACAATGCTGACTGTGGTGATTTGACTTGGTATAAGGCATTTTCCTATGTCTCTATTTACAGAGGCACACTGTTTATGTTCTTTTGAAATTAAAAAACAAACAAACCAGGAGTCCTTTGTCACCTGCAGCCCAATCCGCACCAACAGAACACATACTGCATGCAACGGGGGGACGGGGACGACAGAAGTCCAACCAGAGGTAGGAATGTTCGCAAGTTGTCATGATGTGACCAAATTTCCGAGTTAGAAATTAGCATGTTGCCGGGCAAACTCCGGAATCTTGTTTTTAATTACCTTGCTAAGCATAGCATCCTTGCTATGTAGTCTGAGGAGAGGAGAGGGGCAGAACAGAGTGGTAAAGAAGGTACAGAATCCTGCCACAAATCACTGCCACTCTTTCCCCTTTCCCACCCTCTGCCCTCTCCCTCCCTGCCCATGACACACACGCCTCCCTGCTGCCAATTTACTAGAGTCAGCCCAGCCCAGGCTCCATGATGGTGGGCGTGCAGAGTGGTGGCAGTCCTGAATGGCCCAGCAGTGGTGCAACGTTCACACCATCGCCGGACCTTTTACGACAGCATATCTCCCAAAACGCTGTCATAAAAAGCTATAGGATTGGGCTGATAAAGATTTAACAGATTTAGATTCCCTTACACCTCCACAAGCCTCCTGCTCCACAGTGGGTCTCCTTGGACCTGCACTAGCAAATTCACTAGTGCAATTCAGAGGAGAGAAAGGGGTGGGGAGGCCGCAGAAAAGGGGGATAGGATCCAGTGCATACCATCGTCGCTGGATCCACCAAGTCCCGCAGCCTCCCCACCCCCATTCCTCCCCCTCCCCACCCAGTTTTGCCCTCTCCCTAGTCACCTTACCTTCCTTGGCAGGTGACTAGGGATCCAATGGCATGTGCAAAAAACCTCTGGCCTTCCTGGAAGTGTCCCAGCAGCGCGCTACTTCTCTGCACGCTACCGGAGCACCATTTACAGCTGGCACTCACTGCTTTTCCGCTGCCGCCCAGCCCAATTAAAATTGGGCCATAAATGACTTCCAAGATCCCTTCTAACTCTAATATTCTATGATTCCCTGAATTCCTACAGCTATTATGATTAAATATATTTATATACCACTTTGTGACAAAAAGTTTACAAAGCGGATTACATAGCAAAATAAATGAAAAAATGGTGCCTCGTCCTCAAGGGCTCAGAATAAAAAAAGATACACAAGCAAAGAACCAGTGGGAAAGATGCTCTGCTAGGACAGTTGCTCTCTCTCTCTCTCTCTCTCTCTCTCTCTCTCTCTCTCTCTCTCTCTCTCTCTCTCTCTCTGCTAAATATAAGAGAATCAATGCTTTAAAAGTGCCTCTTAGCTCAGTTAGCAAGGGCTGAGATACTTTAGATACTTTGTTCCGTACTTTAATAGCTTCCCCCCCCCCCCAATGTTCCTTGTCACTGGAATAGCAATGCCTATTATTCAAACATGTGATAGTGCTTTCTTAACCAGAATAATGGCTGGACTATTAAAGGCAATTGTTTCTGTCTGTAATTACAGGTTATTTGAGCAACGTGACCATTTATATAATTATCGAGAACAGATATTGTACACGCTTACAATATGGGATTTGGGTAGTTAGACCGTTGCAATTTAATTCAACAAACTTATTTTTTATTATTAATTTATATAGTCCTTTTTAATGCCAAACTCCTTTACTCTGATTATCAAACACTTCCTTACAATGACCCATGGGAAAGTAAAGAAAATATTCATTTCAGAAACAGGGCAGCTGAAAGAACATGATTTGCTCAGGACCAGAAGCTGGAGAGAGTGTGGCTAAGCAGGTATGATCATGTCCGATGGCTGGGGAAGAGCTGCCACTCAGTGGTAAAGCATCTGCTTTGCATGCAGAAGGCCCCAGGTTCAATCCCCGACACCTCCAGATTGGGCTGAAGACCCCTGCCTGAACCCTGGACTGCCACTGCCAGTCAGAACAAGACAAATCAACGGTCCAATGCGGGATAAGGCAGCTTCCTATGTCCTATGTCCTTCTTATGTCCCAATCCTAACCAACTTTCCAGCACTGATGCAGCCACAGTCCAGCCCCAAGCATTCCCTTTCCTCGAGGAGGCCTCCGTGACAGCTCCCCCACTGCAGGATGCAGTGTGCCCCCTACTGGTACAACTGCATCAGAGCTGGAAAGTTAGTTAGGATTGGACTGGCAGTGGCAGTGATTCTTCCAGGTTTCAGAACCAGCCCAGTATCCACACTAGACTAGAGAGACAACTTGAGGGCCATTTTCAGTCACTTCACAGGGTGGTTTTCATGAACTGTCCATGTGTAGCAGCGCACACAATTTGGAAAACTGTCTTCATATGACTACAAGTATCAGCAGAAGTCCCCTGTGATGTTTGGGGATCTCCTGGTCTGCATGGAGAACCATTGCTCACAAACAGCTCCTCGCATTAAGACAGCAACCAAGTGACATGATTTAGAACAACGTTCCCATTCCCAGTGAATATAATGCATGCACTAATGTGGACAGTTAGGAGCACCATGTCAGCAAAGGAGGGTGCCAAGAGGTTCCCTGTGTGGGTTTTTTTTCCTCAAAGGTCACCTTTTGATATATGCATACTCTGTTCAATCAGTGCATTGCTCATAGTTACTTTTTATACCTCATAATAACCAGGCACGAAAGTACGGCTGAGGTTCCTGTATCGTTTTCATTTGCAGTTCTCATCTCTTCTCCGGTGATACAGGTGTATATGGTGTTTCCAATTAGCACTTCCGTACCACTTCCGTGCCGCCTTGAGTGCCCTTGTTGGGAGAAAGGCGGGGTATAAATTCTTTAAATAAATAAATTAAATAAATAAAATGCTTAGGAATAGGAACTTCTGTAGTTCATAAGTGTAGCTGTCCAACAGTTCAGTCTACTGCTGTGCGCTATGTAAAAAAATAATCCAGTGTGCTTTAAAAAAAAAAAATCACTGATAGAAGCGGGTGCCAGAAGCCAAATAAAGAAGTACATGATTGGATTGGATCGGAAGTGTGACCTGAAGTTCTGTTGCACGAGGAGGTGAGGAGCAATGGTCACCAATTCCATCCTTCCCTCCACAGCCCCCCTGTGCAGCCGTTCCCCAGCCAAAACCTGCTTCTGGAAGCCCTCCAATCCTCAGGAGCAGATATTGGGAAAGTGCAGAAGACTGTGGAGGGAAGAGGGGATAGGCAAAAATTGTCCCCCGCAAAGCGCAACTTATTCTATGCATGCAATACATTCTAATGGCTGCGACATACCAAGCACAGCCGCACACGTAAAGCCCAGCAGCATCCGCGTTCAGTAGCTGACGTGCTGGTGTGCCTGATAAGCAGCTGGAACACACACCACGTCGGAAGGTGCATTCCAAGGCTCATCCAGGCTCATCTCAGACGCACTTCTGTTACGATCAGCCAATGAGAGGAGTCTTGGGGCGGGACGCAGAGCAGCACAGTAGCCAATGATAACCCAGGATTTTTCCAGCCAATCGAAATCAAGCATTTCAATCCATGACTTCTCTGTGCTTGCTCAGTGCTCCTCCCCCACCACAAGCAATCAATCACAGGGGACCAGCAAGTGACCAATCCGGGGAGACTGCAAGCCACAGCTCTCTTTTGGTGTGCTTCGGGTTCGTCACGTGAGCCGGCAGCTTCCGAGACGCCGCTGGTTGTACGCGCTGCGGCCATGCTTGGTGTGTCACAGCCTTTAGGCTCCAACCCATAGTTGCTCTGCCAAATACAGTGCCTGATTCTGCTGAAAATGACCTTTCATAATGTTTAAGCTAAAAGCTAGTGCAGCTTTTTAATTAATAGTATTGCAAAGTTTGTCCCTTAATGGTCAGAGGCACATTCAGAGGGATTTGCTAAACAAGGTAGCTCATATAATTACAAAACATACAGAAAGTAAACCCTTGATTCGAGAGTTGCCCTATCATTTCTCCTTATAGCACAACTTCAAGGCAAATTGGAGGTTCTTCCTGGATCCAAACATCTGAAAACGTCTGGTGGAATCTAATAGAGTTTTTCAAATTCAGCCAAAATTCCAGCAGCAGAGTGCAAGTCCAACTATAATAAATCCAAATGAGTTTTTGTGTGTTGAATGATCTGTATTTGTATCAGTTGCCACTTGCTACTTTAGAGCAATCCCACAAGCTTTAATAAAACTACGCAGCAATAAGGGGTTTGAGAAATGCAGCCATTGAGGAATGGCCTAGAATGTCTGTTTAAAATGCATGAAAATGGTGAATACGCTACACTTTAATGTACCTGCAACCCATATTCAACAGAGTATTTCAGAGATTCAGCTCAAATTACTTGGATGAGATTGAAGCTCAATTGCCCTTGTAACATAAGACAAACACAGACCCTTTTTTCTTATCACCCTAAAAAGACCGCATGTGAATAGCAAATCAGCTACACAAAGGCAATGAGATGAAAGAAAAAAATAAATAAGCTGCATCAGAACTTTCAGGCAGTAAAAGAACTTCTTAGATTGGGAGTGGAGATGCTAAAGCATCATTTTGAGCTCCCTTAGGAAAAAAAATGGGAAAGGGCAACATCTTGCTCTGGAAGATTGCCTTCTGCCTGAAGATGCTTCTCATCTGTTACATAAGCAACTTTTGCCACCTTGGGTTTTCCCATGCATAGGCTAGAGCAGGGGTTCTCAACCTTTGGAGGCCCGGGTACCCCCTATCATGGTCCAATTTTCTGAAGTACCCCCTGCTAATTAACTGCTAATTAATTGGATTAATCAATAGATTAATTAGGTAATTAATCGTTAAAGTACTAAAACAATTTTAAATGTGAAAAAATGGCTTATTTAACTCTGTGTGTGTGTGTGTGTGTGTGTGTGTGTGAGAGAGAGAGAGAGAGAGAGAGAGAGAGAGAGAGAGACGCTAGAGTGCCGAAATATTTTCAAACAGTAACATAATACTTCCAAATATTTTAACATTTTTGGTTTTAGCATAAAAGTAATGCATTTCTAAAATAGCATCTCACACTCTGTTACAATGATGTGTACGGTAAATATCTTTATCATATAGAGTTGTACTATTGCACAGTTATTGTATGGAGAAATTGCACAAATTGCAGATTAGATTTTCTCTGTGTCTGAACACTTTTCTGTTTTTACAACTACTGGCAGTCTCCATAAGATCTAATCAAGATGTAAAGTTGAGTGGGGGATCCCCAGGATCCTGTCCAAATCTTCTCTAACCTGCAAAATCTCCCTTGTGTGTCCCATCTCATTCCCTGTTGCCGGCAACACAGAACTCCTGCCATCACTAGGTCTAGTGTGGGGTCATCATCATCATCATCATCATCTGTATAATACCTTAAGCTTACAGTCCAATCCTGTCTAGGACTGCTGCAGCATGCAAAAGCACTCTGCGCTGGATCCCAGGAAGGATCAGGCCAGCACCTGTGCAGCTGGAGCACACCTCAGGGGAAAGGGACATTCATCCCTTTCTCCCAGTTAATACCCCAGCTGCATCTACTGGTCTCCTAGGATGTGCACTGGCAAAATGGCCGGCGCAAATCTGAGGAGCCAATGTAACGCTGGCCAGGCCCAGGACGCGGGATAGGATTCAACGGAGCACACCACCGTGGATCCCTCCCCCATCCCCATTGACCATTAGAGTGGCCAAACAGTTTCACATGCCTATTAGCTGTAATTCTTATTGTAATACAATGAAGTTGTAAGGTTATATTTCAATACAACTCAGTATTTTTATCCCCATATTGCAGAGGAGAGACTGAGGCTGAGAAGTAATGACTCGTCTACGCCTTCCTAGTGAGTTTATGGCTGTGAAGAGATTTGAATCAGGAACTTCCTGATTAGAAACTCATGGCCAAATCATGGCATGTTACAATGGCAGACTGTGATTGATCTCCCGATTTCTTGGTTGAACTAAATATAGTCACAGGATCTGCTCATTTACAGCACAATCCCATCTGGGCATTTATGACAGTGGCCCACTGTTCTGTTGTCATAAATGGCCCTACGGCAGCACGTACAGTACACTGCTGGTTGGCCATATTGCAACCACAACCTCAAACAGCAGTGGTGCCAGTGGCTCACTGCCAGACCCAGCTACCACTTCCACTGAAGGTAAGCCAGTGGCAGGGCAGGGGGTGGGCAGAGGGCAGATACTGTACTGATATTAAAGTGAAATGTGATAGGCGTTCTCCCTTTCCAAGTCAGAAACCTAAGCCCCACCCCTCCCCTGAAGGATTATGCCTATGGCGGGGACAGGAAAAGCACTTTGTTGGAGAAACCATTGCCAGTCTGGAAGTGTCTTTCCTTGTAACAGATTTGCCCAGATGTTGTGGCTTTTTTGTTTACTCGTGGTGACAAAAGAAACCGAGAATATTGTTGGCATAATTGTCCCTGAAGTCTCAATATTGATCCTTTTGAATAAGAGCACTAATTAGCCATTACTTTTATCACATAAAGAATTGATTGTGATATTACTCATTGCTACAAAAATTAGTTTAGCTTTAAAATTGAAATGTACTCTGTAGTCTACAAAAGACTAGTGATATGAAAACATCTGGGACTTATTTCCAATGGAGGAAAAAATGCGGCAAATCAAGTACCAAAATATAGATAGTACTGGTGGTTTATTTATCATTGCAATGCAGACCCCATATGTAGAATTTGTATGCGCTCATGACCCCATATAAAAACTTCCCCAAAGTATATACTTCTGCTTATAGCCATTATTGATTATATTCAACTCTCTTTTGCATTGGCGATTCTTGGGGGGCGCCGCCGCGCTGCCCCCACGTGAAGCCACAAGTGACATCAGTTTCACATGCGCACAATTCCAATCACGCCCCCCCTGCCATTTTCCTTACCTTTGTGTTCTCACGAGATCCAAGATGGCGTCGCCCAACTCTCGTGAGGGCACATGAGGCATACTGTACTGCCTTATGTGCTCTCACGAAATTTGGGCACCACCATCTTGGTTCTCGCGAGATTTTGCAAGATCCAAGATGGCTGCCCACAAAACAATTTTTTTAAAATTTATTTATTTATTTGTTCAGTTAATGAATTAATTAATTAGTTAATTAAGGACGGGGATGTCCCAGTTGGAAACTGGGAAAATATGGCAAGCCTATAAATACACATGATGCATACATGCACTACAATGAATATCAGATCTTTCTATCATTGTTTTTATTTGTATTTTTATTTTTGCAAATCAGGCATTTCTTAACCGTCTAAGTAGACATGATGCCTGGCCACTCACCCACCTGGCCTGCCTGTTGCAGGTAGCTAGAAAAAGGATAGTAATAACGGCAGTGGAGACATCCGGCCTCCTTTTCCAGAGCTGCCACCACCACCATCCTGTTCCTGGCTTGTTCTCTTTCTTGTAAGGGAAGGGGAGCAGGTAAGAAGAGATGACATTTTAGATTGTGAGCCCTTTTGCGACAGGGAGTCATTTAATCATTTGATTTTGTCTGTAAACCGCCTTGTGAACCTTTTGTTGAAAAGCAGTGTATAAATACTGTGGTTAATAATAATAATAATAATAATAATAATAATAACAACAATAATAACAATAATTACAGTGACAGTGGCAGGGCAGGGGGAGCAAGTAGGGCCACTGCGACCCTCTTCTTGCTGTCAGAATGGACTGAACTTCCTTAGACTGCATGTGGGGAGATCAAAACATCGACTGCTCAGGGCCCAATCCTATCCTGCATCCTGCGCTGCATCCTGCGGGTAGGGGGGCAGTCATGGAGGCCTTCTCAAGGTAAGAGAACAAATGTTCCCTTACCTCGGGGCTACATTACAGCTACATCGGAGCTGGAATGTTGGATAGGATTGTATTGGCATTTGCCTCAACTATATTGGCAAATGCCAGCAAACAGAAAACCTATATATCAGGCAAAAGTATTAGAACCTTTCTCCTCAATGCTACTTTTCTATTTTCAGGAAATTTTAGCATGGAGAATCACTCAAAAGTGGTCTGCCTTGCCTGTAGCCTGAAGCGATATAGTCTCTTCCGTCACCATATCACTGAACCACTTCCTTCTCCTGCTAGTGTAGCTACAGCCTAACTCAAGATCTGAGATGAGGAGGGCCACGGGGGGGGGGGGGCAGAGTGACCCTTGAGTCTTTATAGGGACTGCTCCAGACACAGGAGCTGCAGCCATGCTAAGATGCGTCAGGTATGAAAGCAACTCTTTGCATACTATCGTACCAATAACATGGAAAACAAATTCAGTGAGGCAAACTCAGGTACAGTATATGTTTACTTATGCATTGTTCTACAGAACAGCATTGCACAAAAATAAAAATATATAAAATAGAGTAAAATATGCATACCTTAATAAAAACAGCACAAACCAATGAAAAGGGGGGATCAGCAGTATCACAGGCACCACACTCCTTGCTTGCCTTTATGAATATATCCATTTTTCTTATTCTCAAAAATGATGTTGCCTTGACCCTTTTCACCAAGTGACAGGTGCAGAGAGTGCAACATACAGGTCTAAGAGGGCAAAAAGGCATTTTAGTATGTAAATGGCTCAACGTGCCCCCAAAGAAGCATCCCATATGTCATGCCACCTGTCCTGCACACTTGAACCCTCAAGCTTCCACCATGAAGAAGAGACTTCTACGTGGGTTAATTTTCGGCGTTCTCAAGTCACCTCATTTTCATGACTCAGAGCTTTAGTGTGGAGATTAGCAAATGTCAAATGCAAATATAAAATGGATCTGCACAGCATAAAAGCCTCTTAGCTGGCATTGCAAAGAATATTCCCTTTAAATGTTAATGAAACTGTTGTAATTACTCAAGCTACCAAAACAACTCAGGAGCCAGAGTTCACAGCTGTAGCCCATTACTTGTAAATTACTGGCACCGGCATTGTGTCAGTGGAGAGACAGAGTTGTCTGAGGAAATGTCCTGAATATGCTTTGCTTTTAACCAAGTGGTGGAGGATATTAAAGGAAATGAATTAATTTGTAGGACAAGTCACTGAATGGGAAGCTATCCCTCACCCTCCCTGCTCAAAATAAGCTTCTTTCTTTCAAAACTGCTGACTAGCACAGAATGCATTGCAAAGGAACACCCTTTCCTTAACTGTATACCATTTTCATTATGGCAGCAACCCGAGGCAGACTTCCTCGGAAGTAAGTCGCATAGAACACAGTGGGTCTTATTTATGAATAAAATAAGCATGCATCAGGGTGCCCCATGACTCCATGAGGCATTAGTAGTATTATTGAATTATTGAATTCTTTTTCCTGTTTTTTTCTTGCTGTCTCTTTTCAAAATCAAGTGGATGGGACTTCAGGAGAAACGACACCGTAGGATTTTTATTTGGTTGCTATAGCCCTTTGATGAAACAGCCCGTGCAACACTCGTTGAAATGGAAGACGGGTCACTGCATAAGCCGGTTTATCAGCTCCAAGTCAGGCAAAGATCCAAGCAGCACATGAGAATACATGGGTTGTAAAGAAGAAGTGATGTCTGCATTAAGGAAAAGCACTGGCACCTTGATTCTTTGATCGGTGAACTGTGTGACAGGCTTGCAAGCAACTTTTTTCCCCCCAGGATGACAGTACGACAGACGACTTGAGAATCAAATCTTGCCATTTAGCACAGCACTTCACAGGGTTAAATAGGTATCATGCTGTCACTTGCATGTCTGCCATGGACTGGCTATGGGAGGAGTTAAAGAGTCAGCATGCAGGAAGGTTCCGCATGAACATAGGCGTGGGTCTCTCGTAGACATTTAAGGCAGCTGCGGCGACATCTCTGAAGATCAGCATTGGAGCTGAACGTGGAATTGGCAAATCCTCTTATGTCACTTTCAGTTGACGTTGAAGGTAGCCCAAGCCAGCCTGGGACCTTTCTTTCATTTTCGCCGAAGATTGCTACCCTTGAGCTCCATTCAAATTCAGGAATAAGCTTTCCCGAGCCGCCATGCTCTGTTGCATTGGAAGTGTGCAAGTGCGGAGGGCTCAAGGAGGCAGGATTTCTGGGCTGAGAAGAAGAGCCGCAGCTGTCATCAGGGAGGGCTTTGCATTTTTGCTTTAAACACAAATCTGCTTGAAGGAACTGGTGCAACATTTGTGTAAGCCTTAGATCATCCCCAACATGTTTATTTGTATAAGCGACTTACCTCCATCATTTTGTTTGGCGTTCCTTTTGTTGTTTGACGCGCTCAGATAGTGTTTGAGAACATCTCTCTTTGTGTTGCTTGATGTTGCAGCTGCTTAGACATCCCATCCCAATATCTCGTCTTTGAAAAAGGCTTACACCTTAGCTGAGGTATTTCAGAGGGCAATCTCTCTGCAAAGGTAAGTCCTGCCTCGCTAACCTTCTTCGTTTCTTTGAGAGTGTCAGCAGACATGCGGGTAGAGGCGATCCAGTTGCCTACTTGGACTTTCAAAAAGCTTTTGACAAAGTCCTTCACCAAAGGCTCTTGAACTAACCTAGCAGTCAGGGAAGAAGAGGACAGGTCATTTTATGGCTTGTAACTGGTGAAAAAGCAGGAAGCAGAGAGTAAGAATAAATGGGCAATCCTCAAAGCGGAGGTGTGATGAATCCCCTGCATCCCCCCCCTTTTTCTGCCTATTTTTCTGTATTTTGGACAGTTTTTGTCTCCCCGGCAGCTTCTGTGCCATTCAGCAGCTGGGATATTCTTTACAGGCAGCTTTTGCCCTTTTTTTGGAAAATGCTACTGGAAACATGCTACGTATATATTTGGCTCCTCTTCCTGTCTGAGTTAGCTAGCTCCCTGCTGAGATTGGAATGTACCTAGCAATTGGGTAGCATCCCTGTCTATCTTGATCCAAGGGGTGGGATGGAGTGACCAGGTAGTTTCTACTCCTCTGATCAGGTAACGCGATGATGTCATTATGGCCAAGGGATAAAACTACCAAGCCCACAGGATTGTTCTCTACCATTCACCTGAGTGACCTATTCATTGGGTGCTCAGAGAGGAGCACTCACTTGCTGAGATGCAAGTGAAAAGAACTGGAGATTCTATACCATGTACGTAGCTCAGGCTAGAGACAGTCTAGTTAGGATCATAAGGCTTATGAATTATTTTACATGTTTGCCGTGATTCCAGCTGGCTTACAAATTTCTCCCATGGGACACATGCAATGGAGTAGCATCGCAGCTCCATCTGCTGGGTGGTAATGGTTATGGCATCCTTTTGGTGAAAACCTTTCCTTATGCTTTCCCACCAAGCATTTTTCATCATCCTGCTGTAATTTCATTACCCACCGTTCTCTTCCCATTTTTTTTAATCCCTTTTGTTTAGCCTTTTAATAAACTAGTTCCATTTTCATCCTTGGTCTGCCTGGTCCATGTTCACGGGTAATTCAGTGGATTGTCATGTCTCTGCACTCTGCAGATGCTACTGTGGAATTGATTTTAACTGGAACCCCGGGGATTCAGTGTTCTCTTGGGAGGGTATTTTTTTCCCCAGACAGCCGTCCTCTGCCAGGTCTCTATAAACTGGGATGTTGGCAGTGGATACAATCTACCACAGTTTTTATCCATTCAGCTCTTAAGCCAATAAAAGGAAAGTGGGAAATAAGTGGGAAAGCCCTCCTCCCCGCCCTTTCTCTGTCCCTCTACACCCCAGTTCCACCCTCCCCCACCTCCCCCACCTCCCCATCACCCGGCATGGAGCTCACCTGCTCTAGTGGGCGCTGCTCCTGTGCCAGCAGAGGCCTGCCGGTGCCATGTGCTTTTTGGCATGTTTGTGACGGTGCAGAGCGTAGTGCCGCCCACAGAGACAGGCATAGGATTGGGCTGTAAATAAATCAGAATCCGCAGTATAAAAAGAAAAGGATGGGTGCTACATAATTAGGTTACCAAATTAATATTTTGGGAGAATCTTATTCAGTTTCTTTTCCCAGCAGATACAGCTAAGGATAACAGTTCTTTGACAAGTTCTGTGTGCTGAGTGCATTCCGGGTGAAAGACCAAGTGATCCACACCCTACCTGTCTGCTTGACCATGTGGTCTTTCTGCGATGGCACTGATTTCAAAGTGGCTTAGGAAAGCCTCTTTCTTATTGAACCTTATGTTATTTCCATAAGGGAAATAAATGCGGGGAGCAAGGGGAGTTCAATTATCACAGTGGGTAAAACCAGAAAAGAGGTAGTGTGAAAATGGGTTATTAGGAATCCCCATTGCAAGCAACACTGAACCTTTCATGTACTTCAGACGATGAGAATCTCAGAATCATTAAAGTTTGTGAGACAATTGTACCAAGGAAATGGAGTCCATATAGGTGCTTTAGAAAGAGGAGCTAACAAAAATGGTTGTTAGATAAATTCCACATTTATGAATCCTACCATGACCAAGTGCCTAAGAGTATCCAACCATCCATTTTTGATTCCAAAAGCTCAAAATGAAAAGAATATTATTTGGGGGAAAAAGTGAATTCATTGAAACGTTGAATTCATTATCATAGATCACTGAGAAAACTTACCAGTCAGGCAAAGAAGCAGTTGCTGTAAAGGAAAGATGATTTTATATTTGCGTTTCAGGAACGTAAAAGAATGAGCCAAAACAATTAACATTTTTCATTGTACAAAATCCTATAAGAAAAACAGATCAACTCTCCTTTACTTGCATGAGTTCCTGATGAGTTCCATATGATTAAACTTGTTCTGTTCACTCTGGGTGTACAATACATTTACAACAATAGTGTAAAGTTTCAGTTCTATGGCAACACCATAAATTTGGATTGCATTCCTTTGCAATCTGCTGTGCAAACTTCTCAAAGATCACACAAAGATAATGAAGAATAGCACATTAGAGTCCCTACGTTACAGAAGATAAAAGGATGACTGTGTTGGCCATCTCACAGCCCATTCCTATTGGACTCAGCCGCTAGCGGAATGAGAGTTCGATCAGCTGTGACTGCCTTACAGCAGCCGCAAAAGGGCCTCCGACAGTACAACGGCTGACCCAGGTCAGTCGGCGGGGGAAGCAGGATGGAATGGGGCGGTGATGGGGGTGGGGAGGAGGGCGGAAAAGGAATAAAACTTGTTTTAAGAGCCCTGGTGACCATACATGTTCCACAGGTGCAGCTCCTTCTAACACACAGTACAATCCTATGCATGTCTATGCAGAAGTAAACCCAATTTAGTTTAATGGTACTTACTCCCATGTAAGTGTGTATAGGATTGCAGCCTCACAGCGCAATCCTGTGTAACCTTGCACCAGTGTAACAGCAGATGCACCGGTGTTAGTGCAATTACACCGGTGCATCTGCTGTTACACTGGTGCAAGGTTACACAGGATTGCGCTGTCAGTCTTGTAACGATTAGAAGAAAAAAGAAAAGAATTAACTGAACTGAACATTGGCCTGCATCAGTGCCTTTCAATGAACACTCCCTGGTTCCCTCTAGAATGCCCAATTCTTGATTGAAAAACAATGAAATACTTCCATGTGGCTGCATTCCATGCTATTCCAATAATGTATGAAATAACAAAATCACGAAGAAGAGGATGGATCACATGGGGGAAAAAAATCCACAGCAATGCTCTCAGCCCAGTTTGGGTGAATGGCCCATGGTAGGTAGTACTACATTATCTAGACATTTCTGTTTTCAGTAGTTTCCCTGTTGTTGTTTTTCTGCTCCAAATGAGATACTGCAATTTCCAACAGCCTTAGTAGTTATTTTCTACCCTCCACAAAAACAATTTATTTTTAAAATGCTATAATTAGATTAGAGCTGTCTTTATTGCAGCATCTGTAGGAAAATGAGGGTATGTTTCTTTGGACGAGCGAGCAGGCGTATTTAGCTTTATTTAATCTGGACGAGTCCACTGGGATACTCAAATTTAATTTTATCTTTCAATGCACTGTGAATTCATATTGTACATCTTTAGGTCAAAAAATACAGGGCTCTGTCATTGAAAACATTGTAAGCTCACTTCTAGCATTGTGAATAAGCGACTATATGCTTAAAAGTGTCCCCTGTGTATAGGGACATGCTTATGCAGATTGTGCATGTGTGGCTATGAATATCAATGTGCTGCTATGGGGGCATAAAGACGTGTGACACATTTGTATGTTTTTATGCCCGTTTCTGCCTGTCGGTTTTTGTGTGTGGTGACTCATTAATCAAAACAACAGGTTCGCTCTAAAGCATTGCTCAGCAGGGTGCAACTCCTTTTCCACAGTGGTTTGTGTACAGATTCTCTTCAAAATACTTGGTTCTTTTCGTTTTCAAAAGCATTAGACATTACAGTTTTTGTCGTTAGATCTCAAATAACACTAAACCGTTCTTACAATTGCCTATAGAGGGTTTGGGTAGTTCCAGAGCTAAAAGATTGGGGGGGGGGGTTGAGCTTTGATCTTGGCTGTGCTGTCATTTTCCATCACAGTTGTCTGGGAGGGAGTGCCCCTGCTGGACCCACTGTCACCCCAGTCGCAGTCACCAGCCCCATCACCACTGGAAATACAGCCACTGGACCTGCTGCCACTGTGCACATTTCTATCAGGAGCTGGCAGCCAAAACTGGTGCCTGCAGCAAGGCAACCATTAAGCCTATAACTGTAAGGCTTTGATGGGCCAGACAGAAGCCCTAGCAAATGTTGCCTCCCACAAGGCCTGCTATTCAGGTCTCTCTGTTGCCATAGCAATGCGAACAACAGGCACAGGTTCTGGGTGGGGAGGAGGGCAGAACTGCACATGCCTAGAAGGCCTAAGAGAGCTTAAAATCCCAGTCATTGTTGCTAACCATGAAGCAGCAGGAAGCACAGGTGAGAGTTCTGACTGGGGAATTGGAAAGTCAGAGGCCTAGGAGACTGTCCTGGAGTGGAGGAGGAATCGAGTGCTATGTAACCCTCTTCCCTCTCTCTCAGCACTGACTGAAGCATCCTGGGAAAATCCCAGTCTTCAGGAATATTTTGAAAAGGGGATAGCCAGTCCTCCCTCACACACACACACACACACACACACACACACACACACACACACACACACACACACACACACACACACCTTTCCAATGGAAGAAAAGGTTTTTGTCTAGGTGTCAGTGGATCCTCCAGAACACCAGGAGGGGGTAAGCGGAAGATGAGCATCTACAGTGACGTAAGTCAAGAGTAGGATTGCCATTTGTCCTGGAATTTCCGGGACAGTCTCAGAATCCGGTCTTGGGTCCCGGAATGGTCCCAGAATGGTTCCGAGCCAGTTGACAAGCCTCCGCACCACGACCGGCGCCATTTTTAAAATGTAGAAGAAAGTTACCCGGGCACTGGCATATTGGATCGCGAAATATCGCGAGATCCAACATGTAGGCGCCCAAATCTCGTGAGATTTGGGTGCCAACATGTTGGATCTTGCAAGATTTCGTGATCCAAGATGCCGGCACCTGGGTAAGTTTCTTCTACATTTTAAAAATGGCGCCAGCGGCAGCAAGCCGGCTGGCTGAGCGAGCCGGCCGAGCCTCGGCCAACCAGGCGAGCTACCCAGGTGAGTGAGCCAGCAGGTGGGTGAGCGAGCTGGGAGAGCCTCAGGTGGGCGAGCCTCGGCTGGCCAAGCCGGCCAGGTGAGCCAGCTGGCCAGCGACGATGAGAAGGAGGAACAGCAGCACGGCGGCAATGGGCAATGGGCAAAATGGACAGGAGGTAAGTCAATTTAATTAATTATTTTAGGCTTAAAATAAAATATATTTTAAAATTTAATTAATTAATTGATTGATTGTTTCTTGGCAAAAATAAATAATTAAAAAATTTCCTTCGTGCCCCAAAAAGAAAAAAAACTAAATTTTTATTTAATTATTTAATTACGTAGTTGTGTGTGTGTGTGGGGGGGGGTTTCCCGGTTTAGGACCAGGAAAATCTGGTAAGCCTAGGTAAGTAAATAATGGGTAAGGAAGCCTGTTCTTGGATTTGGGTTGCTAGTGACCTCTGCAATGCCTTTAATTTTTATATATTTTATATACAAATCTTTCTACAAGGAATGTTTGCTTCAATATTATGTTACTGACAACATGTTGTATCCTAAACTGTCCTCCCCTTGGAAATAAGAACTTCCTCCAGTCTTAAAAAAAAATACAGATCTCCCATTATTAAAGTGGCTCAGAGTTCTATATGGGTATTAAAATATGGTTTCAAAATGGATTTCAGAGATACTTTTTAAAAAGAACATTCAAATGTGATAACCAATGTGTTGCAGAAGGTTTGAAATATTTAGCATGCTTTCATTTACACGCCCAATGCATTTTTTGCTGTCTTTGCAACTCTGCAAACAGTTGCTTGGAAGTGGCTGTTTATATGCAATAAAAACAAAAATAATTGTCGAAATAACTCGTGCCTGCAGAACAGTTTTAAAACAGGTGGAAATGGCTTGCAACTCATGCCCCAAAGAAAAATATTGCGGGGTAATCATTCCTCCGGAGGTTCATAAAAAGAAGGGAGAAGTTAGGACAGATCTGCCAAGGTTATTTTTTTAATCCTACCTGACCCTATGCTCCAGTGTGCTGCTGCAGAAAATATTCCTAAAACTAGAACCTAGAGAGGACCCGAGCCACTCCCAAGAGTGCACCTCGTTGACCGGAAACCATTGACCAACGGTTGCCTTGTTGACCGGAAGCTGCGGCCTGCATTGGGCAGCCGTGGTTCACACTTGGGAGCGACTCGGGTCCTCTCTAGTCACACCTCGATTCCGGGACTATGGTAAGCCAAACTATAAAAATGGGGAACACGTGTATGAAGTGTTGCGGACAGTGCAACTAGGATCTATGGACAGTTGGTACATCCCTCAAGTGCTGAGCTGATGGAATGATGCAGGAGGATAGTGCTGGCTGATTCTCTTCTCCTTGCCAGACACTTGATGCTCCTTTAAATTAAGAGGTCCAAATTACTGTGTTTGTGCTACTGTGGTTAAAGCAGACCAATAGGCTCAGACAATAAAATAGATTCTCTTGAAAACCTAACTTTTAAAGTATTTTTGCTGAGGCCTTGACATGTCGCCTTTTCAAGTACAGTAAGTCCTCACTTAAAGTTGTTTTGTTTAAAGTCGTTTTGTTTAAAGTTGATGGGAAAATGCCACGGGAACCTTTACATGTATCAATTTGCCTATGGTAAAATTGGTTTCATTATACTGTAAGTCATTTCGCTTAAAGTTGCAGTTTCCTGGAAGAACCTATCTATAACTTTAAGTGAAGACTTCCTGTACAAAAAAAGAATCACCAATCAACCATATCAGCTGTTGGCAAAATGTTTTTGTCCCTAGATGAAAAGGACGGGGAAGCACCCCATTCTTGTCAACCAGGTTTGCACGATATTTTGGAGTGTTGGCTATGTGCTAGAAGGGGGGGGGGGTGTTGTCTCAGCCATTCCCTTCATGACAGAGTCATGAATGGAAATGCTGATGATAAAAAACCTGTTTTGCAATGTTTAAAGGCTCCAAGAGCATTCTAGAACTGCTTTTGGTGAGGTCGTCTTACTGAACATGTCATTGTAGTGAGGATGGGGCCATAGCTCAGTGCAACAGCACGTTCTTTTCATGGAGAAGACCCCAGCTTTAATCTCTGGCATCTCCAGATAGGGTGGAGAAAAACTCCTGTCTGAACTTGCTGCCACTGGTCAGTTTACTGAGCTAGATGTGCCAATGGTCTGCCTCAGAGGATTTTCCATGAACAAGAATATGAATACTGTGAAACTAAAGAAAAGGGGAAAAAAATAAAGTGCTACATTAGTGGCCCAATCTCATCGGCCTTTTACGACAGCGTGTCTCCCAATATGCTGTCATAAAAGGTCCAGCGGTGGAGCAATATTGCACCACTG
Organism: Plestiodon gilberti rubricaudatus; assembly: GCA_026170595.1. Taxonomy (NCBI): domain Eukaryota; kingdom Metazoa; phylum Chordata; class Lepidosauria; order Squamata; family Scincidae; genus Plestiodon; species Plestiodon gilberti. The sequence continues at coordinate 93,873,805 of JANXHW010000001.1, forward strand.
CCAGGTCATTTGGAGCCGCCATCATGGGCTGTGCCACCCCCAGGACGTTTCCAGTGAGGGCCATGTTGTAGGCGAGGAGGGGGAGATTGAGGGAGTTTGGGGGTGGGGAGGTCTAGGATGGTTCAGGGGAGGGAGAGGGTGGATCCTGGCAGCGGCAACTTGTGCGATATGCTGTCCCCTCTTTCCCAGTCCACCCTTCCCCTTTCCTCTCAGCCTTACGCCAAAAACATAGCTGGTGTGGGTCTGGAGAGACTCATAGGTGGCCAGGAGGCCTACCTAGAGGTGAGTAAAAACGTTTTGTACTTACCTCTGGTTGGCCTTCTGGTTGCCCCACCCCCCACCATTGCATGCAGCACACACTCCATTGGTGGGGGATAAGACTGGGCTGTAAGGTTCTATAACTGGGATGTCCAGATCTCTGCACTTACTTATATAGATATAGTACAGTCTCCATGATGCTTGAATACTTCAGCCTTGTAACCCACACTGCAAGGACAACATTAGAGGGTGGCTCTGACAATCTGTCTACCACAGCAAAGGTGGAATACTGAGCTGTACTTGAGTATATGACACATTTTAGGGTCTTGGGCAGATAAGTGTCACTTTCTGTTGGTGAATGCCTGAGTCCAACTCTGTTTCCATCCAATTCAAGGGGCATTGGGAGGACTGGCTGATGGTGAGCTCATCTGAAACAATGTTCTCTAGCCTTAAAATTTCTGTTCAGCAACGGATTTCTTTTTCTTATTTTTATGTTCCGAATGTATCATGTTTAAATGCCTGGGTTACCCTTCCTTCCTGCTCTTTGTCCAGTTTCCTGCCCATCACGCAATTTTGTCTGTGTCCAGGTCAGTAATCTTGGATATGGAGCTTTGCCAAGTGCCTCTTGAAGAAAATGTGAAGGCTATTATAACCACTGAATTTCCTCCATCTGCCATATCATGAGTGGCTTGACCTGCCTTGGCTGAAAGAGACTGTATTGAATGCAGTAGATGCATCTACTGCCCTGTCTCCGGAATTTCTTCTCCTGTTCATGTTAAACGCGCTGCCCTTCAGTGCCATCGTTTCTCTCTAGCGTTTAACAAACAAAGCGACAGAGCAGTACTGGCTCTTTTTTCTTTTTGCTTTCAGAACAGTCTTCAGGAATCGAGAGAACTCAATACCAGTTTCTTATTAATTGGAGCCAGTCTCGTTACGTTGGTAAAAGTGAAAAGTATCTGAGTTTGCCGTCTTTGACGCTACTATAGACAGGAGTTTTGCAGGTACAACACTGTGACCGGTGGCTTTTTTGCCGGTGTCAGTAGGAGCCTCCAGATGGTGATCAGTGCAGCAAAGGATATATCCGCGCCATTATGCTGCTAACAGCCACCTTCAGCACAGGCATTGTTGCACTGCCACAGAAATCCATTTCATGGCACTGAAAGGAACATGTACTGGGAGGGTAGGAGGTCACCACTGTCTCAAAGCCTCTTGTACAGCCAGCGAGCTGAAGGTCTAACTGCAAAGATTGGCGAGAAAATCTGTGTATAAGGGAAAAGAAGAAAAAATAGATATTTTCGCCTCCATGTCTACAGCAAGAGGCGGACAACTCTCAATCCACAGTGAGGGTACTTTCCTGTTTCGGCTCACTTAAAAAGGGCAGTAGCTTTAAATAGTCTGCATTCTGAGTGATTAGGGCTGCAATCCTATACACTCTTACCTGGGAGTAAGTCCCACTGAACTCAGTGGAGTTTACTTCTGAGTAGACATGCATAGGATTGCACTGTAATGGAACTATATTATGTAAATAACGGTGGGAGGGGGTGCAGGCTTACAGAATGCCTATTTACAACTGTGTCCCATTCGAAAAAAAATACAACCCTAACCCATACCGTCCATATTTCCTGTAACATGGAGAGAAAGAGACAGCTTGTCTAACAGCTTATTGAGCTCATATGCATGGGCAATACACTACCTTGTAATCATTCACAATCGTTTTTTACCACACAATTTGTAACTGTACTTTTTAATATATTTGTGTCTGCAAGGCTACAAACAGAAGAGGGGGGGAGCATATAATTGGGTTATCAAGCTAAAATATATGAACAGTTCTTCTGTTGCTATATACAGCCACAAACTGTACATTGTTCAGGCCTGAGCTACCAAAAGGTCAGCTATTATCTGAAAATTTTAGGCAAAAGAACATCTAAATCGCAAGCACTCTGACAGCCTTTTCCTACCAGCTGTATCATCCGTGCTTTATACATCATGTTCTGAAATTCTCTATTTAAGGTACCTGGGTAATAGGAGATCGAAGCTGCAATTCTATATGCACTTTCCTGAAGGTAAGCTTCACTGAACACAACAGAGCTTACTTCTGAGTAAACATACATAGAATTGTATTGCTAGCTGATTACTGTTGGTATTCCTGTCTTCTCGATATGTTTTTAATCTGACCTGCTCGCTAGATAAAACTTCAGGATGCTATAGTGAAAATCCGTTTTCTTCTATTCTACAACCAAGAAAAGCGCATCACATACAAACCAAGAAAAGCGCATCACATACGAAAGGGCTTGCTGACACCGAATGCTGTGGTTGTTAACGGATACTCTTTGATCTAAAATTCTGTAGTGTATGACGACTCTGCTGATTGGCTTCTCAATTTTGTTTTTAAGTTCTGTTGTTAAATATATCTTTGGATTGTTCCTTAAGCCTTCTGCTTTATTATACTGATGGCATAAAGCAAATGTGAACTTGAACTCAGATATAATGTCCTCAGGAGTGCTGGCTGAAGTATTAGAGGCAGGTTGGGGACAATGGAGGGCAGCTGGGCAAATACATTTTTTAACGGTTATCATATGCCTGCCCTCCCCCGCCCCTGTGCCAACCAGCACGGGACCTACCTGCAGCGGCCGACGCAGGTTCAGGAAGACGACGGAGTGAGCAGCTCTGGTATGTTCAACTCACTGGCACCACTTACTTCCGAACCTAGGAGTCCCAAACATGCTTTATGACACGTTTGCGGCTCCTTAGGCCAGCGCGGAGCTGGCCTAACTTGTGCTGGATTGTGCCCTGAGTCAACATTTTCATTGAGATCTCCACCACGACCCCGTGATCTTTTTCCTGATTCATCAATGACAGTTCAGACCCCGTCAGTGTCAATGTGAAGGTGGTAGTTTTTGCGCCACATTTGCCATTTGGTTGCCCATTCACGCTGTTTGGAGAGATACTTGTGGAGCTCCTCACATCTCTGCTTTGGTTTTTATGTGCCTGCATAGTTTGGTGTAGTCTGCAGACTTGCAGCCCCAATCCTATCCTTCTCTCCCACTGGTGCAGCCAGTGGGGGAAGGCAGAACGGGAGGCTTGGGAAGGGAAAAGGGATTTAAATCCCCTTTCCCTTCCAATGCCTCCTGTCAGTGGCATCACTCCAGTAGGGGCGGGGCCGTAAGTATCGCTCTGTCCTAGACCCTTTACCGAGTGAGCAGGAGGCGGCCCCGCCCCCTCACTGTTGGAGCCTTTCCCCTGCGGAGAAAGCAGCAGGCAAGTTCAGTCTATATTTCACGAGTGCCTTCAAGGCCTCTGTGGCCAGCAGGTGTGAAGTGCTTGGGAAGCAGACAGTCTACACAGAAGCATCGCCGGGGGGGGGGGGAGCGGCAGTGGGCCTCTGGGCGACAAGCGGAGGGTTACAAAGCAGCAGGGGTGACAACTGCGCTGTTTAGGTGGTGGAGATGGCACTGAGTTTGGCCCACCCTGCGTCTCTGAAGCGGTTTGCTGCAATGGTGACATCACTTCCAGTGGTGACGTCATGGGGGGGCGCATCGTGACGCCTCTGAGCCTACATTCTAGAATTCACATCTAGCATCCCTTTACTGTAAGGGGCTGTCCTGTTATGTCTTAGTAATTTTATTCTTCAATTTTGCAGGAATTACATATTACTCAAGAGACTAAATGACAGGTTGAGGAACCTCAGGCTAAAGGAAAAGTTGGGAAAGTGATTCATGTATCATTCCTTTTGACGGGTCCTCCTATGGATTGGTAACTGGGTAAAGAACAGGAAGAAGATAATGATAATAATAAACTGACAATTTTTGCAACTGAGAAAAATAAGAAATGAACCCCTCCCTCCCAGGTGTTATACTGGTACCATTTAATGTATTCAGAAATGATAAGAAATCAGGCATGAGCAATGACGTGGACAAATTTGTGGATGACACCAAATTATTCAGGATAGTAAAATCTAAGCAGAGTGAAAAGAGCTTCATAAAGTTATCTCCAAAGGAGGTGAATGGGCAATTCACTGGCAATGAAGTTCAGTTTAAGCAAGTTTAAAGTGATGCACGTTGGAGCAAAAAATCCTAACTCTACATATAAAACAATGGTGTCTGAACTGGCTGTGACTAACCAGGAAAGAAATTTTGGGGCTAAAAACATCAACACTGGTGAAAAAGGCAAATTCTATGTTCACAGTTACAGGGGAAAGTATTGAAAATAAAACAGCTTGAATTACAATGCCGTATGGTACAGCTTCATTCAAAATATGGTACAGTTCTGGCCACTCCCATCTTTTTTTTTTTTAAGATTAAACCACTGAACCATGAGCTGTCGATCGAAAGGTCGGCAGTTTGAATCCGCATGTTAATGCGAGTAGATAAATAGGTACCGCTTGCAGGAAGGTAAAGAGTGCTCCGTGTTCCAGCCACATGCTACGCGCTGCAGCAAGGAGAGTCATGCCGGCCACATGACCACGGAGGCGTCTTTGGACAACGCTGGCACTTCGGCTTTGAAATGGGGACACCACACTCTGGAGTCGGACACGACTGGACTTAATTGTCAGGGGATACCTTTACCTTTTATAGTTGGGAAAGGTGAAGAAATGGGCAATCAAAATGGTTTAGTGTTTAGATGATATTTCCTACATATAAAGGATGAAGTGGTTGGGCATTTTTAGTTTTAGGAAAAAGAGATGACTACCTGCCCAATCCTTTCCAGGCCTTGCATAGCAGCTGCAGTGATAGCAGGCAAGCAGGGCCACTAGCACAGTTGGCTCATGTCTGTGAGTGTGTGCCAATGTCCTTTGGAGCCCCCTTCAGAGCAGGTAAGTTGGATTCCAAGGAAGGATCAGGGTGGGGATCGGTACAGGCTGGGGGGTGAGTCAAGGGTGGGCTGGGGGCCCGGTGTCAGTGGCACCACCAGTGCCTTATGCCCCTGGCCCAGACTCGTCATAATCTCTTGGACCCTCTTGGATTTATGCCAGCCAAAGAGCTTGCCTATTGGGGACAAAGCAGCGGCAAAGTTGGTAACTGTTGCTGCCTGGTCCCCGGCCAGCTCATAGCATGCAGTGGAGGCTGTGCCAGTGCAGCTACTCGCTCTGGACCAGCCCAGGATAGGATTGGGCTGTAAGACTGCAATCCTTTACAGACTTACTGGGAGTACATTCCGTTAAACTCAGTAGGGCTTACTTCTGAGTAAATATGCTTGGGATTGCACTCTAGGTCAGGGACATGATAAGAGGTTTATAAAATTATTGATATATATATTTTTTTCTCCCTATTACGTTACACTAGAACTCATCACATTCAACCTGCCATAGCTCTCTTTGTGAAATATCATTACAGTATTGAAATATCAGTTTAAATTCATATAAACATAAGAACTAAGCACATATTCCACCTTCCAATATAATGAAGATGTCGCTTTCATTTTTTTTAGCTATAGCACACTACGTAAGTACTCTTAGAGTGTCCTTCATTTGGCAGAGATAATTAGTTTCAGTTACTTTAACAGAGCAACTCTTTGCCTTCAAAGAGGATATTATATTTGCCTAATTGCATTTGAGTGCTAAACATTGTAAAGGATAATGTTTCCTAAGAATGGCTTTTCTCTTGTCTCTTTACCTAGTAGGAGGCGTGTGGTCTACAATAAGGGTCAATAGAAATTGGCAAGTCGTTTGAATAAATGATCAAAAATTCACAAGCCATTGAGCACCAAGAGTCTTCTTCATATCGTTGACATCCTTATCTTAAATAAGCATGGAATGAAAGCTGCTGACTCGTCAGATCTGTCACAAACCACCAGCCTCGGCTGAATGAACCAAGCTGTTCAATTAGAAGGATACCTCTGCTCTACAGCTTCAACACCTTTTGTGTAGGGTTGCCAACTGATTAGGAAGGAAATACAACCTGACGAAGTTGGGGGGAGGATGTTGCCAAAACAACAAGGTGCCAAGCTGATCCCCCGCCCCATAGTTTAGATGTATACCTTAGGCCAGCGTTTCCCAAACTGTGGGTCATGACCGACTGGTGGTTTGCGGACCAATTTTGGGTGGGTTGCAGGCCCGCCGCAACCAGTAAGCCATCAGGCATTATGGGGTGCAACACAGAAGTAGCTTCCGGGTCGCGCCAGCACGTGACCTGCCCATTAAGTGCATTGCACCACGTTGCACTGTGTAATGCAATGCATTCCCAAACAGTGCATCACAACATATCGCACAGTGTGTGGTGATGCTTAATTTGGGGCCACATCGCAATACGCGGCATGACACATCGAATGGGAGGGTCCCGCACCCATAATGCCCAGCAACTTCTTGGTCACAGCAGGCCCGCAACCCACCATGAATGATGAGGCCAAAAGTTTGGAAACTTTTGATGAGGCCAAAAGCCCAAAAGTTTGGGAACCGCTGCCTTAGGCAAATAAACACATTTTGTTTATTATGTGTTGTTCGGTATTCAGCACCCTCTTGACTCCACCTCCAAGTATCATAATTTTTTCATTTCAAGTCAATGCTATTTTTCTAAAGTAGTGCTGGTTCCACAGGTGACCTAATGCTGGAATATCTAATGAGAGCAACTCCTTATTCCTACCTATGTCTTACCATGACGTGTGCGCAGCTGCAGGAACTGATGCAGTGATTTCTCTCTGTCTGAATGAGGCTAGATTGTCCTTTTCCATGTCTTCTTTCTTCTGACTTCTAAACAATAAACCCAACAAAAGCAGGCATAACCAAATTAAGAACGCTATAAATGGACAGTCGTCAGAAGTAGAACAGCTATTGTTTGTGCAATCCAGAGATGAAACTGCTCCTGAACAAGAAAGCACCGCATCACACGTCCTCAATACAGAGCCAACCTTTCAGACTTCTGCAGGGCATTTACTGGGACAGAAGCCACATCAGTGTTCTTGTTTCCTTTTAACTTTATAGCAGTCTTAATTACAGAACAGTTCCCATTGGCTTGGTTAGACACTGGCACTTATAAACTGTTGCAATTTCCTTTTTTTTATAGAGTCAGGCTACCAAGACACTGTAACCGCCTTGTCTTCAATTTTTAGCTAAGCAAACAGGCAAACAGTGGATGAAACTGATGGAGAGCTTAATTGTATCAATCCATCAAACCCTAAATTTGCTTCCTTTCTGAATTTGCCTTTAAATCCAAGTGGCATGATGGCAAGACACCAAGTTTAAAATTCTCCAACTGTCAAATGCTGTTTTACTAATTATCTGGCTTCCAAGGCAATCATACACCCGTAATCATTCACCTCATGCCTGGAAACATAAGTCTTGTTCTTTTGATGAATATTTATAAGACAGTGTAAAGCAGTCTACTTTCTTTTCCCTTTAGGCAAGACAATTTGGAGTTCATCAATATGTATTACCAAGGACTTTTATAAAAGGCACTTCAAAGGAAATTCATCAGGCATTCCTTTTGTCTTGATTCCTGTTAGACTGATACTTCCTTTTGACAAGTATCAATAAATTATCCTCTGATGGCCAGAAACTTGATGTCTTATTCAGAAACTTCCTCGCACAGCATGATTTGGTGTTAAGTTTCCCAAGGAATTGTTAGCATCTGTCCACTAATTTAAAGGTGGAGAATGCATCGCAGCACTGATACCAGGAAAAACAGAATTAAACAGTCTGCTCTGCATGGAGGCCATGCATTGTTTTCTGAACGTTAAAACATTTTCCATGATTGTGTATTTCCGTGACCTACATTCCTTGCTACATTTCCCTACTAAAAATAATATTAATTCCAGAAAGGGGGGGGGGAATTAAAACCCAGAGATTGTCAAACTCCAAATGAACAGTAAGCAAATTAAAAGCAGCTCAATGCCGGCAACGCACAGTGTTGAGTGACAAATTGCTCCTGTTCCAAGGTTCGTCCTTCAAACCATGGTAAAAGGATTCATATTTCTGGTCAAAAAGTATATGGCTCTTAAAAGGTATTAAGAGAAATGTATCCCAAAATACTCAGGAATGTCTGCATAAGAAAAAAAAAAGAGCTGAATTTACTTTGTTTGCCAAATATGTATGCCCAAAGGAATTATCATGAAATAGAATAGGTTTATTCACAAAGGATATTAGTTAATGTGTTTCCAAGCCTCTAATTTTGGGTTGGTTCGCTAGGACCATTTCAACATGCATATCTTCTGCTCATGGTAGGAGGACAGTTTACAGCTCATGCTATGTGTTGTGCAAGACAAGTGAAACCAAATTGAAAGGTTGTCTTCCATAGAAGCTGCCTTATGCTGAGTCCACATTGCTCAGTATTGTCTTATTGTGATTGGCAGCAGTTCTCCAGAGTGTCAGGCTGTAAGTATTTACCGAACATCTGCCACTGGCTCCGTTTCGCTGGAGATGTCCGGGATTGATCCAGACACCTTCTGCATGCAAAGCTTGTGCTCTAACACTGAATTATTTATTTATTTATTTATAACATTTGTATACTGCTTTTTCTAAAATCCAAAGCGGTGAACAACAGAGCAAACATACAAAGATAAAACAATTCAATAGCCAATTAAAACAATATATAAAATAGATAACTTTAGTAAAATTTGGTACCCCTTGTTAAAATTGGATAGGGAAACAGATATAGAAATGAATGGAACCGATCCACTGGTATATTGGTCAATTATTTATTAGGATTATAATTATATGTATTGTTAAATGTATTGTTTATGTATAAGGTATTGATGTTAGAATGTTATTTAGGATATTGATATGGATTGTCATGAAATTATTTAATAAAAAAGCAAAAAGAAATTAAAACAATATATTTGTTGTTGTTCAGTCGTTAAGTCGTGTCCGACCCTTCGTGATCCCATGAACCATATCCCACCAGGCCTTCCTGTCCTCCACTATCTTCCTGAGTTCGCTCATTTTCATGTTCGTTGCATCGGTGATGCTGTCTAACCATCTCATCCTTTGCCTTCCCCTTCTCCTTTTGCCTTCAATTTTTCCCAGCATCAGAGTCTTCTCCAGAGAGTTCTCTCTTCGCATTAGGTGGCCAAAATATTTGAGTTTCAGCCTTAGTATCTGTCCTTCCAGGGAACAGTCAGGGTTGATTTCATTTAGAATTGACTGATTTGATCTCCTAGCAGTCCAAGGGACTCTCAGGAGTCTTCTCCAGCACCACAGTTCAAAAGCATCTATTCGTCGGCGCTCAGCCTTCCTTATGGTCCAACTCTCGCAACCATACATTGCTACTGGGAACACCATCGCCCTGACTATGCGAACTTTTGTTGGCATGGTGATATCTCTGCTTTTTATTATGCTGTCTAAGTTTGCCATAGCTTTCCTTCCAAGGAGTAAGCGTCTTTTAATTTCATGGCTGCTGTCTCCGTCTGCAGTGATCTTGGAGCCCAGAAAAGTAAAATCTGTTACTGCTTCCATTTCTGCCCCTTCTATTTGCCAGGAATTGATGGGCCCAGATGCCATGATCTTAGTTTTATTAATGTTGAGTTTCAAGCCAACTTTTGCACTCTCCTCTTTCACCCTCATCAAGAGGCTCTTTAGTTCTTCTTCACTTTCTGCCATTAGGGTGGTATCGTCTGCATATCTGAGGTTGTTGATATTTCTCCCGGCAATCTTGATTCCGGCTTGCGATTCATTCAGCCCTGCATTTCTCATAATGTACTCTGCATATAAGTTAAATAGGCAGGGTGACAATATACAGCCTTGCCGTACTCCCTTCCCAATTTTGAACCAGTCGGTTGTTCCATGGCCGGTCCGAACTGTTGCTTCTTGACCCGCATACAGGTTTCTCAGGAGACAGGTAAGGTGGTCTGGTACCCCCATCTCTTTAAGAATTTGCCACAGTTTGTTGTGATCCACACAATCAAAGGCTTTTGCGTAGTCAATGAAGCAGAAGTAGGTGGTTTTTTGGAACTCTCGGGCTTTCTCCATGATACAGCGCACGTTGGCAATTAGATCTCTAGTTCCTCTGCCTCTTCGAAACCCAGCTTGTACGTCCAGTAGTTCTCGGTCCACGTACTGCTGAAGCCTAGCTTGTAGGATTTTGAGCATAACCTTGCTAGCATGTGAAATGAGTGCAATTGTGCGATAGTTTGAGCACTCTTTGGCACTGCCCTTCTTTGGAATTGGAACGTAAACTGACCTTTTCCAATCCTTTGGCAATATATATATCCTTTAACAATATATCCTTTAACAATCCTTTAACAATATATATATTGTTATATATAAAACAATATATAACTAAAGTTAAAAAAATGGTATAGAGCAGATTTTAAAAAAGCATCTACAACATAAAGCAGCCACACGAACTAAAGGTGCCTAAGTAGTTTCTCTCAGATGAAACAGATGAGTCTTTAAACCTCGCTGAAAAACATGTAGCAAGGAAGCTGTCCTCAAGTCCTCCAGTAGTTGATTCTAAAGGCATCCTGTTTCCTGTTTAAACGGAGACTTTCTAGCATGCAGGCTGCTTGCTTACTTATTCTCAGATCGCGAATCACACACCCCGCACGCCCCTCTCGCACGCTCATTACCTTCCTTTTAGCTGATTTTGCTGGCGCCAGATCAGGGGGCTTCTTGCTTCACCAAAACACTATAAGCAGCAAGCGTGCGGTGCGGGGTGTGTGATCCGCGACCTGAGGATAAGTGAATCCGTGGATAGCGGATCGGCGGATACAGGGTCCCCCTGTACGTGATGCCACGTTGCCCACAAAAGCTTCCTCATTCATTTCAATAGAAGGAATCAATCCATGTGCACATTCTTTCCTGGCTTCTTCAACAGAAAATGAATGCACATGCAAGAGTTCCAGGAGTGCATCTGAGCACACCGAGATCTCTGGAAGGAAGGGATTAAGGGAAAACTGTTTACTAAGCCCTTGACTTGACCCACTGTATGACCCACTGTATTTCACCAGCCTGTCACAGGCTAGAACTAACATAGCCACTTTTTTGCAGGTTTCTTCTAACTTCTGCCCAAACAAGGATCTCCATTACAGGAAGAAAACCATCTGACCCTGTCTGTGTAATATGAGGATCATTATATTGACCTACGTTATAAAATTGGTATTACAGAAATAGGGTACAGTATGTGAAGTTCTTTGAGCACTTAGAAAACAGGCACTATTATAGTATTAATGAAACTACGACCAGAGCCACAAAATAAGACTATGACGATCCTAAAAAAGATTGTTTCCTAGTAATGTCAAGTGCATCTTTGTTCCTTTCTTTAATAAAAAGAATTCACATTTCAGGACTAAACGAGTCCTGACTTTAATAGAGGAAATGTCTCCTCTGAAAAATTCAAACTGGCACACAGTCTACTCTTTTGTATTGCTTTGTGCTTTACTGTGATCGTTTTAGCCCAAAGAAGAGCTGCATGGAACTCCAAATCTTGCCTTTTCATCAACAGTTAAAAAAAAACCCACCAAACAAACTACAGGTTGTGAATATGAAGTTAGTTATACAGTTAGGGCACTTTCTGTAGTGCCATGTAAGCCAACAAACCACTTTTATGCACATTGTTTTCAGCCTTATCCCCTTCCTTTCAAAGTTCTCTCTATTGTCATTCTAGCAGAGATGGCAGCTGAGAAAACTGCGATTTTGGGGCTTGTGAGAGCAAACCAAATGTGGGACAGGGATGAGGAACAGGTCATAAAAGTGTCCGTTCCTCCATCCAGCATGAGAGCTGGTGTAGCATAGTGGCGAAGACACTAGGCTGAGAATCAGGACTTCCGCACTATTGCCTCTGCTATTGAACTCACTAAATGGCCTTAGGCAAGCATTGAGCCTCTGCTGCAATATGGGAATAATACAGACTCTCACCTTATGGGATTGTTATAAAGACAACAGCACGATAATACAAGCAAAGCACTTTGAGTACTCTGAAGACACGATAGAAGTGCTAAGTATTATTCTGATGTTGTCTCCAGTCACTCTCATATGCGCAAATATTGCTTACTTAAATATGGATAGGGACTTCATAAAAGGGCTAACACCACGATAGGTTTCATTTAATGAGCTACTAAGGAAAGAGAAGGCGGCACCAGCTATAGGAAGGAAAGGAGAGGAAACTTCAAAGTTCAGAGAAGATCATTTTATTTATTTGTTGCCCAGTGCATTTTGAGTATTCTAACTCTTTGTCAAGGGCTCATTTAGACAAGACACACCAGCCGTTATGTGAGCAGGATTATGCCCACATATGTCTCCTTCCCACACTCCACATGCCGTTCCATTCGTTCATAGTCGTGGGGTGGGGTGGAATATCTGAACCACCTTTAAACACACAATTTAAATATTACGGTAAAGTAGCATTTAAATGGCACATTTAGGGTTTTCTAGGACAATCCCCCTCCCCACATAGCTCTGCAAGGAGCTAATGGCATGTGGGGGGAGGCAAATGAGTACACACACCCCTCTTCACATGATGGTTGGCGCATCTCATCCAAACCAGCCTAGGGGGTTGCCTGAACTCTAATTCTGTTCTTTCAAGCAGAAACCAGAACTGTCTTCCGCATCATATCAAATAACCTGTATAACTTCCATCTTTCCTGACAAAGAGAATACTTGAAACATATTGAGCAATAAATTGACTTCTCTGAACCTGGGAATCTCTTCCCCCTTAATTGAGTCACCAACACAGCAAAAAACAGCCTGGGGCTGAATTGTGATGCAGCTAACAACCATCATAACTTCTTTCGCTTTGTGCAGCGTGAATATAACTTTTTTAATGCACTTAATCCACTCTCATGTTAGGCAAAGCACACATGCACAAAGGTTTCTGCTTGGGTTGAACAGGGTATTCCCCCTTACTCTTCTTGTATGCAGACTAATAGCACAATCCTGTGCTCAGGGCCGACCGCTGGATCCTGTACAGAGGCTACCCATCAAATGGCGGGCCAGAGGTCTACTCGGGGAAGCTAAATAGCTGGCGGAAGTCGGAGGAGACTGTGTAATGGCCTAGCCGCCTGGCGGGTACAGGAACAGGGCAGGCGCCATCCCACTCCCAGGCCAGCTAGACCAATTGCCCTCCTCCCTTGCCCTCCGGACCACCCACGGGGGAGTGCTTATCTTCCTCTGGCATCCCTTACTCCCGAGACATCACAAACGTGCTTTATGACACGTTCATGACATCTTGGAACGGCGGAACACTCGCTCCACCGTTCCAGACTTGCACAGGATTGCGCCCTCAGACACGTAGCCTAAGAAAAAAGGAATGTCTGTGCGTGTGTCCCCAATCTCCATCCAACCCTCTTTGTGCCTCACAACTTACTCATGTTTTGAACATGAATAACTTGCAGCAGACAGAGAAGGAGGCCGGATGGGAACAGGAGTGGGATAGGGGAGGGAGGAAAACCACCCATTCCCCCTAACATGTTAGAATGCCAGAATGTTAGAGAGCCAGGATGGTGTAGTGGTTTGGGAGTCGGACTTAGACCTGGAAGAGCCAGGTTCAAATCCCCGCTCAGCCACGAAGCTTCCTGGGTGACCTTGGGCCAGTCACTCTCTCTCAGCCCCACCTACCTCACAGGGTTGTTGTGAGGACAAAAAGGAGGGGAGGAAATATGTACACCACTCTGAGCTCCTTGGAGGAAGGGCGGTATAAAAATGTGAAAAATAAAATAAATAAAATTATGCTATTTGTGCACACAAACATGTGTGTGTGCTTAAGGGAGCCCTGTCCAAATTCTCTGCAGGGGCAATGAATTTGACTGGATCATGCCCAGTGTAGAAACTTCCTAGTAATCTGATCTATTAAGAGAAAAAGTACAGTGTATGTAGCTTTCTCTAGGGAAAATAATGTCTAGGATAGAACCCATATTGGCATAGGTAGGAAGTAAAGTGTGTGTTAATAGAAATAGATAATTGAAACTCTGCAGGTTGACGCCTATCAATTACATGGTACTTAGACAGAAAAAAATAGTATGCTTGAGTGCATTAACAAGGTGCATCATCCTGAATTGCCACACTGCTGTGCTTTGATCTCAGTTAAGCTGGCCATTAGCCAACTGAAATTGAGGCCAACTAATTTTCTCAGTTTCCCTATGAACAAAAATACTATTTTCCCCAGGAACCCCTCTTTGCTTTTTGCAAGGTGGGAAACGTATAATGCTTAGACTTGTGAAGTTAATTATAATCAACCTTGATTAGTATAACTTAACTGTATAACTTATAGTATATTATAAACTTATAGCTTATGGTACTTATGGCCCAATCCTATGGACCATGTATGGTGATGCTGCTGTAAGTGATACTGTGTCTGCTGCTGTAAGTGATACTGTGGCGTGCCACTACTGTGCACTTTGGGGGCGCTGGCACAAATGGCTGGAGGCTCCATGCATGGCAACAGCTGCCAGATGCCACAGTGGTGCATATAAGGGGACGGTGGTGGCATTTTGAGGGAAAGAGGGGGAGGAGCAGGGCGGGGAGTAGAAATGGGGTCAGGGAGGGCAGGGCGCATTTTGAAGGTGGGAGGAGATGGATCCTGGAGGTGGCAGTGCATGCCTGAATGTTATACCCATATTCCTGGCCTGAAATACACTTGCTTCTCCTTGGACGTATGCCAGCAAAATAACTGGTATAGGTTCGAGGAGACTCCGACTGTGGTCGCTCCACAGCAATTTACAAGCACTTACAGTTTTCATGTCCTGGCAAATAGAAGGGGCAGAAATGGAAGCAGTAACAGATTTTACTTTTTTGGGTTCCAAGATCACTGCAGATGGAGACAGCAGCCATGAAATTAAAAGACGCTTACTCCTTGGAAGGAAAGCTATGGCAAACTTAGACAGCATAATAAAAAGCAGAGATATCACCATGCCAACAAAAGTTCGCATAGTCAGGGCGATGGTGTTCCCAGTAGCAATGTATGGTTGCGAGAGTTGGACCATAAGGAAGGCTGAGCGCCAAAGAATAGATGCTTTCGAACTGTGGTGCTGGAGAAGACTCCTGAGAGTCCCTTGGACTGCTAGGAGATCAAATCAGTCAATCCTAAATGAAATCAACCCTGACTGTTCCCTGGAAGGACAGGTACTAAGGCTGAAACTCAAATATTTTGGCCACCTAATGCGAAGAGAGGACTCTCTGGAGAAGACTCTGATGCTGGGAAAGATTGAAGGCAAAAGGAGAAGGGGAAGGCAAAGGATGAGATGGTTAGACAGCATCACTGATGCAACGAACATGAAAATGAGCGAACTCAGGAAGATAGTGGAGGACAGGAAGGCCTGGTGGGATATGGTTCATGGGATCACGAAGGGTCGGACACGACTTAATGACTGAACAACAACACAGTTTTCATGAAAACTGGAAGTGGTCATAAATCGATCTGAAGCTCAGGCGGGCCTGCGGAGGATAGTGCAGGCCTCCCCGAACCTTCTGGAGGGCTCCAGGACCCCCGGTAAGTGCACAGATCACCTCTTAAAATGTTTTTTTCTCGGTGCCATTACTGAAGCCCGGGATTGCCGCCGCCACCACCATGCCACCCCTTAAGCGGGCAGGGGATAGCTTTTGGTTCCAATGATGGGACGTGACCCACCACTGTGAAAACCACTGATCTATAGAAATATGCCTTTTCCGTTCTGGGGCCTCCCGTTCTCGCTGCACTGCTGTTTAAACTGTCACAAAAGTTAAGTCGGATTGCGATCTCAGTCTTCTAAGTTACTTGATTTTATTATCCCATATACTTTCTTTTCAGCATAATATTCTTCTAGGATTCAAGAACTGAGAAATTTTGAGGTCTGCTGAACATTATTTCCACAAAGAAATGATGCAGATTTATGCTGCTCACTGAGAAAATTCACAGCATTCAAGACCCTCATATCTGCACTTCTGGCTGGGTAAGTGTACTGTTGATGATATATAAAATGTGTGGAAATTCTGCTGACTTGCTGTTTCTAAAAGGTCTTTGTTGCCTTTCATTAAATGAGCCCAGTTTACTTAGCTATGTGTTTGGGATGAATTTGTTTTTTTCTTGGATATTTATTCAACTCACTGGCATGCAATCGAGGTGTGTGTGTGTGTGTGTGTGTGTGTGTGTGTGTGTGTGTGTGTGTGTGTGTGTGTGTGTGTGTGTGAGTGAATGTATATGTGTGTGTGTGTGTGTGTGTGTGTGTGTGTGTGTGTGTGTGTGTGTGTGTTGGGTGAGGAAAATGTATTTTAAAGATGCTCGAGTATAATGATCTCTTTATACAGGATCTGTGTACAGACTGAATGAGCAAAACAGATTTTGAAATTTGATATTTGTATAATTAAATGTGCGGTTAAAGAACCACAGATGTGCTAGTGTTACACCAGAAGGGTAAGTTAATATCTATAATTCGCCAACCTTAAGGGTCATTTGTCTCTTTCATCTGCTGGAGTATTCATCATCACTCACTTTAGATTATGAGCTTCTGCATTAAAAAGACCATTAAAAGAATGTAAATGTTGGAACTACTGCTAAATCACCCTGAGAAAATTAAACAGGTCCATCATTTCGGGGCTCTAAGCGGTTGTCAAGGTATTGACACACTTTCCAAAGGTTGTTCTTGGATGACATGCATCCAACATCTTTGGATGTTGTCTTGTTTTGTGTGTGTGTGTGTGTGTGTGTGTGTGTGTGTGTTTGTGTGTGTGTGTGAGAAGAGAGAGAGAGAGAGAGAGAGAGAGAGAGAGAGAGAGAGAGAGAGAGAGAGAGAGAGAGAGAGAGAGAGAGAGAGAGAGAGAGAGAGATCTCAAAACACCATTAATTGACTTCTCATTTGACTTCTCATTTGAAGTCAACAAGGGTTTAACCTATGCTTACATTCCATTGATTTCTATAGGATTTGCTTCAATTCATTTCTATTATTGTCAGCCTAAAATTACATATATTTTAACTTCAGTTCAAATATGTTATAATATCCCTCTCAGTGATTCATTTAAAAAAAATGGCCCAGGGAGAACTGGGGTGGGTGAAGGGGAGAAACAACTATCAATACAAACTTGGATTGTTGAACTAGCTTCAACGACAGGCAAAACGTCTATTAATGATATGTCCTAGTTTATTAATTAAACCCCAGAGAATGCTCAAAGATTGATTACAGTGTACAAGGGGTGGGTTGATTCCACCTTCTCTATCTTTGGGAATTAACCGCAGAGTTTTCAGTGTGACTCTTGCATCCTTGTCCTTGCTAACATGGTCCTACTGTGATATAGCCATTGCATTTACTCAAAGACTAATTTTGGAATTTTCTTGGATGCCTTCCAAAGTGACAGAAGGACATGTTCACCTATTCAGGTTTTCTTAGAAAAGTTGCAAGGTAAACATAGGTAATACTCTTCACATATATGAATCATTGGATGTATCCAAAGGAACTTTATTATTTTTAAAAAGTTGTCAACGGGTCCACTAAAAATGTCCACCATGGTCCACTAAAAACATGTTTTTATCTTTTTTAACTTTTTATCTTTTTATCTTTTAGTGAACCATGGCCAGAAGACCCGTTGACAATTTTTTTTTATAATAAAGTACCGTATTGTCCCGAGTATAAGACGCACCTGATTATAAGACGCACCCTTAAAGTTTGGTGCTAATAAAAAAAATTAATTAAATCACTGGCATTAAATTGCAACAGCCTGATTATAAGACGCACCCCTAGTTTAAAAACTTAAATTAGGAGAAAAAAGTGAGTCTTATACTCAGACCAATACGGTATTTACCGGCTATGAAAGCCTAAATTATCGTATCCAAAGGAAGTTAGTCATGACTGAATCCCATTGAAATGAATGGGACCTGATCATGACTAATTTGTTCCATTCATTTCAACGGGATTTAGTCATGATTAACTTTCTTTGGATAGGACCCATTTGTATTTCTACTTAAAGCAAGAGAACACTTGCAGTGCAGTTCATACAGTGCCTTCTACCAAGAAACAGTCCAAAGGTCATCCTTAAATGAGAGGCTACTGAATGAGCCTTTTAAAACTCATGTAGTGAATAAATCTTAATGATGCTTCTGTTTGAAAATGCAAAGAGAATGCCAGGAACTCTGTGTGCATCTTTCTAACATGGGCTTTGTAATAGCTGAACCTGTGACTAATACTATGAAATAGAAGGGTATACAGAAAATAAGTTGTACTGCTGAATTTTTCATTAGAAGTCAATAAACCCTGTAAAGCTGCCAAATATTAACTAGCTTACCTTGTGCTCTTTGCGAAAAGGTTAATGGATACATAACATTTGTCACTGTGGCTATGGCAAAAACAAAGCATGACAAATAGTATGTACTTGTATTTATTTTGGCCTTTTTGTTTTTTTAAGTTCATGGTATTAAAAAAAAAATCTGCTAGAAGTTCAAGTGAAATGAATATTTTCTGAAAGAAAACCGTGGCCTAATGCAAAAGTTTTCTATGCAGGTTTCCTGCAGAGTTAAACATTAAACTACAGACCTTCCGCCTAAGTTTTGATTGGTGATTTCAAAGCAATATTTTCAAAGCTCTGCTCAACACCCAAGTCTACATTTGGCTTGCCACTGTTGGACCAGAATCCTGTTCTAGATCAGGGGTAGGCAGCCGATGGCCTGTGGGCCAGATGTGGCTCTGCCACCTGAAATCATCCGGCTCGTAGTCCCAAAAGGATATATCCACCCAGTCAGTGGTGGTCCTAAAAAGGAACTTGAAGTTTGTAATTCTGTCTCTGTAAGGCTTACAGTGTAAACAGACCAAGGGCAAAAGCTTCCTTTGAGCGTCATGCTCTGTCTGGGCATGCGTCCTTCTGTGCTGTGTCCATCTCTTTTTTTCTTAGCTCTATGGCCTAATCGGACAGTTTGCACATGCATATCAAACGAACATGTGTTCTTACTGTTGATGGACCTAATGTCTGGTCCCTATGCATTAGAGGGTTGCCTAAATTTATTGTTAAAATATGGTTTCCCATTTTACACAAATATACAGAACAATACTTGTTAATTCTGTCTCCTTATAGGATGGTTGTAATGTCAGATGCTTATGAACTGTTTAGCAGGCTTTGATAATTACTGTATATTCCTGTCTGCGCTTTTATCTTTCATTATAGTGTTCCGAATCTGTTCTCACAATGTTACAATGTGCTTTGATACCTTGTAATATTTTGCAGCCTCATACTCTTATAGAAGATTGTACAGAGAAACTGCATGGGGATTTGTCTCTTTGCAGGATTGGTGAAAGCGACAGACGGACGTGACCTAATCAGCCGGCCTTTGTGCGGGTTTTTTGGAAGTGGAACTAATCTATTTATTGCAGCGTTCCTTATCAGTTGTTAATACCATCTTTGCAGCCTTGCTGTTTATACCTTGAAAATGACTTCAGATTAGAAGTCGAAACGTTGGTTCTTGTAAATCTCGGACTTCTCCGTTCTCACTGTTTTAATTTTCTTACTGTCTGCTTTCTACGAGTGGCTCTTTTGAAGATTTTATACGTGTGTGTTTGGAGTTCTCTGTATTTTATATTTTAATTACATGGCTACTTCACCCATAAAACTTTTGTCCTGTTACATTAATATTTACCTCCCAATAAACCCTGGGGACACCTATGGGTCTCCTCAGACATATGCAACCACTTTTGGTGGTGTATTTCCAAGGAGAGAAAAGGGGCAGGAACTTCAGAGTGGAAGCGATAGGATCCAGCATGCACCATTGCCACTGGATCCACCCCCCTGCCTCCCCCCTGCCTCCGGTTCCCACTCCTCACCTAGTTATGGCCCCAGTTCACTTCTTCCCCACCCCCATTGCCCCCACCGCTGACCTACAAGGTCTGGTGGGGGCAGCGAGGTCCAGTGACAGGGAGAAGAAAGGGGCAAGGATGTTTGAAAAAGATGGGATAGGATCCAGTGTGCGCCATTGATGCCAGATCCATTCCCTCAAGTTAATTTTAGATTGTGGGCCCACTGTGACCCCTCTTTTTATTACTTGTAAAGTCTCATATAAGCAAATGGCACAATAGAATGATCACAAACATTCTGTGACATCACAGCAATTTAACAGATGTGACAGGAGGGGCTCACAAGTAGGCATCAGTCACTTTTTAGGTCATATTTCTTACTGTGAATATTTGAAAATCGATGACAACATTCACTTGGGCTTGTTAGCAATCCCCACAAAATTTTGTAAATGTCAGCTTTCACCAGTGAATAGACTCTATTTTCGGATATATATTGGTGACTACTGACAATCTCATGTAGATGATTGTCAGCATTCACTAGTCATGTTGGAGATTCACAGAATTGTACTGGGATCATCAGCATTCACATATGAGGACTACTAACATTCACCAAAGTTTGGACACTCACTGTAATCATACACACACAATAAATGATCCTGCTGTTCCTCTGTTTTAAGTTTATTTAGTCACAATTCATTTGTGTTTCTTTCTTTATTCTCCTTTTGTGCTATGAGGATTTGAGGGATTTGCTGGCAGTGATGTAGACTTGAGTCTATTGACTTGGACTCAAGTCTGACTCAAGTCGTGTCAATGACTTGACTCGAACTTGACTCGGCAATTGTAAAAGATTCGAAAGACTGGACTCGAGACTTGGGAGCCTTTTACGAGAAGTCGATTTTATTCAGGGTTAAACCCGTTTTCCCCATTAAATAGATAGGGACTCGCAACTCGCAACCAAAGACTTGGGACTTGGGAGCAAAGACTTGGGACTTGACTTGAGACTTGAACCCAGAGACTTGGAGTCAGAGACTTGATCCATATCCCTGGTTGCTGGCTGCTTTCTTTTCTGAACTGTGACTGGGACAAGATGCGTGTGGAATATAGCAGTGCATACCCACTATTCAAAAGACAAATGCTTGTTCTAGGGCATGCCAGACAACAATAGCCTTACGTGCATAAACTATGGCAGTGTTTCTCAAACTGTGGGTCGGGATCCACTTGGTGGGTCGCAACCTGTTTTCTGGTGGGTCCCAGGTGATGGAAAGATCAGATAAGTAATTGCCACAAACCCTGAAGCTGTTCAAAAATCAGGTAGCTGCTAATTACCCTGCAGGCAGCTGAGCTCCTGCAGTTTGCAGACTTGTGTAAATATAGGGAAATAAATGTTTGAGTGACTCATAAAGCTAGGTGGGTCCCAATAGAGTGTCATTTTAAAAAATGGGTCCCAATGCTAAAACGTTTGAGAACCACTGAACTATGGCATATTAGACATTTCTCTGTGGAAAGGCCTAATGGTAAAGTTCAGCGATAACAGCATAGAAACTCTCTGAACACTTAGGAACTAGACAGTAATCTCTGAGAAAGAAAAGGAGAGCCGGAAAAATAGGAAAGATGACTAACAGCATCCAGCACATGTAAGAGGTCAAGATCAGCATTAGGCCTCTTAACTCTTCCAACTTAAGTTAAAAAAAAACCACAAAAAAGACTCCTCAACTAATTCAGAAAGAAATTGCCTTTGCCTCACAGACAATGAAAGCATAGTTCACCTCCCCCGACAGTGTCTTTTAACAGCCAAAAGGCTATTATGTCACATCTTATTTGCTTTAAAGGTCTCTTTTTACGATGCTAACAAAGTAGGAATACATTACTGTTGGTTCTGTGGAACTGTGCCAGAGAAAGGTAAAGTTGAGAAAATGAGAGTGGCTTTTTCTGAATCAAACCTGAGGTGCATCTACCCAGCTCAGCATCCTTTTTCCAATGGTGGACAGCTGATTACCCAAGAAAGTCAAGAGGAGGCATGGTGGGCATCACCCAAGCCATTTGGATGATACTCAAGGCATTATCCTCTGAAGGTGTATGCATTATCATTTATCCATATGATGGTGATGGTGATGGTGATGGTGATGACTACTACTGCATAGCATTTTACAAGTAATGGGAAGACTTTTGCTGAAAGGAAGGATTTGTCATGAAAATATGTCAAGATATTTTCCCTTTTTTTCCTTTTTGAAAATAGCAGCTTATTTCTGAAACAATCCAAACTGACCTGGGACCAGCTTCCCCATATCTAGTTTTTGCAGCTGTTTTGGTTGCTTTTGCTACCTGTCAGATCAGCCACTGCTTTCCTGAAACTTAGGGCTCGACGTAGCCCTTATCCCTGTAACAAATTATTTCCACATATTGATTCTCCTCACCTCTCTGTATATCTAGCATGAATTGCCATGTGGATACTTCATACTGCATGGAGCATGTCCCCATTCAGAAACAATAACATACTGCCCAATTCTATCCCCCACCATTGGCGCCAATGCAGCCACACTGGCAGAGCGTGTGCTGCATCCAATGGTGAGGGGCAATCAGGTAAAATTATTTTTACTCACCTCAGTGTAGGCTGCCTGACAGCCTATGTGTCTCCTCAGAGTCACACCTACTATTGTATATGAGTCCGAGGACTTCTTGAGAAAGGGGGTGGCGGGATGGGCTGAAAAATGGGGGGATACGATCTGACATGAGCATTTTCCACTGAGATCTTCCCCCCGTTTGCTCTCCACACCCTGCTCTCCTCACTCCTCTCCACACCCTGCTCTCCTCCCTCCTGCCTCAGAACACTCCTGAACCTCACCCTCCCTGCTGCCAACTTACTGGTGCCTGCGGAACTTCCCAGAGCTGCTCGCCATTTGTGGTAGCAGCCCAGCAGAGGGCAAGAGCAGCCCAGCTTTTCTGCGGCCTTAAAGGACCTTGCACGGCCCAAATACTAGTTCCAGCAGTGCTAGTCCCCAATAGGATTGGGGCCATAGTATTATTTCCATATGGCAGTGAGTGTAACGAAGAAGCTCAAGAAGTAGCGTAGCAAAACCTTGTCACAATACTGGATATCAACCAGTTGCCCAGAGAGTGATACGAAGTACTAGGAACAAATGGGAGGGGAGGGGACACTTGAGATGTTGCTCTCAAGCACATTCCTTGAATATGGATCCTTCATTTTAGGAGCTGGTGACTTCTTTGATATTGAAGAAGACCATGTGGAAATAATATTTTGCCATCAAATTTCAGGCTTGTCTCTGTGACCATAGGTTATCCTTGAAAGCTAGAGAGAAAGTACCATTGTCGTTCTAAAGAACCATCTGTAGCATTTCTTGTAATTCATAATAAATTATTTTTGTGAACATGGGTACTTCAAGACCTCTTGTTTCTAGAGAGCGCTCGAACACAGCTGCAGCTGAATTTTTCAGCACCTGAAGTTGTTCTCTGCATGAATATTATTTTCCATGCTCTCAAATACAGCTCATTATAGGGCAATAGAGGGTCGATCAGTAGGAAAGTGATTCTTCAGAAATTGACATTATCCCAGGAGCTAGTTTGGGGCAGAGTAATAAAAAAAGATGAAATAGAAAGGTTATGAACTTTGCTCTTCATCTCCCTACAATTTGATAGTTTATTTTGAAGTCAAACCCCTTCTGGCTAAAATGTAAAAAATAAACACGACAATACACCCTTTTTAAAATTCTGCCAGCAGAGCAGAGTCATGGTTTGAATATCAGGCGTCCCTTTAGAAGTAAATCATATTTTCTTTGACTTTTGCTCGCCGAACCAGTTCAGCTTGCATCAACTCACCCTACTAGTTCATCAACCAATTCCAAATATATTGGGATCAGTGGGAAAAGGGCAAGACAAAAGGAATGAGCCACAAAGACATGTTTGCTATTCATGCCTGCATCTTTCGATTGCCACATACAGTACTTCAAACAAAAGTTTCCAACTGAGTGTCTAAGTGCAGGGATGGAGATAGATACTTATATTGCCACTCATGTAAGTACTTATTTGGTACCACCTGGCCTTATGTGAAGTGTGAATTTGGTTGACACTGTGCAATTCTAGGCAGGTCTACTCAGAAGTAAGCACCATTGGTTCAGTAGGGCTTACTCCCAGGTAAGTGTGTACAGAATTGCCTCCAGAATTTCTGGGCTGTATTTATTACTAGAATGGGTACTACTGGCTGGGAAGAAATCAATCAGTTTTTAAATTAAGATTACAAGGTTCACACTTCTAAGGTATTGTTCTTGTCTTTAAAACACACCTCAGTGGGGGTTGTCTGTGGGTTTTCTTGGAAGCATTTTCATGTATCAAGTGGACATCCTGGACTGTTCCCCTTCGTTCCACTGATACCCATAATTAACAATGCCTTCAAATGAAGATAGTCCATGATTTGAAATCCATCAGTTGCATTTCAAAGGTATACCTTCGGTACATGGATATGTATTACTGTTTTTATTTAAAAAAAATTGGCAGAAAGGGGTCGCATCTGGAAAATAGTTTATGCAGAAATAAATGAATTCATGTGAAACTCCCATTTTGAACAATCTGTAAAAGCAGTGGCAAATGACAGGCCTGCCTTATAATACTGCATAATTTGGCAGGTAGGAGCACAGCATGAGACATCCTTTCTTTTCTTCACAGTCTCATTGTGAGAAAGCTTAAGGCTGGCCATCATTTGAGTTAATTGGGTAAAAATATTGGACATCACTGGAGACTCTGTCATTCTTCTGTAGCTCTACAGAACCTACGGTTATTTTTTTCCCCTCATTCATATTTTTGCCCTTTCATAATAGATATATTGGTCTGAAAGAAAACGTTGTGTCTTTTTTTCCCCTTCTGAAACAAGACATTAATGGCTATTTTCTTTTATTTCAGTTGTGCTCTCACTTTGTTCTATTTACTGCTCTCATCATTTCTATTTTGCTATGGTATCTGGGAAGAGGGCTGGAAGGAGGAATCTCATTTTCTTATCTAAAATTCAAATACTGTATATATTTATTATGTTCTTTTTGTTTTCATTTCAGATCTCAGTTCGGCTTATATTAAGAAGCAATAAGAAACAGTCCTCATTGTTTGAATATAGAGTCAATATGCATCACTTCTAGAAACTGCTTTAGAATCTTAGGCCTCGTGCATCTTTGATTGAATCCTAAAACAATTGGCAGAAGCACAAAGGACTTATATTTAGGCTTACCAGACGTCCCAGTCCACCTGGGACAGTCCCGGTCCACCTGGGACAGTACACTGGTTTACAAAAAAAATAAAAAAAATTCTGGCCTGGACTTTTGCAGCTGTTTTAGACTAATTTCAGGGTGCTGATCTCAGATTTGCTCTATCACATCTCGTTTTTATGCTATTGGCATACCCCATTTCATGATGCCAAACCTGATGCCAGATTTGGAATTTATTTATTTATTTAAAAAAATTATATCCCGCCTTACACTGGCGTCAATGCAGGGGGGCGGATCTCTAAGTTCCTCTGTGATCCGAGCCTCCGTTACACAGAGGAAAGAAGCGCCCCACCCCCGCGCCTTCCGACCCATTCAGAGCTGTGAAAACAACACGCAGGGAGTCTCCTGCGTGTTGTTTTCACTGCTTTGACTGGTTCGGAAGGCGCGGGTGCGGGGCGCTTCGGCCCTCCGTGTAACGGAGGCTCGGATCACGGAGGAACTTAGAGCTCCGCCCCCCCTGCAGTGACGCCAGTGACGCCTTATCCTATGCCGAAGGCAAATGCCCAAGGCGGCAGAATCAGCGCCCCAAAATTACCTTAAAACCATTGGAATACCTTATGCCAGAAAAAGTGTGTTGACCGGGTACCCCCTTATCATAGTCCATTTTTGAAGTACCCCCTGCTAATTAACTGCTAATTAACTGGATTAATCAATAAATTAATTAGTTAATTAATCTTTAAGTAAAAAAGTACTAACAATTCTAAATGTGAAAAATGTCTTATTTAACTCTGTGTGTGTGTGTGTGTGTGTGTGTGTGTGTGTGTGTGTGTGTGTGAGAGAGAGAGAGAGAGAGAGAGAGAGAGAGAGAGAGAGAGAGAGAGAGAGAGATATGCAAGGATCTTGCAATCATAAGTGACAAAGAGTTAATTTCAGGTAAAATCAATGAAAATGGGGTATGCCGATAGCATAAAAACGAGATGTGATAGAGCAAATCTGAGAGCAGATTTGGAATCAGCACCCTGAAATTAGTCTAAAAAAGCTGCAAAAGTCCAGGCCAGGAAAAAAAAGTTTTTTGTAGACCAGCGTAAATTTGCTGTTTTTCATTGATTTTATCAAACACAATATTTGATATCTCAAAAACCTGATGTGATAGACAAAAGCTGATGCCAGATTTGGAATCAGCACCCTGAAATTAGTCTAAAACAGCTGCAAATGTCCAGGCCAGAAAAACATGTTTTTGTTGTTGTTGTTGTTGTTGTTGTTTGTAGACCAGTGTTATTATGGCGCTATGTCCATTTCACCAGCTGTCCCTCCCTCCTGCCTATGCACAAGAAGCTCTGGGACTGGTAATTCTTCAGAGCACATATTACAGTGAAGCACAAATCTCTCTGTCTCTCGAGCCCTCTGCTCCAACACTGCTTCTGAATGGCTCCAGAAAATCTCACCATATTTGGACAAGAAGTACAAAGATACAGAGAAATTCCATAAGTTACCTCAAGCATGGCCTACGATTTCGTCTCAGATTTTTTCCCAGTTAGTAACAGGGTTGCAGTGTGGGTTGCAGCTCCCTGCATTTCCAGGTCCCAGTAAATTGTATACTGTATCATGTATATAACCAGTATTTATATACCGCTTTTTCTTTGGCCATTGGATTTCTCCTCTGACTTTAATTCAAAGGCGGTTTATGCAGGCAGGCTTTCTAAACACTTTTTACAATATGTTCCAGTCTTTCATAGAACCCTTCATTCTAGATGGTTTCTTTCACAATACAGCTTCTCACTGGTGTCCGCCTCATCACGCTTCGACTGACAAGCAATCTTGACTCCCACTCAAGGTGCAGCTGAAGCTTCTCTCCCTCACAGAGGCTCTGCAGCTTATCAGTGGCTTGCCAGTAGCTCTCCGACAGACTTCCGGCCGTCCCGAACTGCTGTCCTTGAGATCTTCAGGCATTTGAGACGGCTGCTCTACCAACTGAGCCAGACCTCCTGCCCGAGGGTGGCATATACAGTATATATTGTATATGCCCCCACCCACACAGAGAGTTTTACTCTTAATAAATATACAGTATATATTTGCATATACACACGTGTGTGTGTGTGTGTGTGTGTGTGTGTGTGTGCGCGCGCGCGTGCCATATTGTTTGGCAATTTAAGACCAATCATTATTAATACTTGTTCATAAAGGCTTAAGCCATGAATCTTGTCCCCTTGAATCAACTCTACTCGTCATGGTTTGTTAACTAGCATGCTGAGTTCAGGTTACATTGTGATATTCCAAAGCAGCTTAGTTTTCAATCCAGGAGGAAAACAACACAACATAAACAAAGAATATGATATTGAAGTGAACACGACGTATCATTAATCTGCCATTTGAAAGTTGGGTCCTTTTAATCTTATTTCTGTTAGTAGAAATGATTTAAGAGGAAGAGCTCTGTGTTGACTGAATGACGGAAACTCATGCAAGCTCTTCTTGCCATGCAGCCATTACTTATATGGTTTGGTGCAAATTACTTTCTTCTTTTCCATAAAGCAATGCTAATTAGCTTTGATGAATACATGACTAAAAGCAATTGTTCTGTCACATTAGCAATATCCTATTGGAAAATGATTGTTTTAATTCATAGTCCCGTGCATGTTCTATTCGCTTAGAAGCAAAGGAATAAAATTTGTGTGCAAAATGTGGATTATAACGTACTCATTTAAATGTACGGATCCACACTGGCTTGCATCTTTGAGTCCTCATTCAGCCCTCACTTATGCATTACTTCCGAGCACTGCAGTATTTGATTCGTAGCTATCTGCATTCATTTAGCAATTTGATTTAAAAAATACAGGCTGTAAATAGCTTGCATTTCACATGTATTACCCTCTGACTGCTGCTGTGATTGCTCAGTCAGGGGCCAGCTGCGAAAATGTTAAAAGTATTCAGAAGACACATGCATATTCATCACACTGACAATCTTACTTCTTTGCACACTGGATATGGAATCATAGAATCTCAGAACCGGAAGAGACCTACACCAACCTCCTGCCTTGAGGCAGGACACACTATATCTAAGCGACCCCTGACAAGATGTCTGTCAAGCGTTTGCTTAAAAATCTTTGAAGGAAGATGTTCTCACTACAGTCCTAGGCATCTTGTCCTATTCATAGTTAGGCTTTGCCATATTTTCCTGAACTTCAACCGGGACACCCACACCCACACCCACACACCCACACACCCACACACACCAATTAAATAATTAAATAAACGGAAAATTAAATAATTAATTAATTTGAAAATACATAGAAAAATACAAGCATGTCCACAATTTATATTTATTTATTTATTTTAAAATATAGGGGGCGCAAAGCGCCCTATTGCTGCGCAAAGCGCGTCTGCATTTTTTTAATTATGTATTTATTTAGCCTACAAACTAAATAAGTAAATAGAAAGGAATTTAATGTCCAAAAACAAAGGGGGTGCAAAGTGTCCCCTATTGCCGCGCGAAGCGCGTTTGAATTTTTATTTATTTATTTATTTATTTATTTATTTAAGTTAAATAATTAATTAAATTTACTTACCCCACCATCGTCGGCAGTGCTGATCCGGCAGTCGTGCTGCTGAGATCCGTGTTGCTTCTGCTGCATCCTTGTCGCGCTGCTGATCCGGAGAGAGACTGCCCGGGGCCGGCTCGTGCAGGCCTGGGCAGTCTCCGGATCGCTCACTGTCTCACTGTCTTGGAGTCGGTGAGACAGCGAGCGATCTCCAGAGAGAGACTGCCCGGGGCCGGCTCGCGTGGGCCCGTGCAGTCTCCGGATCGCTCGCTGTCCCCGAGCCAGTGAGACAGCGGGCGAACGGCCTACTCACCCGTTCGCCGCTGCTGCTGCCGCCACCATGTTTAAAATAAATTACTTACCCGGGCGCCAGCATGTTGGCTTGCGAAATCTCGCGAGAGCCAAGATGTTGGCACCCAAATCCCGTGAGGGCATATTTTAAACGTGGCGGCGGCGGCAATCCGGGATCGCGCCCATACCTCCCGGGATACTGGGATCCATGCCTGAAATTCGGGATCGTCCTGGGCATTCCGGGACATATGGCAAGCGTATTCATAGTTCATTTTTAGCATCAATGCTGGTGAGCCATGGGGCAAAACTCTGCACTGGGCCCTCCATGGTCCCTCCCCCTGTCCCCTGATGCCCCATAAGGGGTGCTGCCACTACCACCAGTGCTGGTTTCAGGGGTCACCCTGGTCAGGTGGGCCCTCTAATGGGTGTTGACTCTTGGCCAGTGCTCAACTGGCTGACCCCAGTGACCACCCTTTTGGAAATCTACCACACTTATACTTAGGGGGGGGGTTGCATGGGTAAAACATGTTCTAGATATCATCTAGGATATCATCTAGGAAACAGATATTCTGTCTCTACACCTCCAGATTCCTCAGTATACCCATATAGAATTCTTTGGCGCATGCTGATCTCCAACTGTTTGCATGGCTGATGAGGAAGATTGCTGGGTCGATACAGTACAAGCTATATGGCTGATTTCCCATGGGGAGCATAGGACTTGCTTTTTTTTCATGGAAATATCTGCATGCCTCTCACTGGCCACTCCAGTTTCTGTGGATATTCCCTAAGCTTTTACTGAATTAGTAGTATCTTTGAATGAGTCTTCTAAAAACAGAACTTACTAAAGGAATGCCTAAAATGACAAGCTATGTTGTGTTGCAATATTCCACCCGTATAACATAGATATGGGTGCATTAATGCAAGAGCCAATGCACATGTTCAGAAACACTTGTGGGGAACATCCCCCTAGAATGAAGCTGTAGAGATTGCACATTTGACTGCTCCCCATGTCTCAAAACATTCCTGCACTTAGGAAACTAACAGCCCAATCCTATCCTGGGCTGGCCCAAAGTGTGCAGCAGTGCTGGCACAGACTCCGCTTACATGCTATGGGCTGGTAGGGACCAGGCAGCAATGGAGAACTAAGCAAAAAACAAAAACAAAAAACAGAGTGGTAAGTAAAAATCTATTATTATTATTATTATTATTATTATTATTATTATTATTATTATTATTATACATTATTTATATACCACCTTTCTCTGGTCATTCGATTTCTCCTCTGACTTTAATTCAAGGCAGTTTACATGGGCAGGCAATCTAAACTGAAGTGGGTTTTACATATTTCAAGTGTCCTAATTTTTCATAGGATGCTCATTCCAGGTGGTTTCCTTCCCAGTCTTGCCTCTTTTCTGGCATTTGCCTCCCTTCGCGTCGACTTTATATGCCAGCTGCAGAGGCTTCTGCAGTTCACCAGCGGCATGCCGACAGCTCTTCGACTGCTCACAGATACGTCCGGGCATCTCGAACTGCAGTCCTTAGATCTTAAGGCATATGAGGCGGCCGCTCTACCAACTGAGCCAGACCCTCTGCCCTTTTTACTGCTTGATCTCCAATGGGCATATTCAGATCTGCACCACCACTTTGGGTGGCGTAAATCTGAGTGGATCAAAGGGGCTGAGGCTGGGCTGGGGGGCATAGGATATCTGTGCTGCTGCTGACACTGATATGTGCCCCCAGCCAGCCCTCAACACGTCCCTGGCCAGTCCTGGTCCCTGCCCCAATCCTCCCCCAGAACCTCCCTCCTCCACTGACATACCAGCTCTGGTGGTACTCCTTTGGTGAGTGCATGGGGCTGCCAGCCATTTGTGCTGGCGGCCCCAGCCCACACACCATCACAGTGGCTGTGGCGCCAGCAGCCTGGGTCTTGCGCTACTGAAGCATGAGTTCCAACAGCACAAGGCCCGGTTAGAAGTGGGCCATAAGGTTGCAATTCTATACACATTTACCTGAAAGTATGTTTCATTGAACTCAGTGGGCATTACTTCTCAATAGACATGTACTGTATAGGACTGTACTGTAGATGTATCAGTTCAACTTGACATGCTCATTTACTACAAGGCACAAGGGTGTGTGCGTTTTTAACCTGGAGGTCACCTCATTCTGATGTGCTACAGTCACAGGAGGACAGTACCACATGTTTCTTCTGAATTGGCAAACTGTCCATTAGTTTTGGCTGAAGACAGACCAAGACCCAGTTGTCTGGAACATTTTTTTTTCATCTAGTGAGGAAAATGCCATCATACCCTTATTTCCTTACATGAGTTGCTAGGGCATGGTACAGTCCTTTCCATCACTATTCCCCTTATGACTGCATGAGCGTCACTGTACTTGGTAAGTTTGTGCTTACCATATTTATGTGAGTTGCCTTGACAGCCCCTTGCAATGGGATATACATTTTAAAATATTTTTTTAAATAAACCCGTATTCATCTATTGCTTATCACTCATACAGCGCAACATTATCCAATGTACACCGCTGGTGTAACCAGCGGGGGAGGGCAGGGCGGGAGGCATTGGAGGAGAGGCAGTGACGTTGCTCTAGGTGGGACGGAGCTCTAAGTTCTGCTGCGCTCCGACCCACCGTTACACGCCCGCATGAGGTGGCCCCACCCCCTCGCCTTCAGAGCCTTTCAGGGCAATGGAAGCAATGCATAGGGAGTCTACTGCGCGTTGCTTTCGCTGCCCTGAAAGGCTCTGAAGGCAAGGGGTGGGGCCGCCTCGTGCGGGCGTGTAACGGTGGGTCGGAGCGCAGTGGAACTTAGAGCTCCGCCCCACCTAGAGCAACGCCACTGAGGGGAGGGGAGATTTAAATCCCCTTTGAAGGGGATTTGAATCCCTTTTCCGTTCTGGGGCCTCCCTTTCTCACTGCACCGGTGGTGTAAATTGGATAGGATTGCACTGATAATGACTTTGAACGCTATAACTATGTCTGACATTTGTCTATAAATTTTGAAACTTGCAGGGCTATAGGTCCACATGGTTAAAAAGAACCAAATTGAAAATGGTGCAAGATAAGAACATCAAGAATGCGGGCATCACAAACGTTTTGAGACACAGCATAATTTGCATTTATAATCTGCCCCATAATGTAATTTTGTAACTTGTAATTGTTTGATAAAATATCCTCAACTGGAGGTCACATTACTTTGACTGGATAAAAGATTAATAGAAAAGTCCTTTGGCCAACTTGGTTTGACTTTCATTTTTTTTGTAAAGAGTAATTAAATAAATTTAATGAATTAAGCCAAATTGCATGATCAAACTCAACTGATGTAAGGGGAATTAAGCTACTATAAAACACCTGTTTTTCAGATCTCTCTGAGGAAAGGAAACACATACGCATGGGGGGGGGGGAACATAAGGCATTGGCTATTATAAAGATGAATAAGGGAGATTTTAGTAGATTTTAGTGTCAGAGTTTTATAGCAGCATAAATTAAAGGTTTTCGAAAACAGGAAAAAAAAAAACATCACGACATCTCGCTTTCGGAGGCTTATGAGCCGATTTACATGTTCCATTTTCCAGTAACAGGATTACTCCTTCAAGCATATTCCAGAGTGGTTCCCCAGGTCAGAACATAATTTATAAGAAAGCTTGAAGTAAATTTTACATTCACATATTACCTTTGTGTGTGTTGAAGAAGCAATGACGTGAGCCCAGCTAGAGCAGCATAGTGTGTCTCCTCCAACAGCAGGTAATGCTGTAGCTAATGTTCAGCACAAGCCTCACATGTCTACTCAGGAGTAAAACCGATTGTGGTCAGTGGGGTGTATTCCCAAGTAAGTGTGTATAGGAGTGCAACATTCATTACAGGGCAATCCTACTCTTCGTCAGCGCTGGCACTGCAACCTCAGTGCTGGTGCTGACCAAGGCCATTCAGAGGAATTTTATCAGGGGGTACAAAGTTTCATTTGGGCCCCTTCCCTACATATGAATTTGGCTCCTGGGGCCCCCTTTTTGACCCATTTTTTGCCCTGGGCCCGGTTACAAATTTCTCACTCTCAGAGGCCCTGGTGCTGACTGTCACAAAAGTGCTGTAAAGTGCTTTGCGATGACCTGGAAGTAAGGCCTGCTGGCGGGAAGACCTGTGCCATCCCGCCAGAGCCACATCCAAACAGAGTGCCGACTGAGCAGGTAAGCTACCACTGGGCAGCGGAAGGGTGGGGGGAGGGCAGAATAGGAGTGGGGAAGGGGTGTAATGGAGTAGGGGAGGGCAGGAAGGGGGCTGATCAGACCCAAGAAGGGGGCAGGATCAGTAGCGCTGGCACACGCCAAATCCTATTTCCCCTCCTGGGCTTGAAAGCATGACACGAGGCGCATGATTTAGCAGGCGCAGATCCTGGGGCTCTATGAATGTCCCCTCACCTCAAGGAGACCTCCAGCCTGCTACTTCATGGGAGAGGATGCAGCGTGGGCCGTGCTACCCCTCCGCATCACGCCCAGTTAGGATTGGGCTGTTAGTTGGTTAGAGCTTGCTGAATATTCTGTTTGGTGATCTAAGCAACCTTTATTTTTCACTTCCTGTTTCTGCTCTTCTGCTAGCGAGTCCAAAGTATAATATGGTCTGCAGCCTCTTTTGCTAAGAAGTCACACTGTAATGTTGCTTGCAGTCATAGGCAAGGTTTCACAAAAATGCAACTCTGCTCTGTGTGGAACTATTGATTCCCTTCACTCTGTTGACAATGTTGAGTATCTGGACATTAGAACCATCTGTAGAAGTTAGCACTGTAACTGGAAAAGAGTCATCTATGCATTACGTTTTGATTTTTTTCAATGCTTCTGTATACCTGGTTTTATTGTATTTTGTCTATTGTATTTATTATTAAGGATATTTATATACCGCTTTTCAACCAGAGTAGTTCACAAAGCGGTTTACATAATAAAATCAATCAATCAATGGTTCAATTTATTCTATTGTGTTTTTATTGATTGTGAGCAGCCTTGGGCATCTTAGTTTTCAAGAGGAAAGGCAGCAGATGAGTTGTTTAAATAAATAAATATATCGTACGCTTTATCCTTTAATTTGAAGGAGGACGTTACTGTATTGTATTCTGCAGTAATGTGGTGATGCAGTGGCCGGTGCTATTCGGGCTAGGCGAACCCCGTTCGGGACAGTGAAATGGGGGAGGGTGGGGCGTGTCAGAGGCAGGAGGGGTGGCAACTGGCCAGCTTCTCCCAACCATTTGTATATTTTTCCTCCAGTGCTAGTGAAGTACCTAGGCATCTCTAGTGTACAAAACACCCATTTCTCAAAAGTCTTAATGTTTCCATATCTGATCTAGCCTTTCTCCAGCTCTACAGTGCTGTGGGGAAAACTATGCAAATTAGGGGTCAAAGTGCAAGACACAAAATCAAGTCAAGATTTTGCACATGTTCCAAGTGAACATCTGCAAAAAACTTGAGGCCTTGCAAACCATCAAAGCCTCAATGAGACTTCACAAAGACTCAAATATGCCCACAATATTAGAATTTTTGTGACCATTGATCATTCACAAAAATTGAATCAATTGACTTGCAAAGGTTCAAACGTTTGTGGGCACATTCATGCTCATCTTTAATCTGCTCTCAAACATGCAGACAAAGGAGTTCAATATTTTGAACTCCCTTGGTAGAATGCGTGTAACATCTCTAATGCAAATAGTCGTGAGAAGAAAAGTGAGTGGTGTATCACAATTAAAATGTTAAAGGACTACCTTCTCATGGTTTTCAGTTAATTCTAATAACTGTTTCCCTCTTATTTATACTTGTATATTGGAGGGGGCTTCTTGTTGGAATATTTTATTTTATTGGTTTTATTTGTCTGACCTGGCACGGTTGTTTAATGTGGCCATGGTGGTTACTATATTTGAACATGCCTAACAAATGTGATTGGATTGGATTGGTTTAGTTCTGCAATTCCTAGATTTCCCTGTATTAAGGATCACAGATCCCACAATCATAACTTCCCCCCCCTTTCCCTTTCCTTCTAGCTTTCCACCAATACCTCTTCCCTTCCACCCATGCCAGGGAAGTGGTTCAGAAGAAGAAGGCAGGCAAAAAGTTATGTAGACCTGTAGAGAATAGTACTACAAGAATTCCAAGACTTTATGCAAGGGGCCGCGGTGGCTTAGTGCTTAAGAAGCTGAACTGCAGACCGGAAGGTCGGTAGGAAAGCAGTTCAAGATCCGAGTGCCACGTGATGGAGTGAGCTCCCATTTCCTGTCCCAGCTCCTAAATTGCAAGTAGATAAATAGGTACCGCTGTGGCGGGAAGGTAACAATGTTCCATTAGTCATGCCGGCCACATGACCACGGAAGCGTCTTTGGACAGCGCTGGCTCTTCAGCCTTAGAAAGGGAGATGAGCACCGAACCCTAGAGTCGGACACAACTGGCTTTCGAACAGGGGATACCTTTACCTTTACTATGTAAGGTTTGCAGGTTTAATATCCTGTCTATTGTTTCTGCTGCTGGGAGCTCTCTCCATGCATGGAAGCTCCCTCTGTGAATGGAAGGAGCATTTCGTTCATACAAGAACCCCTCGTGTGAGTGGAATGCTTCTTCTGCCCATGGAGCAAGCTTCCAACAAACAGACACATTAGGTGGAATGCTACTTTGTCTATACTACCATGTTTAAAAACAGCATTGAAGAGGTTTCAATGGCTTTTTTTCTATTTCTGGAATTCTTCCATCACCTCCCCACCTCTTGGTGTACAGAGGATTTCTATAGAACATTTTACAATCTCCTTGATTTCTTTTAGAAAGTAATAGCTTGATTGAACTGAACACTTTATAAGATAGTTCATTCCTTGCCTTTAAAAATCAATATTTTTTACAGTGTCATGAATATTTTTTCTACAAGTCATGGCATCTACTTCCCCCCCCCCCCCCGCCATTGTAATCATGCCTATGGCTGAAGATGAAGTGCCTTTCTTTTGTTATTAAGAGCTTAGTAGCCCTGAGCTAAAGGCTGCAATTCTTCATGTCACCACTGTGGTGGCAAATAAGATTTTCCATTTAGTTCCTCGTAACCTCATTTGTCAAGGAGACGATATTTCAAGTTTATATAGATTTAAGGCAAACAAAACCGGACAGTTAAAAGCTTCTCTTGTCATAGATTGAATTCATCCATTAGTTACAAAAAATATTAAATTAATGGGTTATTAACATTGCCGAAACAGTGACTTGTTTCAAGCTTTATGTAAAGATTTGTGAAGTTAATTTGATTGCTAAATCTTCATTCCAGCAATGCTTCCAGTATGCTGCTAATGCGAGTCCAACATACTAATTTGAGTAACACCTCAAGGTAGTGGAATATTTTTTCTTCTTCCCTGGAATTTTATTGTTTTTGAAGCTGTCGGACATGCAGGACGGTTCATGTTCTATGTGGCACTCAACAAAATACGGAGGACGGATTTGTTCTCGAGTCTTTTATACTTATGGGTTCATTCTACGACGATCAAGATCAAAAGGGTCGTGTTAACAGATTTCTTTTTTAAAAAATCCATCTGTCTTCTTAATCTTTCCAATGACAAGCCTGCTAATCCCAGCGACTAAACCTCACAAAAGGGGAAAGTGCATAGCAGTTCACCGAGTGACCAAATGAACTCATGCTTCTGCTAATCAATGCAACTGTGTCAATTTGACTTCCCCTGTTTCATAGGCACAATATGATCCCAAGCTATTTCTCAGCTGTTTTAGATTGTCATGCCTGAGACCCATAAGTGGCTGGACTTTGAGCTGCAGGGTTATGATTTGATGCCATTTAAAAGTCAGCAAAAAGCATGAAATTGCAAATGACTCACAAATTGAAGTTAACACTCAAGCTGCATATTACACAGTGCAGTGGGTTTTCTTCATGCTACCTCCCAGGGTTCGACCAAGGGCTGAAAGTACAGCAACAGTGCAAAATGGATATGAATATGCATTCAGTGTCCAAAATGAAATATGTGGAACCCAAGGCAGGACAAATGGACATGATGATATTGAAAAGAAAAATGAAAACAGTGAAATAAAAATCCACTGCCTAAACCAGGCTAATGAAAAATCTTATGTGGGCGTAAGGATACCCGGCCAGCCTAAAGGGCTGGCAGCGGTATCCTGTGGCTGTCCTGGGCTGCCCCATGCGCAGCACGGGAGGACTGCAGGAGAAGGGGACGCTCATCCCCTTCCCTGCATGCAGGGCGGCTGAGGCCCTATGGGCCTACTCAGTTCTGAAGCTGGCATACATTCAAGCCACAGAAAAGTCGGCCAAACAAGGCAGGGAGAGGGCTTGGGATATCGGCAGAGCTCGCAGCTGATATCCCTGCCCTTCCCCTGCCCGATTCACCCAATGGCCACCCTCCCTTAGCGCCCGGTCCGCCCTCCCCCTGCCCTTGCACTGGCCGGTGCAGGGTCCACCTAGTCCAGCGGGTGCAGGGACAGTCTCCTGGCGGAGTGAGGTTCAAATGCAGCCTTTGCCCCAGTGGCCCTTACTTGCCAGGAATCACAAATGCGCTTTGCGGTGCATTTGCGACGCCTTTGTGTGGCGGAGCTCAAATACTGTGCTGGATTGCGCCGTAAATCATATCTCCTTGCAAAAAATGCTGATGTGAATACCATTTGCTCTTGTCAATTCAATTTGCCAGGGCCTGTGAATTGTTGTGTTTTCTTTCTTCTCAGTGGATACTGGTACATAACCAACATTTCATTCAGTATCTTATTGATCATTTCACTCACTAATCACATCTCTCTTTTTCTACATATTGATTTAGCCAGACCTAAGGTTTGTATGGGCAGGGAAAAAAGCGAAGCATTGGCTAATTTTCTGAGATATTTAAAAGTCACTTCACTCCTGTTTATTTTTCCTCTTTCTTTTTGGTACAAGACTGAAATAAGCTCCTGGAGATGCTGGACAGATCTGTAGAAACAACACAGGATGCTGCCTTCTACTGAGTCAGACCATCAGTCTATCTAGCATGGGATGGCATGACTTACATAGCCTAGCATGAGGCTAGGGGCCCTAGATCTCCAGAGTTTCAGACAGAGGTCTTTCCGAACCCTGGAGATACCAGGGATTGAACCTTTGCCTGCAAAGCAGATCCACTACCACCAGAGGCATTGCTAGTCGGGGGGCTCCCAGTGATGTCACCACCGGAAGTGATGCCACCACTGCTAAACAGTCGTCAGAGGCGCAGGGTGGGCTAAACCGATCACTCTTTGCGCTGCTGAAATGGTGCAATTCACGCCTCCACTGCCCGCTTTGTCCCCCTGCATGTCGCCCAGGACCCCCCACACTGCCTCCCACCCCGCCCCCCTCCACCACTGACTACCACTGACCTTCCTTTATTCACTCCCTCTGACATACAGCCCCCTATGCCCCTATACATGGCCAGCGGGTGGCGCAGTGGGTTAAACCGCTGAACCATGAGCTGTCGATCGAAAGGTTGGCAGTTTGAATCTGCGACGGGGTGAGCTCTCGTTGCTTGGCCAGCTCCTGCCAACCTAGCAGTTCCAAAGCATGTCAATGCGAGTAGATAAATAGGTACCGCTTGTGGGAAGGTAAACAGCGCTCCGTGTTCCAGCCGCATGCTACGCGCTGCGGCAAGGAGAGTCATGCCGGCCACATGACCACGGAGGCGTCTTCGGACAACGCTGGCTCTTCGGCTTTGAAATGGGGATGAGCACCACACCCTAGAGTCGGACACGACTGGACTTGTCAGGGGTCACCTTTACCTTTTTATGCCCCTATACAGCCCCCTATGGCCCTTTATATATACATAACATCTCAATTTTAGCAATACCATGGTATTGCCTTTTTAATTTTTGGCCTTTTATTTATTTATTTATTTATTTATTTATTTATTTATTTTGTTCTTGATATTTCTTATGTTTGCATTAGCGGTCTCAGCAGAGCTCCTTTAAACATACACACCGGGGCTTTAGCCTATAAAATATGTGCTAATAGCAGTGGTCTTACTACTCTGCTAATATTGTCTTTTGATGCACATTTCAAAAGCTGATATTCTCCTATAAAAAGGTAAAGGTGACCCCTGA
Source organism: Plestiodon gilberti rubricaudatus (assembly GCA_026170595.1). Taxonomy (NCBI): domain Eukaryota; kingdom Metazoa; phylum Chordata; class Lepidosauria; order Squamata; family Scincidae; genus Plestiodon; species Plestiodon gilberti. Next base: position 93,912,781 of record JANXHW010000001.1, read on the forward strand.
CAATTAAGTCCAGTCATGTCCGACTCTAGGGTGTGGTGTGGTGCTCATCTATAATCATCCATAATTCCAGCAACACATAGGGACTCGTGGCTTCAAAATCTTGACTTGGATTGGTTTTGTGTTTGGTTGGTTTTTGTTGTTGTGTGTGACACCTTGAGATTTTTCCAGAAAAAGAATATTGTGTGAAAATGACAGTAAAGTTGCTGCCTGAATGCTTTACATTATCACAGTAGCGTAGCCAGAGGGAGGGCGGCACGATAAATGCTTCACAGTGTTACATGAAGGTGCAAAGACAAAGTGCCCCCTTCCACTCGCCATCGGAGCCAGTCTGGCTAGCAGCACTGCCTTTGCTGCCTGACTGGCTCTGACAGCATGTGGAAGGGGCCACATTGCACCTCCGTGTAATGCTGTGAACCATTTATTGTGCCGCCCTCCCTCTGGCTACACTACTGCCTTATCATAAAATAACGCGGCTTGAAAAGGCTTAAAACTGAGTAGAGGACACAAAGGTGGAAGTGATGTCAGGAGCACAATCTGTGTGGCTTGGAGCAGCGCCGTAACTACGGCGGAGCGCGTGGAGCAGGAGCTCCAGGCGCTCGATCACGGGAGGGCGGCAAACTCACTGTCGTCCGAAGAGCAGCGTTGTTTTCTGGGCCCGCCCGCCCTCCCTGGAGCCGTTTGGCGCTGAAATGGGAGCAAAACGGGCGGGGCGCGCGTCTACGTGACGCGAGGGCGCGTCGATGTGACGCGGTGCTGGCCCCGCCCCTTCGCGCCCGGGCGCCCTCCCGGCGCCTGACGCCTCTGGCTTGGAGGAAGGTGTTATTTCCTGGAGATCCAGGCTGTAAGAAGAATTTGCTAAAGCAGGACTTCACGAGTATTTGTAACCTACCAAGCCAAGTGCAGGCCTCAAACTATGCATTCTTGTCTACCAGGCACAACAACCACCCTGTTTTTCAAGTCTAAGGCAGCAATCCTAAACATACTTACCTGGGAATAAGCCCCATTGAACACAGTAGGATCTACTTCTGAGTAAACACATTTTAGAATTGCACTGCAAGTCAGGTACCAATAACACAAGGCTTACCAAGACTGTTGAGAGCTGCAATGTATGGCTCATATTATGATGCATTCGGTTTGGTAGGTCACACAGTCTACAGGCCTAATGCTAACCAAGGGCCAGTTCACACAAGAGGAGTTTCCCACATGGCAATCAATTGATTCCATAAGAAAAAAAAATCTATGTCTGTTTTACCACATGTGCTACACTGCAGAAAGGCCCAGTTGGCAACGTGTTCTCCCGACAGTCATTAGATACAGCAAGATGGTATCATATTTTGATTGTGGTGTATCTGAGGGAACACAGAATTTCCTACACAGAAGTGATACTGGTGTAGACAATTAAGATTGTCTTTCTAGTAGAAGTTCTAGATCATGGAACACACTCGCGGGCATTCATAGATTGCATCTATCTAGCCTTACAAATTACAATGCTACAATTCTGTAAGCTGGCTAGACCTATTAGAAGTGGCTTCTGCACCACAATATAAAATTGTCAACTAGACTACTTCATTATTTTGAATTTCCTTTGAAATTCTGAATGGCCATTAGAAGGAAATTTATGGCACATTTTGCTGCATATCCTAGCTAGAAAATTTAAGTAGCCTTTTCATTCATTTTGAGTAGTGATATTATATTCTGTATCCCCTAATTATCTCTTTATGTGCACTGAATATTAACACCCTGCTGGCTTTTGTTGCTTTTTGATAGGCTCATTCATGGAATGTTCCATTAAACAAAGATAGGTTGTTCCTTCTGCAAATGAATCCATGTTTCTGGTTTTATCTATCTGGGTGGGAAAAATTATAATTGAAATATAACTTTTGTATTCTTACCACTTTGAGACAAAAAATATCCATGTTATCTCATACGAATACTGAATAATTTAACAAAGTGCACTACATTAAATATTTAATCTATTCTAAATTATACCATACTAATACCAATCAATTAAATCCACACATTTTGCAGGACCAGTTTTATTAAACCAAATTAAATATTGAACCAGATTTAATAATTAAACTAGATTGCTTATTGGATCAATTTAACACATAAGAAATTCAATTTGTATACAAATATATGAAGAAAAGAATAATAAGCTTCAACTGCTTAGCCCAAAAATCTACCCGTATTGCAATTGATTAGAATTATCTGAGCATCAGTTCAAAAAATGTGCACAGATGCAAGTTTAGCTATGTACTTTCATGGGGCAGCCCGAAAACAACTTGTGAGAAGGGGACGATAGTCCCCTTCCCCCGATGTAAGCGGCAGCAGGCCCAATGGGCCTCATCGAATGTACGTGAGGTTCGGAGCTCATGTACATTCATGCCAGCCGTATAAGACCACGCCGAGCCTGGAGAGGGCCTAGGATATGGCGGATCTTACCACCGATATCCCCGCCTTCTCCAGGCCTGGGGGTAGCCCTCCCTGCCCGCTCAGTCTGCCCTGCCCCTGCCCCGACTGCCTTACCTACTCCAGTGGACGCAGGGCCAGGGAAGAGCCAGGGGAAGGGCCGCCGGCCACTCCACTGGGGTCCCTTACTCACCGGATGTCGCAGAAGTGCTTTATGGCACTTTTGCGACACCCTGCCCCAGGAGAGCGCATGCTCACCCAGGGCTTTGTTACACAGGATTGCGCCGTAGGTTGTGCATTGAAATAAATAGGGTAGCCCTTACACTCACAAAATCTCTGGATTAGGCTAAAGAGTAGGACTTCACTATCTGTTGGGGATCCATTCCGGATACACACACCCGCGTGGATAGCAAGGATTTGTAGATACTGGAGTCAACCAAAATGCTGTAAAAAGGGGGGGGGAACCCCATCCCTGTTTCTACCTTTAAGTAACTGAACGCACCATTTTTAAGCCTCCACAGGGCTTCTGCAAGCTTAACAACCTACTTCCTGGTTACACAAAGGCTCTTCCCTCCTACCAGCCTTGTCCCAGAATGCATCATGGGGCAATCCTGAGAGAGGGGAAGAGCCTTTGTGTGACCCAGAAGTGGGTAGTTAAGCTTGCAGTAGCCCTGCAGATGCTTGAAAATGGTGCAGTTTGGATACTTAAGGGTAGAAACGGGGATTGGGAGGGCTTCCCCCCCCCCTTTTTACAGCATTTTTAAGGTAGACCCTGCAGATCCGGGTCACGCGGTAAGTCAAATCCGCGGATCCTGGATCTATGGATAGAAAAGGTTCACTGTACATTATTTCTTACTATATAGACTGGAAGAAAGGGTTTATGTAATATGTTGAAATGGGCTTATGCAGTAATGTATTTTTTAATATTTATTTAAAATCCAGACATCAGAATTATGATTATGGTGGCAATGATGACAATGACAGCAAACAGAGAACTAAACTGAATGAACCTAAGGGCTCAGTCCAGCCTAACTCAGGCACAGTTGAGGCCCAATTGTGGCCCAATTGTGGCCCAAACTAGGACCGAGTTAGGCTGCAACTGTGCCTGAGTTAGGCTGGAGGCAACAGCATTGGGCCAGGATCGCGGCAAAACTTACCGCAGAGGCAGGCAGGCTCCTGTGGGGAGCTGTCAGTCTTGTGGAAGAAGAGCCCCCTCCTCAGCCCGTCTGCGTGCACCTACCACAGCTGCTGCAGCGGTCGCAGCAGATGGGCAGCCACAGGCGGGCCTGCAGGCACTGCGCGTTTGACAGTCAGCTGAAGGGCAGAGGTTGTGCCAGTGCCAGCTGCCCCAGGGCACCCTGGGCATCAGCCACCTGCCGCAGGGGGGAGTGCGACTGCCCTCCCTCCTGCAGACTGCGATGCCACCCCCAAGCCACGGTGAGGCTGCACGTGGGAGTCATGGGGGGGTGAGCGGGGGAGAGAAGGGAAGGAGGGGGTGGGAACGGCACGCACAAGGGGGGGGGGTCTCATGAGGTCTGGAACCGCCTCCGCCAGGACATGCCCGTGCGCTGCCTGAAGCCCTGGGCCTCAAGGGCCGTGGCAATGCCCACAAAGAAGGCATCCCAGCATGCCTTCTGCTCCGTGCCCCGGCCAAGACCGAGAGATGCCGTGGGCTTGTCTGCTGCGAGCGGGAAGGGCTCACGCAGCTCATCACACCCCCAGATGGGGCAACGTCGGCACCTTGCGGCAGGCGCTCTGGCGGCATGGGGGGTGCCAGCGTCCATCATCAGGGAGTGGGAGGGGAGGCAGGCACACTGACAGGGGGTGCTGGGGAGGGGCACGGGTGGGTCAGAAACAGACAGACAACACGGCTGGTGGGAGAGGGATACAGGGAGAGGGGTCTGCAGAGACCGATAGGGGCACAGGGGGCACTTCGCAGATGGAGGCAATGCAGGAACGGGCGCCTCTCATGCAGACGGACCGAGGGCGGACACGGACGCCGTTGATGGGCGGAAACGGACGCCGGTGACGGGCGGACAGAGGGCGGAAACGGACGCCGGTGACGGGCGGACACGGACGCCGGTGATGGGCGGACCGAGGGTGGGTGAGAGCCCCGGTTGCTGAAAGGGCTCTTCACGGACGTGGCGGACGTGCGCCACAGTGCCCGTCAGTGTTTGCCTGCCTGACAGGCCCCCCAACTCCCCCCTCCCCTCTGGTCCCAGAGGGTCCGGCAACCCCCCTGCTGTGTTCTCCCAGGGATGGCTGTGGCGGACCCTGGCTGGGATTCATGCAGAGGCTTGTGTGCTGGGGCCTGCCTGTGTGGGTGTGTGGGGCAGTGCTTGTGCAACATTGGGGACATGTGTTTCCAGGGGCATCTTTATTGTTCTGGAACAGTGGCAGAGATGGCCGGGCGTGGCTGCCAGGGGTAGGCACAGCAGCCTCTAGGACCACAGCAGCAGCATCAGGCGAGCCCCATGGACCTGGAGATGCGGGCTCTTCCCCTGTGGAACCACAGCCTGCTCCATAGAAAGGGGAGGGACAGCAAGTAGGCAGCCAGGGCGGTGGGGCAGCAGCAGCAGCTGAGGTGGGTTGCAGGGCAGGCTCCCAGACCTCTCTGGCAGCATCAAGGCAGGTGACCGTGGGGCAACCAGACTGCAGGCCCAGGGGTGCTCCCCGGACGGTTTGTGGTAGTGGGCATTCCTGGGGGGACGAACAACATGGGGGTGTTCCATGGCAGCTGCTGCGTGGTAGCAATCACCATTGAAGAGGAGCCAGTGTGCCAGTTGCAAAGGTCTGCAGGGAGGGAAATCAAACACAGCTGAGTGGTGTGAGACACATAGCCTGGTCTGCGCTCCTTCCCTGGGTGTACGGTGAGCATGATCCTGTAAGGGAAAGGGGTCAAAGAGAGAGACAACAACACAACTTGGGGGTCACAACCATGGCAATCCTAGCAATACTGACCTGTCGGTAGACCCTGTGGAGAAAAGAGGGGGGGGGAACAGCTGGTGTCTACATATGGGTTACAGTTCCACACTCATGGCATTGTGTGCTCACATTAATACAGGCAGCTATGAGACAAGACATTGGTATAGAGGCATATCATGGCAGGCTATGCAGGCAGCTATGAGACAAGACATTGGTATAGAGGCATATCATGGCAGGCTATGCAGGCAGCTATGAGACAAGACATTGGTATAGAGGCATATCATGGCAGGCTATGCAGGCAGCTATGAGACAAGACATTGGTATAGAAGCATGTATCCTACCTATATTTCTCTATGCAAAGAGGCAGAAGTCAGACCACATGTCAGCACAAACCCTGCACTTACCTGCTGGTGTTGTTGCCTGTGGGGGGGGGGGAGAGGGGCTGGGAGAAAGACATGGGTTAGCAAACACTTGCATGGAGACAGCTGCCCAGGCACAGCAGTAAACAGTTTGGCCACAGGCAGAACAGCCCTCTCTGCCCTAGAGGGGGGCAGAGAGGAGAAGAGAGAAGTGGGGTGTTAGAAAAGTTTTCAAAGTCCCACTTTGTGGCTGCTGGGGGACAGAACCCCACGCCACGTGCTCAGAGAGAGAGAGAGAGAGTGAGTGGAGGGCTGGGGCTGGGCTTTTGTGGGAAAGAGGCTGGGTGGGGCTGGGTGCTGATAGGGTAACTATTTGGGTCCATGTCCAGAGTTAGGCCACACCTGTTCGGTCCTAACTCAGGCCCAACTCGGGCCCAGGGTGTTAGAACTGTTCAGGAGAGGGCTGGTGTGGGTAAGGTAAAATGGCTCCTATGGGTCTCCTCACATTTGGGTCCACCCTTTTTGCTGGCCCAAATTTTGGGCCTGAGTTGGGCTCGAGGGGGCGTGTCAGTGGCTCTCCAGTGTCTGGAACCGGACCAAAATTCGTAACCGCCCCCGTCACACCCCCGACACGCCCCCAACACACCCACTTTTAGGCTGCAATTGTGCCTGAATTGTGCAATTGTGCCTGAATTGTACCGCAGTTGCCTTGGGCTGGACCGGGCTGCAATTCAGTCACAATTGCAGCCCCACTCAGGCACAATTCAGGCACAACTCGGGCCTAAAGCACTTGGGCTGCAATTGTGCCTGAATTGTACCGCAGTTGCCTTGGGCTGGACCGGGCTGTAAAACTCATTTCACACACTAGACTAATTACAGATCATTAGTTCATTAGATAGATCCCAGTTCCGGATTTTTATGTTTTAGGCCTTGTTTGCTTGTGACATTTCAGCACAGGCAATTTTTACTTTGCTCCAATATACAGGATTATGAAACATTAGTGTTACAGTGTTGGTTATCTATGCAACCTGATCTCAGTCATTAGCACTGGCATAGGAACAGTAATAAATTAAATCAGAAAAGTGTCATTCATTGCATTCATGGTATAACATCAATGTAGTTAACAATCTTTAGTATCATTGGCAAACATACTTGCATTCACCTGCAGAAATAGTGGATTTCTATTATCCTGGGAAGGCAAAAAACAAAAACAAAAAACCCCTCACAAACCTATTAATGTGCTATGGTCATGCAAAATCATATAAAGATAAGGTAGGTAGGTAGGTAATACTCATCTTGACTTTGAGCACTTTTAACTGTGAACATAATATCATTCTTTGCTAATAAATCCAATAATACTTTCACCTTGTGTTACATTTTCCAAATATTAATAGCAGGGTTCTTTAAGAAAAAAAAAGGATTTAAACATTTTAGATGCCATGATTTTGTTCATTATAGCTATGTTCTGGGAAGCCTGCCAGAAAACATAATTTTGCTCAAATTATAGATTATGGTTGGCCATCTTTTACTTACTGGTTCATCCTTCTTCTCCGTCGAATCCGTTATTCTCTGTTCTGGAGAACTCTGATTATAAATTCTTCCTGTTTTTTCTATTTTTTTTAAATCCAACTTTAATATGTTTTGGGTCATGCAGCCCACTTTTAAATATGATTAGTGTTCCTCTAGTGCTTTTCCTTACAATATGAATCCACAGAACTGAAGGACACATCTATGATTTGGTGTGGAAATCCATAACTACTCCTTTTAATCAAATGGTCAAAACTAATCAGCAATACTGTGTCTCTGCAGCTTAGCAGCTCCCTCTTCTTAAGCAGATTTCATGAGGCTTATTCAGAGGAGATGATAATAACTCCTTTTTTCTTTTTTTTCTAGGAATGCTATACTGTCTCTATTAACTTTTTATTTAGTGGAGAGAGTTAGAATTCTTCATATTTTATTGCAAACATAACATGGAAAGAAAATTATTTGCCATCGTTGTTCATTTTGAAAGGTTACAATGAGGTCCTGAGGTCCCTACGTTTTAGACTGGTGGAGCGCTGCTCTGCTGGTCTAGGCTGTCGTAAACATGCTGTAAAGCACGTTTGCAGCATCCGTTGAATAGGCTGCACTGGCGAAGCGGCCAGTGCCACTTGGTAATCCGCCCCAGATCCAGTGGAGTGCCCACCAGGGAAGGTTCCCCAATGGCAGCAGAGGGGCAGGGGGAGGGTGGAACGAGTCATCCCAGGAGAGGGGGTTGTTCAGCCAGGCCTGGGAAGGGGGGATCGACAGTGGCAGCTCCATCAGAATCCTATCCCCCTTCCCAGGCCTAGCCAACGTTGCACAACCTGCTCAAATGTGCTCCAGCAAAATAGCTGGCGCACATTCAAGTAGACCCATCGGGGCGACTGGAGCAAATGTTCCCTTCCCCGGAGGTGACCTCCCGGCCACAGATGTCACTAGGAGGTGTGGGGGGTCAGCTAGGGGCTGGAGGTCAGCACCTCACCCCATGATGCCGCTGCCACCGCCCCCAATCCTGCCTGGTACCATACGACCCAATCCAGGTGACGCGCAGGAGGGTTACGCGCCCGCTGCCCCTCTTCCCCCGCTGCCACCCGGTACGACCCAATCGCCAGAGGCGACGTGGCACTGGGGGCGGTTGAGATGGTGGGCCCCAGGGTGTGCGCCTTCTCCCGCATCTTCTTCACAGTGAGAATGCTGCAGGTTTGGCCTTCCCATCTTCCCAGGCGCTGTTTGGCTCGAAAAAGGAGCCAAAACGCAGGGGGGAGGGCGTTTCCGCTTCGCAGAGGCATGCTACATCGGGGCGGGGTGTGTGGCGGCCTTGGGGGCAAGGGTAGGAAAAACTAGTAAGCCTCTGAACATATGACACTGCATTTATCCTTTTCTGATGTATCACACCCTGGTTGTGTATAGGATTGCAACCTCAAAGCTGCTCCAAACAGTGCCTTTGATTCAAAGATTACTCTCCTCCCCAAAAGTAGAAATGGCTCCCATATTGCTGACACCACAGAGAGGGCCTTCATAAGGCAAGAAAATGTAAATTATGTGACACCATATAAAAGGCAAAACACGTTGCCACATATATACCTGTAATACATAACTGGGAATCAAAACTCCTTGACTAAGGCATCTCATTTTTACATGCACCCAAATACATATGTGAACATTACATGTGAAAATCTCCTCTCTCTCTCTCTCTCTCTCTCTCTCTCTCTCTCTGTGTAATATGTTTTCCAACATGGAAGTGTTTTCTGTTGTTTTAAAGTGATTCCAGAGATATCCTCCAGCTGTCCAGAAAAAGACTCCACATATATAGCTAGTTCCAGAATGTTCTGGCCACTGCAACACACACACACACACAGAGAGAGAGAAGGAGAAGGAGAAGGAGAAGGAGAAGGAGAAGGAGAAGGTTGTGCTTCCTAGAAGCCGTTAGGTGTAGGATTAACCCTTTTGGCACATGAGGTGCTTACAGAAAGTGCACACTGCCAAATTGCCAAGGGCAGTTGTTGCTATGTGAAAGAGCCCAGTGTTGGAAATCATTGGGGGAAACATTATCCATGGTTACTGTCAACTCTTTGAAGTAAAGGCCAAACTGCCTACTATGTTACCCTTACTTCAACTGCCTGCCTGTAACAGCCAACAGGTTTGTGCTTATAGATAAGGCTGCATATAACTTACCTTTCCTTTCTTTATGCTATCATTATTAACTGTTGGTATTTGTTTTAGAGTTAGATTAATCTTCTTTATTTTTATTCGGCCAGCTTTGTGTCAAAACCAGAGTCCTAATGACTCTGAATTTGAATTGTGTTTACTAACAGGCATATGGTCATAAAATAAAGAACTTACTCCAGTTGGTAAAGCCCGAAGGTAAGCTCAAAATAATGTGATCATGTGTAAATCATTGTCACTTGAATGTTTTCTCTATCTAGCTTAATTACCATTCAACACAGTGTTAAGCTTCTGGGGAGGAAAAACTCTATTCTAATGTACTTCCTGGGAAAAGAGGGGAATTGAGAGCTCTTTGCTAGCACTACACTTTATTATTTATGTATAATTCTTCTGCACTGCTGAACATCTGCTAATAAATTTGATTCAAATTTCCATGATAGGTTTTACCCTCATCAGTCAATCCCTGCATGTGTTCTTACACCAGTGAGAACTCACATTACTTACTTATTGCTGATGATTTTGATCCCATTAACAATTTAGCCCAAATACTCTTCCAGTATGTTAAAGACCTTTAAGGAAAACAAATCCCAGTTTAGCTGGTAAGAAGGATATCTAGAGTGCTCCTGAAGCGAACTGACAGATAGTCACCTTGGAATTATGCTGCAGCAATGCAACTGCGCATTTATTAGGAGCTACAGATATAGAAGGTGATCAAGAGCATCAAAAAGCTATTACTTTAGCTTCTGGGTTTTGTCAATCTTCTGTTCCTTTGTGCTTTCACATTATTTGTAGATAAGCTTAAAAATCCAGATCAAATATAAAACTTCCTTTGAACACACTCAGATCTGTCATATTGATTTGGTATCCCACTTTAGTCGCACATGATGCGGTTGTTCCACAAATGTTCAGAACACAAGACCAGGAGAGTGATACCCAGAAGTGTTCATTCACTGCAACCCACTGATTGTGCCGAATCCCTCTCCCTACTGCGTATTGTGTAAAGTTGAGAAAAGCTTGTACAAGACATTCTTTCATGGGATTAAAGGGTTAAAGAGAGAGGATTGGGCTGGAAGTTCCAGGAATCTTCATCAATCTACAGGTGACTACTGAAAGTAATCTTGGAGATTTTAGCAGGACCTCAGAGACTTTCCAACATTACATCATGTTAGGGGAAAAAATGTGGAATAGCTTCAGTCAGAGTTGGCAACTCTGGAGAGAGTGCATGCATATACGGATGCTTTACGAGGTTTTGGCAAGAAATGTTTATTTAAATGTTAATTTCTTTCCACTTCTATCTGTGGTCTTCCTAAGTCTCTAACAGTGCAATTCTATACATTTTTCCCCCTCAGAAATAAGTCTCACTATGTTCAATGGGGCTTACTCCTTAGTAAGTGTGCACAAGCTTGCAGGCTAGGATGTATAGCAATGATTTTTCTGTATACAGTGAATCCTTGATTTAACGGACTTCGATTTAACAGACTTCAGAAACAATGAACATTTTCTGCTTTGTTAAAATCTAGTCAAAAACAGGTTGCACATGCACGTCTCCATTGACTTTGATGCTTTCAGATTTAATGGACTTTCAGCATTAACTGACATCCCTTCTCCATAATACAGCACAATCATCTGTAAACTTCCCCCAGCAGGACTATAGTCCCGTAGGGGGAAGGTGTTGCAAATGTACCATAGGCCACGTTTGCGGCACCTGGTGAGTAAGCGGCACTAGTGGCGAGACCGGCGTTGCTCACTCAGCCCACAGCCGCAGCCACTGCCGGCGGACGAAGGTAAGTTCTGCACCGGGCGGTAGGAGGGCATGGGGAGGGCAGGATGAGGTGGAAACGGAGGGCACGATTGACCAGCCAAGCCAGGGACAGGGAGGGATTATCACCAACATGCTCCGCCAATTGGTGACAGCCAGGGAGAGGCAAGACTGCAAAGGCATCTGGAATGCAGTTGTTCATGAAAGATTGAGCACTTACATATTTGATTGTAAAACCAAAATTTCACATATACGCTAATGGGTTCTGAGTTGTCTGTGACGGATCAAGAGAGAGATCTTGGGGTGCTGGTGGACAGGTCGATGAAAGAGTCGACCCAGTGTGCAATGGCTGTGAAGAAGGCCAATTCCATGCTCGGCATCATTAAAAAAGGGATTGAGAATAAAACGGCCAATATCATTATGCCCTTGTACAAATCGATGGTAAGGCCACATCTGGAGTATTGCGTCCAGTTCTGGTCACCACACCTCAAAAAGGATGTAGTTGACTTGGAAAAGGTGCAGAAAAGAGTGACCAAAATGATTCATAGGCTGGAGCCCCTCCCTTATGAGGAAAGGCTACAGCGTTTGGGGCTTTTCAGTCTGGAAAAAAGGCGCCTAAGGGGGAACATGATTGAGACGTATAAAATTATGCATTGGATGGAGAGAGTGGATAGAGAGAAGTTCTTTTCCCTCTCGCACAACACCAGAACCAGGGGACATGCACTAAAATTGAGTGGAGGGAGAGTTACAACGGAAAAAAGAAAATATTTCTTTACCCAGCGTGTAATTCATCTGTGGAACTCCTTGCCACAGGATGTGGTGATGGCACCTGACCTAGATGCCTTTAAAAGGGGTTTGGACAGATTCATGGAGGAAAAGACCATCACAGGTTACAAGCCATAAGCAACCTCCTGGCTTTAGAAGTAGGTTTTCTCTGTGCCAGGTGCAAGGGAGTGACAACAGGAAACAGGATATCTTGTTGACTGTGTGCTCCCTGAGGCATCTGGTGGGTTAAATCGAGGGCTCACTGGATCTATATCCATTCATCTATATCCATCCAAAATTAAAATTGCCTGCACTCAAAATGTCCCTCATAATTACAAATAGGAGAGTCTTGCAGCCATTCTAGAAGATATCTAAGCTTGGACTTTAACAAATTCTAACAGCAGAATCCTGTGTAACTTTGCACCGGTGTGTCGCAGTGGGTTAAACCACTGAACCATGAGCTGTCGATCGAAAGGTCGGCAGTTTGAATCTGCGACGGGTTGAGCTCTCGTTGTTTGGCCAGCTCCTGCCAACCTAGCAGTTCCAAAGCATGTTAATGTGAGTAGATAAATAGGTATCGCTTGTGGGAAGGTAAACAGCGCTCCGTGTTCCAGCCACATGCTACGTGCTGCGGCAAGGAGAGTCATGCCGGCCACATGACCACGGAGGCGTCTTCGGACAACGCTGGCTCTTTGGCTTTGAAATGGGGTTGAGCACCACACCCTAGAGTTGGACACGACTGGACTTAATTGTCAGGGGTCACCTTTACCTTTTAACAGTAGATGCACTGGTGTATGTGCACTTATGCCGGTGTAAGTGCACTTACATCGGTGCATCTGCTGTTATACCGGTGCAAAGTTACACGGGATTGCGCTGTAAGAGGAGTACTACATTCTTAAATCAGCCCCTTTCTTTAAGCGGACTTAATATTTATTTGTTTCTAATATTGATTTGTTTGCTCATTTGAAACCTTTCTGGAACTGAAGGTGGCTTACATAAAACAGATGGTAGCAATAGCAATTTAAACGATCAACACATCAGAATGCTGGAAAGATTTGGCAAAACTAGTAACCCTTCAGTAGAAATAGTAACAAGAACACATACTAATTGAGTAGCCAAAATCTTTCCAAAAATAGTTAAGTTTTGAGCTGGAATCCATTCACAAAGTCGAGAGGGAAGCACAGCTCCAAACCTCATCAGGGAAATCAGTCCACACTGCCTTGCTGCACTGGCGTCACTAGACGCGCGTCACCCTGGTGCGGGGACGCGCGTCACCCCCCCAGGGGCGCGACGTTATAGGCGCGGGGGGAGGGGGCCATCCGGTTCAGTGGTTCAACCCACTGCGCCACACCGGTGCAAAGTTACACAGGATTCCGCTGTTAGAATTTGCTTTTTGCCCTCAAAATGGGTCTGGGCATGCGCGAAAATCCGGGAAATACCCGGATTGACGCACTGCCTGGGCCTTCGTTCAGAAGGCCCTGGAGCGCCGACGGGGTCGGACGCTCCGAGGCCGGCTCCCGGGCCGGCCTCGGAGCGTCCGGAGGGCGACGCGCGTCATGGAGGTGACGCGCGAGGGGGTGCGCGTGTCACCCCATGATGCGCGTCACCCCCTGGCGGCCCGCCCCCCCGCCACGCCCCAGTGACGCCCGTGCCTTGCTGTTTGAACTTGGTGCATGGACGGTATCACCAAACAGGCATTTTTAGTTGATTGTTGAGATTGCGATGGTGCAAAGGAGATAAGATGGTCTCTGAAGGCCGTCATAGTTCAAAACCTGCATCTTGAATAATGAGAAGACAGATGCTAAAGTAATGCTGTAATTTGCTTTCGGTGATCCCCGATTGTTGTTAAGGATTCAGAGAACTTCATATCCCTCATATTAAACTTATGGCCCAAGCCTATCATCGGCCAATGAACAGTCTGCAGCTGCACCGGCACTGGCTCTGCTGTATGCTATGGGCTGGCTGGGGACCATGATGTAACGATTTTTTTACTTACCTACTCTGCTGTGCCATGGTCCCTAATGCTAGTGAGATCTGTGCCAGCTCTGGTGCAAATCTGAGTCGACCTAAGGAGCCGTGACAAGACTGGATGGGGGAGCATAGGATATCGATGGTTGCCACTGAAAACCACCTCCTGCCCTTGTCCGATATGCTCCCAGCAGCCCTGATCCCTGCCCTCTCCACCCTGTTACTTTCCCTCCCTACCCACTGCTCACCCCACCACCAATGTACCTCCTCTTGTGGTGGCTGGGCAGTGGAACACACTCGGTCACCAGGCATTTGTGCTGGGGGGCCCCATTGCGTACATCGTCGCTATGCACTAGTTCCATCAGTGGAAGGCACCCATAGGATTGGGCTGTTATTAAATCAATTCATTAAAATCAGTAAACTGGGAATAGATTCAGAAGTTAACCCCCTCCGACAGGTAACATCAAAACTAGTATTTGGTAAATGCAAATTTAAATGACATCCTAATTTTCCAAAGACATTGAGCAGCTAATTAAATAATTAGGTCCCCAAATAAATATTAATTGTTATAGAATACTATGCATTAATCATGAGTCCTTGGTGCAAAAGATACACAATAAAATGAACAACTTTAAAATAATTAACAAACCCTTTAGAACATGGTAATGATACTAAGTTACACCCTGATTCTCTCTACATAAAATGCAAATCCCAGTTGTGCAAAGTAATTTTAATATCATAGATGTGAGAACATACAATGAGGTTGTTATTAACGTAGACACAAAATTTACAAAGGGACAGAAGATATAGTTCCTATAATTAAGGCAGCAAGGCACATTAGCTTTGAGTTGGACGTACAGTTTTAATGCATTTTTTAAAAAAATATGGAACATTTCTCATTTAAAATTTCTGGAAGATCTCTTCCGAAGAAGTCGCGGTGCATAAAGGCATCCTTACTGAAGAAAATGAATTATAATGTGTGGATCAATTGCTGGTTGTTGAGATTCTGCAACCAAATACTGATGGTCCCCTGCATCCAATTAAGGCTACAATCTTAAACACACTTAGCGGGGAGCAAAGTCTGTGCACGAGCTGCTGTTGCATCCTCCCACTTTGTATGCCTCTGGGTGCCTCTCCCTCAGGGTGCTGCAATGGTGGAGATGGGGTTTGGTAAACCCAGTTTATCCCTAATGTGCTGCCCAGAGAAAAAGGATGAGCGACTGAGTCGTGAGTAAGAGTGGCAGCTTGCATGCACCTCTCTCTCTCTCTCTCTCTCTCTCTGGACACCACAGAGTACAATTATCACCATGTTTGAGCATGAGCAGCCTCCTCTGTCCAGTTGTTTCCCTTCTGTCTTTTGGCAGCTGGTGGAGAGCATTCAAGCTTATCAGCGGCGGAGGAAGAGGATGGGGGGCACCATTAAAGGTGTAAAAAAAAAATTAAGATTTTCATGGCCCACAATAATTCTTGAGTCTACTGGTAAAAACGGGTGTAAAGCCTCATGCAGCTAACTCATTACAGCCGTTTGAATACAAGGCTTTCTCCATCCTTAAGTAGCGGGTGGTCAGTTTTTGCTGTCAACATCTTCCCACTGTATGAGGGCTATGCTTGAAAATGTTCGTGACAGACGAGCGAAACGTTGCATTGTTGTAGGATGGTTTTAATTTTTAACAGTGTTATTTTAAGCGTGAACGTACGTGTGTTTTTAATATTTTATATTTTAAACTGCTATTTTTATGCTGCACTTAGTCTCCTCGTTTTTATTAGTACCATTTTAAACTCTTTTTTGCCATGGCTTTACACCCATTTTTACCAGTAGACTCAAGCATTAAAGGTGTGTTGCCAAGGGTCCCCCATAAGCTGGAACTAGCTCTGGCCTCTCTACCCTTCGCATGACAAACCTTGAAAGAGCATTGTCCTTAGGGGTACTATGACATGAACATACTTAGTACTGTTGAGGGGGTGTGTGCATCTTTTTCCAAGTCTCAAATGCGGTCATCGGCGACATTCATTTCCCATGCGAACCATCGCTTGTCTCCAGAAGTAGTATTAAACGTATCTGATTGAATGACTTGACCCCCAAAATCTTTAAGTCCTCCAAAATTACTTGTTTAAAGTCTGAAATAATTCAAGATTATACTCAGTGCTGCAGGTTTTCCTTGACATAACATTTATATAATCTCAAAGTACCTTCTTTAATAACAGCAACCCAGATCGGAAATTAAAATAACAGGAGTTTAGCTATTTAGATTGGAATCTGCTTGGACCTCACATGGAGCTTCCAGAACCCCTGCCAGGACAAACGTGAATCCTACACCTTGAGCAGCATATGGCCGCCTGTGTTCTCGTAATTTTGCTGGCACCATCACATGGAAGGCATGAATAGGCTTTTTCGAAAGCATGTCACATAATTTGTAGTTTAAACAAAGGGTTTCTCTTTTTATATCATGCTGTGTCTTTCTAGTGTCTAAACACTTCCCACTGTTAGGAAAACCTGCAAATTAGGAATTAACAACATTAACCAGTGCAATTTAGACATCAGCTTAATCAGCCTTGATGTGCTTTCTATGATGGCTGCAGCAGAGTGATTGCCCAAAAATGCATTCTAATGGGTTTGGTTGAACATTTGGACAATGTTATGGAAAATAACAACTCGCTATCATGCACAGCTGAGACCCCTGTGCACAAATACATCGCTTTTTCCATTCAGCCTTAATTCCCCCAGTGTTTTTTGAAATGTGATTAGCTAGACTTTGGAAAGTTAAGGTAGCGTGAACACATGGCTAAATCAGAGCTTTACAGAAATGGAAGATAATATTTTTGAAGAACCATGAAGCCATAGTATAGCTGGACAAGGAAAAAAACTAGTAAGCCTCTGAACATATGACACTGCATTTATCCTTTTCTGATGCATCACACCCTGGTTGTCTCCTGCTTGCCAATCCTCCATTGGTTCATCGTATAGCTCAATTCTATCCAAATCCCTCCCCCCCCCCCAAATGCACATGCACCAAGGAGGCGAATGCTGCATTCTATGGTGGAGGGGGGGAGCTGCGCATAATACCTCAAGGTAAGGGAACTTTTTTTCCTTTACTCTGGGAAAGCCTCCACTTTCCGTATGGGTCTCCTTGGTTCTGCACCAGCTATTTTGCTGGCGCAGAACTGAGGAGAGGGAGAGGGAGATGGAAGGGGGATAGGTTATGACCACACACAAGTGTCGCCTTTTTCGCCCCTTCCTGCCCCCATTCACCTCCCTCCACACGACCTCCCTGCCCACAAATGTCCCTGTTCCTCCAGCTCCATCCCCCATCCCTCCCACCGCCTGCCCCCACTGCTGCCTTACCTGATGCTGACGGACGGTGTCTTCTTGGCCACTAGTGAGCATGCCAGGCCACCAGCGATTGCACTGGTGCCACATTGCACTTGCTGACAGCATCTGTGAGTGCATTGGTGTCATGTGACATGCACCAAATCCAGGCTCTTACGCCTGGATCCTGAAGCGTTCGCCGGCGGAACGCGCATTCCGCCCGTGGCCCAATCAGATGAGATTGAGCCCTAAGTCTGCTCACCTCCATTCAACACTCTGTTGCTAACATTAATCTCTCTTTAATCTCAAACACATCACATCCCTCCTGAAATCACTTCACTGTCTTCCTGTCCAATCCTGGATCCAGCACAACCATCTTGCCATTATCTTCAAAGCCCTCGTTGGCCTCGCCCCACTCCAGCTCACATTCACATAGCCCAGAAGTGACCATCACTTCTCCAACTTTGCCAGCCTCAACTGTCTAAAGGTCTCTACCCTTTCTCCCTGAGCTTGCACATTACCTTAAACTATATTTAATAGGTAGATTTAAAGCAGGAAGTGGACTGAATGTGGTCCTTTCAGGTCCACAAACCACAGCAGAGGCCTAATTCAGAACAGAAGGGTGTCAATCAGTTGTGATGATTGAGCTCTCATTGCTCCTGTCGTTTCCCCCCATCACTTTCCTTTCAGGAAAGCTTCAGCATACGTTTCAATAGTAAAGAGATTTCCATGAGACGCTTTGAAACCAGCGCCACTGAAGAAACACCATGTGGCCAAGCAAACAGGTCATTTTGTGAATTTGCTGTCTTTGTCATCTGGGTTTGGCCAGAACAGCAGCCTGAGCCAGACCACCTGCTTGGATTTGCATGCACCAGCCAATTAGGCATCGAACCACAAACTATCATGGACCAGTGATTTCATCAGTCCTAGGTTTCTTATTAAAATAATTATTAAAATAATAAAAGGTTTCTTATTAAAATTGTTAAAATTGGGAAGGGAGTACGGCAAGGCTGTATATTGTCACCCTGCCTATTTAACTTATATGCAGAGTACATTATGAGAAATGCAGGGCTGAATGAATCGCAAGCCGGAATCAAGATTGCCAGGAGAAATATCAACAACCTCAGATATGCAGACGATACCACCCTAATGGCAGAAAGTGAAGAAGAACTAAAGAGCCTCTTGATGAGGGTGAAAGAGGAGAGTGCAAAAGTTGGCTTGAAACTCAACATTAATAAAACTAAGATCATGGCATCTGGGCCCATCAATTCCTGGCAAATAGAAGGGGCAGAAATGGAAGCAGTAACAGATTTTACTTTTCTGGGCTCCAAGATCACTGCAGACGGAGACAGCAGCCATGAAATTAAAAGACGCTTACTTCTTGGAAGGAAAGCTATGGCAAACTTAGACAGCATAATAAAAAGCAGAGATATCACCATGCCAACAAAAGTTCGCATAGTCAGGGCGATGGTGTTCCCAGTAGCAATGTATGGTTGCGAGAGTTGGACCATAAGGAAGGCTGAGCACCGAAGAATAGATTGTTTTGAACTGTGGTGCTGGAGAAGACTCCTGAGAGTCCCTTGGACTGCTAGGAGATCAAATCAGTCAATCCTAAATGAAATCAACCCTGACTGTTCCCTGGAAGGACAGGTACTAAGGCTGAAACTCAAATATTTTGGCCACCTAATGCGAAGAGAGGACTCTCTGGAGAAGACTCTGATGCTGGGAAAGATTGAAGGCAAAAGGAGAAGGGGAAGGCAAAGGATGAGATGGTTAGACAGCATCACCGATGCAACGAACATGAAAATGAGCCAACTCAGGAAGATAGTGGAGGACAGGAAGGCCTGGCGGGATATGGTTCATGGGATCACGAAGGGTCGGACACGACTTAACGACTGAACAACAAGGTTTCTTAAGGGGAAAATTTGCTTTTAAGTTCACCTGTAATCACCTGATGGTGTTTTTGCGAAGATCCATGCCTGGGAATTTCCAATCCCTTAGCCATGTCCCAAACCTGCTTGTTATATTCTGCCCTCTTTGTATCCAACCCTGCCCCCTTGAATTTTTTATAAACTTATTTATTCTCTTCAAAATAGTATACAGAATAGCCACAATTGCAACTGCAGTGGAGGCAAGGTGCCCCCTACTTCCACCACAGTTTTGACCAGGTTCATGATCCCCCCATGTGGCATTTTAAAAAATAAAAGGAAAAACCTTAGGCCAAATCATGCTATTGTCATAACATGTACTTTAAGCCCAGGGGTTCTCAACCTCTTGCATGCCGCATACCACCTCCAGCAATAATCTCCCTCCACATTCCACCAGATGTAAGTGCTGATAACGTCATCGGCACTTCTGGGTTTTTGCCACGCCATAGCCCTGCAAAGGTAAGCTAAGTGGCTCGGGTGGGCGAGAGAGCCCTTTCCCAAGCCTGGAAACCCACATGCTTGAGCTTGGCAGGCTCTGCAGAGCTTGAGGCACCGGTTCTAGAGCTCTGACATAGGGCAGACTCCCTGGTGGCCGCCATCTTGGCGGCCATGGAGCCACATACCACCAGCCAGTAGCCCGAATATTATTATATTATTAATCACATTTTTATACCGCCCTTCGTCCAAGGAGATCAGAGTGGTGTACATATTTCCTCCCCTCCTTTTTGTCCTCACAAGAACCCTGTGAGGTAGGTGGGGCTGAGAGATAGTGACTGGCCCAAGGTCACCCAGGAAGCTTCGTGGCTGAGCGGGGATTTGAACCTGGATCTTCCAGGTCTAAGTCCGACTCCCAAACCACTACACCATCCTGGCTCACTAGTACACATATCACCAGTTGAGCACCCCGGCTTTAGCCCTTATGTTTTGAGTAAGGTTAATTAACATAGCAAATGTATAAATGTGAAGGGCAGTGCCTAAAAACATGGCTCTTGATTTCAAAAGACCAGGTGGGCATACATTGCCTGATTCCTGTGTACATAGGCATGATGAACACATCACTCTGGATCACCTTCTTCTCCACAGGAAGAAAATGGCATTCACAATTGCCTCTTCGGACTGTGGCTTCTTCCACACTAGAATACTGTAGATGGGGGTGCAGAGGTGGACGAATGCTAACCTTTGGACAAGCTTGCAGAAGTCTAAAAAGCAATTCAGAGTTCTCGCATGGAAATAACAGTTGATTGCCTTGGAAAGTGACAACCTTCCTTTCCCTTGAGTTGGGAAAGGATTGTAAACAAACAGGAAATGTGAAGGATCTCTGATGTGCTTCTCTCCTCCTCTCCTTTTACTTCCCCCACATCTCATGGAAAACTTTAATAAGTAGCCTGCCTGAACACTGCTTCTAGCATTTGACCATAAAACTTCATTACATTTATAAAATATGCAATAGAACATTTACAACAGCTATACACAGTGAAGCATTTCTGTGAATAATTAAAATTAAACTCCTCTTGTCAAAGACGTGATCAAAGTGCATTTTTGATACATTGTCCTCTTATTTTTTCCTTGCTCCCTTGTTCACTGATTTTCCCAAATATGAGGCTCCATTGTGCAGATGTGATATATGCGTGCAATAGTTACACCAAATGTTCCAACCATTGACCTTATTCACAGTTATTTAGCATACAGAGCAAGCAGGAGTATGGGGAAGGCAAGGCATATATGAACAACCCTGCTTTTCTGCAAGCAGTTTTGATATTCAGATTTGATATATGTAGGAACCTGATTCATTTGTGGGCTGAACAACCTTCTGTCTGTACGTCCCTAAGAGCTATTCTGAAGCATACGAGAGATCGGGGAATACATATTTCTGTATAGTTTTCTTCCTTTCTCCCTGCTTGGTATTTATCCCCTTATATGTTTCATACCCGTTGGTAAGAACTTACATTTTAAAAGTGTTCTATAATGCTTTCCCAATTCCCACTGTTCAGTTATTTCTCTCCCCCTCTTAAAAGATAGAATGTTCACTGCTGTATTCAATAGACAGAAATATTCTGAAAGACCAAATTCACAAAGAGATACATAGAAAAATCTGAATTTGCTGCAAATATGTGCACAACTAGAAGAGGATAAATGTTCCAGGAATGGAGTACCTGAAAGATTTCCCCTGAGATATCCATCCTTTAACAAAGGGAAGCAAGCTGGTACATGTTGAACAAGCAGCTTTTTCATATGCCATGTGGACTGGCAAGCAAACAGCATGGATGCAGGATAATGTACAGTGTATGCAATGTGGGCCCATCAAAACTGGTGAAAAGGTTCATCTAAATATGCTACAACTAATGGCCCAATCCTATCCCCCCCCCCCCCGTGTGCTGGCAGCCTTCCCGCTGGCACAGGCAGCCGCATGGAACCTGCCAGAGCAGGTAAGTCCACGCAGGGGGTGGTATGGGTGGAGGGCAGGGAGGGGGTTGAACAGGGCAGGGGAGGGTGGATCAGGTCTGGGAGGGGACGGATTGGAAGAGGTGGAATCGGCAGCACCAGCACACCATATCCTATTCCCCTTCCCCTTCCCAGGCCTGATCCGCCGACACGGATCAACACGGACTTGTGCCAGTGATATTGCTGGCAAAGGTCCAAGTTGATCTACTGAGCATGCTGTCCCCTTATCTCAAGGAGACCTCCAGCATGCAAAAATCCCCTTGGGATACAGCAAAGTCCTCACGGTGCTGCTGTATCTCCATGCAGGAGTTTGGTTAGGATTGGACTGTAATAGTACTTCTTGTGCAACCCAGTTCATGCATATGATCTTGGGTTCGCCCTTACATCCCCGGCTCGAATGTATATCAGTTTCAGAGCTGGTGTGCATTTGAGTAGGCCCATAGGGCCTCGGCTGGCTTGCACGCCGGGAAGGGGACTAGCGTTCCCTTCGTCCAAGGCACTCCCGGGCTGCCATAGCCACAGGACACACCCTTTAGATTGGCCGGGTATCCTTATACAGGATTGGGCTGCCCGGCACGATACTACCCAAGTTCTATTCATCCTCTCTTTTCTTTGAAGGTGAAGCAGTACTTGACATAGTGTGCTTGACTTTGTGATGTGCTATCTTGAAAAACCCAGGATGGCAACTGAGGCAAAATATAGAATTACAAGTGTACCCTCATTCTTCACCCCAAAACTCAGCTGAAAATGTAAACCCTAGTACAAATCGTTTGTCCTGGCCAAAACCAACAGGTGCCAGCCTCATTCTGCCTAATGTACACTGACATCGTCCCGGAGTTTATAGTGTAGCCATTTTAAACCATAATTAAATCCTATTTTCATAACAATTCTCATGACTAAATGAGAAATCCTATGACCTTTGTAGAGTTTGATTTTTTTCTTAAACTTCCAGTTAAGTTTTCATTCCTTCCTTATCCTTTTCTTTCCTCCCTCCACCTAATTTTTTTCTATTTTTATTCTATTCTTCCTCACTCATTGCAGGCCTTGTAATGATATGTAATTGAGAGCACAATCCTGCGGAGAGTTCGGGCAGCGGAGCGAGCGCAGGCTACAGTCCTATACATGCGTACCTTGGAGAAAGCCCCATTGCACATAATGGGGCTGACCTCTGGGTAAACATGCATAGGATGTGTCTTACTGGCTTACTAGCCATAATTCACCCTTGATCAGATCACTCTTTCAGTGCTGTCACCATAGTAAACATAATAGAGACTGTAAAGTGCTGTGCAATTGTGTTATATGAACGATAAACAATAAGAACCGAGTTTAAGGATTTGACTTGAATAAGTATCTCCACATCATATATTCAAGGTTATCCTAATACATCAATAAGATAACCCTGAAATACATGGTTTAATAATTTAACCTTTATGTATTTTGCATTAGGTAAAATATACAGGTGGACTTTTACACTAGAAGTGTCTGTGTCTTATTTTTAAAAAATTAATTTTATTTCATTTTATTTTAGAATGATATCCTTCCCTCTGCAATGACATTCAAAGTGACTTTTAAGCATTTACACACTATATATATAGGAAATCTGTGGGGCAAAAACTGAAAGACGGTTAAAAAAATGTTCTTTGTATACACTGTTGGTCAGATGTTCTAATTCATGCTTCACAACATCAAATCGACAATACGAACTGGAACATGGAAATCTCCACTATTACTTTCAAATGCATGTATCTAGTGCTCACTGAAAATGACTTTCACGTCTGAGGAGTGGAGTCTCAGCAGCTTCCCCTCTTGATTTCTGTTAGGATTCTGTCACATTGGTTCTTCTGATCAAGGAAGGCATAGCAAATTTCTATTGTCAGTTGACTCTCTTTTTAATTTCAAGCTTTAATTTACTGTCCCACCCATATTTCTTCAAAAGTCTTTACATCAATTGCTTTGAAAGCTTTGCATTGCACAAGGCAATCATTTCCTTAATGTTCTTGGGCTGTGTTGCACAGTTAGAATTTCACAATATCTAGACCTTGCTGGATTCTTCCATTTGCAATATTTAAATCGGTGCTGCTGAAATTGTGTCACTATCTGCAAGCCCGCGGATCTCTCCTTTCTGAATGTCTTATTTTTTAAATACTGGTTTGTAGAGTTATTTGAAACTTCCTTTCTATCATGGAAATATATTTTCATTTTGATGCTTCAGGTATGACCCATTTGCTCCAGCCTGAGGATTTGGGGTTTTCTTAACTTTCTATGGAACATCACAACCGGAGACGCAGTACTTGTAAAGAGAAAAGTTGTGCCCCAATAAGATTTGAGATACTGAGGAATCAAAAGAGAGGGAGAATTCCTCTTCACACATTACCCCCCCCCATGCATGAATGAATGCATAGGGCCACCCTATGGTAATGTGGTGGGGGTAATGTGTGGGGGTGGGATGATTGTGCCAGGCAAGCCCAATTTCACCAATGATATGCATGTGAATCCCCACTTCTGCCCTTCCCGAGATTAGTGTTTGCTTAGAGCAACAAATGCTTATCACGGAGAGAGATTCTCTCCATGATTGCCACCTTGAACCATTCCAGGGATTCAGGGGCAGTGTGACCTGACACACCACCAGCTGCCTCCTCAGTCTCTCTTCATGGTGTGGTTTTCTCAAACGCAGAAGTGTGGGACTTCCGGTCTTCTTTAAAAGGACCACACAAATGAAGGAGATATTTTGTTTGTGTGGTCCCTGTAAATAAAACCAGAAGACTGACACTTCTGGGTCTGAGAAAACTGTGTGACGGAGCATGGTAAGGAGGTGGATAAATTCACTTCTCGCTCAAGTGAGCAGGAAGTGGATCAATGTAGCTCATGTACAGGAATGGGCTGTAGGGCGGTGGAGGAAGACTTGGACTGAGACCCCAATCAGCTGCTCCTCCTTCCGCCCACCCTGATGCGTCAGGTGGCCTCATGGTTGGGCGGTCAGTGGACAGATGACTATTACATCTGACTACAACCCTGCCATGGGGTCAGGTGAGAACATTAAAAACTTTCTCTTTCAGACCCATAATTTTCTGAGATTTATTTATTTATTTATTTATTTATTTATTTATTTACGTCAGCTTCATTTTAATGTATTAATATATTTTCAAAGTCCTTCTCAACTGTGACAAATATTTGAGCGGGGGAAAGGTTAGAAAGTATGTATCCATGGATGTGTCTTTCTGGATTCCAAAGTCAATTTTAAATGTTCAGTTTGTTTTAACTCCATTTTCCTTCTCATCAGCGCAGGTATAATTTTTCTTTCACATTTTCAATATGTTCACAGCCACATGGATTCCAAGTGGAGACTAAACTAAAAAAAAAAAACCCTAAATGTCACCTCTTTGGTGACTTCCTCCTATTTCTATTTCTGTGACACAGGGGTTTATAAACTGTGTTGTTAAAAGCCCAAATGATTTACCGTAATCCTATGGCAACATCCATCAATGCAATCATCAGTAATGATGTGTTTTGAATAATGCAGCCACAAATTGATTTAGGGCATACCACTACGTACATACATATATAGTCTGCTTCATTGCAAAGAGAGAATGCATTGTGATGCAGATGGCTTTGATTTTCTCTAAAATACTGCTATTCAGGGCAATGCTATTCAGCGATCTCCACTACTTTAAACGACTGCAAGCCTGGAAAATTTTTATTAACTACCTGTAACGCTCAAGGTATTTTCAGCTTCAAATGAGATATCAGTTTATTACTGCAATTGAGATGGGGACAGCCAGAAAATAGTTGTCTTTCCTAGGTTGGTGCCTGGTGCTTAATAGGACAGAAACTTCTTTAATACAGCAGAATTAGAATTGGAGTGAAAAGTGCACAGTGCATTTCTTGCCCAGGCAGGCTTTGTTTGAAGCAGCAGTAAGAAAGACTCATCAGCCAGGCACCCGGAGAGAGACTTTTTCAGACATGAGTTGCTGCAGTCATCTTCTCTGTGGATGTCGTTGTGATGTGCACCGATAAGGAGACATTCGAGAAGAAATAATCTATTTCACAGGGAAACGAGGAAGCTGTGCAAACGAGAGTTCAATTATTGCAAAGCTGTCGCCAGGAAGAGAAAGTCATGGTCCTTAACAGCCAAAGTGATTGGTTTGTGCA
Source organism: Plestiodon gilberti rubricaudatus (assembly GCA_026170595.1). Lineage (NCBI taxonomy): Eukaryota > Metazoa > Chordata > Lepidosauria > Squamata > Scincidae > Plestiodon > Plestiodon gilberti. The sequence goes on from JANXHW010000001.1 coordinate 93,938,479, forward strand.
GCCTACTACATCCGGCCCTTCCTAATGCTTGAAAAATATGACGACTTAAGAGAAAAAGAAGGCCCGTCTCCAAGGTCATGAAGCATTTCTTTGCAATGAGCCACAGTGGTTCCTGTTCAGTTCATTTATTAGCATAGACACCACAAGACCAGGTATATACCTGCATATGTATGTGTGCATGCACATGCATGCACATGCCCGCGCGCGCACGCACGCACGCACAGACACACACACACGCACGCACACACACACACACACACACACACACACATTTATTGGGGGATTTCAAGGCACTTCAAGGCACTTCATAGACACCACAAGACAAGGTATATACTTCAAGGCACTTCAAGGTGCCTAACAATAGCAACAATATCAATAAAAAAGCAATAAAGCAACCTAATAAAAATACACCCTCCTGCTAGGTTGGCCAGCTCCTGCCAACCTAGCAGTTCCAAAGCACGTTAATGCGAGTAGATAAACAGCGCTCCGTGTTCCAGCCGCATGCTACGCACTGTGGCAAGGAGAGTCATGCCGGCCACATGACCACGGAGGCGTCTTCGGACAACGCTGGCTCTTCAGCTTTGAAATGGGGATGAGCACCACACCCTAGAGTCGGACACGACTGGACTTAATTGTCAGGGATCACCTTTACCTTTACCTAATTTACAGTGCCGAGTCTTGAAGCTATAGTGCTAGTTCCCAACCCTCCTCAAAGGGAAAAAAGTTTTCCTAGTTGGTTTCCCATATGCTAAGCTGCAGTTATCAGATTCCGTTTATATATGATGTTGTCAACCAGGACTTATCAAATATAATTTTGCCATCAGCAATTCTTACTGCATCAGACAGGCCATAAAAAAAAGAGTGATTCAGGACATCAAATGCAGGAAAACTACTCATATAAAACAGTCATGACATGAGAGACACATTTCCTATTAGGAAATTCCTAATTTAGGGATAGTCCCTTACAGGCAGTTACGAGTAGCCCTCAAGTGCATTATGGTGGGCTTTACGGTAGTGGATTGCATGATCTGCCACCTTGAGGTCCCCATAGGATTGGGCTGTTCACGTCACCTTCAATCTTTTGCCCTTTCATTTTTATTGCCGTCTATGCCAGTCAAGGGCAAACTAGTGAAACAGTTGAGAATGGACCACCATCCCGTAGTATCAGTGCCAGGTTGCTGGAGGCCCTGGGAGACAGCCTTGCACTGCCCCTCTCTTACTGGCTGTGGGTGAGGGGCAGTGGGGGGGGGAATCTGTCAAGGCTGAACAGCATTGGAATTCAGGCTGTCAGTCCAGTTCAGTGGGCTATCTGATAGGTGTGGGCCCTTGGCCAGTTTGCCTAGTATGCCTCTGCCTAGTATCAACGCATACATGTAAGAGGAAATACAGTGGCTATTAGTAATTCTCTCTCTCTTTGCCTCATTTGCTTGGCCAAAATGCAGCGTGATTCTGATTCTACAACAGAATTGCACCACAACAGTTCTTGCCATAGACAGAATTAGGCGAAAATAAATGTTGATAAGAGAAAGTATGACATCTGTATCAAAATATGCTAACGACATGAATAGGGAAAGGCAGTCAATAAATGCAATGTTTATGAGACAGAGCTAATTGGTTTAGAAAGAACCTGTACTGTACTTTTCTAGACAGGTATATTATTTTCAGCCGTATTCTACAACACTAGTGTTGAGTAACTTTTAAGAGAGGAATTGTAGATTGTGCCATTCAAATAGTATTGGACCATTAATCCCATTAATGACTAAGTTATCCATTAAAATCAATGGGGTGTCTTGTGAAACTCCTCAGCAATGAGAATGTAAATTTTACAGTTTGGCCTGCTTAATGTGAGAAAAAACAGGAAGCTCTTAATCTTTCAGAGTACTGATGTTCTCTAGTCTAGACCTTCTAAAATCATTTCTAGAATGATTGCTGTTTATTTTTGGAATTATTTTTAGAAAATATTATTTTCTAAATTATATTTTCTATAATTTTATTTTATTTTTAGGAAAATGCTGTTTATTTTTCTGAAAGCAATAAGGAATAAATGATGCTCAGTGTTGTACACTTACTTTTAATAATTATGAGAAGGCTCTGGAAAAAAAAAACCCCAAAATAGAACTGGAAGGTTACAACCAGGTCCAACAAAATATAACCTATTCAGAACATGACTGATAATGTTCTCATTTCAATTTGTTTTCTTTTGAAGAGAAAGACAAGGGTTTGGTTTTTTTTTTAGCTTTAACTTCCAGTTGCTTAGCACTTGTTAATTTGTGTCACAACCCTAATATTACTTAAACATAGATGTTCAAACTTAATGTTAATGGAAGACAGCATGAGCTGTCTAAATAGTGCATTAGAAATGAGTGATGGATTACAGGTCTTCACATTCTTTAACTAACAAAAATTATCTGAATTTCCTCTTTATGCAGAGCACAGAAGTTTCTGTTTTTGCAGATCTGTCAAAATATAATTACATTGAACACCTACACAAACAAGTTAAATTAATTTGATTTCACAAGTTTTGCCCACCAATACATGCTCAAGCTAGCACCTTTCTGAATATGCAACTCTGAGGATAACTGTTCTGACAGGTCTCTCAGTGGACTACTGCTGACCATAGAGTAGTAGAAGAGATAAGTAGATCAAATAATACCTTTATTGGGCCAATTGTGGTGGATGCAGAAAGATGGATGCTTTCAGATTTTAAGTTGCACACCAAAAGTTGACTTTGGCTATTACAACTAATTGCCCACGTACCCCCAATAAACACATGAGACAAGATACAATCAACAGGGTCACAATGTATTGAACAAATACATGCAGCCACTTCAATTCTACGTGCTGTCCTGACACTCATAAATTTCTCTTTAGCGCAGGCTCTTAATTTGGAGAAGGCGGCAAGGTCCTCCTCTTTCCCTCTTTTTGAACATTTCCACCCTGACTCCAGGCTGAACGTTGTCAATTGCTAATAACAGCTTCTCGAGGTCAACCCCTGAAATGGGGTTGAGGAAGCTGAACTACACTGCCAGGCAGCCTCTGAGGTTTGCTTTGCAATCCTAGCAATGGTGCCCAATCTGCATCCAAGAGTCTGCATCAATCTGTCAATCAGTCTGCAGTAGGTGACCAACAACAACAACTGGCCAATCCTGTGAGAGCAAAAAAAAAAAAATAATAATCACCATATATTCATCCTCCAATAGCCCCCAGCTAATCTCAGTTATTTCAAGGGAGGCTGGGAGGGATTCCCTTTGCTGTAAGAGTGCTGAATGCTGCTTAAATTGGGGAGGAGCAGCAAGGGACCCTAGAGCTCCTCCCCAAATGCTGACACAGCCAGTTGTCTGACTCAGCTTCCCTGCTTTGTGCAGGGTGGGGATGAAGCAAAGACGCTCTTGCACAATGACTAGGCAGAGGAGTGATAGTCTAGAAAGCAGACTACATGGGTCATGACCTAAACATACAAAAATGTCATCAACTTCGGTTAAACATGTCCACTGACCATGGGATTTACATTTCCTCCTAGGTACGTACAAGCGAGGATTGTGCAAATAGAGCCCTAGGCCTTGGCACTCTTGTTTCCAGCCAGGGAAATGAAAAATAAATGGCACAAGGTCTCCAGCTAGATATGCTCATTTTATTGTTTCTATTTACAGAAATTATTCCTGTGGCAAAGAACACCCTGAAGGGTCTCTTGGTGAGATCTTCTCAACATCTGTCTCTGCTGCAGCTCAGGGTTTATTCTATTTTATTTTGTTTCCCCATCTGGGAAAAAAGCACATTAAAAATACAATAAAACACATTTGTTCTGCCACTCTGCACTAAATAATGGACTAAATGGCTTTAATTTAAGTGACAAATTGGTACAATAATGCAACGTATGACCTCAGAGACTCTGTCAACTGCTGACCCTTTGGAAAGGAAAAGTTATAAGAACTAACTGTGTGTGTGTGTGTGTGTGTGTGTGTGTGTGTGTGTGTGTGTGTGTGTGTGTGTGTGTGTGTGTGTGTGTGTGAATCTCACTTTGTAACTTAACACTGAACTTTTTTTATATTCATTTTTTTTCCTTTGAGCTCTTGCCGGAGCTCTTGCACTTTAGGCAAAAGTCACTGCAGCATCTCCCTTATACCTCGGAGATTGTGCCATCGACTTCAGCGGATGCAGGATCAAATGTTATATCTTTGGCCACTCATAAATGACAGACAGAATATATAACATAAGAATGGCTGTCGATGCAGGGAATCTTTCTGAGATCTAATCCTCCCAACATAATCGGCTGCTGCTTCCCTGTGTACTGTCGGTACTGGTTTAAGAAATAACTTGGGATGAGATGGGGAAGCTGGCTGGGGAGGTGAGAGAGCCTGAAGTGTCTGGGTGGACCTTTTGTTCATTTCACATCTGGCCTTTTGGTGAGAAAATTGCATTAAACAATCAGAGCCTAATAGTATCAATCTGTCTTCTGTGATGTCTATAAAAAGATAATGTTTCCATTTATATAAACTGTATGATACACATGCATGCAGACACACACACACAAGAGAACATTAGTTTGTATACACTGAAATGCCATAAAAGTGTCACCCATCTTTTTCAGCCTGGTGTTCCTTTCCTCTTCCTCCATCTGCTGAGGAAATGGAGTGCACATGGACCAGACTTCATTACAGCCCCACCTCCGGTATGGAAGAATCTGGAAACAATTTGCTACTAACACATAGATGTACCCCTTCCTAAGTATTCCCGCTGGGGCTGGATGGAATGAAGAAGGGTTAATCATAGAAGAGAATTCTAAAGTGATTTCATAGCAAAAGAAGAAAAAAAAACACCAATCCCAATCCCACATTATGAAAGACTATTTGGTATACATTAACAGTGCAATCCTGTGTAATACAAGACTGGCGGAACTATCGTTCTGCATGCTGGGTGTTGCAAATGTGCCATAAGGCACATTTTCGACATCCAGAGAGTAAGTGGTGCTGGCGCTGAGGCTGGCGCTGCTTGCTCTGCCCCAGACACAGGCCGCCATTGCTGGACACAGGTAAGGACTACACCAGGTGGCATGGGCCGTGGAGAGGACGGAATGGGACAGGGGATTGAGTGGCAGGGCCTGGGAAGGGAGAGGCATCATTGGTGGTGCACTCCATTGAATCCTATCCCCCTTCCCAGGCCTATTGGACCTTACATGGGCCTCCCACATTTGTGCCAGCAATGTTGCGGGAACACATCCGAGAAGAACCATTGGAGCGACTGTGCCGTTATTCGGGGTAAAGGGACAAATGTCTCTTTACCCCAAGGAGGGCTCCATCTGCACCGGTGCTGGCTCAGTCCTGGATAGGATCTGGCGCAGCATGCTTTTGCAGTCCTCCTAGACAGGATTGGGCTGTTAATAGTTTTCATCAGAGGACACCTTAGGCCTTGCTTAGGAGAAGCTAGCATGAATATGTCAGTGTCACTAGCTCAGATTCGTATGTGAGTGTGGCCCAAGACACAAATCTCTAGTGCACAAAGGTAGCTGTCCCTCCCCCCCACCCCAATGGTTGCTTGTTATGGTCCTTCTCAATGTCACATTGAATGAATAAACATTTTGATGTTCTATGCTATTGTTGGGGGCCCAGTGAAGGAGGTGGAACACTGGTAGAAGAACTAAACCTGGAATCTGGATTACTCCACAGGGGGGCTTCTTCTTTTCTTTTCTACAGCTACTATTTGAAAACAATAGCATAAACCGGGCTTCTCTGTTTGCATGATCATGGGTTCTTGTGTCAATCTGTGAATCTCATGAAGTAGTACCATGGCACACTTGCGATTAGCATAACTACAATATGTCTAGAAATGGCAACATATTTTTAACTGATGAGGGACAAGAATTGGACCAGTATCCCTGATTATTGGTCAAGCCACTCCTGCACTGAAGAGTCAGTTTCAGACCTTAGATGACCTGCAAGGCCCATTGTTTTCTAAATCTAAAAGGTTCAAGCTAGAATAAACACTGTTCCAGGGCATGATAACTAGAACACCATGTGCAGAGTTGCTTAGCAACCATGCAGAGAATTCATCCACTCCTTTCCCACAGAACAGGACCTCCTGCCAGCTGGCTTTGACATGACAAATGTCAGAACAGCAGGAGGAGAGGGAAGAGAGGGGGTATGATGCTGGCAGTGCACCTACCCACTATAAATCGTAACTAGTGGTAGCTTTGTAGTGGAAGAGGCTGAGGCAAGAAGGATAGCAACCTCACTCAACAAAGGCTGCCACAGTTTTCTGCCAGGGCCCATCCCTTTAACACAGGCTTCCACACATTGTGGACCAAGCACAAACACAGCTCAGCAGTCATTATTGTCATCTGGCAGGCCCTTCACTCCCCTCCCCCAACATTTTTGCAGACCCGGGCAGGTACAAAAAACAGGAGATCCACCAGAGCTTTGGTGGACTATCATACATGGCCCATAGTGTATACTTAGATTGTTGGCGTACACAAGCTGCATTTCAGTTATATAATCTGGCTGAAACTGAGAAGATGAAGGTGTTCCCACAACTGCGTCTCCATGGGAAAGAACATAACAAGAACTCTGCTGGATCAGACCAAAGACCCAGCTAGTCCACAGAAGGGATACACGGACACCCCAATATTTAGTCTGAAATGGGGTTGAACTTTCTCGCCTGTCCAAGCACTTTCAAAGCTTGAGCCTTTTGTGAATTACTGAATCCTTCACAAAGGCTCAAATGCAAAGCACCACTCTCACCTCCCAGCTCTCCTTCCCCCACAAAGTGCTTACCTGTGAAGGTTGGCAAGACAGCAGCACTTCCAGGGCCCCAGCAGCACTATTTCCCAGTGAGGACTGGGGGTCTGGATCCAAGAATTTCCATGTTTTCCCTGGAGGTGGAACTCTGAGGGCCTTCTCCCTAGTGGAAGTTATGCAGATTTTATATTCCTGCCTGAAAGTCTTGGACTCAATCCCCACCATAAAATGTTGCCACTAGGACCCTGGAAGTACACACTGCCAATGCCTTCCCCAGCCCCAAAGTAAGCACTTTGCTTTGAGGGAAGGAGACTTGTGAGTCTCGCTTGCCCAGCTCTCTCCATTGGACAAGGCAGTCCTGTGATGTTCTAAGCGCCTAATTGGTGCCTTTAACCTGGGGGCGGAGCCTCATCAATTGTTAGTCAGCATTCTGTGGGTTTTCTCTCAATCTGGCTCCAGCTTGCAAACTTTCTACAGTCTGAGGTTATGTAATTGCCACTTTGGAAACTGGGTAGGATTTTTTTTGCTGTCAGCTTGATTGGCCTTAGATGGCAGGGTTTGTTTGTTTTTTGCATACTCCAGACTGGAATTCGATTGTGGTGGTTAATGTTTGTTTCTCTTGCATTATTTTAACTCTTTTCTTACCTTCCTTTTGGTCACTTTTGTCAGGCGTTGTGTGGGCCAGGGAGGCAGGAGTAGGGATTTTGGTGTGCACCCTAAGGTAAGCAAAAGTCAATGGCTGAGCTATTGCTCCTCAGAGTATTTATTTATTTTATTTATTTAAAGAATTTATATGCCGCCTTTCTCCCAGCAAGGGCACTCAAGGTGGCCTACAAAAAAAACATTAAAATATGCATATACATTAAAATAATTAAAAACAAATAATTAAAACAATTAAAACAAACAACCCCAGTGGGTCACCTGTATTTACATTTGTTAAAAGAGTACTGCTCCTCAGAGACTCACCAGCTCATGGAGGCTGGCTGGTGAGCCCTCTGGCTTGGATCGCAAAGGCGACCTCAAACATTGTCTGGCTTAGGGGAGTCGGTGCAATCCAGCTGCCTTGACCTTTTGAGGCTGACGTAGAGAAGCTCGCTCCATCTATTGACAGATCACAGCTGAGTCAGGGTGGGAACGCCTGTCCTGGGGAATAGGCGGTCATCTGCTGTCTCCCCTGTTAGTTACCCACATTCCCAGGAAGAGGAGCTTTTACCCTTTGTGACCACTGCAGGTATTTTCTCCATTATTGATTTCAATAGAATGGTCCAGCTTAACCCAAGCCTCTGTCTCACAGGTTTATTGGGGCGGGGGGCACAGGCAATGGGAAGGCCACAGATGCACCAGTGGTGGGCACTTAATGTTTGTGAGTGGTTGATTCAACTGCTCGCAAAAGCTCAAGTCTTTGCCAGCCAGCTTGCGTTTCTCTCAGGTCGCAAGCACTGCGGCAGGTGTTTGCTTTTTTGAGCACTCCTGATCAAACAATCGCAACATCTCCAGTCCACAGTGGCCAGTCAGATGCTCCTGGGAAGCTCAAAGCAAGGCATGAAAAGAACAGCCTTCGCCCTCTTTCCCAAGCAATTGTTATTCAGTGGCTTTAGCCATCATCTTTTCATACTCACTGTTGGTGCAAGTCAGGCAGCGTACAGAACACTTAATAATAGGCTTATTTCCTGCTGCTTTTGCAGAAACGTTTCTGGCTATATCTTTTTGATTTTTGTGAGCTCTGAGAGTGGGCATGGTCCACCCAAAGGTAAGCTCGTTTATACTCTATTGATTTCAGTCAGAGAAAATTAGGTACATATCTACATCTGTCCCACTGAAATCAAAGTGACTAAAGTTCAGTGAGATTGTGCCCTTTGGTTGTTGCTATCTGGGGTACAGGCGTGAGTCTTGGGTAAGTCTTCTGCAAGGTTTTTTAGTATTTTTCACTTTCATCTCCAATAGCATTATGCTGGGACCTGTTATGGCTATTGTAAAACCTATATGTGAAAGTAACTGGATGAATTCCCCTCCCCAGTCCACTCCTTACATTTGTATGACTGCAGTGGTAGTGATTGTGAGTTCAGAAGGAGGATGTAAGAGTTATTCTAGATTAATTGATGGACAGGATGTGAGCATATATTTACAGTCTTAGGGACCAATCCTATCCGTTGGATACGCTAACGGACTGCGTGGTCTACTGAGTGTGGCCACAAAGGTGCACCATCTTCCTGGTGAAAGGTGTCTTTTTTTTTTTTACAACATATAACCATGACTCTTACTAAATAAATTACTAGATGAGATAGAAGAGAGTAAGGATTAGGTTTACCTTTAATGTTGACACTAGAAAAAGAATTGCAAGGACCAAGTCAAGATTACTATATTTAATATGTTTTCCCTTTGGGGTCAATTATTTCAAATCCAGGTTTCGGAGATCAAAGGCTGCTAGAAGATGATGTATGCTTGAGAAATAAATTCTTTGCTTTTCATTTCTTTTGCTGCTCCCCCCCCCCCTTTTCAACATTTTGGATTTTTTTTAACTTTTTTTTTTAACTTTAGAGCTAAACTTTAGCAAGATAAAATACAGTCCTCAAAGGTAAGAAGCCACTTAATGTAAAGATCAATCCTAGATTTTGGACAAACAATCTCATCGTAACGATATGTTGAAGCAGCAGATTCTAGTACATAGATAATAGCAGAGATAAAAGATATTGTGTAATGCTGTGATCCTAAACACACGTCCTTGCCTGTATGGCTGATGGATTTCAGTACAACTTTCTTCAGGTAAGGAGGTAATACCTAATGTTGCACAGAAATGGGGAATGCAAAAATGCAGATAGACTATACTTCATAATCCCCCAGTACGAATGTGATTTCTGAAGTGCAGATGTGCACATATTTCCAGCAACCATTACATGAAATCAAGAATCAGCAGTATGGGTGATTTGCTCTTCTGCAATCCCCATATGTGGATTGGCGCCTTCATAGAAGCTCACTGAAAACCAAAGAATGTTTATTTCAAACCATCTTATTATTCTAAGTAACTGAGCTTAGAACGGCAGTCTTCATTTCCTTCTGTCTGGCCAGGTCTTTAAGATAATTCTGAAATCAAGGCTACCCTCTTCTGAATTTACTCTTTCCCTATTTTACATCACCAAATAATCTATAATGATTTCTACAATTTATTCTATGTGGCTTCCGTGGTCATGTGGCCGACATGAATAATGGAACGCTGTTACCTTCCTGCCGCAGCGGTACCTATTTATCTACTTGCAGTTTCTTGCTTTTGAACTGCTAGGTTGGGAGGAGATGGGACAGGAGATGGGAGCTCACTCCATCACGTGGCACTTGGGTCTCGAACTGCTGTCCTGCCTACCTCCTGGTCTGCAGTTCAGCATTTTAACCACTAAGCCACCGCGGCGGCTAAACTACTAGTAGTAGACACAATATCATCGATGCTCATAGAGTTTCAGAGCAACTGAATTTTAAAAAGATTGGTGCCTCCGAGGCGTTTACAATCTACATTTAGTCAAGGATGAAAGAGGGTCACGTGACAGGGAAAGAACATATGGAATTGTAGCTAGGCTCTGTTTGAGCTAGGAGTTGCCTCCCCCTGATATTGGTATAACTGTTCCATTACTGTGGATAAGACCCAACAAATCCTCATTTCTGTGAATGTACCTGCATGGAGTTTTGTCTCTTCTAAGGCATTTCAAGTGGGTGTGTTAAAGTGTAAGGCATTCATATCTCCTATTCATTGGTGAACACTTTCAGTGCAATCCTGTGTAACCTTGCACCAGTGTAACAGCAGATGCACCATCTGCTGTTACACCGGTGCATCTACTGTTACACTGGTGCAAGGTTACACAGGATTGCGCTGTTTGGCTGGTAGACCTTAAGTGACACCACTTGAGCTTCATGATATACAAAGCTGCAGAGAGGCAGAAACTCTAATCTCAGTATGAGAGTGCACTGTGAACATATTATATATAAGGTAGTTACAAACATAAAATGTTCCATGACATTGTACTAGCACTTTCTGAGAGGTTGCAGTTGCAAAGTGTCATAGAAGCAGTGTGTGGTCTGCAGAGATTTGAAAGACAGTCAAGAGGTCACTTGAGAACAGAAAAAACAGAGCAAATTCACCTTGCCTCATGCACATTGAACATGCCTCAAGTGTTGCAATGTCTGTGAGAATTTTAGATAATTCATTTTTAACTGCTGCATCTTTAGGAGTTTTCTTAAGGGACTGTGTATGATTCAAGATCTAGAAAAATGCTACTTTACTTTCAATCTATAGTAATGTGGATAAAATATTAATAGGTTTTTTAAAGTTTAAAATATATGCTAGCCCTGTACAGTATACCCAGAAGCATAGAAATTGAACAGCAGTGGTATTACTGGGGTGTGTGTGTGCGGACCGCACCAGGTGACACCCTCGGTGTGTGTGTGTGTGTGTGTGTGTGTGTGTGTGTGTGTGTGTGTGTGTGACACCACTAGTGGCCAAAATTGTGGAAACATTTTGGAAAATTTGTATTTATGAATAATACCATCACGTTATATATCATTGGAAAGGTAATTTAATGCAGAATGTAATGAAATGTTGAATTATCTAACGTTATGGCCAAATAACCGGAAAAAGAAAACTGCCTTATGTAACCAAAAGTGAATTTCCTTAACTCAAAACTGACCAATAAGACTGATAGAGCCAATGAGGTGTAATTATGACACAGCATGGAACCAACAACATGTTAGTATGAGTCAGCTTTCATGTCTATGTATCAGAGCTAATACTAGAACTCTTATTCAGTTGTGTGAGTGTCATCAAGTTGGCCACTGGTTTTTTTGTTGGTTACTGATTTGTTGGGTTATATATAAATAAAGTTAATAGGGGTGACACCATGAGTTACCGCACCGCGTGACACCACTGGGGTGATGCGATGAGCTCTCGTACCGGGTGACGCAAACCCTAGTGACGCCTCTGATGAACAGACTGAACTTCTCAATAACTCAATGAACTGAATGTGATTGGCTAGTGATCCAAATTGAATGTAGAAACCTTGCACGTGTGCAGCTCTGCCCCTTGCATATGACTACTGGACATGCACCAGCCAGTCTGCTCCCCCCTCATACGTTTGCTGAATGCAACTTGGTTGTGTGAAAAGGGTTAATATCACAATGATTTGCATTTCATCAGTGTTTAACTTTCAGCTATGAACACAGATATAGTTATTCATTTCATATGATTTTTTTTGGAACCATTGATTCCTCCCCATCTGAAGTTTGTTCCAGTGGGTAAAGAGTTCTAAATGAGCAGTTTCAATAATAACTACTTCTTGTGGCAGTAGAAAATAATGTGACAAGTAGACCTACTGATCAGTGAAGCCAACTTTAAATAAGTGTTTTGGTACCCACTACATCCAATTTAATGTCGTCATTTAAAAAAAAAAATCAGCACAATCCTATGCAGGTTTACTTAGAAGTAAGTCTCACTGAATTCAACAGGGCTTTCTCCAAGGAAACGGGATTCTATACAGATACTGTATGCTGGGGATTCTATTCAGAAATGGGATTCTATACAGATACTTTATTTAGGGCACGCCATGTTAAAACCTGGAAAATGAATCACATATTAATGGCGCAATCCTGCCTAAAGTGAGCACTTTGCCAGCCTAAGGAGTCGCAAACATGCCAGAAAGCACGTTTGCAGTTCCTCATGAGTAAGCAGCGCCGGCACCGCTGACTCCATAGCCTAACCGGACCCAGAGGCGTCACTAGGACGCGCGTCACCCCAAGGCGGGGGAGCGCGCGTCACCCTAGTGACGCCCCCGACTATGCCCCCCAATGTACTTTTTTATTTTGGGGGAGGGCGACCCAGCTGCACCCTGCCCCGGGTGCCCCCCCACCCCTTCGCGTCGCCCTCCGGACACTCCGAGGCCGGCCCGGGAGCCGGCCTCGGAGCGTCCGGCCCTAACGGCGCTCCAGGGCCTTCTGAAAGAAGGCCCAATGCGTCGATACGGGTAGTTTTAGTTGTTTCGCTCATGCGCAGACCGGTTTGGTCTCTGCGCATGCGCGAAACAACTAAAACTACCCGTATTGACGCGTTGGGCCTTCTTTGAGAAGGCCCTGGAGCGCCGAGGCCGGCTCCCGGGCCGGCCTTGGAGCGTCTGGAGGGCCCGATGGCGACGCGCGTCACCCTTTGCGCGCGTCACCCCATGGTGCCCCGCTCCCGTCACTTGACGGGAGCGACGCCAATGACCGGACCTGCGCAGCTTACAGAGAAGGCTGCCCATGACACCTCTAAACATTAAGCCACAACTACTGGTAACCTGAAAAGCAAGCATACCTTTGCCTCTGTTTTTGATTGTGCGCATATGTTCATCTGTTGCCCAATCCAGCAGTCTTGTGCTTATAAGAGCTCAGGTGTGCCGATGAACCTCCCATGCACACTGTCTTCCCTATTCCTTTCAACACATGTTCCGTTGTGCATGTATAGTTGTCTTCTCCACTGAAATGAGTAAGGAAGCCTGCCTATACAGGCCTATATGAGTAAGGAAGCCTGCTCCACATACACGTAAGAGCATCTGCAGTGCTTTGGATCATGAGTAGACTAACCAGATCACCAACCAGGACAGAGTGCTAGACCAGAGATTCTCAACCTGTGGTATGCGTACCCTTATGGGTATGCGGGCCACAGGCTGGGGGTACGCGAGATGCTTTTTCGCGTACCCCCGCATACCCCCTAAGGGTGTGCGAACCAGAGAAAAAACGCTTTTTCGGCCATGCGGCGCGGCCGAGCGGGTCCTTCGGCTCGTGCCAGAAGCCGAAGAGAGAGGCTTCAGCCCTGCTAGGCTGTAGCCTCTCCCTCCAGCTTGCGGCGCAAGCCGGAGGACCCGCTCGGCCATGCCGCATGGCCGAAATCGTCCCCGGTAGCTCTCCCTTACCTTCGCTTGCAGCAGCCGCCATGTTGGGTCTCCCGAAGTCTTGCAAGATCCAAGATCCCGGCTCCCAAATCTCATGCCGCGATCTTGGATCTTGCGAGACTTCGGGAGACCCAACATGGCGGCAGCTGCAAGCGAAGGTAAGGGAGTCCTAATTGGGGCGATTTTGGGTTGCGGCGCAGCCAAGCGAGTCCTCCGGCTCGCTCCGCAAGCTGTAGAGAGAGGCTACAGCCCTGCCAGGCTTTTTTTTGGCCATGCGGCGCTTGGAGGACCTGCTCGGAAGCACCACATGGTAGAAAGAAAGGTAAGGGAGAGCTACAGGGGATGATTCCGGCCATGCGGCGCTTCTGAGAGGGTCCTCCAAGCACCGCATGGCTGACAAAAAGCCATGTTGGGGTCTATTGGGGGTGCACTATTGGGGAGGGGGTATGCGGGGGTATGTGGGACTAGGGGGGAATCGGGGGTGCTTTGGTGGCTGGGACAGGGGGTATGCGGTTAGGAAAAGGTTGAGAGTCACTGTGCTAGACCTTTAGGAAAAGGAATGTGGGCAGATGTAGCTTGTTAAACCTTAGAGTACAATCCTAGGCATGTCTACTCAGAAGTGAGGCTTGCTTCTGAGTAGACATGCCTAAGATTGTGCTCTAAGGTTTAACAAGCTACACCTGCCCACATTCCTTCTCCTAAAGGTCTAGCACTCTGTCCCAGTTGGAGATCTGGTAAGCCTAGTCAGAGCATCAGTGTCCTAAGAAGAAATACTTTTTTCAGCCTCCATGACACTTTATTTCTGACTTAAAGGAATGAACCACAGGCAGACAATTATGTTACAAATCTCTTATTCCAGTGAGAAGCAGCAACTGTAAGCCTGATCTGTCACTCTCACAGGCCATTCTCTCTGCAGGCCTTTGCGGGCTTTATTAAAGGAGAAGCGAGTGGTAATCAAAATGTGAAGCATTTAGACAACATTCGCTCAAGTAGCCAAGAAACAAGAAGTTCCATTTGGCTTCACTGCTAGTCATAACAACCAATCCATCAATATGTTTGAAGGCCTCCAGTTGTCAGCAGTGTGTACAACATGCTTTGCTATTTGCCAGATGTATTGCTGCTTTTTATTGTAATTATATACAGATATATTTAATTGGTGTTTGCTTGTAGTACACTTGGATTGTGTTCTTAAAGATTTGAGAGCTGCCTTGGGAATATTTTATCTTAAAATGTGAGGTACAAATACCTAAATATTAAAAATAAGTAGTTCTGGATTTTGTTGTGTTTTTACTGTGCATAAAACCTTCACTTACAGTGCAATCCGAGACAGAACTAAGGCTCATTGAGTTCATGTGGCTCCCTTCTAGGTAAGTGTGTCTAGGAGGATACACCTTAAACTCACTTATCTGGGAGTAAGCCCACTGAACATACCGTAGTATGATTTACTTCTGAAAATCAGAAGTTTACTGTTAAACCTGTAATCACTATCCCAGTGGTTCTCAAACTTTTTAGCACCGGTACCTACTTTTTAAAATGACACTCTATCGCAGGCGTGGGGAACCTCCAGCCTGCGGGCCGCATCTAGCCCGCGGGACAATCCGGTCCGGCCCGCGCTGGACCAGACCGATCCGGCCCGTGACCGGCCACCGCCGCCTTCCCGTGCCGCCTTCTTTTAAAACCGGCCTTCCTGGACCTGCGCAAAGCGCGATGCTAGCCAAGAGGGCAATCTTGGCCTCAGCTGCGCTCTGCACAGGTCCAGGAAGCCCGGTTTTAAAAGGAGGAGGCGCCGAGGTGACGCGTCACCTCGGCGCCTACTCCTTCTGAAAGCGGCCTTTCTGTACCTGCGCAGATCACCGCTGAGCCCAGCGGCGATCTGCGCAGGTACAGAAGGGCCGCTTTGAAAAGGAGGCAGCGTGGGAAGAAGGCGGCAGCGGCGGTCCGGAGTCTGAGGTAAGTTGGAGAGCGGAGGGAGGGGGTTCGGAGAGCGGTGGGTGGGAGTGAGCGAGCGGTGGGTGGGTAGGTGGGAGGGAGTGAGAGCGAGCGGTGGGTGGGTGGGAGCGGTAAATTCAGCCCGCAGCCAATTTTCCTCATGGGAAAATGGCACCCCACCCCAAATAGGTTCCCCACCCCTGCTCTGTCGGGACCCACCTAGCTTTACGAGACTTAAAAAAGGTGATCTAGAAATAAAGAAATAAATATATTTATTTACAAGTAAAGAGGTCAGCTGCTTGCAGGGTAATTAGCAGCTATCTTGCAAACTGCAGGAGCTCAGCTCTTTGAAGGGCAATTAGTAGCTATCAGATTTTTGAACAGCCTCAGGGCTTGGGCCAATTACTTATCTGATCTTTCCATCACCTGGGACCCACCAGAAATCAGACCAAGTGGGTCCCAACCCACAGTTTGAGAAACACTGCACTATCCAATAAATATAGAAGAAAGGGGGGGTATAATTTAAGCCCTGCTGCCCAGATCAAATGCCTTCTGGCTAGCCCAAGTACTGCAGAGAGCTCTTAACTGGCTTGAGTAGACCCCCGCATCAGGGCAGAAGAAATGCACATTGACAGTTCTTCAGTATTTTCTAATCTCCTTGCTTCTCTTTCCTCAGGATGAAGAGTCTATATACCTTTTAGTTTTCAAATCCCAAACCTACAGAGAGAAACAGTCCTGAAATTCCTTTCTCAATTCCCCAGGCGACACTATCTGAAACCTAAAGCAGCTTAAAATTGTTTGCCGGAGATGAGAGCTGGAATGGTGTTGATGATTTCTGTCTTGGAAAGCTTTTCGAGATAACAGTCAAGTTCAACTTTTGCTAAGCCTCCCTGTGAACTTTTTGGATATAATCTTTTTAAAGCTCAGGCTAAACCTCAGCTGCACGTTAACCAGAAGGCCTCTTTAGCAAGCGTCGCTAGGTTTTTCTTCCTTCAGAATGTTTTACATTTTTTAAATTTTCAAGTGGTTGGAAAGAGGCCATCAACTTAAAACACAGCAGCACAGACCACCAAACACCATATATGTTGTTGATGTGGGGTTTTTTTGGGGGGGGGGGATTAACTCAAGTTTGCAGTAATAGGGATTACAGTATACATCACACTTTTGTTTTACACTAAAATAAAACAATGCATATGGCTCAATGCTGTCACTGTGTTTGTCAGTCCAGCATTGAACAAATGAAATTCAATTTGCAGTAAATCTGTCTATTGGCAGGTGACTTCCTCTAATTCTGACATACCGTCTTGGTCTGAGTATAAGACTCACTTTTTTCTCCTAATTTAAGTTTTTAAACTAGGGGTGCGTCTTATAATCAGGTGCGTCTTATACTCGGGACAATACGGTAATTAGTCAGTTTCATCATTTCAACAGTCTTCCAGATTTTGAAAAGGCAATCAATCATATATATGGGATGGGGAGGGGTTACTCTCCACTTTGATGCTACATTGATGCTACATTAATCCTTGCTGTACAAAAATGTAGATATATCACAAATTGTAAAACACAATCTTCAGTTTTCTTTTTTAATTCATTTAATAGTGCAAGTCTATTCATATCTAATCAGAAGTAAGTTTCACTGAGTTCAATGGGACTTACTCCCAAATAAATGAGTATAGGACTACAATCCTATACACACTTACCTGAATGAGTCCTACTGAACTCAATACAGCTTATGTCTGAGTACATGCATAGGATTGCTCTATAAAAGTATCATTATTGAGTCACTAGATGACTCAAAGCTAATGATATCATTCACAGCCTAATCCTATAATTTTTCCAAGATGGCGGCGCCCATTTCTCATGAGATTTGGGCACCGCCATCTTGGATCTCACGAGATTTAGCGAGATCCAAGATGGCGGCACCCGGGAGAACTAAGGAATCCCAAAGAGTCGTGGAAGTGGCAGTAGTCAACCCGCACGAGGAGTTCTGGCTGGCCCGACAGCTGGCCAGCCAGGAATTGAAGGAGAATAAAAGTGGCGGCAGCACAGCAGGAGCAGGGAGGAGGGGGGAAAAGGCAAGCAAAAATGGCGGGGAAACACTCTGAAAAAGGGGTGGAAATGGTGGGGAAATAAACAATTGAAAACAAGGAACAGAGGCAAAGCTGCCTGAAAATTAAAAAAAATAAAAAACATTCTGGAGGGGGGAAAAGTAGGGGGTTGCCCTGGTTTGGGCACCTCAAAATCTGGTAAGCTTATACTAAGCCAGCCATATTCATAGCAATACCCAATTGTCAAGAACTCTCTTTTAGTGGATTCCAATCTGGGACATATAGAGGCCATTCCTATGCATGTCTCTTCAGAAGTAACAGCCCAATCCTAGCTGGTCACTAGGCTGGCATAGTATAACTGCACTAGCCCATCACAAAAGCTGCTGTAAGGCAGTTGCACTGGCCCTGGACCAGCACAGAGGCCTACGCCAGCCCCAGCCAGCCAGAACCAGATGGTGTAGGTAAGCCGCAGCTGGGCCGTGCAGTGCAAGGGGGGGGGTGTTAAGGAGCGTTTTAGGGCAGAGGGTGGGAGGATCAAGCCCAGGAAGGAGGTGGGATCAGCAGCAGTGGCGTGCGCCATATCCTATCCCCCTCCTAGGCCCATTTCTCCTGACACGGGACTCCTTGATTTGCGCTGCCAAAATGGCAGGTGCAGATCTGAGGAGACCCGTTTGGGAGGATGGGGATTTAACCGGGGTAAGGGAACCAATGTTCCCTTACCTCGAAGAGATCTCCAACCTCACCTACTCTGCTCAGGATCCAGCATTGCAGGCGCCAGCATAGCTGGATTGCTGAGCAGAGCATAGGATAGGATTGTACCCTAAGTCTCATAGTAGGCAATGGAGCTCACTCCCAGGTAAGTGTGCATAGGATTTCAGCCTTAGAAAACTTTAATAAAGATATGATGTGGCAGTAATATGCAGTTTGATAGGTCCAAGTGATCTATAGAGAATCACTGCTTGTCTTCTGCATGAAACTTCATTATTTCTGCATATGATACTAATTGCCTACAAATCGTCTAGATATATCCAGGGAGAGTGTTCAAATGTTTATAGCCTGTGTAATTCATAATGAGGTTAGTTGCTGTATACATTTTAAGCCAATTTGGGCTCATTTACTTTGCAGAGTTTACCAATAATAAAACTTCTATTCTGCCATATCGTCATTATGCATACGGTATGACAGAAATTAATAGAGCTCTCTAAAAGATGCATATGCTGATCAAATGCTGTAAATTGCAAAATTTCAAGAGCTGGAGCAATAAAAAAAATATTTATACCTTCAGTACTCAGCTATGTCTGTGTTCATTCTGAGCTATAAAACAGTGTCAAGTATTTGATTTTTCTTTCACTGCATAATACTATTGTTTGTGCAAACAATTCCATGTGCCTTGTACATTGAACTTCCACTTCAGTTGTTAGACTTTTTTAAAGGGACATATTAATTCAGGGTTAGCTCAACACCTACCAGTGCCCGAGACAGCATGCCAAATACCACCTCCCCCTTACCCACTTCCTCTACAACTCTCTCTAGCCCACAACTGTCCCCTCCTCCACACTTCCTCTTCCACTCCATTCCTCATTCTTTTTCAATCCAGGGATTGGGAGAAGCAATGGAGGTGATTGTATCATCTAATCCAGCGTTTCTCAACCGGTGGTTTTTTTGCATACCACTGGTCGTACACAAGGTGGGTGTCCGGTGGTACATGTGGCACCCGCAGGTACCAGCCGCCCAGCAGCTAGACCACAACATGATGCGACAAATAGCAGTAGGAGGCTCGGCTCGGTGGGCAGAACTCCAGCGCACAGTTTTCCCACGCTTGGAAAAACCCTCCTGCCTGCCTTGAGCCTCTTACCAGTGTTTGCAGCATCATGTCTCTTCTGCCAACCTGGAATTAACTGGCAATGATGTCATCGCCATTTACTTCTGGTGGTACTTCAGATGATTAGACTGGGAACTGGTACGACAGGGGACAAAAGTTGAGAAACACCGATAATTTGCAGCCTAAGATTTTCCCTGAACCACTGTTGGACACCAAGCAGCAAAATGGCAGTCACTGAGAAATGACTTGACATGACAGTGGGCTTCAGTGACGACCCTAATATCTGTAAGCAGCTCACCATGCAGAGTGATTATATAGCATGGAAGCCTTTATAGCAACGCCTATCAGGAATGTGAATGAAAGCTTTTCTCAGTTGGCTGCCACAATGTATAGAACAGCCCCAAATAAAACTAACATGCAGCAGTTAAACATTTTGAATTTGGTTCAAGAATGGAGGTGGACGCTTCATGAACTTTGGACATCCAGGAGTTCCCTGAAAACCACTAAAAAGATATTGAATTTGTACTCAAGGTTATTCAAGCTATGATGGAAAAATATGAGAAATGCAATGCAACTGTTACAAATGCAAATAGTTGTACAATATTGAGAAATAGTAGGTCAAGGAAACGAACTTCGAGGTGGTGATGGGGTTATTGAAAGAGGTGATATTGCTGTGGAAGAATAATGTGAATTCTGTTCCTTTGATGTCTGTGCTTCAAAGTGACCACAGATGTACATATCCAGTAGAATAATCTAAAGGGTTCTCTTTCCTTTTTAAGGCTTTTTGTTGTTGTTGTTTTGTCAGGTTAGGTGTTCATTTTGGGGTGAATACAAAATTCCTTCTCTCTTGCTAGGTATAAATTGATAGTGACCTTTTCCCCCTTGATTTATACCAGAAAGATCTGTCATTTTCTTGCCAGTGCAAAAGACTTCAATGAAATAAAAATGAATGGTATGTCAGAATGGATTAGTGTACAGTGAAAATCAAGCTAAGTTACAGGTTCCAAGTGGGCCACATGTAGTTCAGTTAAAAATGATCAACATAAAAGCAGCAGGTTCACACAGACAAGAAAATGTAAGCACAAGAAATAGTTCAGGCACCCCTAATGAAAAACGTAAGGTAAGCAGACAAAAGCCAGGTGCCATATTCTTTTTCATAAGGTAAGGAAGGGGAAAGCATACTTACAGTCAGGTTTCACAGAAATTTGGAGAAATCCCAAACCTCCGTACCGAAAAGGAAGTAGAAATCAACATTTTATATTTGCAGAAATTAAAAGGGTCTTGCTTGCAAGTCAGCCCAACAGCCTGACCCAAAAACTCACAAAGGTCAAAGCAAAGAGGAAGAGTGGGCCCATTAACACAACAAAAGAGCCCATATCAGAGCAATCTCTGGATCAGTTACATCAGTGGAGGTGCCAAAAAGGTGATTCATGGAGAAAAGGGGGAGAATTGTGCCCTAGAAATACAGTAAACTCTCAAACTGCAGATTGGCAAGGCAGCTGATAAATACAGAAACACCTGGACATTATTATTATTTCTGAAAGAATCTGTCTAATTAGTTACTGAATAACGGTGCAATCCACCGTAAGTATTCACCTGCGGAACGCGTTTATGGCACCCAGAGAGTAAGGCCCGCCGGCGCGGAGGCCGGCAAACCTCTCTCTGCTGCGCACCGGAGCAGGTAAGGGTTGCACCGGTGGGTGCAGGGGTGGGGGGAGGGCAGGGAGGGAGGGCGACCATTGGGTGAGCTGGCCTGGGAGGCGGCGGGGATATCGGCGGCAAGTGCCACCAATATCCTGCTCCCATTTCCGAACTCAGAAACACTTTTACCGCCGCCCCAGAAGTACGTCAGCTTTCAAGCCGATGTAATCCAAGGAGGCCCATTGGGCCCGGGCAGTCCTACACCAAGGGAAAAGGCCGAAAGTCTCCTTCTCCCGAGGAGTCCCCGTGCCGTGCCGGAGCAGCCTGGGAGGATCCTGTGGCCGGTCCTATGTGCCAACCGCTGATCCTTGTGCAGGATCGGGCTGTAAATCATATTCTTAAAAAAGAAAAAAAAGTATTTGATAGGTTGAAGTAGAATAAAAAGGGCATGTTTGTGTATATACTGCACACAAAAGTTTGTGATACTGGGAAGGTTAAGTCAAAGTTTCCATTTTACAAGTAACTTTTGCCTATAATTGTCAAAAGCATGTGCAAATATGCCACCGCTCAACTGACATCCATGGAATTAAATGGAAAGAGTTCCCAGTCTTCCGTAGCAGTCACACCGACCTCTTGATATTTGCGGACAACTTTTACTAAGGTTAATGAGAAGAAAAAGTCTTATGATAGATTCTCGTTCATTATAGTCATTGTTCTATTAATATAAAGTGAGCTCTGCTGTACATGACCTCCATGCACTTATCATATGAATATTAGATTCTTAATGATTATCTAAATGATTGCCTAAATGTAAGTAAGTAACTAAAGCATCCTAGTTTGATGTCTTGAGGATATATTGTGCCCAAAGTACCGTATATAATATATACCATGCCATAAGAGTAATGTTTCAATGTCCAGCCAATTGATTTTGTTTTGTCTGTAATAAAAACAGCCAAAGTTCTTTTCTGCATATTGTCCTTCTACAAAATAGTTGGGTCAGTTCTATCCCCGACCACTGGCAATGATGTAGCCAAGCTGACAGAGCACATACTGCATCCAATGGTGGGTCAGGTGGGGCATCCAGAAGGCCAATCAGAGGTCAGTACATTTTTACTGACCTCTGGGTACGCCTTCTTGTGGCCTATGTGTCTTATCTGACCTGTGTCAGTTATGTAGCTGGTGTGGGACTGATGAAAGAAAGGGGGTGGGTTGGTTTGAAAAATCGGGGATAGGATCCTGGCACAAGTCGCTGATGCTGGGATCCCCTCCCTCCAATCTGCTCTCTACGCCCTGCCCTCCCCCTTCTCTGCCCTGAAACTCCCCCTTCCCTCTATCTTCCTGCCCATGGCACGCCCCCACTGCCAACTTACCAACGGTAATGGGGCCTCCTGGAGCCACTGGAGCTGCTGGCGTGCTCCACAGCTCCAAACATTTGCAGCAGCAGCCTGGAAGCACACAACGGCAGCCTAGCTTTCGTGTTGCTGCAAAGAACCTTGTGCTGCCGGAGCAAGAGTTCTGGCAGCACAAGGCCCAGAAAGGATTGAGCCATAAGGCCTACATCCCTATACATACCTAACTGAGAGTAAGTCCCATTGAATTCAATAGGGCTTCTTTCTGAGTAGACACGCATAGGATTGTGTTGTAAACCTCAGCACTGGCGTCACTGCAGGGGGGGCGGAGGGTCGGATCGCGGCGGAACTTAGAGCTCCGCCCCCCCTGCAGTGACGCCAGTGAGCCTCAGAGTGTCATTAATTGCAACCACCCTGGTGGTGGTTGATAATTGTAATTTGTTGGTTGATAGTATAGTGAATGTCACCACAGCAAAATGACACCATCTTCCTAGAAGCTGGAGCAGCCAGCAATGGCGGGAAGACCAGTACAGCTCTATGCTAAGCCAATTAGCACAGCTCCCATTGTCATGGAAACTGCAATGCTACATCCAGGCTACAGAAACCAGGAAGGGGCCAACAGAGCATGCTCAGCTTATAATGAAGGCTTTAAAAACCCTGGCCAGTGATAAAGGGGGGGTGGAGCTCAGGAACAGGAGGCTGAGGGTTCTTTATGGCTGCCTTCTGCTAAAGGAAGTCTGAGCAAGTTAACCCTGGAGGAGGAGGAGGAGGAGGAGGAGGAGGAGGAAGACTTGGGAGACAGTTAACCCCTCCCTTCTGCCTGAGTTCAGGCCCCTCTGAGGCCACCCTTAAACCCAGGCACTAGCTGTATCCTCTCACCCTTCTTCCCGCCGCCATTACCAGCCACCGGAAAGACTTCTGAGGACCCTGACAGCACCAGGGACATGACAAGCAAATAGCACACTAACAGCACAAGCCTATGTGTGTCTCCTCAGAAGTAAGCCCCATTGTGTTCATTGAGGCTTACTCCTAGGAAAGTGTCTTTAGGATTGCAGCCTAGGACAGTAACTGTGCTTTCTTTTTTTAAAAAAAAGATACTTAATGACAGTACTTTTATATTCAAAAAAGCTTCAGGGTATCTGGGAATGGTCCCTTAGAGAAGGTTACATAATCAACTTTTAATTCTGAGTGACCACTACTTTTTTCTTTTAATTTGCAGTTTATTAAAAATATATTGGAAGGAATTGTCAAACTTCCCATGGCCATTCCTCTGCTTGCACTCTCAAGCAAAGAATATTAATAGCACAGGAGATATAGTATTGGAATAATTTCCTACTCATCATGTATAATACATGAAGAGAATAATTTGCCATCCACATACCTCTTGTTAAAGTCGTGTGGTAGCTTGTTAGGACCTCGTATGGTGAATATGAAAAATTAGTGGTGTGGTAACAAATCTTGGGTTCAAATCTTGCTGTCATCATGAACTCACTAGGTACTCATGCAGCTCACTGTCTCTTAGCCCAGTATCCTCCTAGCTCAGCACATCTGTAATATATTGTGTGCAAATGCTTTTCAACCACTGGTACAAGTACCACTGGTGATACTTCACAGTATAGTAGGTGGTATGTGGCCTTGTGGATTATTCTGTAGATGTGTGTAGCACTGCCACTGCCACGGGGACTATGCAGTATGGCTGTGTCTGGCCCAACCCTCTGGAAGTGGTGATGGCTGGGTAGGCAGTAAGATGCATCTGTGTGGCAGGCAGTCCAGATCAACAGAGGTGCAGGTTGGGGAAGGAGGATGCAAAGCTAAGGAGAGACCAGGAGATGGCAGTAATTGGAGAAGTCTCTCTCTTGCTGCAGGGTGGACTACTGAGTGGTGAGCCATCCAGTCCCACACACAGCAGCTATCTCTGGAGGCGGTGGTACTTGCAAGAAGTGGTACTAACACAAAATAGGACTCGCAAGAAAGAAAGACAAAGGTTGAAAAACCCTGGGATAATAATGCTGGCATTCAGAATTTATATAAGAATTACAGCGCAATCCTACCCAGCTCCTCCACTGGTGCAGCAGTGGTGCAGCAGTGATGGAGGGAGCTCTGCCCTACACCACTGCTGCACCACTGCTGCATCAGTGGAGGAGCTGGGTAGGATTGCGCTGTGGGATTGTTAGAAGCAACTTCGACACAGTGCTTTAGATGGCAAGCCTTTGGGGCATAGATCGATGGTTTATTTCTGCGAAAGGTCCCAGGCAAGGAGAAATAGCAAATACTTATCATTTCAGTCAAGGGTGGCATTAGGGGGTGGCCAGGTTGGGTACTGGCTGGTGACCCACCTGGCTAGGCTGACCCCTGACTCCTCCATACCAGTGGCAGCACTCAATATATCATTAAGTAGGCTTACCAGATCTCCAACCGGGACAGAGTGCTAGACCTTTAGGAGAAGGAATGTGGGCAAGTGTAGCTTGTTAAACCTTAGAGCACAATCCTAGGCATGTCTACTCAGAAGCAAGCCCCACTGAACACAATGGGGCTTGCTTCTGAGTAGACATGCCTAGGATTGTGCTCTAAGGTTTAACAAGCTACACCTGCCCACATTCCTTCTCCTAAAGGGCTACACTCTGTCCTGGCAAGAAATCTGGTAAGCCTATCATTAAGAGGCAGATGAAGGCATCATGAGGGCCCAGTGCAGGGCTTTGTCCTAGGACACTCCCAGAATTCTTATATGAATTTGGTCATAGAACAATGCTTTGGACAGTATTGACAAGTAAATGCTAATATGTTTCAACAAAATGATAATTTATCACAAAAAAGCACCCCTCTACACTCTCCTTAAAGAATTTTTGATATGCTGTGCAACAAAAAAGGAGGCCACCCTTTTTCAGTTACATGACTATTTCAATTAGCCAGCTGAAATTCAATGGTTTCAGCTTGAACAAATGAACAATTTTATAAAGATGTTGTTGCAAGAAATACCTCAGCTGTATTCTCTGCCCAAGAAGGTTAAAAAGTCAGTGCCAAATAGTGCCTCTAATTCTGCAGATGTGCAACTGGTATTTAGGAGACATCATTGAAGGTGTTTCCAGTCTAAATTCTTCTAAACAACATGAACGTTTTCAACAAGGAATGCAGAGAGAAAGGAAACAGTGCTGGGCTGGCTGCAGAGTTTTGTCCCCCCCCCCCAGTAAGAGATGTGCACTGGGACACACATGAGCACACATGCTCATCATATGATGCTCCCACAGGGTTTTGTGGTAAGACCTGTGGAATCAAGCATGAGTTTGTGTCCATTCTTGCAAGCTCCTGATTACAGTAGAATTTGAAGACTAACCTGTGATATAAAATGTTAAGCTGGCAAATTTCATGTTAATGAATAAAGATAACATTTCCTCTGATGCTCTCCTATCTCATTACAGCCTTTAAATTCTTTCAAGCCTGATTTAGAAAAGTGTTCAATGCAACCCATACTTAGGCCTCCCCCTTTTCCTACTACACCAATTATAGCTGACAGGTTCAGGGACGAGTGGTTCAGAGGAGTGCTGAATTACTGGGGTGGTCCCTGGACTGCAAGCCTGCAGCTCATAGCTGGATACTGCACGAGCTGCAGAACAAACAGCAGGGGAGGCCAGAAGGAAGGGAGAGATTTACTCTTCTCAGTGTTCTCTGAGAGCAAGGCTGAAAGAGGGTTCTGCCCAGAAACCAGATCACTGCCTTATAAAATTTGCCATCTGCCTCGTTATATCCTTCCAAAAGCGGTGTGAACTTAACTTTTATATCACTACTTTAATTCTAGAAAATTAAGCAGACGATTGCATACTACAAGTACACACACAGCTCAGGGTGTCGCCTTCATCACAGTGCTATTCAGGCATAGATTGTTGGCCTGAATTTCACGGCAGAGGGTTTTTCCATTCTGGAAAGAAAAAAAAAGACGACAATCTGCAGGCACAAGAGAGAACTGAGGGTAATGAATGGATCGTAAAGAGATCAGAGTTTGGCTTCAGAGGTGGATAAAGTACCCAAAAGAATTGGCTGCTTACGAAAGCTCCTTTGGAAGTCTTGAGTCAGTAGAGGTTGGCTGAACCATCACAAAATAGAGTCTGTCGAAGGATCTGGTGCTCCACGTTTATGGTTGTCAAGGCAATGCAATTTAAGAAATGACTTTAGAAACTATTCATATGTGCTCCGGACTAGTCAACAAAGGAAACAGAAAGGATGGTATAAAGCAAAAGGTTTGCTTTTGACTTATCCTTTATTGCAACATTTCGTTGAACAAGAGGGAAAAAAGGCAGAGAAAAACAAGCGCACAGATCCCTCACCATGAGGCAGCCCTTCTCGCTTCACATTAAAGGCAATCTGTTTACTTGGCTGAGTAAGGTGAACAGGATTAACCAGAGACAGGTCCCAGCTATTTGAGAGTTTGTTAGGGTGAAAACCTCAGAGAAAAACACTAAAGGGAAAGGCTTGGATGGTTTTAAAGAAAGGTTATTGGGGTAGTTCTCTTTTTTGTTTCTTTGTTTGTTTGACTGGCTTCCCTAATTAAGATACATTTACCCGGGTCAGGCTTCAGCAGAAACCTCCCACATCAGTTGAATGAAACTGATATTGCAAGTAGTAATGGCTACTCCTCCATCAACTAGCTTTTCCGCTCAGTCTGCGTTTCATGCTCTTCACTTTCCTGAACAGTAGGAAGTTACAGGGCAGCCTTTTTATGGGATCAACATCCTTTTGAAGGGCAAGTAGGCGGAGTCCTAATGTGTTTGTACACTGTTTGTACACTGTTTTATTTATTTTTTGTATGTACAAGGTGAATGTCAGAGCTGGCAGACATTCAAACAAGCGGTGTTAGGATTTAAAGCAGCATGAGTCGCCTCCCCCCCCCCAAATGAAGATAGTGGAGCTACTCCCACTGGGAATGCCAAAGTGACGTAAAGATGGCTGTCAACTCCCTACTGATGACACCCCACACCAAACTGCTAGATGACCTTTCCCAGAGATTTCATGTAGATATTAAACAACATGGGAGACAGAATTTAACTCTGTGAAGGATCACCGCCTATAGGCCATTGTGAAGAACAGGTAACCTCAGGACCACTTTTTGGAATCTGCCCTCCAGGAAGAACCAGAGTCACTGCAACACAGTGCCCCCAATGCCCATCCCAGAAAGGTGGTCTAGGAAGATACCATGGTCGATGAGATCAAATACTGCCAAAAGGTCTAGCACAATTTCTCCTGCCCAGTTCCCAGCATAGGTCATCTGCTAGAGTGAGCAGAGCTGCTCTGGTCTCAATAGCAGGTCAAAAGCCGGACTGTCTGAAATGGGTCAAGATAATCAGTTGCCACCATATGCTCAAGCAAGCACCTTGCCCAGAAATGGAAGATTGACCAGTAAATATCCAGTACAGTTGGGTCTAGTGAGAGTTTCTTCAACAAAGGACACACAACTGCCATTTTCAGTCAGAATGACATTGCACCCTCTGTGAGAGATGCATTTGTTACCCTTCCCAACCACTCAGCCAGCCCTCCCTCTATGATGGGAAAGGGTTGAAGGCACAGACATACAACCTCATGCTTCCAGGAATCCTGTCCACATCCTCAGGTTGAACAAGCTGAAAATAATCCAAAACAATCAGATTCATCCCAGTACAGTGTTCCTCCCTCTCAGGGGCTGTTGCTAATGTTTCTATGTTTCTTTTTGGACAGTGAGTTCCTTTGGGACAGGGGACCATCTCTTCACTCCTTTTGCTATGTAAACTGTTTTGAGAACTTTTTGGTTGAAATGTGATATATGAATACTGTACTCTAAATAATTGCAAACCATCCATTCCGAATTAATAATTTTAAATTAATTAGTGGTTGTTTATCCATTAGTCTTTGGGATTGAAAACAGTTAATACATATTTGGGACATGTTCCATGCCAATAAAATACATAAGAACATAAGAAGAGCCCTGCTGGATCAGGCCAAAGGCCCATCTAGTCCAGCTTCCTATATCTCACGGTGGCCCCACCAGATGCCTCAGGGAGCACACAGCCAACAAGATACCTGTATCCTGTCGCCACTCCCTTGCACCTGGCACAAAGAAAACCTACTCCTACAACCAGGAGGTTGCTTATCCCCATCATGGCTTGTAAACTGTGATGGACTTTTCCTCCATAAATCTGCCTTTTAAAGGCATCCAGGCCAGGTGCCATCACCACCCCCTGTGGCAAGGAGATCCACAAACCAATTACACACTGGGTAAACAAATATTTTATTTTGTCTGTTTTAATATTTGAGTGGATGTCCCGTAGTTCTAGTGTTGTTTGTCAGGGAAAAGAACTTCTCTCTATCCACTCTCTCCATCCCATGCATAATTTTATACGTCTCAATCATGTCCCCCCTCAGGCGCCTTTTTTCTAGACTGAAGAGCCCCAAACGCTGTAGCCTTTCCTCATAAGGGAGATGCCCCAGTCCACTAATCATTTTGGTCGCTCTCCTCTGCACCTTTCCACATTACAAGGTTGCAGGTATTCGCCAACCAATATATTAATCTTTAAACTGTCAAAAATGTGTGAACTGTCTCTAAACTGGACTAGTATTCTCATTCTGTAGGCATTGATGAAGGAGAAAAAAAGTGCACCTTTTGCCATTCTTTAACATCCATGGTTGCATGGGAGCTTGACTATTGCATCCTGTTTAAACAGACTACCAAAGAGAGATAATCCTCTTCCATGTTAGTTATGTTCTAATCCTAAGAACCACTAGGATTAACCAATAGGAGAACACCTCTGGGGTTCAGAGTTGGCAAGAGGGCAGAACTGGTGCTCTTCACCTGGTTTGAGGAAGTCCATCATCAAGGTCCACGGTGGGTGCAGGATCACGTATTGGCAGTCCTGTATTACCGTCGTTCCCTGATCTTGCCATGGCACAGCTAATCCACACAAATGTGGCTATTTTGTTGCTGTTGGAAGCAGAGAGGGGTCAGATCCCATTCAGACCTCTCATGTGGCTGTCTTACAGCCCATTCCAACCCAAGTGCTAAGCAGCCCAAGTCAGACCTAAAGTCAGCCTAAGTCGTTTAGGTCAAAGTTAGGTCTGGAATGCAACCATTTAGGGCGAAGTTAGGTCAAAGTTAGGTCGAAGTTACGACCAACGGACTAAGAACAGCCCATTCCAACCCAAGGGCTAAGCAGCACAAGTCAGACCTAAAGTTGACCTAAAAGTGGGCGGAACATGGGCGGACCGTGGGTGTAACGGGGGCGGCAACCAATTAACGTTGGATTCCAGACCCTGGCAAGCACAGACACGCCCCCTCCAACACAAATGCTGACACAAAATTTAGGTTGACCAAAAAGGTGGACCCAAATTCGAGGAGACCCATAGGAGCCATTTTACCTTACCTAAGCCAGCCCTCTCCTGAAAATTTCTAACACCCTACTCCTGAGTTAGGTCAGAGTTAGGAGGGAGTTGGGCCTGCTAGGTCTGGAAACCGACAGAGTTATGCCTAAGATAGGGAGCCTATCAGCACCCAGCCCCACCCAGCCTCATTCCCACAAAAGCCCAGCCCCAGACCTCCAGTCACTCTCTCTTTCTCTCTCTGAGCACGTGGTGTGGGGTTCTGTCCCTCACAGCCACAAAGTGGGACTTTGTCGGTGGAGGGCAAAATTCACAAACACCCCACTTCTCCTCTCTGCCTCCCTCTAGGGCAGAGAGGGCTGTTCTGGCTGTGGCCAACCTGTTTACAGCTGTGCCTGGGCAGCTGCCTCCATGCAAGTGTTTGCTAACCCATGTCTTTCTCCCAGCCCCTCTTCTCCCCCCCCCCCAGGCAACAACACCAGCAGGTAAGAGCAGGGTTTGTGCTGACATGTGGTCTGACTGCTGCCTCTTTGCATTTAGAAATATAGGAAGGATACATGCCTCTTTACCAATGTGTTGTCTCATAGCTGCCTGCATAGCCTGCTATGATATGCCTCTTTACCAATGTGTTGTCTCATAGCTGCCTGCTTTGCCTGCTATGATATATAGGATACATGCCTCTTTACCACTGTTGTGTCTGATTGCTGCCTGTAGTAATGTGAGCAGACAATGCCACAAGTGTGGAACTGTTAGCCTTATGTAGACACCAGCTGTTCCCCCCCCCTTTTCTCCACAGGGTCTACTGTCAGGTCAGTAGTGCTAGGTTTGCCATGGTTGTGACCCCCAAGTTGTGTTGTTGTCTCTCTCTTTGACCCTTTCCCCTCACAGAATCATGCTCTCCTTACACCCAGGTAAGAAGCTCAGACCATGCTATGTGTCTCACACCTATCAGCTGTGTTTTATTTCTCTCCCTGCAGGCTTTTGCAACCGACACACTGGCTTGTCGTCAATGGTGACTGCTTCTACATACCAGCTGACATGTAACTCCCCCTTGTTTTTTGTCTCCCCAGGAACGTCCACTACCACCTACATTCCTGGGAGCATCCCTGGGGCTGCAGTCTGGTTGCCCCACTGTCGTCTGCCTTGATGCTGCCAGAGGTCAGGGAGCCAGCCCTGCAACCCTCCTCAGCTGCCGACGCTGCTGCTGCTCCACCACCTCCCTGGCTCCCTACTTGCTGTCCCTCCCCTTTCTATGGAGCAGGCTGTGGTTCCACAGGGGAAGAGCCTGCATGTCTAGGTCCATGGGGCAGGTGTGCTGCTGCTGCTTTCAGATTGGCTGCTGTGACTACCCCTGGCAGCCTCGCCTGGCCATCTCTGCTAACGTTCCAGAATAATAAAGATGCCCCTCGGGCAGAGCCCCAGTGAAACATATGTGCCCAGTGTTTACACAAGCATTGCCCCACACACAGACAGCCCCCAGCACTGAAGCCCCTACATGAGTCCCAGCCAGGGACTGCCACGGCCTTCCCTGGGAGAACCCAGCAGGGGTGCTGCGTGACCCCTATGGCACAGAGGGGAGGGGGGAGTCAGGGGGGCCTCTCAGGCAGGCAAACAGTGACAGCCAGGGCATCCGCCTGTAATACAGGTGCCTCCGTCGAAGGTCCGCCCGTAATGAAGGCGCTTCCGTCGAAGGTCCGCCCGTAATGCAGGTGCCTCTGTCGAAGGTCCGCCCGTAATGCAGCCACTTCCGCCCAAAGTCTGTCTGCATAAGAGGCGCCTGTTTATGCATCACCTTCATCTGCGGAGTGCCCCCTGTGTCCCTATCGGTCTCTGCAGACCCCTCTCTCGGAATCTGTCTCCCACCAGCCTTGTTGTCTGTCTGTCTGTCTTTGACCCACCCATGCCCCTCCCCAGCACCCCCTGTCTGCCTGCCTGCCTGGGTGTCTGCCTCTCCTCCCACTCCCTGATGACGGCTGCTGGCCACCCCCCACCCTGCCAGAGCGCCTGCCGTGAGGCGCCGTCGTCGCCCCATCTGGGGGTGTGATGAGCTGTGTGAGCCCTTCACGCTCGCAGCAGACAAGCCCAAGGCATCTCTCGGTCTTGGCCAGGGCACAGAGCAGCAGGCACGCCAGGATGCCTTCTTTGTGGGCATTGCCCCGGCCTTGGAGGCCCAGGGCTTCAGGCAGCGCACGGGCGAGTCATGTCAGAGGCAGTTCCAGTCCTCATGAGACCCCCCTTGTGTGTGACGTTCCCACCCCCTCCCCTTCCCTTCCCTCCCCCGCTCACCCCCCAGTGCAGCCTCAACGTGGCTTGGGGGTGGCATCGCCTTCTGCAGGAGGGAGGGGACGGCCACTCTCCCCTGCAGCAGGTGGCTGATGCACAGGGTGCCCTGTGGCAGCTGGGCTCAGGCACCTCGCTCACCTGTCACCTGCCCTGCGCCCACCACATGACTGGCGCAACCCCCCTGCCTGCGGTCAGCCCCTTTGCGACCGGGCTGCAACAGACCCTGCGGCAGCTGCCATGGATGGACGCTGACACATGCAGACAGAGGCCTGCACATGCCCGAGCCAGACACGGAGCCTGGAGAAGAGCCTGCCTGCCTGGGAGGTAAGTGTTGCCTGGATCCTGGGGTGGTGCTGGGCCACAGAAACTGCAGCCTCCCTAACTCAGGCATAACTCTGACCTACCTCAGGCATAACTTCTGCCTAACTTAGGCTGCACTTAGGCCACACTTATGCCTGACTTGGAGAGGAGTTGGGTTGGAATGGGCTGTTATTCATTCATTTTATTCATTCAAATATGCTTTCCCTGTCTTACTATGGGGAAAATACTCAAGATGATTTACAATGACAGAATTTAAAACACCCGCCAATGGTTTAACAAAATAAAACCAGCCAAAGAAAAATAGCCGCAGCAGCAAATTCCACACTTCACATTAAATTGCTCCAAAAGATTTCTTTAAAATCCAGGTCTTGGCCACATGCCAACAAGTTAAGAGTCAGGTGGACATGCACGCCTCTTTGGGGAGGGCATTACATAACCCAGGTTCTGCAGTCAAGACTGCTCTGTCTCTAATTGCCACCCACTGTACATCAGATGCCCATAGGAGCAAAGGAAACCAGAGCCAGGGATGACCAGAGGTTGGTCAGGTTGAGCACACTGATCAGAAGGTCCACCCAGCCAGGTCAATCTTTGTACCTCCTACCGCCAAGTCCTGGTGACAGTGCCGATGTGAGTTGGTCAGGTGACTTACTGCAACTCCCATCTACAAATGGGAGCGTTCCTCAGAAATCCCTGTATCATGGTGGGCCCTTCAGGGAATGCTCTCATTGATTGATGGGGAGGTGGGAGAGCCGTCATTGCTGCTGCCCATCTCCTGTCAACACACCATGGAAGCTACAATGAAGGACTTTGCCCCAGAGCCTCCAGCAAACTAGAGCCAGCACTGGCTGGAGCCTATATGTCTGATGCAGCAATATTCACTAGGAAGAGAAAATAGGGACCTATCATCTAGGTTCAAGCCTCAGATCCATTAAACCTCACTCCACTTGCCAGACATGGGATTGGGTTATTATAGTATTGTGACATAAATTGATTCTTGCTACAACTAAAAGAGTTTTGCAGGATCAGACTATTAGATAATTAAAGAGACAGAAAAATTAAACAAATTGAAAAATATTTTTAAAGATTCTGTACCCTGCTCCTCTAGCGTCCCCTGCCTTCCTCCACAAAAGATCCTAGAACCTTCTTCCTTATGAGCAGTGGGGTGCAAAGATCCCAGGCATATTACTATTCTTTACTGCATTGTCTGGCAGCAAGAAAACAAGGAGCCTGTCATCAATTAGAATGGTGATGATGAACCATCCGAAAATAGGCCAGCAAACGTGGTAAGTGCTCCTGTGGTTTG
Source organism: Plestiodon gilberti rubricaudatus (assembly GCA_026170595.1). Taxonomy (NCBI): domain Eukaryota; kingdom Metazoa; phylum Chordata; class Lepidosauria; order Squamata; family Scincidae; genus Plestiodon; species Plestiodon gilberti. The sequence continues at coordinate 93,972,146 of JANXHW010000001.1, forward strand.
CCAATTACCTAAATTATTTTCAGTAGTTTTATGGAACAGCTATAGTGAATACAAATGGAAAGCACATGCTGTCTAGAATGCAATGTGGTTAAAATCATCTTTTGTATCAGCAGGAGGAGTGTAAGTGGCATGTGTGTGCTTTTTCCTACACCTCCCCAATTGCAGGAGACAGTCGACTTCATATCCCTACTCCTGTTCCCCAGCATTGCCTCCAGTCCTGTCTGCTCCAATGATATTCTGCATCCAATTATTGGCAACTGTTTGTTTTTTAAGGGGAGTCTCCCAGTGTACAGAAGGGCAGCTTTGTCAACTGCCAAATACGATCTTGTGGTCAATTTCACAAAGGGTTGCCAAAGAATTGGACAGAGTTGCTGTTGGACGGCTGCAGGCACACTGAATATTGAATTAGCACCAGAGAGAGCTAAATTGTGGTTCTGAAGCTGACTGTGGCTCTTCCCTTTTGGAACCCCTGCTAAGTACAGGCTTACCAGATCCATACTGGGACAGAGTGTAGCCCTTTAGGAAAAGGAATGTGGGCAGGTGTAGCTTGTTAAACCTTAGATCACAATCCTAGGCATGTCTACTCAGAAGCAAGCCCCATTGTGTTCAGTGGGGCTTGCTTCTGAGTAGACATGCTTAGGATTGTGCTCTAAGGTTTAACAAGCTACACCTGCCCACATTCCTTCTCCTAAAGGTCTAGCACTCTGTCCCGGTTGGAGATCTGGTAAGCCTAGCTAAGTATGCTCTGGTAAGGGAAATAAGCTTGAGCAGTGGTCTATCTAGCCCAGTATTCTGTATTCTGCTTGACAGTGACTCCTCGCTGCTTTAGGTCTTTCCCAGTCCTGCCCATGAGATCCTTGATGTAGAGCTGCTAAAAAGTTACTATCGGCCCTTCTCATCCAAAGCATGTGTTCTGCCAATGAACTAGTGAGGGGTACACAGGAGCAGTAGGAGAAAGAGGCAACAGTGGTGTGACTGGTGAGAGGCTGCCGAGGGTTGAGGAGAAGCAGCAGCAACAACATCTGCGGTGGATGGGACAAGAACCAGAACTGAATATTTGGGCCGCATCAAGATTTTTCTTTGCTGCATATGGAATATATGGAAGCATTAGAAACTCTGGTCAAATCTCTTACAGCATATCCAGTGCAGTTACTAAATTCTACACTGTTTTATTATGCTAATTGATAATCTAGTGTGCTCCAAAGATTAAAGAAAAATGAAATTAAAGCTACCAAATCAAAGGGTAACAACTTTATAATGCCTCTTTAATTTAGGAAAATACAATTAGAGTCACACAGAGACAGAATTGACTATGAATACCAAGAGGAATGTAATCGACAAAGTAAATGTTACAGGCAAAAGCATAAAAGCAAAGAAAATGCCAATAAAACTTCAGTGCCACTGATTTGCATGAGTGGGCCCATTCACTGTAAGAAGTCTACAAAGTTCTTGGGGACTTGCAATGGCCTAGCATCTTGTAATGACTGTGCATGAAATGAGTAGAAGACTTCACGGGAATATTCGGGAGTTTGATCTGCAGAACAATCTTTATTATTGCCATCATTTTGCAGTTTGCCAATTGCACACCAACACCTTGGCAAAAAAACTTCCCAACCCAAAGGCCAGTAGGGGTAAAGTCCGTCAGACGGATTTTTGAAGCAACAACTACTGCTCAGTTATGCAAAACACAAATCCTCCAGCAACACATCGGTCATGAGCAAGGAAGTCCCATGAAAAAGGGATAAAAGCAATGTCCTACAAACCGATTTAGCTGGCACACGTCTGAGTGGACCCGGGAAAGCAGATCAAGGCCAGGAAGGGGGATAGGATATCAGCAGTGCAACTGCCACCGCCCCCCCTTCTAGGCCCAGTGGGCCAATCCATCCCACCCAGAACGCCCCATTCCATCCTCCCCCCACCCCTGACACGACTGGCGGAAAACCTACCTTCCCCGGCGAGTGCAGCTCCCAGTCTGGGGTGAAGCTTAGTCTCCAGGTGTCAAAAACGTGCCTTACGGCATGTTTACGGCACCCAGCACTGGCAGTGCCGTTGCTCTGCTGGCGGAAAGTTGTGCAGGATTGTGATGCCTGTTGCATAAAACCTTCGGAAAAATGTATAATAGATAAGTTTTATCGTACTAAAATGACGATGAAGAATGCAGATTAATTCACTGTAACCGTTATTTAAAAAAATAAAAATCAAGCCAAATATATATATTTGAAGCCTTTGTCCCACTCTGTTTTCTAGCATGGAAGTAATAGTTCTTCATGCAAATGAAAAACACATTGAATTTGCTCGTGATTTCTTGAAATTTACAACTGGCACATTTATGCAGTGCTGCTATGGAAGATTTCATAAGGCTAATGGGTCCTTAGAGGGGCCATAAGTTAAACCAAATAGGTGGTTCACGCAGGAGGTGATCATTTTTTTTCTCTAGCCTCTTTTTTATTTTCTCTGACTTCCCATTTCTCTAATCTATTATCTCATCTGTTCCAATTTATTTTAATTATCATGTTTCAGTCCTTGATAATATGCTAGATTAAATGCTAGACTGAACATATCTTGAAGTATTTATCTACACTGAATGGAATATTTCAATGTATGAAACTATTATAACAATGGTTTCCTTAAGTGCTTAGAAGTTCAAGTATTGAATTCATTTGCACTTAAATACATTTATTCATAAAAACAACATTCTCAAAAAAGTATATGCCTGGCTTTCAGATACGCTTCGGCTTTCTCATCTCTTCCAGAAACAGAACATGTATGCCAGCACAACTACCTAAAATGCCAGGGCAGTGGCAGTGCCACAGTAATGCACAATAGTAACATCATCCTTAGGTATGGTTTTTTTTTTAAATGAACAATTCATTCATTTGAGCACATGCATAAGCACAGAAAATATTTGACAATTTGTATCACCAATAAACATTAATATTCATTCCATATATTTGCATCCATTTGCCCAGATTAGATTATGAAAGAACAGAACAGCCTGGGACGTTCAGTTCAGCTCTCCTTTTCATGTCAGTAATATCGATAATGGAGGTAGGTCTCTCATGGGCTGCTTTGTCAGATTGGTTGGCATGAATCACAGTGGATTGGGAGGCAGAAGTCTTCACAGATCCAATGCTACCTTAAACAATGGAAGACATTGTGAAACAGAATAAAGGGAATGCCGCTACTGCAACTGTCTGGGAGGACAGCAACTAGAAACCATACGGTAAATGTATCTCTTTTTGTGCCTGGTAACTTTTTTTTTCCAATATATATTTATTTTTTATTACTAAACTACTAAACAAAACAAAACAATAAAACAAAACAATACAACATACTACGAAAGATTACAGCAAGCGCGAAGCAGTAGATCCTACTTGTATACTATTATATATTTTCTACTTATAATATCTAACTAAGCCTATATCTCTAATATACTATTCATTAAATCCACATTACATCACTTCTTCTTCCTCTCTCTCTCTCTCTCTCTCTCTCTCTCTCTCTCTCTCTCTCTCTCTCTCTCTCTCTCTCTCTCAAAGAATCTATAAGTGGTATCCAAATATTCACAAAAAGATTAACTAACTTTTACTTTATCTAAAAATCTTAATTCCCGCTTCAGATATTTTAATATATAAAGCCACATTATTTTTCTCCAAATGTATTAAAATAAAAACCTTCCAAATTTTTCTGTTTTTTTAAATATTCTATATCCCCTTTTTACATAAAATTCTTGAAAACAAATCACATCTTCTTTAAGTCTTTTCAAATAATAAAACATTCTTTTTCTTTTATTCACAAAAGGGTTAACTAACTTTTCCTTTATCATCTAAAAATCTTAATTTCCACTTCAAATATTTTAAATTTATTAAGTCAACCCATTTTTCGTCTTCAATTTTGTTAATTTCCATCTTCAAAAATTTTCCATCATTCTTTATATGAGTTTCTTAAAAACAAGTCATATCTTATTTTTTTTAATAATAAAACATTTTTTCTTTTTGTATAACTAACTCCAGTAATATTCCCCACAAAAAATATAATCCCTTTTTAATTTTGACAGTTGCCCATTACACCTTCCATCCCTTCCCCTCCTCCTCCTTCCTCTTCCTCTTCCTCTTCTTCTTTCTTTCTCTTCTCTTCTTCTTCTTTCTCTTCTTCATCCTTAAATCTTCCCCGAAAGTCCCTTGCTTTTTGAATTGTATCCACTTTGCAATTTTTTCCACAGGATCATTCACGTCTTCTAAAATCCTCCCCTGAAAGACAGACTTTTTCTTCAGCACCTCCACGAAAAATATATAACCAAGTCTTGATTTAACTCTTGGTACTTCCTCTGCTACAATCTCTTCCACTAAATCTTTCTCTTTATCATTATCTTTATCTTTCTGTATTTCCATTCCTTGTGGTTCGTCCTTTTTCTTCACTGCTTGTTTCAATTCTTCTTTCATATTCTGAAATTCTTCCTGCAAAGTTGCCATTTTTGCATCAAATCTTCTTTCCCATTTTTGAAAACAAAACTCCAATTGTGTAGTCATGCTGTAATTTTTTCACCAGGTGCCAATTTCTTTTCTCTTAAAAAAAGAAGAAGTAAAAATAAGAAGCTTATGCAGTCGCCGACGTGAAACAGAAAGATTAATTGCCAAAATCCATGAACTCTGACACGGAAGGGCTCATATTCTTTTAGCAAAAATGTCAGGAATGTCAATATGTAGAAGGAAACACACACACACACACACACACACAAATCCCAAACAAATTTCTCTTGCCAGAATAGTCTATTTAAAAAAGCTTCTTCATATCTTTCCTTCTCCTTCTCTTACTGTTTTAATCTTCCATAAGTACAGAAAAAAATAGGTAGAACTCTCCACTTTAGAACTTTAACTTCGTCTTTTCCAACTTTCACTTTCGAATGTTCACTTCGCCTTATCGCAACGTATTAATTATTTTTAACGTTAACTCTTATCTCGGCTAATTTCTTCAACTCATAAATCATTTCTACGCCTCTTGCCTAAGTAAAGCAAAGCATGTGGGAGGTGGCTTGGCTTACGCTTCATCTGCGGACGGAGCTTCGATGGTAGTCCAATTCTTCCTCACCGACAACCCAAAACTTCAGAGCCTTTGCCTTGAAGTGTCAGAATGAGGGCGATTGAAAGAAATGTGGTTTATCTCTTCGTACTCCCTTTCAATCCAGGGGTAGAGTAATTAAGTCCATCAGATGTACTCTGTCGATACAGAGCGATCGGCGGAGTTGTCAGCCTGCCATGTCCTCCTAACCGGAAGTCGTGCCGGGTAACTTTAGCTGCTGTGTCGGTATTCTACTGCTGCTGCTGTTTTCTATTGTATTATTTTTATCATTTTGTTGTTCATTCTTTTTATTGTTTTTATTTGCTTTGATTGTAAGCAGCCTTGAGCGCCCTACATTTTAGGAGGGAAGGCTTGATACAAATATTTTAAATAAATAAAAGTGTATAGAGAGTTGGGATGTAACTATCAGGACTGGTGGCTTGGAATAGCACTGGGCAGCTATCAACAGCTAGTCCCGGAGACTGGCTCTGTGCTTCACGTGGTGGTAGCGGGATGTCAGCGCAATCCTGTGTAACTTTGCACCAGTGTAACAGTAGATGCGCCGGTGTAACAGCAGATGCACCAGTGTAAGAGCAATTACACTGGCATAAGTGCACTTACACCGGTGCATCTACTGTTACATCGGTGCAAGGTTACACAGGATTGCGCTGTCAGACTGTCTGTCTTTGGGAGAGAGGTAGGAGCGGGTGCATAGAGGGAAATTTGCCAAAGCCTCCCTGAAATTCTGAGAGATTGGTCCGGAAAGAAAAAAAGCTGACAGCCAACAGAGGTATACAGGTACAGGGGACTAAAAGCTTAGTTTGTGCCTGAATAAACAGGAAATCAAACAAAGGACCCATAAAGAGTTTGCAACTCTATGGGATCCTGCTGGTGCCTTGTGCCACTTGACTCCTGCTGATCTGGTAGCGACTATGTTTATTTGAGTTCAAGTAAGTGTGCATGGAATTGCAACTTTGGTGCCTTCAAGTGGCATCTTTGAATGAGCAGAGAGACCTTCGGTATGACCCAATGACCACGGGAGAAGCCCCGCCTTGCTATCCCCTGCCCCATTTCCTGTCTTCCCTAGTGATGTCCACTAACTGATCTGACGTCTGAAACATCCACTGAGAGAGGGACACTTCTTGTGTCTCACAGTTGAAAACACAAGAAGACAATCAGCAGCAGAGGTGAAACAAGGGTGGAGCGAAGGCAAGTAGTTTTGCAAGACTCCGTTACACTGGAGTCAGCGGCCCCTCCCCCTTTCTGTTGGAGCCATTCCAGCAGCAACAGGGGAGTGTCCTGCGTATTGCCTTTGCTGCCAGAATGGCTCCAACAGCAAGGGGGAGGGGCCGCTGACTCCAGTGTAACAGAGTCTTGCAGAACTACTTGCCTTCGCTCCACCCTTGTTTCGCCTCTGATCAGCAGTATGGCTCCAAATCTGGCTTTTGAATGCTAAATCGTTTAGCTGGGCACACAAGCGTGGTGTACTACGAAAAACTTCAACCTTAGAACTTTAGCATGCGGTTTTGCCCTGGAATCTCAAGTCCAAGGAGGCAACCCTGAAAGAAGAATACGGTTAATCTGACATCAAGATTTCAAGAGAGTGAGATAACATTAAAGATTAATACCAAGTCTGTGGGGATGAATAAAATAGCACACAGTAGAAAGCCGAGATGATAGTTTCTTATTCAAGCAGACTTCTGTGACTTTTTTAGTATGTAAACATGCATCCGAGTCTCCAAGATCAGCTGTCTACTGCCGGCAGAAACCAGCCTGAATGTTATTACTTTGTTGATCTCGGGTGCTATATATCCTGATCTCTGATCTTGCAGAGACAGAATATCCTGCTCTCAATTATTATTTTTTTTCTCCTGTGTCTTTAAAATGCATAACATTTTAATGACAACATTGACTTCTCTTTCCGTTTCACCCTCCCCCTTCACATTGTATGCACAATCTTTACATACACAATCAGGTTATACACTCTCTGCAGATCTGCCAAGATGGCCCAATTAAAGAAAAGCGTAGGCACCCTGAGGCAATCTATTGTCAGATATCGCCGCATTACGTCCGTGTACTTCCATAGACAAAGATCGTGAATCCTCTAATGCAGATTTACACACAGGAGGTCACATAAGGAGCTTCGGAGGTACCAGCAGGTACAGTATCAGATACTTGTCACAAGATAAATAATTCATCTCGCATAGCTATTTGCTATGTAAATGATAGTCTGTGTATATTAAAGCATTTAGCACTTTGAATAAAATGGACAGCTGGGGCCATATGAATATTGCTCAGGCCACATTACCATCAATGTTCCCCTGTGAGTGTTTAACTATTTTCACTTCTAAGGCTTGTAATGATGACCTTAATTGAGTAAGGCACAGGCTTCATTTGGATACATCCAAAACCTTCGCAAAAAAACGTTAACATACCATGATAGCTTCAGTATTTGTGAGCCCAGTCTGATTTCCTGCCACTCAAGACCATGCAGCACTGCCGACAGAGCACATGCTGTATGCTATAGGTTGGTGGGGGGGACGGACCAGGAAGCCCAGGAGAGGTAAGTAAAAAGCTTTATTACGTACCCTGATCTCTAATGGATATATTCAGACATACACCAGTTCTTTAGCTGGAATAAGTCTGAGGAAAGTCCAGGCGGGTCCAGGCTGGGAAGTGAGAATAGGATCTTGGCATGCAATAGTGTCACCATGATCCGCCCCCTCCCACCCCTGAACCGCCCCATCACGTTCCCCTCCCTAATCCTCCCCGCCGCCAACCTACTTACTCCAGCAGAGGTTCTGCATCCCGCTGCTGCCGGCACAGGGCTTACCAGCTCCTGTGCCATTGGTGGCAAGCCACAGAGTGGCTGAAGTGCCAGTTTTACACTGGTGGATCGTGAGATCCACCAGCGTACTGCCAGCATAGGATTGGTCCATAAATGTATCATTTAGTTATGATATTGCAAGGAATCTTGTGCAGTTAAGAATCAATAAATGCTCGATGTCAAATATATGATGAACATATCTGAGTGAAAAGGCATCGTTATCAAGAGGGAGATAACCTCTGTAAATGATAACCACAGCTGCTTTCTCTTCAAAGTGGACATTTGGTTTTCATTTTTGAGCCTCAATTTTCTCTGGGATCAGGGGATTCTACCAACCCAGCTATTACTTACTGAGTAGCACTGAGTCCTGGTGTACAGACCAGGGTCTGTATTGTCTTCCACCCACGTCATTGCAAACCAGCCCTTGGCCCAAGCTATAGACCAGTGTTTCTCAGACTGTGGGTCGGGACCCACTTGGTGGGTCGCAACCTGATTTCTGGTGGGTCCTGTAGAGCCTCCAATAAAAACATGGGTGATGGAAAGATCAGATAACTGCCTCAAACCCTGAGGCTATTCCAAAATCAGATAGCTGCTAATTGCTCTGCAAAGAGCAAAGCTCCTGCAGTTTGCAAGCTTGTGTCAATATAGGGAGATCAATGTTTGAGTGTCTTTTTTCTCGCGGTTTTTTCCCCCGAGTCTATCAATGACAGATATTGGGGGCAGGTGAAGGCTGGGTCACATACCTAAGCCCCTCAAGCCTTGAGGCTATTCATTAGGGATGCCTCATTACGATAAATGGATTGAGGTGTTTTTGCAAATAAATAAATAAAATGTTTGTTGTTGTTGTTCAGTCGTTAAGTCGTGTCCGACCCTTCGTGATCCCATGAACCATATCCCGCCAGGCCTTCCTGTCCTCCACTATCTTCCTGAGTTCGCTCATTTTCATGTTCGTTGCATCGGTGATGCTGTCTAACCATGTCATCCTTGGCCTTCCCCTTCTCCTTTTGCCTTCAATCTTTCCCAGCATCAGAGTCTTCTCCAGAGAGTCCTCTCTTCGCATTAGGTGGCCAAAATATTTGAGTTTCAGCCTTAGTACCTGTCCTTCCAGGGAACAGTCAGGCTTGATTTCATTTAGAATTGAAAATAAAATATTTACAAGTAACATTTTATTTTATTTTTATTTTTTTTACAAAAAATAAAATGTTACTTGTAAATAAATACCATATTGTCCCGAGTATAAGACACACCTGATTATAAGACGCACCCTTAAAGTTTGGTGCTATTAAATTTTTTTAATTAAATCACTGGCATTAAATTGCAACAGCCTGATTATAAGACACACCCCTAGTTAAAAAACTTAAATTAGGAGAAAAAAGTGAGTCTTATAAAACCAATACGGTATTATTTCTTTCTAGATCACCTTTTTTAAGTCTCATATAGCTAGGTGGGTCTCGATAGAGTGTCATTTTAAAATGTGGGTCCCGGTGCTAAAATGTTTGGAAACCACTGCCATTGACATTTCTAGTCCCAGCTTCTGGTTTCAGGGGCCCTCCACAAATTGGCTTCTGTGGGCCTTCTCCTACCTGAATGTGCACCAAGACAGTCATTCCACCACCACCACCACCACCACCACCACATAAAGGCTATGGGCACAGAGGTGGCCGCAGGAATCAGCACTAGGCTCTTCTCAGGGTCCTGGGCCCTCGAGAGCTGCCCAACAATGCTGACGTCCCTGATGCTGGTCCCGCTGATTGCCAGCTCTGTCAAGAAGGATGAAGCAAGAGCAACCCATTGCCAGTTAGGGTAGCAGTAGAGAAATGCAATGGACAGTAGCAGAATCCTGAATTTGTTAGACCTGGGCTCCGGGCCTGATATACTGATGCAGATCGATGATGTGATGAGCTCAAGCTCTGTGAGGTCCAGCATAGAAAGAGATGAACAGTCTCACAGTCAGTGCCAGTACCAGGATGCTGGGGGTCCTGGAGCAAAGCCCTGCACTGGGTCCTCCCTATGCACCTCCATCCACCCTCAGGGAAGCATTGGGTGCTACCACTATGTTATCACTACAGTACTGAGGGTTCAGGGGTTAGCCAAGCCAGATAGGCCCTTTGTTGGGTGTGAGTCCTCAGCCAGTGCCTGATCTGGCCAACCCCTGACACAACCCCTGCTTCTTACAGTGGATCCCTTTAGATAACACCAGGAGTTCTCTACAAATCTGTGGAAGTGCCATGTTTCATTAACAGATTCCAGATATTTCCGGGATCTGGTGACAACTCTGGAGAATATGAGCAACCTTCTCATTCCCAACAGTATCTGTTAAAATCAATCAGGATGGTGGTGTTGTTTTTTTTGCAAATCTCTTTATACAAATACAGAATAGAATAACCTTGAAACGCGAAATACATTGGATGATTTGTAGTCCTCAATAATACATCAGTGTATATCTAATAAATCAACTGCTGTGGTGCATGTGGCAACTTGTGCCGCTGTAAACCAATCATGTTTTATTCCTGCCACGTGAAGTCTGCCCGGCTTATCAAAGAAATGCAGCATCTTATGTCCTGAGTCAGCACGGGCACTAGTCTTTCCAGATCTGTTGCACCGCCAACTTCTTCCTATTCACATCTCTGCCCCACAATCAGGGGCGTCGGCTGATGGGGGGCCTAGGGGCGGTGGGCCCCAGGGCGCAAGGGCGGGAGGTGGTGCGGGGGGGGCGGGAGACATCTTAGGTTTTGGTTTCGTTTTTGATGTTTTCCGGGTTTTTTTTCGCTTTTTTAAAAGGTTTTTTTAGGTGTAACGGGGATTCTAGGGGATTCTAGGTCTATGTGTTTGCTTTGCTGTACTTATCTTGTGTATCTAGGGCCTCCCGACGATGTCTCCAGCGACGATCTCGCTCCTCTGCTGGCGCTCTGCTAGCGCGAACTCTGTAAGCCTAATCGTTACAGAGTTCACGCATGCGCAAAGCAAACAGCCATCACGCATGCGTGAACTCTGTGATGGCTGTTTGCTTTGCGCATGCGTGAACTCTGTAATGATTAGGCTTACAGAGTTCGCGCTAGCAGAGCGCCAGCAGAGGAGCGAGATCGTCGCTGGAGACATCGTCGGGAGGCCCTATAAACCACAGATAAGTACAGCAAAGCAAACACATAGACCTAGAAGCCCCGTTACCCTAAAAAACCTTTTAAAAAAGCCAGAAAAAAATGGAAAAAACCCGGAAAAAAACAAAAAAAAACCCACGAAAGTAATTAGCATAATTATGTTAATTAGTAATTATGCTAATTACTTTGGGGGCGTCGGGGGGGGTGGGCCTCACCCTGTTCTGGGGCTAGCTACCCCTCTGCCCACAATGCCTAAAGCCCCACTCAAGAGTTGACCTGGGACTGATCACCGTGTCTTGAAGCTTAAACAACATCACAGGGTTGTTGTGTACACCTCTGAGCCACTAGCGTCACTACATGGGGGGGGCGGAGCTGTAAGTGCTGCTGAAATCCGAGCCTCCCTTACACAGACGAACGAAGCGGATATCATTTTGAGAAGCGAAAACAACAGGCAGGAGCCTGAACGGCTCCTCTGAACTTCTCTGAACGGCTGCGAGGGTGAGGGGGCGGGGCCGCTTCGTTCGTCTGTGTAAGGGAGGCTCGGATTTCAGCAGCACTTACAGCTCCACCCCCCCCCCCTGTAGTGACGCTAGTGCTCTGAGCAACCTGGAGGAAGGGCACTGCATGATAAATATAGATATAAAACAGGTTGATTCAGCATAAATGCATGCACAATATACCGGTAGAAACACCATTTGCAAAACAGAGAACATGCTGATTACATGGAGGTTTAAGGACAAATTGGTTAAGTACAAAATACAAGATATATTAAGGAAAAATGGACAAATACATATGTAAATAAAAAGAGTTTTTTAGTACCGGTACTTACTTCACCGTCTACAAGGAGCTTCCTTATATTGAATCAGACCACTGCAGAGTCTTATATTGAATCAGACCACAATCAGAGTCTTGCAGCAGCTCCCTAAAACTTCAAGCAAGGAACATTTCTAGCCGAGCTACTTTGTTTCCATGTAGTACTATACTTGTTTACTCAGAAGTAAGTCTCTTTGTATTTAATGGAGCTTAGGAGCTTAGGTAAAGGTAAAGGTGACCCCTGACAATTAAGTCCAGTCATGTCCAACTCTAGGGTGTGGTGCTCATCTCCATTTCAAAGCCAAAGAGCCAGCGTTGTCCGAAGACGCCTCCGTGGTAATGTGGCCGGCATGACTCTCCTTGCCGCAGCGCGTAGCATGCAGCTGGAACACGGAGCGCTGTTTACCTTCCCGCGAGCGGTACCTATTTATCTACTCGCATTGACATGCTTTGGAACTGCTAGGTTGGCAGGAGCTGGCCAAGCAACGAGCACTCACCCCGTCGCGGGAATCGAACTGCCGACCTTTCAATCGACAGCTTATGGTTCAGCGGTTTAACCCACTGCGCCATCCGCTAGCCTTTTAATGGAGCTTACTCCCAGGTAATTGTGTATAAGATGGTAGCCCTAGAATTAATGCATTAGGATGTTACACTTCCATACTTTCTGTGAAGCAGAAAGTCTTCGATGTTGCAATCTAGGTACCACTGTGTTAAACTAAGCCTCATTTTCCTTGAGACAAAATGACTTTTTGTTTCGGTTTCAGTTTCTTTATTGTCAAAAAGATATCTGGGATGTTTTTTACATGTTTTTTAGCCTTCCCTCGAAATGTTCTCTATGCTTCATCTGAGACTTGGACAGCAAAGCACGATTCAGAGAAAGCTGCACAAAATCCCCAAACTGTTCATTTTCAAGGCACCCGAGAGTTTTGAAATCCCCGAGCTAGCCTGCCCAGTGCAAAAAATTCCAAGCCTTAGGAAGAGCGAGGGGAAATGGTGCATTGTTCAAAACTCAATTCTGAACATGGTTTCAGCACTCATAAGTACAACTTGATTTTGATCTCAGTAGGAACATGCACTAATCTACTATACCACCAAGGCCCTCTTCACCCTCATTTCTCACTTCAACAATTGTGGGATTGTATTTTGATCTTGTGCATGATGTATGACTTTCTTATTTGCTATTCATTTCCCTGTATGCTCACAATATTTGTCTTGTTTCTTTGCAATTCAGTTATCTGTTTACACATTCTCTCTCTCTCTCTCTCTCTCTCTCTCTCTCTCTCTCTCTCTCTCTCTCTCTCTCTCTCTCTGTGTGTGTGTGTGTGTGTGTGTGTGTGTGTGTGTGTGTGTGTGTGTGTGTGTGTGTGTGTGTGTGTGTGTGTGAGTGATTTTTCTTCATTAGTTTCAGCGGAGATTTTATCTTGGCATATCATACACCTCCTTGTGATATTTCTTGCTTTTTAAAAGAATGTATTATTTCCTGTGGTTTATGTCCCTTGCCACTATAGCTAAGCTTTCCAATGTCTTCTAAGGACACTTGCTTATCAATACAGCTCTGCTGAGCATTACTGATATAATTCTTTAATAAATGTTACGTTGAAGCTGAAATCTTACGCAGCAGGTGCTGCAAAATCATTACCGGTTTGAATATCTTCATGATCAAGATGATAATGATAAGTGCAATGTCCCAATAGGGGACTCAGTGCTTATTATTTAATCCCTAGACCTCCTTCAGTTTTTAGGGTTTTTTTGAGGGTGTGCGTGTGTCCTTGAATGGCCATTCAAAGGTTATACAAAAGCCTTGAAGATGAGACACATACCGGTAAATAGTCCTAGAAAGGTTTTATATGTGTCGGTCTTTTAGAAGCTTTACATTATCAATGAAAATGAATTGGGGGGGGGGAGAAATAATTCATGAGGAAAACCAATTTCCAATGTACCTCCCAGAATTCTATGAGTTGCATTCAAAGATTTCCATCTTCCTAGATGGATCAATTGCATTTCTACAGAGAATCAGAATAGATGTTGGACCCTATATAGGTGTACCAAGGGTGGGGGATCGGTCCATTCCAGGTACCAACAATAAGGGGGGGCCCACTGACTGCCTATCACTTTGAATATTGGGTAGCCCTGACCTCCCCTGGGGAATTTGATGCAGAGGCCAGGACTACCTATGGCTTCGAGTGGCCAAGGGTGGGGCAGTGTGAGCGGTCCTCTTCAGGTATCAAATACATTAGGTACACCACTGGTTGGCCCACTAATGTAATGTGAACCCAAAGGTCCATTCCTAGTAACCGATGAGCCGCAACATCCTTTACCAGCACCTGAAACATTTTCAAAGGCAGTTATGTGGGTTAAAATGGCTAAATTGAGAGCCAAGCATTGTAAAGAAATGCCAGTTTTTAATCATTCATTTCCCCTCACCATTGGACTTGTCCATTGGACTGACCAATGCCACGTACAGTATCACATCTTCATGCTCTGAGCTTCCCCCATTACGTTCATTGCATTGATTTCTGCTCATGGGGGCAAAGGAATTCAGAGCGCTGTGTTGTCACATCAAATAGCCTGGATTATTACTAGACATTATAAGTGAGAGGAGGAGGAGAATCTACAAAGCAGCCATTCATAATTACTTGTGGTCCTAGTTTGACCATGAAAGTGTCCAACTTGCTTCCTTTCCTTCCAGTCTGTGTCTGCTTTTCCTATTCTTTCTCTGCCTTGCTTCTCAAGTCCTTCTAGTTCAGACTTCAAGCTTTATCCAAATTATGTCACTAGATTTGCCATCCCAATCCACTTATATAACATGCAGCCACGCCAATAGAGGCTAAACTGCATGCTATGGTGGGGGAGGGATTATCGGACAGTAAAAAAATATGTTAGTTACCCCCCCCCCGGTGGGCTGACCAATTCCTATGGGTCTCATTGGACCTACGCCAGCCATTTTACTGGAGAGAAAAGGGGCTGGGAGGGCTCAAAAAGAGGGGATAGGATCGTGGCACAAGTCGTTGCCATTGGGATCCCTCCCCTCCCTCCCCTGCCCATGACATGACTCTGCCACCAACTTATCAGTGCTGACGGAGGCCTCTGGAGCTGCTGCTGCATGCACCACACTGGTGCCTGTTTGCGGCAGCAGCCCAGCAGCATGCAACAGTGGGCCCAGCATTCACACAGCCAAAAGGGCCCTGCACTGCCAGAACATGAGTTCCAGCGGTACAGGGTGTCCATATGATTGGGCCCTGAACAACATACCATAGATACTTGTAATTAGTCAAACGTAGATAAGTCAAGGGCAGGTTTTGAACCAAAAATCACGGAATTTGTTAGCCTGTAAAAATTTCTAGACTTATACACGAGTATCTACAGTAACACCATTATTATGGTATTATAAGGTAGTCCCATTTAGATATTACAATTGCATGGATAGTGTCCACTAACTGGGGATGAGAGAGAGTGCCAGGAAGTCCCACCTCCACACTCCTTGTGTTCCTGAAACTGCATCCCCACCCATTCTCCCTGTGGAGCGTACTGGTGGCTGCAGGCAAACAGTTCTGGGACCTTTGCTGCTTGGGAACATCTTGATCGACCCCTGGCAAAGGGAGGGAGGAGGAAATGCCCATGCTGGCACTTTCTCCTCCTTCACCGGCTCTGAAGAGGCCAATGAGGCACAGCCCAGCTGTGTGATTTAAAGTGTCTTAGGAAGGAACTACCTTGTCATCTATTGCCACCATCCCAGGGCTACCACGAAGCAGCCAACCAGCCTCAGTGCCTCGTAACCATCAGTAAATGGGGGGGGGGGGGAGGACAAGCCAGGTGGGATGGGAGGAACAAATGGGATGTGGAGCGTGCAGGAGGCTAGTGCACACAAACAGTGGTCCATAACTGGGCCATGCCTCAGAGCCCACTGCACCCTGGTGTCAGCTCTGTCTCTAGAGTACTTGAGCACTGTCTATTTTCAGAGCACGTTTTATGAGTGCAGTGAAGGACAACAAAATGGGGAGGGGGATTTCAGCAGGATTTAAAGATCTCTTAAATTCAAAATTAAACAATGTTTCTAAGCGTATTGTTGGTATTTACATTTTTAATATCTCATAACTATACTAGTACCATAAGCATGGATCAGTTATTCTCCGCCTATTTTTTAAGCTAAGAAATGTATGCCTTTGGCACCTATAGCTATTATAGAAGCTCATTTAATATAAGTACTCCTGAAGAATAATCACATGTCGTCATTGTGTAACAGATGTATGTGTGTTTAAGTATGTGCACACGCGTGTCCCTTGCCATCCCTCCTAAGGCGCAAACGACAGGATAAAATATTTAAATAATTGGCTTCCTTGGACCGTGTGATATATTGCTTAGGAGAAAGATGCACTACCATACAGTTAGATTATTCCTGAATCACAGCCATGGCGACACATCTCCTTGCCCTTAAAGCTACAGGCAGACATTCTAGAGAGCATCATTCTGCATAGGTGGGTATACCTGATTTACTTTGCAAGATAATTTTTCCCCAGTTTCTTGAAGTGGTCAGTTCCACCCATTAAAATGCCAGTGACACTGATTCAAAAAGGATTATAGGATCTCTCAGCTCACATCATCTACTTAAATAAAGTAATTGGCATGTGGTGGGTGCTTTGAAGGAGAGAACAGGATGTATAAAATCTGCAGTCTGCTTCCAGTAGCATGAAATAAATTGCACAATAAATCAATTTTTATGGAAGCCGGTGACTTGCAACATTTCCAGTTTTAAAAATTAATTGCTGAAATAATGAACATTCCCCCCTCCAAACTCTCTGAACAGTCAGCTTGATTAATTCCTTGAAATGAAATGCTGTTGACAGATGCAATATTCTCAACTTGAGTTTTTGGTATTCTGATTTGAGGACTTGTTCCATCAATAGCCAAGAAGTTTCTTTTTCTTCTTAAATTCTCACCCAAGTCATGTTTTGTTTGATGCAGACAGAAACTTTCACCCAAATGTTTGACAAAGTTTACATGTACAGAAATTTCATTACTGAAGTCAGGCGTAGGGCATGGGCTGAAGAAAACTGACAGCCCAATCCTGCCTAAGATGCCGGCCGCTGCATCCTAGCTGGGATGCCGGATGCGCTGGCACGGCACGGGCTCACCTAGGGGGAAAGGGACATCCGTCCCCTTCCCCCAGTGTAAGCACTGGAGGTCCCAATGAGCCTCCTCGGATGTGCACCAGCTCTTCAACTGGCATGTGTCTGGGGAGGCCATGTAAGTCCAGCCTGGCCTGGGAAGGGGTGTTGGATATTGGCACAACCCAGCACCAATAACCCCTCACCCTTCCAGGCTGGCCTGGCCAATGGCCTCCTCCCTTGTCACCCTGGCCCGCCTTCCCCACACCCACTCACCGACTGGCCTAGGACTTACCTGGGTTGACCAAAGCAGGTTCTGGGTGACGGCGGGGGGAGCGGCTTCAGCCTCTGCACTGGCACTGCTTACTCCTGAGGAAATGCAAAACTGCTTTATGGCACTTTTGCAAAACCTTAGGCCGGTGGAGCACTCGCTCCGTCAGCCTAAGGTTAGTTAGGATTGTGCTGTGATGCAGCAACTATGCTGGAGCGGAGTAGTTCTGGATTTGGTGAGAGCTTGGATGGGAGTCCACTTGGGAGCCCTTTCTATGCTGCCTTAAGTTCCATACATGAAATTGAAAAACTGAAGGCATGAAGGGGGGAAAAACATAAAGGGAAGCTTGGAAGGGCAATTATGCTAAAGTGAGAGAGGGAATCAATTTAAGGGTTGGGAGCACACAGTACAATTTGATGAGCATGACTTCTGTTCCACAGGGAACAGACTGTATCTATGGGGATCTGTAACCTGCCCATACAATACAAGTTATTCAGGAACTTCTAGCAGAGAACACTTTTCTTTTTTCTTTCCTTTTGTAAACTCAGTGGGGCTTACTTCCAAGTAGACATTCCTAGGCTCACACTAATATCCGTATTTATTTATTTATTTATTTATTTATCGCTTTTCAAAGCAGTTAATTGCAATTGCAGCCCAACAATTGCAGCCCAACAATAAAACAATTAAAAACCATAAAAATACAATTAGATCAAAACAATTAAAAATGATACAGGAGCAGGGTTAGCTTCAGTGCCAACATGGTAAAATGGTTTGTATGCACCCAATTTTATCTGCTCAGGCAAATTCCAGACAAGTTCCACATTCAGTGAGTGAGATTTATCTCCCTCCTCCTTTTTCCGTAGTAATGAACCAAAAATTGTCATTGCTGCCACCAGAAGGCCAAGGAAACACCCTGTACAACTAAACTCACATGTGATTAGAAACTCTCCATTGCCTCTTTAGGATTTCTCCCACAGGAAAATGACCCTATTTGCCTGTGGTAAAAGTCCCACTGTTGGGAGTCCAGTGGGCCAAAGCAATTACAACACAGCAGGGTTTTCTTTCCCGTTCTTTTCTCGATACCGTAGTATGATAATTACGCATGGTTTATTTAGCAGAGACGGGAATAAAATCACACAAACTAGATGGGGGGGGGAGATAAAACTTTGCTAAATAGATGCATCTGTTTTTCTGAGATTTTATGTTACGTGTTTTTAGTGTTGATGTTAACTGTTGGCTGCAGCAACTGTTTTTAAAGTATGTTTCGAACATTGTTTTTAGTACATTGTAAGCCACTTTAAGATGATTGAAAAGTGGGATAGAAGTTTTGAAACAAACAAATACACAAATAAATAAATACTGGTTCTACTAAGATCACAAGGCAACCAAGCAAAATAATTATATTTCACGAGCTCATCAGCAGAGAAGAACCAAAATGCTCTTCCAGGACCTACATCTCACATACATTCCTAGATGTTTCACAAAACAGACCCCTTTTCCCTTGCATTTTCTGAATCTGGAAGCCCATCTGTGGTACATTGTACATTGGGTTGCCAACTCTGACATAAACTCTCCCTGGAGGTTTCTTTTTGCAACCTGATGCAACGTTGTGATGCTAAGGAGCTCTGTTAAAACCACTAGGCTTGCTTTCAGTAGTCACCTGGAGATTGATGCTGCTTCCTGGTGCCTCCAGGCCAATCCTGGAGGGTTGGCAATCCTAACTGGGCACTATGTACACATAGCCCATATTAGCACTGTCTTCCGCTTATACACTGTATAAGCGTGTAATTCATCTGTGGAACTCCTTGCCACAGGACGTGGTGATGGCACCTGGCCTAGATGCCTTTAAAAGGGGTTTGGACAGATTCATGGAGGAAAAGACCATCACAGGTTACAAGCCATAAGCAACCTCCTGGTTTTAGAAGTAGATTTTCTCTGTGCCAGGTGCAGGGGAGTGGCAGCAGGAAACATCTTGTTGGCTGTGTGCTCCCTGAGGCATCTGGTGGGGCCACTGTGTGATACAGGAAGCTGGACTAGATGGGCCTTTGGCCTGATCCAGCAGGACTCTTCTTATGTTCTTATGTTCTTATGTTCAAGTATTTTTTTTTAACGTTCTACTTTGCCTGGTGCCTTCGACTTTTTAAATTTTACTTTGCTGTTTATTATTCTCCATTTTGGCCGTTGCTTGCAGTGTTCTATTTCCATGTCCACTTTACTATTTTCTTTATTTTTCACATTTTTTAACCACCCTCCAAGGAGCTCAGGGTGGTGTACATGGTTCCTCCCCTCCTTTTGTCCTCACAACAACCCTGTGAGTTAGATGAGGCTGAGAGATCATGATTGGCCCATGGTCACCTCGGAAGTTTCATGGCTGAGTGGGGATTTGAACCTGGATCTTCCAAGTCTAAGTTCAACTCCTGAACCACTACGCCATCCTGGTTCTCCCATGCCTCCTATACTTGTTTGTTCCCAGGAGGGCCGAACTGCCTTCTCCATTCAAATTGCTGGTGGCATCACCTCCACATACCTCACCAGCCAGCTCAAATGCAGCTGGTGCTAATGCAGCATTAGAAATGGAACCTTGTTTCTAATTGACTGACTAAAAGAACTGGATTTTTCAATATTCGCCTGCCTCTGTCCACAATGCACCCAAGCATGCAAATATCTGGTGTGTGACTCACGTCTTGATTACACAGAGAAGATCTGCCAGCATATCAAACAGATAGGTTACGGATAATCACCATAACTGCATCGCTCGCATATTACAACCCTACAGTACTTATCCCTACAAATGAAGCGGTCTTTCAGAAATTGTAATACTACTTGCTGTGTAAACGCTTTTCAGGATCAGACAGTTTAAAAATGTGTGCATATGAAAATCATGGGATTAGCAGCATCGATTTGCATTTCCTTTAAGAAACTCGCACAGCTTAATACATTCGGTGCCTGTGTCACCTTTTGTTGGTTCTGAGCAACATCTAAAACAACAAACAGGGTATTTACACTGGAGCGCGTGACTCCCTGTGAGATATTCATGTCATTTTTCAAAAATGTTTTGAATAGGCCACAAAGGTTCACATTACAATGCTAGGGACAGAGGCATCACTAGGACGCGCGTCACCCCAAGGCGGGGGTGGTGCGCGTCACCCTAGTGACGCCCCCGAGTTCCCCCCTGATTTAACTTTTGGCGCGGCCATAGGGCGCGCGGCGATTTTTTTGGGGGGGCGACCTGGCTGCACCCTACCCCAGGTGCCCCCCCCCGCCCCTTCGCGTCACCCTCCGGACGCTCCGAGGCCGGCCCGGGAGCCGGCCTCGGAGCGTCCAGCCTGGCCGGCGCTCCAGGGCCTTCTGGCCCAATGCATCAATACAGGTACTTTTAGTGTTTTCGCGCATGCGCAGACCGGTTTCGTCTCTGCGCATGTGCGAAAACACTAAAAGTACCCGTATTGACGCTTGGGCCTTCAGAAGGCCCTGGAGCGTCGGCCGTGCCAGACGCTCCGAGGCCGGCTCCCGGGCCGGCCTCGGTGCATCTGGGGGGCGACGGAGTTGGCATGCGTCACGGAGGTGACGCACGGGGGGTGCGCGCATCACCCCTTTGTGCGCGTCACCCCGTAACGACCCGCTCCCGTCGCCTCACAGGAGCGACGCCACTGGCTAGGGGCCCAATCCTACGCAACGTTCCAGCACCGATGCAGCTGCAATGCAGCCCCGAGGTAAGGGAACAAACATTCCCTTACCTTGAGGAGGCCCCTGTGACTGCCCCCCACACACACACACACACTGCAGGATGCAGCGCATGCCCCATTGGCACGGATGCATCAGTGCTGGAAAGCTGGATAGGATTGGGCTCTAGGTGGGCTAACTGAAGTCGGAAGCAGCATTCACAAGCTCCAGTGTGTGTACTTGGCTCCATCCATTTGCAATGGAATTGACCTCTGAATAGAATTTACCTCTGGATAATGTCCACAGCAACACTGAGACAGTGGGCTCTAGGATGAGGCATACAGATCCCAGCACCACTCGAGGGGGACATTTAAAAAAAAAAAAACTTGGGCCAATGCAGGAACCTAACTCCAGCATAATAACTGGGCTACTGACAGCAGTTTGAGTGTTGATGAGGATCGAGAGGGTGGGGACAGCAAAATCCCCTTCAACTGCATTCTGCTTATTAGCCGTAGTGCCAGAAACTGCAGCGGAACTTTGTAATAATACCTACTTTAAAAAAGGTTTTTAAATTATGAGGCATAATAGAGTAGGGCAGGACATCTCTGCAGTCGCCTAGGGTAAAAATACAGCAGCTAAAGCTGACTCATAGGATCAGGCTGCTGATGTACTTAGGAATATAAACTTAGGCTGTGTTCATTACCCAAGTTATGTGCATGGAAACCCCACTGTAATAGTGGGGAGGATTATAACTTCAGTGTACGAAGGAATTAGGGAGGGAAATTGAGGGTGAAGTCAACTTAAGAAAACATACCAAGCAGTCTTTTCGTAGCGGTACCAGAAACTCTAGTGCTAATGAAACTGGAATGTGGAATTCATTCTTTAGACTAATGATAATCTGTTGAAAGAAAGCAGATTTAAAAAAAAAAACATAGAGAGAGGTTAATATTGGATAGCAGAGGAAAAATACAAAATGAGGTGAAGAAAGAGAAACAGCTAAGTGGAGAAGCTTCAACTATTATACTTCACTAATTTGCTAGAGAGAAAAGATTTGTATTGTCAGTGTTGACGGCAGGGAGGCAACACTTTCAAGATGGAAAACCCAATTAGTTTGATATAATTACATATAGGAGACAACAGAAGATGATTTCCAGTGCCTAGCATTTTTGTATATAATATTTACTCTCCAGTCTTCAGATCTGCTATACCAACAAATAAATGCTTAGACTGATGTACTAGACCAGCAGAAAATAAGAAGTTGGTGGACATTGCAAGAATATTATATCGCAGCACAGATATTTAGCACTAATGAGGTATTGATAATATATTGATAATATATTGAATGGACATTATATACATCTCACACACACACACACACACACACACACACACACACACACACACACACAGGGAATCTCAAGAAAATGTGCACACACTTTATAGTGTCAAATTTATTTTGCTATAATTCACATATAATATATTTCACACACATACTACATATGGTGTACACAAGCAGTTGCTTGACCCAGTTAAATTAATGACATATAGCGCAATCCTAACCAACTTTCCAGCGCCGGTGCAGCCGCAATGCAGCCCCAAGGTAAGGGAACAAATGTTCCCTCACATTGAAGAGGCTTCTGTGACTGCCCCTGCAGTGCAAAATGTAGTGTGCGCCCTGTTGGCATGGATACACCAGTGCTGGAAAGTTGGTTAGGATTGCGCTGTTAATGAATCGGACCAAATGCTCAACATGTTCCTCAATCTATACACCCCTGACATTGTTGACTAGCAGTCTGATCCTAACTCCCCCCGTGGTGATGCAGTGGCGCCAATGTGGCTACAACTGCATCCCGCAGGGGAGTTTCAGCCTCCAGATGCCTCCTTAGGTTAAGGGAACATTTTTTTCCTTGCCCCTGGGTAAGCCCCTGCTGGTCCGGTGTGTCTACTTGGACCTGTACCAGCAATATCGCTGTTGACCCGTCGACCCGTGAAGGTGGATTAGACCCAAGAAAGGGGTTAGGATTCGGCAGGCACCACTGCCGCTGAACCTGCACCCTTCCCGGGTCCAATCTGCCCTCCTCCCTACCCCCATTGCTATCCTGTTCAGCCCACCCCCTGCCTCTCTCCCACCCCTACGTGTCCTTACCTGCGGTGGCAGACAGCGGTTGTCCGCTGCCACACAGAGCTGGCCACTCATTGCTCCTGGCACTCCAACAGGTATTGTTTTGCGACTGCCAGAAAGTGCGTTGTGCCACTGGAATACTCATTATGGTGGCACAACACGCAAATAGGATTGGGTCATATGGAATCTGCAGACATCCACTAATGTGTGTGCTGGGATGGTTCCACACATGTCTTCAATTGCTTCCCTTAGATGTTTGAGTGCATTTTCTTGAGACACCCTGTATAATTGTGTGTGTGTGTGTGTGTGTGTGTGTGTGTGTGTGTGTGTGTGTGTGTGTGAGAGAGAGAGAGAGAGAGAGAGAGAGAGAGAGAGAAATATAAATTCTTCAGCATGAAAAAATACACTTTGCACAACTACTATCTATATGGTAACCACATTCCAGACAGACAGTTCTCGCTTAAAAGGACTCAGAGGAAGACAGTAGTTTTCCAGATGCAGAGCTGGCCCAAGACCTCCTGACACCCGAGGTGGCATGCTGAATGCTTCCCACGCAGGATGATGTGCCTGCATCTGCTCCTCTCACTTTCCAATGGTCTAGCTCAGCACTCTCCTCCCCTCTACATTTCTTCTTTCTCTCTGTCCCCGTCTTCCATTTCCAATCCAGGGAGTGGAAGGAGAAGGACGCACAGTAGAGGCAAGAAGGTGGACAGAGATGGGGTCCCCTCACCAATCTGCTACCTGATGTGACCACTTCAGTTGGCCTTATGGATGGGCCGGCCCTGCTTATCTCTTTATTTCTGAGTGCAGGTGCAAAACACACTGACAACCTTTCTGAGAATGCTCTAAGCTAGATACTTCAGTTGGGGTTCCTAAACTGTGCACCATGGCACCCTGGGGTGCTGCAGCAAGCTCACAGGGGCAGTGGCGTCGCTGCAGGGGGCGGAGCTCTAAGTTCCGCCGCAGTCCGACCCTCCATTACACGGGTGCACGAAGCGCCCCGCCCCCTCGCCTTCGGAACCATTCAAGTCGGTGAAAGCAACGCGCAGGGAGTCTCATGATAGGCACTGCACAGGCACCACATGATATTTTAATTTTTTGAGGAAAACAGGTATTTGAGATATTTCTTTTGGCCTAGGGGTGCCATGAAAAAAATTACTGAGACACTAAGGGCGCCATGAACTAGGAAGGTTTGGTACTACAGCATAGGAGCCTTTCTGCATTTTTGGTCCGTGCATTTATGTCTTGTTGTTATGAACTGCTGCTGCTTTCTTCCAAATGCCAGCCCTGTATCTGTCTGTCTATGCATATATTTCCAACAGCCTAGTTATGTGAGCTTCTTTGAACTGAACTTACTCCCCAAGTAAGTCTGCATAGGATTGCAGACCAAGAGTCTTTGTTTTGTTAACACCTGCATTCCTTCCACTGGTGCCAGAGTGCCTGAGATTTTGCAGTAGCTACCTGTTGAAAGCATGGCTGCCGTTATGAAGTCATCACTTAAACATGAGCATCACAATTGTAGCTGAGATGTTGTCATTTCTCACTGGATATCATATTATAACAAGAGCTGGGTAATGCAAGTCGAAAACAAATGTCACAGGACATGGCCCAAGAATAATAAAGTTACCCTTCAAGTAACAATTTAGTGAATTCACCTGTTAGGTCTGCCTTAGTACTGAGGGCATTCAAGCACATATTGGTAAAGTTAATGGAATTTAGTGTTTTACCTTTCCAAGTCACCTTTAATTTATCACTCCCACATCAAATCTGTTAGGAGCACCATCATTAACCTCCTCCAGCTTAAGTGCATCCATCAAGTCTTCAGTGCATTTATCATTATTTTCAGTGAAGCCACCATCACCCCTCAGATCACTGCAACTATTAAATATTGACCCATTAGGTGATAAAAACCTATATTAATCCATAAAAACGGAACGTGTTCAGGTTTTGCAGCAACACCTAGAGGTTCATGTGAATTATTAAAAAAGCACCAACCCTGTGACCTATACTGTGTCTTTAAATGCCGACAGCGGTAGTGGAATGGTAATGGGGAGATAAGAACTCTCCACTAGGTACAACCCACCTTCATTTAATAAAAACATCAATAGTCCTTACGTGATCTTAGCACTGTAATTTAAGGGACCTTTTAATGAAGTTTCAAGTACTTCAAATCATTATGATTAATGCACTGAGCAAGCACAGGGTCTATTTTATACTCAAGTTACGATCTTGCACAATACAGACGGTGACTTACTAATCATGTCAAGTGCTGGAGAGCCCAGCGCTGCTGCTGCTGCTGCTGCTGCTTGTGGTTCAGTGTCTTCAGAATCCCCTCCCTTCCTCCAAGGAACTCAGGGGGTGGTGCACATGTCTGCTTTTATCCTCACAGGAACCCTGTGAGGTAGGTTACACTGATAAATAGTGACAGGCACAAAGTCACCCAGTAAGCTTCATGGCTGAGCAGGGATTTGAACCCAGGCCAATACTCTCTCCATTACACCACAGTGGCTTAGGCACAAAGCATAAGTCATCACCCCTCAAATTACACGGAAGACAGAATATTTAAAACAAATATTTTTTTCAATATCTTTGTACCATATACGACCACTTATTAGCTGGGAAAAAGCCTTGACAGAAATATGAGAGAAGATCCTGTCGTGCTGAAGCAGGCCTGTGGATTGGGACCCAGATGCGATTGCCAGATGACTGCATGGTCTGAAAGCCAAACTTGTCTGAGGTGATGAGGTTCCTGACATTTTACTATTCGGAGGGCTCTAATTTTCCATAAACTAGGGACATACATGAAAAAAAAAATCTGAACAAAACACCCCTGGATAATACTGCAATGTATTAAAAGAGTGGCATTTGACAGTCCTTAGCTAAGACCTTTTGCGTCAACTAGAAGTCAAAACGGCTGAATACACGAATAGACGCTGTTGCGAAGGAGATGGGATGCTGCAGCCATTTCCTTTCCTGGCTTCCTTGCCCTTGATCAACATGAATCAAATCGCCGAAGGCAAGAGGAAGATGCTAGGTGTGATAATCCTCATTTCCTCCTCACTCCTTCACAAAGTCCTAACCTGTTTGGATTCAGCAAAGTATTGTTTAATCAGATCCCCAGTTAGATGTACACATAGACACACACAGCCAATACCGCCTCCAGCAACAAATCATGTTCTCATTTCTCATCATTCAGATCTCCCTCTGTTGCAAATGTGAAATCTAATACAATGAAGACCACAGTGAGTTGCTGCTCCGTTACTCAGAAGATGGGTAACAACAAGATTTCCAACCAAGGCTGCTTCCACCCAAGAGCCCTTTCTTGCTACTGCGGTGTTGCTTTTCTGCAATTGGCTGCAAGGAGAATCAAAACAGAGGTTCCACACCGTGCTATATAATATATGTCATATTTATGGGTGGCATCAAAGGTTGAGCAGGTCAAGCACTGGTTGGGGACACACACCCGCCAAAGGGCCCACCTGGCCTGTCTGGCCCCTGAACCCTCAGTACTGCTAGCAGTAGTAGCACCCATTGCACCATCAGGGAGCATTATGGGGTTCCCAATGCAGGGCTTTGCCCCAGGGGCCCCAGTAACCTGCGACTGGCATTGGCTATATTAACTGGCAAGGTCTATCCACATGGCCAAGATGCTTCTGTAATGTCTACTCCAGTGTTTCTCAAACTGTGGGTTGGGACCCACTTGGTGGGTCACGACCTGATTTCTGGTGGGTTCCAGGTGATGGAAAGATCAGATACGTAATTGCCACAAGCCTTGAGTCTATTCCAAAATCAGATAGCTACTAATTGCCCTTCAAAGAGCTGAGCCCCTGCAAGTTTGCAAGACAGCTGCTGCTAATTACCCTGCAAACAGCTGAGCTCTTTACTTGTAAATAAAGAAATTTATTTATTTCTAGATCACCTTTTAAAAAAAAAAGTTTCATAAAGCTAGGTGGGTCCCGATACAGTGTCATTTTAAAAAGTGGGTCCTGGTGCTAAAAAGTTTGAGAACCACTGGTCTACTCACAAGTAAGTTCCATTCAGCAAACAAGCCTGGCAAGTTTAAATCAAAGTTGTTTCCGTCGATTCCAGCTGGAGGATTAATGAAGAGCCTCCCTATGAAGTGTCCCATGTCAGTTCTGCTTCCAGGGCTACCTGCCTCTCTGCTGTGCTGGGAGTTCTCTGGCTCAATAAACCAGAGGCAAAAATCACAACGCTGGCTGCATATAGTCAGATTCCGTTCTGATGCTGCTCCAAGCACAACCTCTCTCTCTCTCTCTCTCTCTCTCTCTCTTCGGATGCCGCATATCTCACCTGCCATATGCCATTCTGGCTCTGCCCCACCCTCACCAGTGGTTTTGAAATTCAAAGCTGGCAACTCGGCTTGAAAGCGTAATCTGGGACTTTGCTTTTTGAAGTCATCTGATCACATCGTCGTATCTGCCCAGTGCCGTACCCAGCCGATTTTGCGTGTGGGGCCCGGTCCTCGGCCCCGCCCCTAAAACTAATTAGCATAAATTATGCTAATTTTTTCGGGCGATTTAAACCTACATTTTAACCCTACAAAAGGGGTATTTTTAAAGTGTGTATGCTTTGCGGCACTTAACTTTTGTATAGGAGCCTCCAGCGATTTTTAAGGGGTATTTTTAAAGTATGTCTGCTTTGCGGCACTTAACTGTGTTATAGGAGCCTCCAGCGAAGCGATCGGCTCTCTCCAGCGACGTTCTCTTCCAGGGGTGCAGATCGGCGATCTGAGATCGCTCCTCTGCAGCCCCTGACCAGAACTGCTCATCGTAAGCTCTTCCTTTGAGTTCGCGCATGCGTGAATGGCTGTTTGCTATGCGCATGCGCGAACTCAAAGGAAGAGCTTACGATGAGCAGTTCTGGTCAGGGGCTGCAGAGGAGCGATCTCAGATCGCCGATCTGCGCCCCTGGAAGAGAACGTCGCTGGAGAGAGCCGATCGCTTCGCTGGAGGCTCCTATAACACAGTTAAGTGCCGCAAAGCAGACATACTTTAAAAAAAAACCTTAAAAATCGACGAAAAAAGCGGGATTTTTCCCGCTCTCCTCCGGAGCCTCCCGCCCCCCCGCACCACCTCCCGCCCTTGCGCCCTGGGGCCCACCGCCCCAGGGCACCACGTCAGAGGACGCCACTGTATCTGCCAGCCAAACAAAACAGGAAATATACACAACTCTTTCTTCAGTAGAGGTGGTAGCAGAGAAACTTTTCAAATATGATTAATCAATGCTAGAAATGTATTTGGCCTGTACAAATCAATGAGCCAAATGTCTGCGATGCCAGTCAGCAGCAGAGAGAATTGCTTGGAGATTATAGTTGTTCCATCCTTTTCATTCGCTACAAGAAGACGGGCAGAATCCAGCCAGTGGCCCAGGGACACCCGCCAGATCCTGAGCCCAGGATTCCCATTGGTCGGTAGGCTGGAGGTTTACCCGGGGGACGCTCGTTCCTTCCCCGGGTGTAAACTGGAGCTGGCCCTATCAGCCTCCTCGGATTTCCACCAGCTAAATAGCTGGCGGAAGTAGAAGAGGCCGTGTAATGGCATAGCCAGCCTGGCAAGGATGGAGATATGGCGGATGCCATCCCACGTTCCCTCCCGGGCCAGCTAGGCCAATGGCCCCCCTCCCTCTCCCGCCGGACCGCCCACGCGGCTGCTGGTGGGAGAGCTTACCTTCCTCCGGCGGCCACTTGTTGGTCCGGCGACGGAGTGAGGGTGCTTTATGACATGTTTGCAACACTTTAGAACGGCGGAGCGCATTCCCCAGGATTGCGCCCCTAGAGTCAAATGAAAATTACGTGTTAATACCTATCAGTTTGATGCAATTGCTAAGGTACCATTTATAGTGTTAACATTTCAGAACTGATATTAAAGGAGCTTTTTTTAATTAACAAACATATAAAAACAAACCACTATGCATGTGATCACTTGAAAGCCTTTCAAAAAGAAGAAAATTAAGAAAAAATAGCTTGGCAATTTATAAATTACACGATTCAAACCACTAAAAAAACAAAAAAAAAATAGTTCAGGTGTTTTGATTAGCTGCATGACCCAAAATACTGCCTTAAAAATACTTTTTTAACATAAACGTTTCAGGTCATTAGTCATTAATGTGCCCGGCTGCCTTTAGGGGTTGAAGAGAAAATTAAATCAGCTGAGTTATTTCATTTACAAAGGCACCTGCTGTGCAAAAATAATTTTCATCAAAAATTTAATAATGCGGTAGGCCAGCATGGCAGTCTCATTGTCGTGACGCACCATGATGACTTCAAAGATCCATTATTTGTTACCATCCATCAGGTTTACAATTGCCATGCTAAGAAATACTCAAGAAGATATTGGCATGCAAGACGGAAGAGGAGTTCAAGATGGCTCAGGGGGACACTACGGCCAAGATCCAATGGACTCTGCAACTAATCATGTGTGCCCAAGGGGACTCAGGAGGACTTCCGCTTACCAAACAGTGGCACCCCTCACCCCTTGCCACACCATAAGCTAGTTTTGAAACCAGGGGAACGTTTATGGATATGTGAGTCAGATGTACAAGGGGAAAAAAAAGGTTGCCTAATTAGCTCTTTATACCATCCCAGCCAATGCTATCTACCATCATGGACTTGCTTCATGTTGTCCCTAATCTCCCATGACGTCACCCATCCAGTTGCTCCTTGACTTGACTGCCTTAGAAGTGACTGGCGATTGTCTTAATTCCTTGATCATGATTTGGGAAGGAGTGCTGTGGTGGAGTGGAAGCACACAGTCCTAGCTGAGGCACAAGTCATGCACCGCGGACAGATTTATTTCATTATATGCCTCTTGTGTGTACATTCAGGATGCCACCAATACCTGTGATTTAAAACTTCCATTTTAAAAATCGCATGCATATCTGGCCAGAGCAGACTTTAAAAACTGTTTCCTCTTTGGTTTGTGTGAAGTCAGTTTAGAATTCAAGCTACAGGTTTCACTGCAAAACCATTTCAGTTAAGAAAATGTGTAGGAAGGGCAGTTTGTTGGAAACTCCCTCCTAAATGGCCAATTGAACGAGGGAGGAGCAAGGCAGCCTTATACAAAGAATGTGTAAGTAAGGGCAAGTTCCTAGTTGGAGCTGAAACTCTTAAAGCACTGAGCTGTATCAGTGTTGAATAGCACTGCTGAACTGCTGTATTTGCGAGAGAGATTGCTATGGAAGTGTCTTTTGTAAACAAACCCAGTTTCACTGAGCAGCTATGCTGTCTCTACTTCAGGGCACCAAGTCACTGGAGGGAAGGACGCGTCTCCAATCTGTCAAGGCCCCTGCAGAGGGTGAGGCACTTGCAAGCTAGGGACTGGTGTCTGGGCCTCTCAAAGTCCTAGGTTGGGAACTACAAGAGCACCAGTGTACAATTGCATTGGGTGACGCAGATGTTTAGCTGAGTCAACTGCAGAGAATAATGAGCACATGAGACGGAACAATTATTGAGGTCTGCATTGCGAAAACAAAATGGCAAGATGAGACTGAATATAACTGAGTGCCCAGTGAAACACACTGGGATGAAAAATGGTATCATGGTATTATTTTTCCAATCTTCTTTCCTATTGAGTTTGCCCTTTCCATTGCCCCAGCACACTGAGCTGACACTTTTGGCCTGTTTTGTGCTTCCTTCAACTAAACTGAAACCAAACAAAAATCCATCCTCATGTATATATCTTGGGTACATTTTGCAAGTGACTCACCTTTGCACTGCCTGAATACAAATGGTAATGTGTATAACCACTAAAGCTGTCTAGCTGCAAAGGTTTGGAGAGATCAATCCTGGGAATGAAGCCAGAGCTGGTTCAGCATGAACTCTGTATCTTACTACAAAATATTTGGAATTACACTTCTGCTCCCTGACATGAGAAAAAAACCTTTATGAATGCTCACTTTATAAATGGATTGAAGAGATACATTTAAGGTCAGTGGAACCAGTCCCGATCGCACCAGAAACATACAGAAGAGTATTCTGACAACAAATATTAGCCATTACAAGTGTGCTGCTTGAAACAACAAGTTAGAGAGTCTACTTACAATCAGATTTGTAGCTAAGTAGTAATGCTTACCACTTGACATGTAAGTTAGAGTAGAGCCGATCTACCCATAAGGCCGACCACTTCATTCCGCCTTGGATCCTCTTTTCGCTTGCTGGTTGGGGCAGCGCCTCTTTCTCTAGTGCTGCTGCTGCAAATGAACACAGCAGTGGTGTAGCTAGTCCAGGGTGGCAGCAAGTAGTTCTGCAAGACTCCATTACACCGGAGTCAGCGGGGGGGGGGGCTCACCATCGGAACCATTCTGACGGTGACGGGGGAGCGTCTCACGTGTTGCCGTCGCCACTGTAATGGCTCTGATGGCGAGGGAGAGCGGCCGCTGACTCCAGTGTAATGGAGTCTTGCAGAACTACTAGCTGCCGCCCCCCCGGACGAACTACACCACTGGATCACAGCTGCACTAGAATGATCCTGAATAGCAGAATGATCCTGTTCTGATCACTCAGTTCCATAAGCAATCAGAATAGGATCACTCGGCTCTGCCTTTTGCTCACAAGGCAAGAAGGGCAGGCCGTTGAGGAGAGGAGGCAGAGTTCCGCTCATGCCTCCTTCCCCTTACCTGCAACTCCAAAGCCACCTCCTCTTGCTGGCTCTGTCTGGGCCTGTTCCAGCCCATCCTGTTTGTTTCAAGCAGGGCCAGCAGGTGTAAGAAGGAGGCAGCAGCACTGGAGCTGCAGGTAAGAGGAAGGGGGGACTCTGGACTGCCACACTATGCTGTGATGTGAAGCAGCCAGGAGGGTGAGGAGGTGGAGGCAGTGGCAGTAGTGTGTGCATGCATTCTTTTTTTTAAGGGGGGGGGACTAGCAGGGGTTTCAAATCACTCAGGCTACTCCTGGGCTAGGATATCTCATTACCAGGACTAGAGATGGATAAAGGAGCCATACCATACCACTACCAGTAGCTGCCTATCAGCATCAACAGCACTGCTTTGTACCCTCTGGCCTTCCCTTCTCGCCTTGTGCAACGTGATCTTACCTCCTTCTGCCTTGTGGGTAGGCATTGCAAATGGAGCAGATGTAAAGAAGCAAGAGGACAATGGTGTAGGGCAGCGGTTCCTAAACTTTAAAGTTGGAAAGTTGGAAACATCGTAAGTAGTTGCGGGCATGGTGGACAGCGACGATGGCATTTCCAGGGTCCTACCGCCGCTGAGAAAAAAGAGGTTTTGCACTTACTGGGGGTCACGCTGACCCTCAAGAGGGATGTGGGGCCCATGGCACCCTCTGCGAGGGCCCTGCACCCTAGTATAGCTTCCAAACATGAATGCAAGCTACTTTCGGTTTTTGGTGCCAGTGGTATTGGATAGAATTGGGCAAAAAAGCTCCAAACAGACCAGGGTTTGGTTCACCGATATGAACCTCTAAGATTGGGCCTGCGGGGGCTTTGCAGGCCCTACTCTCCGGCCTGTACTTAGCAGATATCTACCTGCAGACAATTGTTAATTTTTTTCTTTATTCCAGAAAGCTTTTCACTATACAAAATCTTGATCTGTGGAGTTCATTCCGCTTCTGTAATTTCAACTGATGCATTTTTAATTTTTTTATTGTATTGTTTTATTTTCTGAAAGCCACTTTGATAATTGGAGTTTTAAGTAGCAGATAAATAATTCTAAATAAATAAAACCCTCAAAGTACATTTTCATGTTAATTAAGTCATTCATGAAGCTGTGACCCTTGAGCATCTCACTCTCGAATTTCTAAACTTATCCAAAGTTCAAAACTCAGGGCATACTGGTGAAGATGTGATATCCTGTTTCCAAATAAAACAGATATTATACCGTATTGGTCTGAGTATAAGACTCAGTTTTTTCTCCTAATTTAAGTTTTTAAACTAGGGGTGCGTCTTATAATCAGGCTGTTGCAATTTAATGCCAGTGATTTAATTAATTTTTTTTTAATAGCACCAAACTTTAAGGGTGCGTCTTATAATCAGGTGCGTCTTATACTCGGGACAATACAGTATGTGTGACTGGAAATAAGATCGGTTGGCAGGTAACATCCACCATTAGGTTCAAAGTCAATTCACAACAACTGTACACCAAGGGGAAAACCTCAATACCCATGTTGTAAGAAGATGTCAGATTAGATAGTCCAGGAAGTAAGTAAGTAAGTAAGTAAGTGTGTGTGTGTGTGTGTGTGTGTGTGTGTGTGTGTGTGTGTGTGTGTGTGTGTGTGTGTTGGGAAAGGGTATAGTGCCTATAGGTTGTGCAAAATATGTCAGAAAGCCAAGCAAAGTTAAGGAGATTATTAGTGCAGCTGTCCTTTCTCTCCTAAATTGTCTGTGAATGGATTATGTCCCAATGGCTCATTAGGCACAGGGTGTAAGACTGTTTTTAATGAGTAACAAATCACCCAGCAACTTCCTCCTCAATGCATAATAAAAATGTAAACAAGTGCCCATTAACATAGACACAACACTCTGTGACATTCATAACAATTTTACGGATCTTCCTAGTCATTTTCTATATACATGGTATCAAAATCTACCCAAGTGGAATCCAGGCCAAAGTCCTAGATCTCAGCTGAGATGCTGAAATGTGCACGTAGGCCATGGATCCCACCAATTCCTACAAGGTTCCAGAACAAACCCAGAAACAGAATCTGAAGTAGGATGGCCAGTCTTCCAAGATTGGCCTGGAGTCTCCAAGGCTCAGCAACCATATCCAGGAGACTATTGAAAACAATTCTGGAAATGCTGTCTAAATGATATGTTGGGAAAAATATCTCAAATAATAGTTTCCATCAGAGATAGTACAGGTATCCCCCACTATTCAATGGTCTGCTTTTTGATGATCCGCTCTTTCGGCACTTTTCAATTATAACCAGAACCCATTTTTCACCTTCCCACCCACTCTACTTTTCAGCAAAGTGCCTGGCAGGAAACAGGAGATTAACGTCTCCTGCTGCCTTGAGCACCGCCTGCTTTGCCTCGCCTGTCTCTCCTTCCCTCCCAGCCGCTCTCAGTGTGTGTGTGTGTGTGTGTGTGTGTGTGTGTGTGTGTGTGTGTGTGTGTGTGTGTGTGTGTGTGTGTGTGTGTGTGTGTATCTCTTTCCGTACAAAGTGTCTGTGCTACTTCAGGGAACGGGGGAGTTGATGGGGCCGCCATATGCTTTGGATTGTGATGGGGCCGCCATATGCTTTCCATATGTAATGGAAACCCTGCTGGAGTTCTGCCCTTGAAGCGCCTTTCAATGGCCAGCTCACACTTGCTCAACAAGGACTTGCTGCTCAGTATGGAATGCCTGCTGCATCCTTCCTTCCTTCCTTCCTTCCGTCCGTCCTTCCGTCCGTCCTTCCTAGCTTAAAAAAAAGACTGGGTTTCGCTTTTCGACGATCTCCAGTTTTCGTCAGTGCCTAACCAGTCGCATAAGCAGGGGATGCCTGTATTCCTAATTTCAGGCCTTGCCCACAAGAGATGTCATTTTGCATGCTCAGAGGCCTCTAGTATGACATCATCGATGTGCTGGAAGGCTTTGTATTTGTGAGGCAAGCTCTAGATGTCATACTCTGAATGCATGCATTGATTAAAAAAACCCTACTTTTGCCCATGATCTGCACTCTTAATCCTGCTTTTCCAACTGTATAAAGAAATGTGCTTGAATATCCCTTGAGAATATCCAGAAAGGTAGTCATGATAGCCCCTGAACAGTGGCACGTTTCTGCCTCTCAAATGAATGAAAAGAAACACTCTCCATCCTCTGCTACCTGGGCAAAGGAGGCATCCTTTAAGTGCCGGTCCTCTTATATTTATCAGGGGGAGAGCAACCTAAGGCCTGTTTGCTGATGTTCTACATCCTTTTTTATTGTAAGTGAAGACTAAAGTAAGTATTCAGAGCAAATCCGGATTTATAGGCCCATGCCATTCAAGCAGCCGACAAATAAAGACATCTCAATTTTTGCTGTTTATCTGCAGTTCTGCTTTGTTGCCATAATTAAAAGGTAAAATAAACTCTTCAAACTGAATGGCAACAAAGTATTGGAAAACTATTATATATTAATCATTGCTTCAAATGTCAGTGCAAGGAGCTTGTAGGTTGTGGGTCTCCAGTGCACAAGTAAATAGTTTTCCATAAAGTTCCCAGCGAGCAACAGAGGGGAAACGTTTGCAACCCTTCATATATTATACCGCTCAAGTGTCTAGGGACAAAAGTTTAATTATAGTCCTCAGTGTCTTCCCAAAGGGTCACGAATGACTCTCCAAACATTGTAAATTAACAAAGAGTCCTGTGGCATCTTAAAGACTAACATTTATTATTGTGACATAATCTTATGCCACAATAAGTCTGTTGGTCTTTAAGGCGCCACAAGAATTTTTGCTGGTTTTGCTGCAACAGACTTAACATGGCTACCCCTCTGGAATTTATCAAACTGATTGCTGCACAGAAAGGACGGGCGCCCTCCCGGTGCCTGGCGCGTGGGGGCGGGGCCTGCGTCGCATCACATCAACATGCCTCCCCCGCCCGTTTTGAACTCATTTTGGAGCCGAACGGGCTCCAGGGAGGGAGGGATGGCCGATGCGACGTGGCGCTTCGGAACGGTAAGTGCTCCGAGCGTGCGCCCCGCCCGCCCGAGCGCCTGGAGCTCCTGCTCCACGCGCTCCACCCAAGTTCCGCCGCTGTATGCTGCACATTTCTTAAAAATAAAACAAAGACATTTGGATGCGTGGATCTTCAAAAGGGATTATGCTAAGGCCAGGCTCTACTCTATTTTCATACTTTTTCATTGATGCGTTTCTCTCCTTCGCTAAAGAAGATATTGCCAATTTGGGCTGAAATCCTATAGAAACATACTTGGAAATGAATCCCAATGAAATAATTTGCTTGTTACACAATCATGGTTAAGAGATGCGTTTCCTCATTTAATGGGCTCTTCCATCTTTTGAATGTACTAAACATCCCATCAAGCATTTGGATAAATGAGGTTGCAATATATTGATCTTTTTGGTATGGGTGCCAGTGCTGGAAAACTTGTCCACTCGCAATCCTACCCAACTTATACCACCGGTGCAAACAGTGGTGCAGTGAGAATGGGAGGCCCCAGAATGGAAAGAGGATTCAAAGGGGATTTGAATCCCCTTTCTGTTCTTGGGTCTCCCGTTCTCACTGCACCGCTGGTTACACCGGTGTTGTAAGTTGGGTAGGGTTGCGCAGTCAATGACAGATGAAGAAACTCAGAACATAATAAAAGAAGTACAGTAAGGCTCCAGTATCCTGTCCGGTCCCCCCCCCCCGGCAGATACCAGGAACCCACGGACAGGGGAAAACGCTATCCCCACATCCCATCCCGCACACCCATTACCTTTTTTTTTATTCTTAGAGCTGGCACCAGGTCAGTTTGTTTCTTGCTTAACCAAAAAGCTATAAGCAGCATGCTTATAAGCAGCTTCCTGGCTCCTGTTTAACGGAGCCTCTCTAGCAGGCAGGCTGCTTGCCTGCTCCGTCACTATAAGCAGCATGCTGCTTATAACGTTTTGGTTAAGCAAGAAACACACTGACCTGGCGTCAGCTCTATAAAAATAAAAAAAGGTAATGGGCTCGCGGGGGGCCGTGGGGGCCCCGGCCAACCATAGATAAGCGGATCTGGACAGTAATACCTTTTCCCCAGAATGTTTTTTGTTACACATAGAAAATACTTCCTAGAGTTCCTGATCAGATCTGATTTGTCAGGGGACAAAATACTTCCTATAGTTCCTGATCAGATCTGATTTGTCAGGGGACAAATACACACGAACTTTAGAACATAAATGATGCATCTGGTAAAAAAATTAAAACGGCCCCAATCTGGGACGTAACCTTGTCCGATTTATTTCACACTTTACGGATAATTCATTCCTGAGGGGGGAAGTGACGTGCTGCATTTGTGGATAATGCTACTGTGATGGCAAAACCAGCTCACCGCATCTGACAGCAAGCGACCTGGTCACTGCATGCCCTCTAGGGGCCTTGCCCTCTCTCCACACACACATTATGCTAGTTATGACAAAGGACATTTTCTAGCAGTGATGATAATCATAGACATCCTTGTTAGGATCCGTCAGCCCAACCCTATTAAGGCCTTACACTGTCTGAAAGAGCACTCCAGTGGAGGAGCAGCTTGATCCTGCATAAGGATCCGCAGCTGGCCCATAGGGCTGGCCGCAGGATCCTCTGCCCTTCCTGGGTCACTTCGGCATGGCCCGGGGACTCCTCAGGAGAAGGGGATTTTGCCCTCTTCTCCTGAGGTGTAGGGCTGCCCGGACCCAATGGGCCTCCTCAGATGTACGTCGGCTCTTGAGTGGGAAAGGGCCGCCGAGCCCAGGAATGGGAGCAGGATATCAGCGGCACTCATCGCCGATATCCCAGCCGCATTCTAGGCCAGCTTGCCCAACTGCTGCCCTTCCTCGCCACCCAGCCTGCCCTCCCCCTGCCCCTGCACCAACTGGTGCAAATCATACCTGTACTGATCGTCTGGGATGCGGAGTATGGGCTGCCGGCCTGCGTGCCGGTGTCCCTTACTCCACAGGTGCTGAAAACACGCTTTATGGCACCCTCCGCCTGCAGCGCGCACGTTCTGCAGGTGGACAATTCTGCAGGATTGCACCGTAAGGCTCTTTGCATGCCATTCAGAGCAGCCTGGCCACCATTGCAAGTGGTCAGTGGCCAGGTCCGTGTGCCAGTGGTTGGAGGCTACCCACCGGTGCCAGTAAGTCAGTTCAGGCAGTGGGAGGGAGTTGGAGAGGGGTGGAACAGGACAGGGAGGAACAGGGAGGAGGTGGATCGAGGATGGGAAAGGGAAGTATTGGTGGCAGTGGCGCCACCAATATCCCATCCCCCTTACCGGCCTCGATCCCCCAACCTGTGTCCACATGGACATGAGCCAGTGAAATCACTGGCACATGTCTAAGTAGACCCAGAGGACCGGCACAGGTTTACCCCATGGAAAGGGATATTCCTTTACCATGAAGATGCCTCCAGGGCCCAAAACTCCCCTGTGGGATACAGCACATGCCCTATCAGCTTGGCTGCATTGCTGTGTAGGGAATTACATAGGGTTGGGCTGTGTGTCTTGTTTTCCACTGCCAAAAATCTTGGGCATCAGGAAGAAGAAAGTTGGACTACAAAAGGGGTGGCCAACCTTTCAACATGAATGCTCCTGGCCCTTTAATGGTTGTCTAGGTGAGGGCATTTCGGCAGGTGCAGCTGCTTTAGCAGCACCATCAGCAATTGCAGGTGCCAAGATTCTGTCTGCTACACAATTCTTAAGAACGCAGAGGCCCTAATGGTAGAAGGTTGGCTACCCCTTGGCTACAAGATAGACACCTTATACCCCTAAGACCAGGAGCGAAGCAGTACAGGTTTACCACATTAGCTTCTGTATTCAATTTACTACATGAAGGTTACACTTTGATTTTCAATTTCTTCCCTAATGTTGTTGAGATAACAATAAATTAAAGAAAGGTGTATCTGCTGTTGAGTAGACCCAGTCATTTTTTCTTCATGTATTAATATCCTGGATGCCTCTTTAGAAAGCAGCTGTCCTCTCGCCCTCCCCCTTGTTCTCTTCCCCCTGAAATAATAATGGCAGAAAGCAGCAGATGGCCAGATTGCTGGCAAATGCTTTTGTATTACAGTTTACATTCACCAAGACCCTTCCACTGACACAAGCAATGTCATTTTCTGGTAATGTTTGGAATTAGTCCCTTGGGTCACCAATTCCTGGGCATTATCAGATAATAAGTCCAAAACTGTGATTACTTAAATATTTTTCAAATCCTGGAGCACTCCTAAAAGGACACGATTTGCAGCCCTCAGAGTCTCATTATAGTGTTATCATCCACACAAACACTACCAGAGGTGATTCATTTACAGAGGGAGCCATGTGGGTAGCAAAGTCCATTATTGTCAGAGCAAACAGGTTTTTTGCTACCTACTGCCCCTATAACCAAGCAGCTATGGGGGATCTGATATTAGCCTTGCTGGCTGGAAAGCTAAACCTGCCCCACACCAGCTGGCTTCACTATTTGCTAGGTGAGAAGTTGCGGAAGAGGAAAGCATACAAACTGGAGGCCTTGGAATGCTTTTAATTTAAACTCAAATATTAATATACTGTAATTGTCTGACAATTAGTTTGTTGTGATTCAGAAAGCTGTGTTACTTTTGTGGTTTGGCATGTAGGGTAGAAGAAGGGGTAGCCGGAAATAATTCTAAGGACGTGCACACTACTCCTTGCTTCCCCTAGGAGATATCCCTCGACACTGATGAGGTAGTAGTGCATAGCTGAAGTTATGTCTTGACTAAAGCATATGTTACAAGACTGCAGACAAACCATTAATCTGGCCAATGTTTCTTAATGAATGTATTCAAAGGTAGAGTTGGCCCTATATTCATGGCATATGAGAGGGGGGTAAAGGGGGTAATTTGTACCCAGGCCTGGGGTCCAAAAGGGGGCCCGGGAGGCAAAGGAGGGCCCCCGGAAATGTTCCTATCTGCAGGAGGCTCACACTCTGTAGTGTAAAAAAAATGGATTCCTGAAGCAGGTAGCCCTTACTGGATCCGAAGACGAAGACCTCGTCAAGTCCCACAAGGCAAAGCAGCGCAGTGACACTACGGGGACCTGCGCACTGTGAGGGAAACTCACAGTTCGCAGGACCCCGTAGCAGGTTCTTGGAAACTGTAACTTTAAGTGAAACGACTTAAAACGAAACCGATTTTACCATAGGCTAATTGATATAAACCAGTGTTTATTTAAGGTCACAAATAACATCACCCAACTTCTAAATAAAGTTCCAAAACGCTTCTAATATTAAACATTAACATAAATGTGAGCTTTCCCGGCCAGAGAAAACCCACACAGACACATGGAGAACATTCAGACAGTGGCCCCAGCTGGGAATCTATTTTTTTCTCAACAACTTTAAAAAGAAATGAGTTATAACGAAATGACTTCAAGTGAGGATTTGCTGTACACTGAACTAGCGTGAGACCTCGGCCATTCATGTGAGAGTGTGCTAAGCTCTTACTTAAGTGAGCTGCCTGTTTTGAGAATGCTTCAGAAAAGAACCTTACAGCACAATTCTATCCATCTCCTCAGAAGTAAGTCCCATTAAGTGGAGCTTATTCCCTGGCAATCATATACAGGATTGCAACCCTAGAAAGAGCGACCAAAGAAAATGTAGCTCCCATGCCCAGATTTTCTATTAAACAACATGATGACAACAAAGAACACTAGCTACAACAGAATGTTCAAAAAATGCTTTGGGCATGGCAGAAACAGAATCTAATTGAGAACTTTATATAAAAGAAATATTATAAAACATACAATATTTGTTTATAAAGTAACAAATATGGCACCAGATAGCCAGACAGACGGCATCAGTCAAAGGACGGTTGAAAACAATCTTTAACTTCCTGCTATAAAATTACCATTGCATTTCCAAAAACAACCTTCAGTATTAATAATTGGTACCAGGATATTAAACAGCATTTCAACACTGCTTTTGCTTTATAATCCATTAAACCAAAATACTTTTAGTTCCGAGCTGGCCCTACCATTAGGCAGCAGGTTTTGCTGAACCTCTAAAAGGCAATTATTTAATGTATTAGTATATTTTTGCCAGTGTGGGAGTGGAGAGACCTGGCTTTTATGCCTAAACACTAACATGTTTGGGGCAGTCTCTGCAAATGGTTTTAGACCCTGCCAACCCTATCAGAAATATATTTGTTTGAAAGCAATTTCAACTGATGTTTGGAATTTCTGGTAGATCAAGAAATTGCTGTTAGGGGGTCATAGTTTAAATGGGAAAGGTAACGTGACAGTATAGATCAGAGGTTGCTCCCCAGCACACTTGATAATACTGTATTGCCATCCAGTGACGAGTGGAATCCCGACTGCACTCATCACCTCAGTAGTATCCGCCACTTTTAATGTCCGTCTTTTCTCTACCATTAAGCAGAGTGAGGCAACCCACCTTGGGCAACTGACATGAAACTACTGTTACATGCCAGTATAATTCATTATTATATGTTTACCACCATGTAGATGTAGGAGCAGAGCCGCAGTGACTTAGTGGTTAAGACACTGAACTGAAGACTGGGAGGTAGGCAGGACAGCAGTTCGAGACCCGGGTACAGCGTGACGGTGTGAGCTACCATCCTCTCGACCCCAACTCCTGCCAACCTAGCAGTTCGAAAGCAAGAAATTGCAAGCAGATTAATAAGTACCGCCTCAGCAGGAAGGTAACAGCATTTCATGCACCTCAGTGTTGAGTCATGCCGGCCACATTACACTGGAATTGTCTTCGGACAGCACTGGCCAGAGATGAGCCCTAGATGACCCCTAGAGTCAGTAACACTAGCTCTCGAGCAAGGGGATCCTTTACCTTTAGATGTAGGAGCACCATTTGGACGAACATATGTAGCTGCCTTTTATTGAATCTATCAAACCATTGGAACATCTAGGTCACAATTG
Organism: Plestiodon gilberti rubricaudatus; assembly: GCA_026170595.1. Classification (NCBI taxonomy): domain Eukaryota; kingdom Metazoa; phylum Chordata; class Lepidosauria; order Squamata; family Scincidae; genus Plestiodon; species Plestiodon gilberti. The sequence continues at coordinate 94,013,620 of JANXHW010000001.1, forward strand.
TCTACAATAGCTGGCAGTAGCTTTTGGGGTTCTTCCCAGCCCTACCCGGAGGTGTCAGGCATGAAACCAGGACCTTCTGCATACACACAAGAACATAAGAATAGCCCTGCTGGATCAGGCCAAAGGCCCATCTAGTCCAGCTTCCTGTATCACACAGTGGCCCCACTTCAAATTTCTTAGATCACGTCTTAATCAATGGGACTACTTTTTGCTCTTCACTCTGGAGAGAAACATCGATGATTAAAGTTGCACACAATAGAGAAGAAAAGTTTCATGGGGGCTCTTACTGGCTTCGGACACCATTTGCCAGGAATTTCTCCTGCGCAATTTCTACCGAAATGAATAAGAGGTGCGCAGGAGCACTACAGCGTGCAAGACAGCTTCCCGGTGGATTACAGCGGCCCCATCTGTTTTGCTCAATAGAACATCAGGAGCAGGTATGCAAAGTGAGGTGGAAATTTAAAATGTCAAGCAAACCACTGAAAGGAGTCTCTGGAGTCAGGAGATGAATGATGCCTCCCTGTCTACATGTCTTTGCTTCACAGCAACTATCAAAGTAAGCATTAGTTTTCTTTGGGGGAATTTATCCAAATCTCATTTCAATATCATGCTTAAATGTTCCAGTAAAATCGTCTTTGTTTCTCTCATGATACTGCATTACTGATGAGTCTTGGCAGTGACAAATGACAAACTGTGTCTTCCTCACTTGGCAGTTCTCATTTGCATTCTGCTACCACCCTCTCCCTCTCGTTGGGATGGAAAGAAAATAAAATTAAAATGGCAAAAGTTCTGAGAAGAACATTAGAGCACCCCAAATTGAAGCAGGTCAGCAGTTCTGCATTCTGCAAGCTGTTACTCGATGCTACAGAAGGGCAGGCTGATAAGTAGCAATTGGAGTTAGGAGCTGGTGGAAAAATTAAGAAAATCATTTCTTAAAACCTTCTCAACCTTTTATAAAACATTAGAAAAAAAGTGATTCATGGTTCAGTGCTAGAAGGGTTCAGCTCATACTTTTTTTTTCCGACCCAAGTAAATTGGTAGGCAAGAAGGGGATACAGGAGCAACTTCAAATGGAGCAGAATTATTTAAAGAGGACCAATGTCTGGAAGCCACACATTCAATTATGTCACAACATTTGCCTCAGCTATTTCACATAGTTAATATTTCTTTGTTTCTTGCACCCATCTTTTCTTATGTTCATTTCTTCTGTTCCATCCCTTTAGTATGGATCTGACCACAGTTATGGTCAGATCCATACCATATGACTGACCACAGTCAAAACACCAAGGTGTGACCTAGAGGTGCTGATTCCCCAAGAGAGTGGAGTTTCCCTGTAGTCAAATCTGAGAAGGCCAAGGGTCTCATGGATTTAGGGACCCCTTCCTCCATTGCCAACACAAGGAGCACTGTTGTTGCTAGTGATGTCACTTTCCAAAAACTCCACAGTCTCTCCTAACCCCATCTTGGTTCCTTAGCTGACATTCCAAAGAGTTAGTCAGGACTTCGCCCTGCAGACGCTGAGACAAGGCTCCCTCTAATCAAGATCAGGCTAATAAAGGGCATTAATTGGAAGGGAGAGCTGTTAACACTGCAGGGCATCTGTATGTCACCTTCCTCTAAGGCAGCAGTTCTCAAACTGGTGGGTCGCGACCCACCAGGAGAACCGGTTGTGTCCCCTGCCCCCTTAAGAGGTGGGGATAGCATGGCAGCGGCGGCCACCGGTGAAGAAAAACTGTTCGGGAAAGTGCTTAGTGTACTTACCAGGGCCTCCAGGGGTCTCACTGAGCTTTAGTGTGCTGCTCCGCAGCGATTTATGACCACTTCCAGTTTTCATCCGAAAACCGGAAGTGGTCGAACATCTCTGCAGAGCAGCGATCTAAAGCTTGGGGAGGCCCATGGAGGGGTCCGCAGGCCTCCTTGCACCCTCAGTCACCCAGTAAATACATTAAACACTTTCCCGAACATTTTTTCCCCTGACAGCAGCTGTCCCTACCCCTACAAGTACTCAAAGTTCCTTGCCTCACAGGGAGAACTTTGAGAAACACTGCTCTAAGGTCTAGCAAATTTGGGCTTGGCGTGATCTCGTTTGCAAGCACAAGTCATCCTGAATAATGAATTAAGCTTAACTCCCCAATGGCTAGACCACCTGAACAGACGTTCCAGCTTCCTTCTCCAAAACCCTCTCCCACCAACGACCTAGGCATGGGTGCAGCCCATGCCCTGCCATATCTTTTGTCCCTCAGGAACCTCTCCAATTGGGGTTCAGTTAAGCCTTTGTGCCTTCCTGGAAGGACACATCTTAACTCAATCAAGTCCAGGAAACTCCTGACTACACACCCAGGAGATGTTCCAGATACCATTATTAACCCATTCTTTGTATAAAAGAAAAAGAAAAAAGGAGCCACCTTGCATTTTTCCTGTTTCCCCAGGATCTGAAGCCGTGTAGCCCAGGCTTGCTTTGCAGAAGGACATCGTATCCCAGTCTACCTAGCAGATTAAGGATAGGTAATTCCTCTTCTCCTCTCTCCGTCTAACCCTCATAACAACTCCTCCTTTCCAAAATCCTCCATTCCCTAGTGCTTGCTTAAACCTCCTACTAATTTTCTCATTCATTCCCATTGGATCTTCTCTGATGAAGGAAACACAGATAAGCTGTCAGTCTACACACTCTCTTTCTCTCCTTCACTTAACCTGTGCCTGTCCAAACAGTGCTATTTACAAATATTCTTTCTTCTGCAACCACTTAAATCTCTGTGCAACTGATCTTACATTGCCTTTTCCTTGGTGTTTTTTTTTTTTAGTATCTCTTCTTGTAGAAAACTCTGCCTTGTGGTTACTGTTATCCTATTTGGAGGCACTTTGAGGTTGTTTGCTTTGCTTTCCAGTCAACAATCCCCAAACGACCAACACTGCATTTGCATTTTGACCTCTCAAGTATAAATTCCTCCAATTGGGTTTAATTCTGAGCCAGGCAAACCCGGGCCCAAGACTGTGTGTGTGTGTGTGTGTGTGTGTGTGTGTGTGTGTGTGTGTGTGTGTGTGTGTGTGTGTGTGTGTGTACATGTGTAGTGATAGACACATGTGCCTGTGCATGATGAGAGCAGTGTTAGCAATACTATAAGGATGTGAGACTTGATTGTAAGCAATGGCTTCAATGGTGCTTCAACACTGCTGCTAAGAACAGAGAAGGCTGGGTTGCAAAATTGCTCGAAACCCTTTTCTTCGTATCTCCCTATTTACGTCTCCCACTGCTAGAAGTCCTTTTGGATTCGGCTGTAATCTTTTCCACCTTTCGTTTTCAGGGAAACAAACAACAACAACAACAAAAAGAGTAAAAGAGCTAATGAAAGCAAGAAAAAAGAGTCTCCCATCAGACATGAATCTGGCAGCTTTAACACATATCTCAGCAGCACTGATTTCCCATGTGGCCACCTTAGATCGCTGGGCCTCAGCAGCCAAACCAGAATGGATGGCAATAATAATTAGATTCTGATGAGAGAGGGGCCCAGAGGAGGGCCAATTTTTTAAAAAAAGATTTAATAAAAGGAGGGTGGGGTATCCAAAATTTCATAAAGGATAGGAAGTGAAATTAGATAATCAAAGCGCCTTGAAACACTTGAAGCCATCCGTTTCATCTAAAATCAGAGTGGAAAATACCTGGTACATCAAAAATTGATCAGAACTAAGGAATGTTAATGTGTGATCCCTTCCAGACCAGTAAGATTCAGGGTGACCCACAGCTATTATTTAACGTCAGTATCAGGCCATTTAATTTTCTGCTTCAGTTCTTTTCCTGCTCTTCTTCCCCAGCCTCTGCCTAATGGCCATTACCCTTCTCCACGTCTGCTGTTCACGTCTGCTCCTCGAACACTGTGCTCTGAGTGGCATTTGATGAGGCGCTAAACTCCTTCAAGAATGGCGCCCATATTCTATAGTATACCAATACTGCAATACTATGCCAACATAATGCCATTTTCACAGCATTAACAGTTCACGGTGCATTCCATCCCTTTAGCATGCGAAAACAACAACAAAATGTGTCTCAGAACTGAATGTATTTACCGCTTTTCTCCACATCTTGAATAATTAGGAAGATGGATGCCAATGGTATTTTTAGGTGCTGATTTTATTGAACCTTCCATTGCTTTGGTATAGTATCCCAGTTTGCCAGATATTCTGAACTCATTCTAATACAAACAAATATGCAGATTTTATGTATATGTCAGAAAATAAGATCAGGGTTTTATTTTTATTTTAAGATTGTAATTCAAATTATTATTATTATTAACAGTATTTATATACTGCTTTTCAACAAAAAGTTCACAAAGCGGTTTACAGATAAAATCAAATTATTAAATGGCTCCCTGTCCCAAAAGGGCTCACAATCTTAAAAAAAAAAAAAAAAGCAGAACACCACCAGCAAACAGCCACCAGAAAAGACACTGTGCTTTGGTGAAAAGGGGGCAGTTACTCCCCCCTGCTAAATATAAGAGGAGCACCAATTGAAAAAGTGCCTCTTGCCCAGTTAGCAGGGGAAATATTATATGTTAATAATAAAAATAATTCAAAGACTGGATTTATGTCAGTAAATGGTTCATCCGACTATTACCATGATCCCAGTTCAGAGATTTGAATCAGATATCCTTATAGAGCTCTTGGTCACCTGATTTATTTGAGCAAAGAAATTGGCATCTGTGATTGAAATTCAGGAGGCAGCCAGTCCAGATGAAGGATCTGCATAATTCTAGATTACAGAAAATGGACACCAAAAAACAAAACAAAACAGAATAACATGTGGTTGGATCCTGACTAGAGTTTGTGTGAGCAGAATGACACTCACACATATTATGGGGGGGGGGGTTATGGAATTTCTGCCCTCATTGGTTTCTCCCCATACCATACATCATTTCCTGTGTTCTTCCAACCGTCCGCATCAGGGTTTTTTTTTGGGGGGGGGGGCATTGGAAGCTGCAGGATGAAGGGAGAAAGTGAAACTGGCATTTCATGAGTAGCATGTGCTTGCCATTCTCTGGATCCTCCAAGCCATTATTATAATGTGCTATTTAAATCAATAGCACATCTGCACTTTGAGAACTGCATTATGGTTATCTTTTCTCAGAAAAGATAACAGAAGTGAGGAGGAAAAATCAGGGAAGGCAGCAACAAAAACCCTCAGTATGCAACACCTTACTTTACGTACAAATAGTCATCAAACAAAAATATACTGCATATCAGCTATGGAAGGTGAACATATGTTTCAGGCAAAGCTTTTCCCTTTGAAGTATATGGAGTAAGCTTTTCCTTACATTCCTTCAGTGTGGTGTTACATCTTGTGTAAAGTACATAATTTGTTAATAACTGTGGATGTTTGGCTGATGTTTTCTCACTGGCAGATAATTCTTTGGAAATGGTTGCTTGATATCTGCAGATTTTTCTTGACTGAGATCTTAGAGGAGATGATCCCACCATCCCCAGGGCTGGCCCAGCCATGAGGCAGACTGATCCAGTCATTTCAGGTGGTGGGCTGATTGAGAGGCTGATGAGGGGTGCTTGCACCCCATGTCTGCCTGCCAGTCACGTTAGCCCACTACCCATCCAGCCACTTCACCATGTGTTCTGATGTTCATCTCGCTTGCTGATCACCTCTTCCTCGGGTGCCACTGCTGCAAGCAATCCACAGTGGTGATACTCAAAAAAGGCAGAGCGATCCCTCCAAATTTGTTGTTGTTGTTCAGTCGTTAAGTCGTGTCCGACCCTTCGTGATCCCATGAACCATATCCCGCCAGGCCTTCCTGTCCTCCACTATCTTCCTGAGTTCGCTCATTTTCATGTTCGTTGCATTGGTGAGCACTCCAAATTAGGGTGCTACAGTATTTCCATTTGATCTGGGCCTGACCACCCAGCAATGGGGAGGAGCTGATTGATGTAAGGGTGAGTGTGTATGTGTAGATATAGACACATAACACTGCAAAGTCCTTCCTGCTCAATGGTGCCAACTTTATTCAAGAGCCAGACCAACCGTAAAGAGGACATGGTGTGTGGCAGTGGCACAATACACTTCTGGTTATTGGGATTTGGGCATGGAATATAAAGTGCACCCAAAGCTATACAGAAGGTTACTGTTCATACTCTAGCATTTGTTTTGATCTGCCTGGCCTAGTTCACACAATTAGAGGTGAGTCACTAAAATTATTCCTGAACTGTACCACTTCAGCCTGAGGTGGGTGATGGCATGGCTGAATGTGTCCCTATGAAAAAATAATCTCTGTAGCTACAGTAAGAGACATCAGAGAAAAAAAAAGTTTGAGCAATGCCATAACTGTGATATGCCAGTTTTATATTCGTAGGTGTGTGGCCCCCCCCCCCCCCACATAATCTAAGCATTCGAACGTGTCATTCCCATATGGTGCCACACACTTATGTCTTATCATATTGCCTTCTGGGAATTGTAGTTGCCAGTACCAGTCATAGCTGACAGCTATTTAGAAGTTGAAACACCCCCCACACACGAAAACTAAAACTGCAATTATATACACACTTACTGGGGAGCAAGTCCCATGGAACACAGTGTGACTTAATTCCAAGTGAACATGCATAGGATTGCACTATAATACACTCAGGAATGAGAGAGTTTCAAGTCTATACAGGGTATGAAAACTGTACAGAAGACATTTGCAAGAATAATCACAACAGCTGAGCTAAAAACAAGATATTTAGCAAATCAAAGGCTGCTTGGTTGGGTGTTACATTAGGGACTAACATTAAGGACTTTTGTGCATGTACCTACAAAGTAGCCTGATCAGCCTGAATTCAGACCACGTATGTACACAATATTGTTATACACACCAAGCCAGAGAAGAACATCCAGTGGAAATGACACTCAACTCATAATACATCCAAGCATTATGAGCTGGACAAATTCATATTCCAAACCTAGGTATAATTACAAAATTTGTTCACATCTTTACTGTGAACTAGACTTTTCCCTGACTTCAAAGTTGTTTCTAGATGGCAATTTACCTCATGTTTGATTTCATATTGTGGAACTAGACTGGAAGTGGGTGGTTGGCAGCACTCTCTTTCTAAAGAGAGGTCAACTACCAAAACTCCTGTAGTTTTGTATTATTATTAATAATATGATGATGATGAAAAAATGCACAGCCCACCAGATGTTTGTGGTTGGATTTGGCAGGTTGAATATTGGGTCCTTCCCAAGGACCTAGGATATTCACGATGCTTTCATAATATGTGTGTTTTCTGTAGGTGGTGTGTAGTAATTTCATTTACACCCAGGATGTTCATGTGTCAAAGTCTTTTGGTATTGCACCTAGAGCAACGACAACGATTAGCACAATTTTAGCCTTTTTCTGCCATAGGCATTCGACTTCAATTTGCAAATCTTTATACTTCGTTCTTTCTCTTTTCCTGTTCTTTCTCTTCAATTCTTGCATCTCCAGGTATTGCCATATCCATAATCCAGACCTATTTCTTTTCCACAATTATGAAATCCGGGCTGTTGTGGCCTAGGTGTTTGTCTGTTTGAACACGAAAATCCCACAAAATTTTCATTTGTTCATTTTCAATAACTTTTTCAGCTTTGTGGTCCCATCAATTTTTGGACACTGGTATATTATACTTTTTGCAGAGGTTCCAATGCCCCATTGTTGCAACTTTATTATGTCTCTCCAAATTGTCTGTCTGTGAGATCTTCTATTATTTATTATCAGTGGCCCACCAGATGTTTGGACTGGGATTTGTGGGTGCTCACTAATTCAAACTCTATCCAAGAGTTTAAGAACTGGTGAGATATCTCCGTATATTGTTCGATGATGATGATGATGATTATTATTATTATTTTAATGTATACCCCGCTTTCCAACCACTTATTACAGTTCCTCTTTGGGGCTTGGGCCATTCACACTGATCCTACTGATTGCTATCAGCACTAGGAACAATTAAGGAGGGCATTGTCACAATTTCCAAACAGCTTGCAGATATCAGGCACAGTGAACCAGTGCAGCTGATGCTCTTCAAATCCATTCTCCATCTAAAAGCAACCTAATTGTAAGCTTGTTTGGCAGGGATCATATGACTTCCCACTGACAGAAAGCACTTTTTGCATTAAATAAATTAGTGAACATATTTCGTTGTGTTTTATTGTGTGTTTTTAAATCTTTTAAGCTGGCTATAGGATTTTCGAGCTTCCATTTATGATGGAAAATCCCTCTGGTAAAGTAGTATCGGGCATTCACAGAAAATCAGCAACCCAATTTAACCTTGTCTCTACTGTCATTTCCTCTCTCCTTAGCCTATTTGCCGTTCTAAAGACTGCACTACCCAGAATCTTTAACCACCATTACATTTGAATTCCAGTGTCACTAATTCAATGCATTCATCGCTTTAGCATTTGAGCTAAGCGCTGCTGAACTGATAGACGGGATAGTAATGTCCGGGGTGACACTTCATTTTACAAAGAAGACTACAGAAGGTGAGCAAGAATCAGAGCTGAGAGGAGAGAGTTAGCTAAATAGCAATCAGGGGATGGAGTGTGGAAATGTAACTTGAAGCCCCTTATGATTCAAGGGCTTCACATTCATATTTGTAATTAACAGGATTCTCAGGGGGACATCAAAGCCAGCCCTCCACCCATTACTGTAGGGGAACTGGGAGTGCAAACCTATGCATGTCTACTCAGAAGTAAACCCCACTGAGTTTAATTAAACTTACTCCCAGGGAAGCGTGAAGGATTGCAGCCTAAGAGTAGATAGATACAGGTGGCCCATCTTAAAAGTGGTGGCTCCAGTCTTGGGGGGTACCTTGAATGAAAGGTCTGTGAGGGTCCTCTAATGGCATGCTTTGGAAAGCATGTGCATATGCCAGCTGCCCCCCTCTCTCCCAACACCACTATAGCTATGGGTTGTCATGCAAAGGAGGACTCACATCTACCTGTCCCTGATGGACCAATGGGCAATGGTGGGGAGTACCAGCAGCAGGATTTGTAAAGTGACACCAGGGGAAGAAGAGGATGGCCCACTGCTGTTGCTGCTGTTTCCCACCACTGCCTGCCAAACCAGCCAGGGGCTCAGGGACCAATGGGGTGGGAGGCTGATTAGAAGACAGTGGGGAGGAAGCAGTAGGAGGAGGCTGTCCTCTTTCTCTCCTTAGTGCTATTTAAGAATTCCTGGCTGCCCTCGCTCCCAATGCAGTGTCAAGGGACAGGACATCTGGCATGGGACGGACGGACAAGGAAGCCCCCTACTGTTGATGTTTAAAGGTAAAGGTTCCCCTTGCTCGAAATCCAGTCGTTACCGACTCTAGGGCTCATCTCCGTTTCAAAGCCAAAGAGTCAGCGATGTCCAAAGACGCTTCCATGGTCATTTGG